>JANZLQ010000001.1:3932035-3986961 GCA_026212715.1 Elanus axillaris
ACAAAGAGCGGGAGGCGGCGGGGTCGGTTCTCCCCGTTCCCCGTGTCCGTGTCCGTGTCCGTTCCTCCCCCCCCCACCCCCAACCGGGACGGGACCCACCGAAACCCTTGTCTCCCCGGCTGGCCTGCCCACTCGAGATGCTGAAAGGAGGAGAAAGTCCTCGTGGTTTACTCCAGCATCGCCCCCGCGCTGGGTACCGAGGGGGGGGGGGACACCCCCAGGGACGGCAGCAGCACACAAAGAGCAGGAGCAGCCCCTAGTTACTATTTTCCAGGATATTTATTCTAAAGGAGGGGGGAGACATGCCTGCAGCCGGACTGGGCTGTGGTCGCAGGGATGGGCTCTGGGTCTGGACCTGGGGGGGGGGGGGGGAGGATGGAGGGGAGAAAAAAGGTGCTGGGACATAGATGCACCGTCAAGCTGTGCTGCTCCTGGCCTTGCCTACCTGGATAAGTCCTGCCCTCGGGAAGCCAGAAGCTTCTGGTCATCACTTTCCTTGGGCAGGGTGCTGCCAGCGAAGGTGCCAAGAGGAGAGCTGGGCTGAAAGCCAGAGGGAGGTCAGGGCCAAGAGCCAGATTTCTTGAGGGAAAGTCCAGCGACGGGGCAAGAGCAAACAGCAGGGCAGGACAGCCCTGCTACACCCGAGCAATCCCAAAGGCAGCACTACCCGGTGCCCACGGGACAAGCCCAGGCTCCCAGGGCCTCCATCCCAAACCTGCTCCCCACACCACCTCTCCGGGCTGGAGCCCAGTCCCTGGTGAGACGGCAGCCTTGGCAAAACACACGGTTCCCAGCAAGCTGTTTCCCTGCCCGTGGTCGTGCATCTAGAGTGCTGTGACCTGCCTGCCTCGTTTCTAAGGCACTATGGTCCTTAGCAAACAGGCTGAGCTCTTCCTCATCACGGAGGAAGAAAGCAGCTCTGGAGACTATGAACAAAACCCTGCAAGAGGAAGACCCTCCAGTTAAAGCCACCCGAACACGAGTCTGGGCTGACTATACACAGCCCTGCCATTTCAGAGGCTGGTTTATCATCTAAGCCATGGGACAGGAGGATTCTTGCAGCCTCCCCTGTCCCCCAAATGCTGCAGAGGGGCTGTCTGTACCCTGCTGTGTCATGCGCAAGGCAAGGAGTCCTCAAACACCCATCCCGTGCCCGTAGGGCAAGATGAGCGCTGTGGAGATGTGGCAGCGGGTAACCCCGCTGCAGTCAAACTGGGAAGCTCATCGCAGAGAAGCTGCTTTAAGTTCCTCTTGTCTCCCCCTGCTCAGCACCAACCGGGCAGCTGCCGCAGCCAGGAAGGGAAGCACAGCCCCACGGCTCAGCAGCTCTCTCTTCTCCTCTCTTCTCCCACCGGAATGGCGGCTACAGCTGGCCTGCCAGCGACTCCGGCTGCAGGGGCCGCAAAGCCCTCTCTTCCCTGGGGCTGGACACCAGCATTCCCACCACCCGCTCCTCCAAAAGGCACCAACAACTTGAGATGGGAGAACAACCTCGCTGGCGGCACGTACCCCTGCTCCTGCCATGCTGCTCCTCCCTCACCTTGGCAATTCACCTGGAGCCCGAGGGACACAAACAGTAAAGCTGAATCCACCCACTCTCCCCTCCAGCGGGGAGATGCAGAGGAGGCTGGGTGGTCCTTTAGCAGGGCATCTCAGGCACCACGAGTCAGCAGGTTGTGGGGTCTCCTTGTGGGATTGGCACAAGCTGCCCTACAGCCGCACCACAAAGCCACGCTGCTCCTCTCTGCCGGAGACGTGGGCTGAGAACATCCTGGGTGTCCCAGCACCGCAGGTACAACTTGCCAAGAGCGGTACAGGGAAGAACAAAAAAGGAGAAGGGGAGGAAAGAAATCCACGTCACGTCCCAGACACTGCTCCTCTTTAAACCTGCATCGCTCCTTCACCTCCCCGGGGACTGGCAGTACATGATCCCAGCTTGCTGCGAGTCACGGGCTGCATCCTAACCACCCTGCCAGGAGGAGATCCCACACGAGCAGGGTGCCTGATGGCCTCACGTCCAAGCAGTGAGGCAGACCGGCATGCACCCCGGGAGCCGTTCTCCTCCCGACACACACAGGGACTGCGAAGAGCCCCTGAGATCCCAAGTGCTACAAGGGCTCAGCGGCAAAGACCGTGCCAAGCCGTCCCTCCCAAGCAGAGCCCTTCTAGGAACCCATCTTAGGAGCCCCCTCAACAAGCAAAGCCCTCTGCCAGGGAGAGCGCTGAAAAGCCAGGTGGAAAAGGGCTCCTCAGCCAGCACCGAGGCCTCAGGGCTGCCTCCTGGGACACGGCACAACACCCCTCCCTTACCAGGGATGAGAACTGGCTGAGCAAGTTGGAGGGCACCGGCAACTGGATGGAGCCCTCCAACCCAGTATTCTTCTCTCAAAGAGCAAGCTCAGCTCCCTGCCATTGCTGCCCCATTTCTAGTGCCCTCCTCAGATACCACAGCCCCCTGGGAATTGCTGGAGCATCACACAAGAAGCCAAGACCTTCCCAAAAAGTGAGCAGGGTGCCCAGGCCCTCTCCTCCACTTGGTCACTCTGGGGCCAGCTTGGCCCAGTCCTGCACCCTTCTGCTCTGCCCGGGGATACGGGTGCCAAACTGCTGCCCGATGCCTTCAGCAAGGCACTGCCATGCTGACGCTGGCCCAGCAGCACCCTTCTCCCCTCCTGGCCCAGTCCACATACCCCCTCCCGGGTAGGGCTTCAGAGCCACGCTCCCCTGGCAATCCCAGCACATGCCGGCTTGGCTTCGAATAAAGAAAGAAAAAAAAAATCCCCCAAAGGAAGAGAGGGCATTTGCATCCTCCTGTGTACATGTTTACACGTGCAAATCAGCCACCGCACAGTCCTCCCTTTCTCTGCAGATCTGCAAGGACTCTGTCCCCTCCAGCCATTTCGGGGCCACTTTTTTGGGGCAGCGCTGCCTCAGATCTGAACAGCCTTTGTGTCCTGGAGGAGGCAGGTTCAAACTCCACCATGGGCAGATCGGCTCATCACCATCTTGGGAAAGACAAATACGAGACTTTCAGAGGAAACCAGAAGACCCATTTGCAGTGGGGAGACATCACACTTGCCTGGTCCATCCATGGTTTTGTCTGTTATCACCCTCCCTCGGAAGAGCTGGCCAGTAAGCCCAGCAGCACTTAATGCACACTTACCAGCTCCAGGCCACTCTGAAGTGGGAAAGAGGTGGCTGTGCAGGAGCCAAAGGCACCGGAGACAGAGGGACGCCTCGGTCCCCCAGTACCTCTATGGGACAGCCCAGCCTGGGCAGCCCCGGGCAGAGGGGACTCATCCCTCAGCCACGCCGAGGTTCCAGAGCAGTCCACCCACCTCCGCTCATCATCCCTGCTCTCAGCAACGCTGCGCGCCTGCGCCAACGGCATTTCTCCCTTTCCTCCTCCTTGGGACTGGAAGCAGGCTGGCTAAGGCTGCAGGTGTCCGGAGGAGGGCCAGCCCCAGCGGGGTGCAAGAGGCAGAAAGTCACTGCGTCTGCCAGGGAAGAAGAGGGAGGGATGGGGGACAGCCAGCCAATTTAACACCCTCAGACACAGCTGCTATTCCTCTACGCCAGGCAAGAAAACATTATCTTCGAGCTCATCCATATTCCCCCCTGCCCAGTTTTCTAAATGAAAGTGTTCAATGCATTAAGGCCTCCGTGTGGTCACCAGCCAGTTTAAAGCCTGATGCCATTAATGGGTTTATTTCTGGGCTTTCACAGTGAGGATGTCATAGCTGCTGCCAAAATGCAGCAGACAGGCAGAAGGGGCTGGGCTGGGTGGAGCTGGCTGTGTTCAGCGTGGCAGGACGGTAGTTTTATCCTCTTGCTTCTGAAGCAAGAGCTGGCGGGAGACACGAACTCCGTCTGGGGGCCGGGACAGGCCCTGGCACACCGGCACTGGGAGCAGCACGACCCATGCACGCTGCCCTGCATCTCTGCACCGACCCCACTTTTGGGGGGCTCGCCGGCATCTCCTGGGACCCCGCACCCTCAAGCCACCAGTTACTTGGTAAGAGGTAACAGCAAGAGGCACCAGTTTTATTTCCTTCACCTCCCCATTTCTGCCTGCCAGATGCCAGATACCAGCCTGCAACACCAAAAATCAGTGTCACTTTGTGAACTGACTGACAGCTGTCAATCTCTCCCTCCTCACTGAGCTAGAGACCTTGCAGAAGCCCCCAGCTCCTGCTGTTGCCAGGCTGATTCCCCACCTGGCTCCCTTCTCGCTAATCCTGTTTGGCAGGGAGCTAATTGGGATTTATCTGACAGCACCCAATGCCTAGAGAGCCATTTTGTGCTTCCTCCGGGGAGGGCGAAGAGGAGGAGGAGGAGGAGGAGGGAGCCTGCAGAAGGCATTTGCACATTCTCCCTTCCCCATGCCCTCCTGCAGCTTTACAGGCTAATTACCAGCATTACAGAGAAAGGAGCAGGAGGGGGAGAAAGTGGGGATTTTAATTATTTCATTTAACACTTGGCAGGACCCAGCTTGACTCCTGCTGAGCAGCGCCTGGAAATAAAGAGCTTTTAAACCCTATCAATGGGAGACGAGGGAGCGGTGCGGGAGACAGGGCTGGGGTGGCCAGCCTCACGGCTAGGTTGGCGTGCGTGCTGGGAGTGGAAAGGGATGTTAATTCACACCATTCCTAATAAACAGCCGTGCCAGGAGGTGCTGGACGAGGGGTGCCTCTGCTGAAGAAGGGGGGTTTCCCACTTAATGACTTTGTCCTGGCACAGATCCCTCCTACCATGCAGCACTGGACCACGCAGCTGTTTTCCAGCCCCTCCGTTAAGAGATGCTCCCCCCACCCCCCCTTCCACCTAGCCGCCCATACGCAACAGCGAACAGGTTTTATGATGTCTCTGCCTCCCCGCTTATAAAAGAAAAAATCAACCAAGGTTTGCACACAGAACTTGGTGTCCAGCTCTAAAAGGACAAGGCTGCTGCTCAAAAGCAGACACACGGCAAAGCAAAAGCAACCCGGGGAGGGAGGCGATGCATCCCGGCGCTAAGCCACGCAGCTCCCCGCTGCTCCGGCCAAGGAGCCCAAGCACTCTTTGCCCACCTTTGTCACCCTCTGCCTTTGCAAAGGCAAAGTGCTGGGCTCCCGCTGGGACCCACGCTCCCGGCCCCGACTCCTTGCCCCCTGCGAGCCCAGCTTGCAGGCTCCAAATGAGGCAGCTGGGCTTGAATCCAGAGCCCGAGAGGACTTTGCAGACCAAGGCACCCAGGAGAAGCGCATTCCCCGCTGCCTTGCTAGGACAGACTCGCATCCAGGAGCGACGCCGACAACAGCACCCAGCCTGGAAAGAGATGAGCCAGGGCGATGCTGGGACAAAGACCCCTCTGCTCTGTCCCCGTTGCGTTCTCCCAATATTCCGAAGGTTGTCCGGAGTGGGGTAGGTGCAGCATTATGGCCCCAATCCTGCAGCCGGTGGCCTCAGGCTCCTCCGGCGGGCTCACATCGCCACCTGCCGCTCTCGCCAGCCCAGCCGTGCCGAGATGCTCCGGCGAAAAGCTTTGCTCTTGCTGGGGGACAAACAGACCTTTCAAATGCTGCAGGGGCTACCGACTGCTCTGGATTGACGTTGCCCTGTGGCTACTGTTTTCCTGGCATCAATTCCCTCTGCCAGAGGAAGAACCTTGCCTGGCTACTGGGGTGGCTGAGAGTGAACGGTCCAAGCCTTCAGCCTCTCTATGTGGTGACTGAGTTGGCTGAGCTGTAAGTCGTCACTTCTGCCAACCCTTTTCCAAACATACACCAGTTGCTTTGCAAGCTGATGTAAACTTGTTCATCTGCAAGGGGGGCGTGAGGATCAGCTGGTGTTGCAGAGTTCCTCAAGGACATGATAACACAGGGGGGTGCAAATAGGAAAAAACTAGTAGAAAACAAATGATGAAATAAACCTACAGCACATTTCTGGAGCAAACACCCAGACTAAAATTAGCATGTATCTCTGGTGCTCTGGATACCCTCCCACCGGGAAAGCAGCCGTCACCGGAGCGCTTCCAGACAGTGAATGACATCCTTCAGCAACGGAGGGGGGGGGGGGGTATGCCTCACACCGTGTCTGCCCAAAAGAGCAGTGTTGGCTGGAGTTAGGGTACTGCCAGTAACCTCAAACAAGCCTCAGAGTCCAAAAACCACATCAGCAGAGCTCAACCAGTGAGAAAACACATCATGCCGGTGAATCGGGCACACAGAGATCATGAAAGCAGAGGTACCTCGATTTCTACTCACCCAGACCAGCACTCAAGGAGTTGAGCAGCGGCAGTGGGGCGATGCAGGAATGACCAGCACATACCCTGAGCAAAGGTGAGACCATCCTGACAGCAGGAGCATTTGCCATGCCAGCTGTACAAAGTGCTGCAGGCAGAGGGAGTGCTGGGAGCAATATTCAGGAGAGGGCCAGCCAGCCTTCAGCCAGAGCTGCTCTAGAGAGCAGAAGCTGAATGCCATGCCACCGGGCAACCCAGTAGCTCCCTGCCACCTCCTCCCAGCCACGGCTCCACAGAAGAGCAGTGGGTTTGCCCCCAGTTCAGCTGGACCCCTCACCCTGCTCTCTCTGCTCCTCTGGTCATTCCGTCCACAAGACGGCTCGCAATGGCTAGAAATTAACTCCCGCACCCTCGAGCGATGCAGGGCTCCGAGGCAGGTGCTCGGTCGTGGCTGTGTCCGGCATCCGTCGCAGACAAAAGCATCAGCCCCGGGCCCTGGTCCAAGCTGTCTGGTGCAGCAGAGCTTTGTTAACCACTTCCCATAAAGCAGACAAAACCACAAGAGCCGCGGAACGGTGCAAGACAGGCCTCCTGGGAACACACGGAGCCAGACTTACCAGCAGGGCAAGAGCCGGCAGCATCGGACACGCAGCCCATCGCCCAGCTCCGCAGTGGTGCTGCTCAGACAAATGCAGCGCAGACTGCTGCCTTGGGGACAGCAAAGACCCCCCCTCAAAGGAGGAGGGCAGCTGCTCCCGCTGGATTGGGAAGGCAGGGAGAGCCGCAAGAGCCTACGGGAAGGAATGGAAGGGACACCCTCTCCTCTGACCAGCTACAGTCCTGCTCGGAGATTACTGGCAGGCACTGCGGAGGGGCTTGCACGTCGGATGGGGATGCAGCAAGGCGGAGTGGGAAGCCCCGGGAACCCAGAGCCTTTTTCTCCTGCCCACCTCCTGTCTGGGAGAGCCAAAAGCAGGCAGCACCCAGCTCTCGCGCTGTCAACCACACACAGCTGAAAGTAAAACGTTTGTGCCAGGGTTGCAAGCAGGGAACAGCATCCAGCCGGTGGGGCTGCTGGCAGCACCCAGGAGGAGAGCAGAACGCTCTCCTGCTAGGAAAAGCGCAAGACTCGGTTTATGCATCTCAAGGCCAAGAGACAAGGGAAGCTTGAGCCGGCAGGGGATGCTGTCGGCTTGGATAGCTTCTCTCCTTGCTCCTGGAACAAGAGAGGCCCAGGGTCCAGGCCAGGAGCAGGCGGCTTTCAATAAAACTTTTATGTCCTTCTGGACCCTCTCCAGCGCCTTTGCAGCAAGGGCACGTTTCCAAGCAAACCCTTAGCCTACCCCTCCCGCTCCACACAGTATAGTCTATATATTATACATAATGAGGGGCACAAAACAGGGAGGAAATACAGCAGCAATAGCTTTAAACAGCTCCCCAGCCGCAGCTGGTCCAGTCCCGGTGTAATTCCCTTTTCCTCAGTTCAGTGGGGTTTGACGCAGCCAGCCGCAATGCCCAGACCAAGGCTAGCCGAGCTGCCACAGCTCCGTCCCACCCCACCTCGCACCAAAAAGCCGGCTGCTCATCCAACTATGGATGTGGGTCAGCGGTGAACCTAAAGGTCTCAAGATGAGCAGAGCGTGGGCAGAGGAGCAGCTCCAAAGTCAAAGCTGGTGCAAGGGAAGCGCTTTGATACCTCCGCACCCAGGCCTGTCCGTAGAAGCAGGGGGCAGCTGCCTGTCCATGGCAAACACAGACCCGGGACGTTTTGCCACGGCAGGGCACGCTGGAGAGGGTCAGCAGCACAGGAAAGCATCCCGCTCATCCCGTCCTCCAGCCGGAGCCAGCCGTGCAGCCAGCAGATATGTGCAAAGGTTTGTACGCGCAGGGGGAGGGCATGAGATGAACCGCCAGCTTCAACTGCATGCCAAACGCCTTCCTTACATACGCTCTGTATCCACAGCCACCAAACAAAGGAGCTGGCCACGAGGCTTCTGGGATGCCAGGATTCCCAGCACTAGGGATCGCAGGGAAGCGGGCACCCAGCCAGCCCGCAGCCATGTACACCGCACACCCTTCCCTCGCCCGCTAAGAGCTGCTCTCATCAGCCAGGGCACGCACGTGGTTTGTTTTAATGACTGGGATTCACTGTTTAAAAAAAACCTGTCCGTGTGGATGACGGCTGGGGATGAGACAAGCCACTGCCGACACGGAGCGGGGCAGCCGAGGCGAGGGAACCAAAGGAGCAGGGACAGAAACGCCTTAGGGGCTTCAGCCCGTGCCCACCCTCCGCTTGCTTTTGCTAAAAGGATGCCCAGAAGAACTGCCTGTGGCACGTTTGCTCCACACCCGCAGCTTCACAGCTCAGTCGGGACGGAGGGCACGCATAGCCTCTGCCCTCCTTCATTAATTACATCAAGCACAGCCCGCTCCACAAAACCCCGAGGCCAGATCCATGGGCAAGCCCAGCCGTTTTACCACCGGTAGGAGCAGGGATAGTGCTCTCCCCCCCCTCCCCAGGAAGCTGGTGAAGGTGAGAGGCTGAGGATGGAGTTGGATATGAGGCAAGCACTAAGTGAGAGGTATCCTTAGATCACAGTTTCGCACCCACAGCGCTCCGGAGGCTTGGTGCCGCAGCAGCCGTCGCTCGCTTCGTGCAAGGACAGTAGGAATCCAATCGAGTCCAGGCAACAATGTCAGGCTGGGCAACGCGGAGGCAGAGGGGGAAAGTAGTTCTTCAAACTGTGATCTAAAAGCAATAGCTCCCTTGGAGGTGAGTGCCCACTCTGCAGCCAAGAGGCTGTGGGGATTGGGGTGGCTGTACCCACCTCCGGAAGGTTTCTATTGCTCCAGCACATCCTGGGTGGATGGAAGAATGACACGGACTAGCCAACGAGTCTGATGGTGGATGGAAAAAATGGTATTTTTTTGCATGACGCACCACCACTTACCAGCAAGAAGCTTCCTATGTTCTTTAGAAAGCAGGGGAGGGGAAGGAAAAAAAGGAGAGAACAAAACAGTTAGAAACAAGAAAACAGACAGCTAACCCAAAGTTCTCCTACCCTCCCCCAAGCCCCCTCCTCCAAAGCTCCGCTATCGACACCACCTGGGGCAGCTTCCATCCAACTCTTCCAGCCCTTTCCAGGCAGCATCGGGCACTAGCTCCCAAATCACCCCAGAAGATCGTGGCCAGGCTGCCAGCACCTGCATCCCGGGGAGGAATTCCTTATCCCTGGCCCAGCAATCCTACGTCTCACACAGAGGAAGCAGGAGAAAACCAAGAGCTCACATGTAGCCGACAGCAGGACCAGGACTGCCACTGCCACCTTCGCTTCCAGCACAGGAACATGCTGACCATTTTCCCAGTAAAACCCCAATTCTTCTAGAAGTAACCCTCATTTTCAGAAACATCACTTGCCCCCTCCGAGTTTGTTTCCGTCCCCACCTCCTAAGCCCATTGATTTAAGCATGTTTTCATGGCACAATGGGGTCCCAAATCTGCAGATAGCCAGAAAATAGCGGGATCCTGATGTTACCGATGATACTGCACACTGCAACAGCCTAAATCATGCACAGCAAACCAAGGGAGAAACAGAGAGCCCGGGAACCCGGAACACTAAATAGGTGCAAACGACAACAGCAAAAACCCCATCGGGAACGTCTCAGCACTGACTGCTGACTATCAGCCACACAACACAAGCATGCTGGATTAGATACCACAGTTGATTTGATCCACGGAGAAGCCTGCGCTCTTTCCTTACAAGGACGGCTACGGGAGGTCCTGGAGAATGTAACAAGTGCAGCCAAGACTGGGAAGCCAACATGCATTAACTGTTAAACTTTGTGGGTTGCCTTGTCAACAGATGATTTTCTGGAACCAAACTCACAATTCGGAAATGTTCAGGAGCTAAGCCTGGAGTTATCCGCAGCCACGCCAGCTTCCCAACACAGGATCCCAAGGATCAGATGTTTCCCATTCAACTCAAAGGGGCACATCCTTTACCATCGCAGCTTGACACCTCCTATCCCAGTGCATCACCTGGGCTGGAACTACTTTTGAAGTCTAGGAAACCAGAGCACAAGATGAAACAAGGTCCCCAGCCCACACGATGAAAGAGAAGGTTAACAGTTACACAGCGGAGCATTTTAAGAGTTGTTATTGAGCACAGCCTATTTATCTGCAAGCAATCTATGGCAGTATAGAAGTCCTGCAACCATTGCAGTATTCAGCCTAGACGCCTATGGAAATAGGAGTTGTCCTCACAGCCAGGTCCTTGTCCCACCAGGACATGGGCATCTCCGAGTGCGAAATGCAACTCAAGCCCTCTTTTCTATTCCACCCGGACCACTCTGCCTCCTTGCAGGACCACACAATAGCTACTAGGTAGTTAAGAGCAGGCTGGAGCTGGGACTACATGGTGCTTTTCTCAGGCTGGACATTCCAGGACTACTGAAAGAAGACAGACGCGGAGCCCCAGGGGAAGCGTGGCCAGACGGGTGGGATGCAAGGGATGGAGGTGGGTGACTTCCCAGGGAAAGGGAGCGTGCTGGGCCACGGAGCAGAGGAAATGGAGGAGGAGGAAGAGGAAGACAAGGCTGCACTAGACCAGAGAGCCTCACCCGCTGCCCCCGTACCCGGGTTGGGGGGTGCTGAGGCCTCCCCCATGCTTTGCATGCCACAGCAGCAGCTCCCACAATGGGCTGTGGGACATGGGTAATGTGACACTGTGAAGAGTCCCGACAGCTCCCTGTGACTGTTAGGGGAAAAACAAAGTGAGCATTGAGGGCTGGAAGACGGCCCCATGCCAAGGAAGTGACGTGCAGCCTTCTCCGTTGGCAACCGGCTATAACCTGTTGGGAGATGTAGGGAAGAAAGGAAGAGGGGAAAACCAGCTTAAAAATATCCCAGAGCAGCACAGTTATTTTGGGATTTTAATTTATAAAAAGAGGAAGAAAAACAGAAATGAAAGCCAAGACCCCATGGCCAGCTCTGGTGCAGATGAAATATTAGTGTCTGGCTGCAGGACTGCAGCACTCCCTCCCTTCCTTTGCTCCGATACCTCTAAATTAAAATTACGTGGATTGCGCTATCTCCGTCACAACCTTTTGCCACCTGGCAGGAGAGTTGGCTCTTCTGGGCCCCTGGACAGCACAGTCCGGGATTGCCAGAGGGAACAGAAAGGCACAATAGCAGCAGCAGCGCGTTTGGGACAGAATAGACATGATTTTGCCAGCGTGCAGGAAGGGGTCAGGGGCTTCTGCTGGGACATTCAGATTCAGAAACCCTGGGACAAGGCGTGCTTGGCTGGGGTTTCTACAAAGCCGCCTGCCCACCATGATTTCAGGGGATTCAACTCGATCGCAATCCCTCGCCAAAGGAAAGGATGTGAATGCCAGCGGGGGAGACGGGCAGTCACCGCAGGGGACAGAGCACGGGCAGTCATTAGGTGTTGCCTCTTTTGGGGGACGTTCCCACGGAGCTGGGGAAGTCTCAGGTCCCCGGTTTTGCTGTGTGGGTGCAAGGCAGCTCACCCAGCTCAGCCTTGGTCACCTCAGGCACCGTGGCTGAGAGCCAGCAGCTGCCTGGCAGCAGCCGCCGCACAACATTTGGTCACACATCATTTACTGCGCACGCAGCACTTCTCACCCAACTGCTTGGCAGCAGGCGTTGGGGGGGGGGGGGGGGGTCCCCCAGCCTCCGGCGCAAGCGGTGCAGCCGTAGCACCCCAGGGATCCCCACATCCCTCCGGCGCAGCCCTGCGAGACGGTCCAGACCATATTGCCTAACACGCACGGGACAAGTGACATGCCCAAGGCCACTGCGTGAGAAACTGTGGCAGAGGTAGATAACACACACAGGGCAGAGGTCGAGCAAGAGCGCGTTTCCCATGTGCCAAAGCACAGCGTTCCCAAAGCAGCACCTTTTTTTCTTTAAGGTACCCCTGCGGCCCCTGCAGGTAGGTCCAACTGGGGTGCAGCTGGGGCTTTGTGCTGGGTAATGAAGTGGCACTGCCTGCCCCCCCCACTCGATAGCAACTGAAGCTTTCATATGCAGATGCCAAAACCTGATGTTCACTGGGACTGTAACAGCAGCTGCTTTTCCGAGGCAGGGGAAAACCAGAAGGAGCGAGATGGCGACAAAGAGAAGATGAAGCTGCCTGGCCAAGACCCCCGCAGAGCTGCCAACTTCAGTGCTGCAGCCCTCAGGAAATGGGAATTGCAGCCTTTTTAGCACCAGGACAAGAGGCATGAGTGCTGCTCCAGGCCCAGATTCCACCTGGCTGCCTGGGCTGCAGAACAGCGGGGAAGAGGACATGGAATGAGGGCTGGGTGGAAAAAAGGGGTCGGTGACCCCTGCGAGTGCTGCTAGCTCTAGCTTTCTAGAATGGCAGAAGGGTTAAGGGACTTGAGATAGACCCGCAGCAAGACCGAGCGCTTGACCCCCGCGGAGCCAGAAGTCGCCTGTGACTCATGGAGGCCTCGGAGCCAAAGGCAGCCCAGACCGCTCTTCTGCTCAGCAACAACAGCCACCCACCCACGCCGCGCTGCTCCAGCGCCAGCAATTCCGGATAGGGTCCTGGACACCCCAGCACCGTCCCACACACCCCGACCTGCGGAGCTTCCACCCTGCAGCTCCTGCTTCCTAAGGCTGGGGAGATCACGCCACTCCGGCAGGGTACACACGTTCTCCCTCTCAGTTTTAGAACAAAAGTGCAATTGAGATGAGTAACCCCGGAGCCTGACCTGCGTTTCAACTCCAGCAAATTTCACTGGGCTTTGATTTTTCCCTTCATCGTGCTATGGCTCAATGAAGCAGCTGTTAACATCAAGAAGGGGAAAAGAAGTTTATTTTACTATATATTAAATAAAATAAAAAAGATAGGAGAGAGGGAGGCTCTGTTCCAAAGTCAGGCACTTGACTGCGGAAAGTTTTCCCGGACAGAAACACACTCGGAGCAGGGGAATACACCCGAGCTTTGCGGAGAAGCAATGCAGAAGAGGAAGCCGGTGCTTGTGCCATGCCTGGGGAGTGCAGGTCAGGCATGCAGCCGTGGCTGGAACAAAGCAGACCTACCCTTCCGGAGCACCCAGTACATGCTTTTTGACTTACTCCTGCCAGGGGCTGAGCCGTTACGTCATGAAAAGTGGTACTTCTGAGAAACCACATGCGACTTGGACAGGGTCACCCAACACAGCTGCTGCAAAGCCAGAACTCTCTCCTGCCTGACAGCTCAGTCCCCGAGACACTTGACCAACGCATATCCCAGACTATTTCCCTGCTGCTCGGGTCAGAAGAACTCACCGAGGCAAGCTGTTCTCTCGTTAAAACCCTGCCTGGAGCTCCCAACCTGCAGAAGAAGTCCTGTAAGTTGGCCTTGGAGAAGGACAACTGCTGCCCCAACACAGGCTCAGTCCCAGGGCTCTTAGGCAGGGCGGGGGGGTTCCCTCTGCAAATCCTCCTTCAAAGTGGGAACGAGTGAAGGGCACGGGGGGGTGGATATCGTTCACCTGCATCCCCCCCCCCAGTCAGAGGACAGTGCACCCATGGGAAGAAGCCGAACTGCCTGCAGAGCCAGAAGAAATGGGCTCTGAGGGGCCAAGAGGGATCCCTGACGGATCCCAGAACGCCAACAGCACGGTGTTTTCTTTGCCCTCGCACTAACATCCCCGATAAGCCTGCCAGTGAGATCCAGGTTGGACTGTCTCATTCCCAAGGAAACAAGCCAAGGGTTCCCACGCCACCTTCCCGCTGCTCGGTGCACAAAAGCAACACAGACTTCCTGAAATCCCTCTCTCCGTGACCCTCCCTACTGTTTCTCTGCATCCTGCTCCAAGGCCACACTCCGCACTGAGATAACAAGGCACTTGCTGCCAAAACCAGCGGCCAAGGGGCCCGGGATCCGCGCAAATCCGCATTCAAACAAAGACCTGACCTGAACGGTCCCAAAACCAGAGATGAAGCCCTGTGCCTCGGACTTACCTAATCCACCTAAGGCCAGCGTGGGATCTCTGGAAGGGCTGGGGGATCGGGAACCAAGGTCCCACTGAAAGCTGGGGGGTACTCCGGCACCCAGCTCCCAGCCGTAACGGGCAGGCGGTGCCGGGAGGGAGCCAGCAGTCGGACAGGCTGACAGCTCAGTACCCATCACCGAGAGGAGCTGGAGCAAGCCAGAATAGCCAGTTTCCATCAATTTGACATTAAATCCCTACCCAAAGAAATGAAAGCCAAGCAATCGCACGCTAAAAAAAGAAAATGTCTCCATTTTCCTTGCGGCTGGCACTTACTTCAGGCATTTTCTTAAGTCTGGGGCATCCAGCCGTCCCTGCTCTTGTAAATTACGCACTAATTAAACACATTACACTTGCTCTCAAAAACGTATCAATCAATTGGCATCCAATAATTGCTGCTGCCGAAATTCAGCCTCCCTGGAGAGGTGCAATTTTGTGTGTTAATTGTTCAGGTTTGGCAAGCAAGATGGGAGCTAACGAGCAGCCCAACTGCCACCTTGGGAGAAGGGTGCTGCTGAAGGGAGAAGAGGAGGCAGGGATTTTCCCACCTTCCTCCATTCCCAAGCTCTGAGGAACAGTCCCCAAAACACAGCCAGAATTGAAACCAGATGTGTAGGAAGTGTCTCATTAGCGGTAATTGCTTTGCAAGGATTTGAGGTTTCCCCTCTGTGCCACCACCAAACACACTTTTAAGAAGCTGCCGTGGGTTGGGTACCAGGATGCACTGGTGGGGGGGGAGGAAAAAACCCACAGGGCAAAGTCTCTACTACACTAACATTTTTATTGAAGCCAGAGAAAGTTTGTTCAGACTGGGCTGGCTGCAGGCATCAGCCTGCTGAGTGGCAGAAGATCACCACTCCAGCAGATTAAGCTGAAAAAACTCAGCATCTCAACCCCTCTTTCTGCTGTGTGGCTCATCACGGCCAAATGATTCGTGAAATAGCCTCATGATTAGCTCCCTTGCACCCTCTCTGCTTTCAGAAGGGGGAAAACAGGCACAAGGCACTCTGGAAACTTGTCTCCTTCCCGGCAACTCAAGGCTGATCAGAGGATCCGGCAGGGACTCTTGGCTTCCCTTACCCAACCATCCCCGCGTGTAATTTTACCTGTGGAGTGATTTTGCTTGAATTACAGGGCTGAACCCAGAACAAATCAAAGCCAAAGACACGATTCAGAACAGGTCAATCAGGTCCTTGCGCAGAATTGCAGAGCTGCTTCTGTTCCTCAGACTAAGGAGACGCAAAAAAAGGCAGGACAGCCAGGAGCCGCCTCAGGGACCAGATGAGACCCGAGACCCCCTCTGCTCAGCCCTTGGCCCTTCTGAGCCCCTGTAGCATCAAGAGCCATTATTTTCTCCGTGCTGCACAAGTTTCCCACACCAGGTGACCATTTACCAGCTATTCATTTTACTAAATCATCCCTTTGTTCTTGTGCTGAATTTTGACTTCTTCAAATAAAAGCGCAGGCAGAATCTCTGATTTATAGCCAACTATCTTCATAATTCCGCCTTCCTGCACCTTCCCTAGCTTTGATCATACCTCAGAAACAGAGGGAAGCAGCCAGCAGTTCAGCAGCCAGCACACCCAGCCAGTCTCATCCCCTCCCAGGGAGGCTGAGCTGGCACACAGACCCCCCAGCCCCTGCTTCAGGGACCCATGGTTTATTATCCCGAGACAGAAAAACCTGGGAAGCAGCACCTTGTGCTCTAAGCCCCCAGTAGAATCGCCTCTCCCGTGCATCCCTCAACGAGGGGAAGATGCTACGAGGGTACAAAGCTGGATGGGAGAGGTGTTACCCGCTGCCCACTCGGTCAACCTCGCTAGGGAGATGGGTGAGTCCGTGCCTTAAGCAATTTCCCTGTCCCAAGTGCCAATCCCTAGGAGCGGGGCAGGGCGAGGGACCCCAGTCCCAGCTGGGTTACACTCCCAGGAGGAGAAGGGACCCCTCTTCCCTCCCATTTCCTTCTCCAGCCTGTGCAAGACAAAGGACCCAGTCTTTGCGAGACATAAACTGTAACAGCCGCCCCCAGGGACGGGGTGGAAGAGCGATTCGAATGTCAAAGGAGGAGCAGGCACCCGCGTTATTTTTGGTGAGAAGAGCATAATTGAGAGCCTGCAAATCTCCCATATTCCTTGGGCTCCTTTCTCAAGTCCCTTTAGCACGCTGCATCCCCGCTCCCCCCGCAACGCGAGCGGAGCTCAGATCGCAGTCTCCAGGGCTAAGACAATAGCTGCTTATGTTCTAAACTAGCACTGCTTTCTGGGAAGAGAGCCAGGCCTGGCAGCTCTCAGCAGCAGGGAATAAAAGATGTGTTTGTGCTACGGAGCCCCTCTGCACCAGTGGGGCACCCTCAAAGGGAGGCAAGGCATCAGCCTGCTGGGGATCCGAAAAAGAAATGCAGACAGATGCCCTGGGCTTAGCGAGAGGGGAATGAGAAAGAGCACAGGACCGAGAGAGAAGCGAGCGCCTTGTTCGAGGCAGCGAGCTGTGCAACCAGCACAAGCAAGGAGGCCCTTGGGCACAGGCAGATGCACAGCATCCTCCCTGCAAGAGCCGAGAAAGCCAAGGCTGCCGCGCATCAGGCTGCGGAAATTGGTGGGAATTGAGGATGCTCTGAGCACCGGGGCCGTTCGAAGTGGGAGGCAGGATCACGGCAGAGCACGGGCACGGACCCCACACCAAGAGCAAGCTGCACGTCAGCAGAGCTCGCCTGAGCATCACCAACAGCTCCTTCCCCCTCCGGAGGCAGCCCTGGGGTTTGCCGGTCGTTTCTTCTTTTTTCTGCTGCCAAGCCTGAGCGCACAGTCCCAGGGGATCTCCTTCTCCGCAGCCTGGCAGCTCTGAACGCCTGTACCGCGGGCTGGATAATGAGAGGTGCTCTTTGCTCCCTCCAGAAGTCCCTGGAGAGGCAGAAGGTTCCACCCTGCAGGCTCCACGGGTGTCCTAGTGGTACCTAAGCCCTGGCAGCAGCAGACCAGACCCAAACAAGAGCCCGGACGCGGCTCCGATGCTTTCGCACCCTCTGCGGAGCTGGCTGGGAGGTGATGAAACAAGACGTTTCTCCTCTTCACCATCACGGCCGCTTCCACGGGCTGAGCCTCAGCGGCCGGGAGCGCAGCGGGGTGGAAAGCCCACGGCAGCAGAGGTAGCCCCGCTTGGCCACTGCCCTTTCGTGGAAAGGGCCAAGCCACGGGCAGGCATCGCGCTCAGTACGAGCCGTGGCTCGGCTCATACCTGCCCTTCCTAGGTCAGAAAGCGGGAATGCGTTTCTCCGGCCAGGACTGCATCATCCCCTGCCTCCAGCCGGGGACACGCGGTCCACCATTCCGAAATCAGCCTCCCCGCCTGCTGCGAAGAGAGGCATCGCAGGGAACTGGTGAGGCTAAAAGCACACGGGAGGTCATTCCCACACAGGAAATTTTCTGGGCTGAGCAGCGAGTGCAGCAGTCAGCCTGCAATTCCATTAGCTGCCCAGTATGGATACTGCCCTGTGTCCTTGACAACAGTCTTTTGCCCCACTGGGCTCTTTTGGTACCTCTACCATGCCTCAGGCGGTACATAAGTCATTTCCTAATATCCTTCCTCCTCAGCACTGCTGTCAGAAGCAATAACCAACACCAGTGTCTTTAAAATGTCCATGTTTCACTGCAGTGGAACAAAATGCAAATCAATTAATCTAAAAAAAAAAAAAAAAAAAAAAAGAAAAAATCAAACTGGCCTCTTCTTTTCCTTTCTTTTTATGAAGGTTTAAGGTTGCTTTTCGACTGTCCTAAATAATTGACAGTAACATGAAAATTTAAAGTCTTTCAAGGTTTCATTAAAATTCATTCTCATTCCCTTTGGAGAATTGTCACTGCCAGAGTCCCATGTAGGGCAGACAGCACAAGCAGCTGCCTCCGTTCACAGCGTTTAACTCCGCTCTCTCTGGCTGAAGAAAATTCCCTTTTAATTGTTTAATGCAGACCCTGAAATAACACCCCTCACTACTCCCCATCACCAGCCTACTAATCCCACTCCCACCTGATTCCGGCCCAAATCCTGCATTTACCCTCCTTCCTTCAACCCACGGAAGCTCCACCATTCCCCCCCCACTCCTCCTGTCCCAGCAGCCCACGGCAGGAGCACGGGCTCCCGCACCGAGCCAGCGAAGCAGCTCACTTGACCCCTTCCTCGCACTCGTTAAGTGGTGTTCTCCCTCCTCAGCTATTTCTGCTTCATATCGCATCTTCGCACAGCACGAGGTCTTGCATCTCCCGGTAGAAGGGATCCAAATAAACCCTCTGGTGTAAGCCAGCCTCTAGCAGAGGGCAATAGGCAGACCCGTAACCTTACGGGCAGCACTCCTACCACAATCCCTTCCAGGATGCCCGATGCTGGTGGCCAAGGTCCTTCCCGGTGTGCCGTGCTCCGGGAAGCCGTGGTTCTGGCAGGAAGATGCGACGGCAGCGCTGCGGGAGCACCCGAGCAAAAAAGTGGCCCCGGGAGCAGCAGGTAGGGGAGCACAGCTTGGGATGGCTGGGGGGGATTCGCAGGGTGCTACAAAGGGGGTCCTGCCCCCGGCAAAAACTCCGTCCTGGAGCGGCAGGGAAGGGCTTGGCTCGCTCCCGCTGCTAGCCTCAGCCCACAGCTGCCCAGCTCCTGCCTACCAGCCGACTGCCACATCCGATTAAGTTTCTCCTAGAGAGAGCGACCCTCGCCCAGGAAACCCAAGACAAATGGCAGTATTTTTCAGAAATAAGTATTTTAAATTGCAAGCCTCCAAGCTGTCTTTAAAAGGCCAAAATGGGCTTCCCCGGAGCATCTGCAATGCGGGAGGGGTGGCCCTTGGTTGGGCCATCAGATAACCTAACACACACAAGGAAAACAGCAGAGACCAGAAGAAAATTAAAGGCTAGAGGTGGTGTCAGCGCTCTTAAAACGATGCCAAGGCTATCAAACCCTATTGGGCTTTTCTCCGAGAGCTGTTTAGCAGCACCCTCGGCAGCTGCCAGCCGTTCCCAGGCCACTGCTCTCCCAGCGCAGCCGGGCTCCAGAGGCTGCACAGAGGGTCAGGTTTCCTATTAAATCACAGCACCAGACTGGGGGCACTGTTACCAATTAAGTGTTATAACCTTTGGCAAAGCTCTCCCAATTTACCCCACTTGACCAACTGACCCTGAAGATTTTGAACAGCCTCTATAAATCCTATTGATCTTTACCGAAGTCAGACCCATGTGGGTTTTGTTTCCAGAAGGGAAGTTATCAGGGAGTGCGAATGTTGTACTTGCACTGACCATTAACCTCACACTTCCCTTTTAAGCACAAGCTGACCCTTTTCTCCTCCTGGTAAAGAAACAAGCTGGCACTTCAGAACAGACAGATGCTCCAAAAAGCTCCCAGCAGCAATACTAGCACTGAGTATTCACTTCTCCACACGCTCATTCTTGTGTAACCCTTACAGGGAAAACAACTGCCCTTCCAGCTGCAAGGAGAGCCAGGGCAGAGGCTGCCTTCGCTCCCAGGGCTCTCTTCTCACAGCAGGGCTAGCACATTCCCTCTTCCAAGAGGATGTAACGAGGACCAAACTACAGCGGTTGCGCCTAACGATTAGTGCCGAGGACTACGGCATGAGTCCAGGCTCGGGAGAGCAGGCAAAAGACAGAACCGCAAGGCAAGGATGCAGCGCTCCGGTTCCCAGGGCATCTCCTCCCTGATCCACCAAGACAGGCCAGGTCTAGCGCACAAGCAGTTGGGAGGAGAGCACCCACAGGACATCTCCCACTACCATGGGATGTTTTGGACCAGGAGGAGCAAACCATGAGAGATTTATAGTCCTTATAGGCCTTTCCAGGTACACTATGTTCTTAAGGGTACAGCCAAATCCAAGAGACAGATGCCAGGATGCAGAACAGTCTCTAGTTGCAAAATGCTGTGAGCGAACGCGGCTATTGTAAGGGATCATTAGCCCAAAAGGAAACAGGCTGGAAGACAGCATGGCACAAGAGCCCACAGCCTGGTAAAGCACGATTAGAGAAGCGGCAGCCAGTCACTCCAAGCAAACAAGTTTTGGGCCAACAACAGAGGCCAGCAGAGCTGGCAGTGAGGTTCAGTGAAGCACTCGTAGCTGCCCACTCCAGAGCCTTAGGGGTAAACCAAGGAAAAAAAACCAAACTAAACGTCACCGAAAACTGCCTGCCCCCTACTTCTCTAAGCCAACACGCTGCCTGTGGTACAAAGCAAAAGCCTGACGGTAGCCGACAGCACTAGCTCCCTTCTGCTTCAGAGTCCTGCAGCTCTCAGCATTCCCTCTTGCCTGCCCCCAAGGTGCTCTCCTGCAGAACTTCTGCAGAACTCAAAAGGCTCTGCATCATTTCTGCCCGCGGGAGGGCCAGGAAGACAAGCTGGGCTCTTTTCTGTGATCACACAGCATTAATGGTCCTAGCGGGAAGCTGAGAAGGGCAAGATTTTTATTTATTTTTATTTTTTAATAGCAGATTTAAAACTGAACAGAGAAGAAAGGTTCAGTCCATCTACAAGGGATGTCTGGCGTGGGTCCCAGCCATACAGTGGGAACACGGAAGCATCAAGAGGAGCCGGACCTGGCACTTTTCCTGGGATGGAAAGCATCACTACCGACTGTGGCTGCCGGTGCAGAGACACCGGAGAAAGCCCCCAGTTTAAAGCATTCCAGGTACCCTTATCTCCATCTTCGTGATCCCTCCCCAGCCACTGATGCCTAACCAAGCAGCTGATACTGAGGCACAGCCCATCCCACTTCTGCAAAACAGAACTTTTATTCCCACGCCTCTAACAACAAGGAGCAAGGGGCAGAGGCGGTTTCTTTTGTGGCAGTGGGCAAACGGGACGTGCTCTTTCTGCCCCCTCTCCCCGTGTGCTCTGCTCAGATAGCCCCCTCCCCGCTGAGAAGCCGTCCAGGCACCCACCCGTACTCAGGAACAGCCTGAATCAAGTAATCAGCCTCCCACGCACACATAGTCCGCTCCCGCGAAGCTGTAAGTTCCCATCACACAAGGCGTCCTTGTGTGTCAAGACCAAATGCGTCCCAGCCTCCCTGCCCCACTTTCAGTCCAAGAAAGGAGATAAATGCTGGTCTTACCTAGTAATGAATAATCCAGAATCCACGTGGGAGAGGACAGCACATGCAAAAAAAAAAAAAAAAACAGAGCAAAAACAGTCAGTCAGACCAGAGTAAACTCTGCCCCCAGACTTGCCAAGCAGAACCGCTCTGTCCCGCTCCTCCCTGGGCAGCGTGGGCTGGTTCCACTGGCCGTGGAGAAAAGCTCGGAGTCCCTGTGCTCAGCCAGCCCCTGCGTCCGACTCCTCACCCCGCTCTCGCTCACCCCCAGAAGCCCACAGCCCCCCCAGAGCAGCCAAGTGCTCAGCAGCCCTGCAAAGCATCACCCCTCACCAAGCCAGAGAAACGTTGCGGATCAAAGCCCCGGGAAGAACAGCCTGGATAAAAGCAAGGGAGAAAAACCCTGACCCCTGCAGATCTTCAGGGACAACACCAGAAGGCAGATAAGCCTTATCAGTGGCACAGAGGACAGCAGAGTCCCTGGGTCCTGCCATGCTGCTGGCAAGCCTGGCCCGTACAGAACAAAGCTGTGCAGCACCCCGAGTCCTCCCCGCGCCTCCTCTTCGGTGTGCTGCAACAAAAGCGAACCCAATAAAGGGGAAAGCAGACAGAATAAGTGCCAAAAGAGCACTCGCCTTTCCCCAGGAAGGCGAGATGCCCGAGCAGTGCTTGACCCAACCAGACAAGGAAGGAGGTGCCCACTAAAACCCACGCAAAGAATGTACTTGGTGGCAGGGAAGAGGCACAGTGGGGAGAAGCACAGCTGGGTAACATCGGTTAGCGCAGTATGAAACGGGTGACGCACCTCAAGGGAAAAGGATCCATCTGCCAAAGAAACATCCGAGTGGCATCTAGCAGGAGCCCTGCCAGGATGGAGGGGTATTGCCAAGGGCACAGCCCAGGACACAGAGTCGTGAAAGGATGCGCACGCACAGCGAGGATGGGGAGGAAAAAAGCAGCAACCAAGTTTATTTCTCTTCTGGCAACTCCCCTCGCACTAGATTTTCACAAAGCCTCAGCCCTCTCTGTGCCGAAGGCACGCACTCTGCAGTGCAGCAGCCAGGGTATTACATGGGATCTTGGCAGAGAGAAATGAGACGGAGGCGAGCAAGCAAGCAGACTCTCCTGCCCTAGAGGTCCCAGGTCCATCTGTCTCGCGTTGCCACGTGCACCAGACACCTAGCTTACACAGCAAAGGCTAGCAGGCCTTCCGAAGGCTGTTGCTGGCGATTCCATTATCACCTCTTGCCCTACAACCTCCCCGTAACCTCTGTTCGTACAACACAGTCAGACCCCTTTTCCCCTCGGCTGCGACGGATATACCCGAAACGCTCCGCGGGGGGAACGCACAACTATTACAAGAACCTTATTCTGCAGTCCCCTCCGAGGGCTGGGATCAGGTGGACAAAGCTCAGGAGACTCGAGGAAGGCAATGAGCCACAATCAGCTGGAGGAGCTGAAAGCGAGAAACTCCTGCTGGCCCACCCTGCGTCAGCCTCATTTCCTAATAGCAGATTTTAATCTCCTAATTGGGCTGCAGCAATGCTCCCAGCACGGGGACAGGGTTATGCAGCTGAAGTCACCTGGATGGCTCAGAAAAAGCTGGGCAAGGAGCCAGGGCTGGAAAAGCCCCAACACCTCCACCAGCAGTCAGGACAACCCAGCTCTCTCTCTCACCCTCCCCTGGAGCCAGAGGGATATTGCTCTGCTTAAATCAGGGGAGAAACCACATCAGGGACTCGCCTGAGGTGACCTAAGGTTGCAAACGGTAGGCATGAGAAAGGTTTGCTCCCGATTGAAGAAAGCAGCTTGCTGTCGATACGCAATACCCCCTCCCCACCCAGCGCTGGTATATAAAGCAACAGGAACAAACACAGCTCTGCAAACTGCGCAGAGAAATGACGATGGAGGAGGACTTGGGCCTGCGTTTGCTGATCCTGCCCCAGCCCTGATAAAGCAGTTATGAACGCTGATAAGTCTCCTTGCTATCTCTTTCAGGTGACCACTTATTTGTCCGCTCCTCCCATAAAGATGCAGCGTGTCCCTATGGGACCGTGGGAGCGGGGCTGTGGCGGGGCACAGAGGTGCTTTGGATCAGGAGCCACGTCCCATCCTACCAGTGGGCACGGCCTTGGGAATGGGCGGATTTCGCTCCGTTTTTACATAAGGACCTAAGCTGAGGCTGCCATTCTTGCAGCTTCTCTCCTCGGCGAATGGGGAGATACCCCTCCAAAAGGGTGCCGAGACCGAAACGCAGGTTAGAGGCACTCCGAAATCCCCTTAAGGTCAGCACGGTGGACGGGACAGACTCAGAGAGCAGGTAGAAAAAGACACCAACGTAAATCTCCCGGAAGGGGTTTGGGAGCAGCAGGCCAGGGGAAAAAAAGCAGAGTCGCATACCCATAGCACATACCCTGGCTCCCGTAGCGAGGGAACGGGCATCTCTCCCAAAGCGGTTAAGGCCAAAAGGGCAGCGAGAGCCCAGCAGAGCTGGGGAACAGCAGCAAACAGCTGCTGCCCACGCTCTAGCCGGCAAGGGTTGCCAAGGCTGCTGGGCTCTGTATATGCAGCAACAACCTTTGAAGTCAGGGCAGAGGAATGTGCCCTGCTACTCTCCGCCAAGGCAAGGCAGGAGAGACCACGCTCCCGCAGTCACCTCTTCGCTCTTCACCTGCTGCCTGGCCCTGGGACCATCCCCACCATAGGGCAGAAGCAGGGGAACACGCTCCGTCGTGCCTTTAGGCAGCGACCACAGCAGGCCAGAAGGAACAAGCTGCCACCGTAAAGCATCTTGCCCTCTAAGCACTTGCTTTCCAGGAGAACGACGCTCGGGAGCCGGAGGACGGGTGCCCACCAGCCTGGCCAGGTCACAGCGCCTGCCCCTGACGCGAGGTGGCAGCTCTCCCCTCTCCAGCCCCAGGATTCTCCTGTCTTTAAGCTGCTCCGACAGCCCCTTCTCTGGGGGAGGGAGCCCGCTGCACACGTCCTTTATCGATGGAGGCCACGGGCTCCTTCTCAAGCCATTCCGGCAAATTTAGGGTGTTGATGCCCACGTAGGCGGTTTTCTGCCTGTAAACAATTATTCCTGTATTTTGACACCCCCATAGCGTAGTCAGGCCATCTGTCTGAACTGCAAGGCTGTTAACTGGTGTTAAACCGCCATTAGCTGCAGATGCAGAGCTAGCGCTAGGATTAGTTTGAAACAACCACCAAACACCCGAAACGCACCTACAAGTCAAGACGCAGTTGAAATGAACCGGCAGAGCCAATTATCTGTCCCCTACGGGCATTAAGTGCCACGCAGACCCCACAGCCTCACCACGCGGTTTCCACAGCCCGAGCTGGGACTTTGCCCGTCCCGTTGACCAAGACGCCCACATCGCAAGGTCAATCGGTTCCCGCTCCAGTTGGGAGCAGCATCCAACACGACACCCAGCTCTCCCACATCGTACACAGGCGTGATTCCTCTAACAGGTCAGCGTTACAGTGGCCGGTTTCCAGCCCTGCTCCGGGGCAAAGAATGTAACGCATTAAGATGTAAGACATGCAAGATTTACTGTGAAGGAAAAGCCTTTAATCTGAGGCAGGCTTCAAGCAAGTGCCAGCTCCTTTCAACTCTATCCTCATATACGCGCCGTCACGCTAGTAGAGGACCGGCTGTCGGTTCGGAGGAGCGTGGCCGTGCGAGTAGCACTTACGAGACACGGCAGCGCAGATTCCCAGCCCCACCAACTGCTGCGGGGCTGCTGATGGTACGAGGCTGGAGTCGGAGGGGTACAAGCATATAGGCTCCGATGTAACGCTATCTCACATCCCATGCTACAGGCAGCGAGGCACAGAGAGACGGGCACGGTGCCGTCACGAGCCGCACGCCGGCCAGGTGCCGTGAAGCCAATTCTGCCCAGGACTCTGGACCATACGTTTGTGTGAACCTCGACCGCCCCGTTTGGCGGAGCAGGGAGCAAAGCCCCGGAGTCCCACCTTGCTTAAATCCCATTATGCCCCACTTAACACAGCACAGAAGCCACGGGGCAGGGTGGGCAGGAGGAGGAAGAGAAACTCCCTCTGACAAGCCGAGAGGGAGCAAAGCTCCTTCTGACTTTGCCGGGCTGTGTCCGAGGTCCCTCTGCAAGGTGTCCTCCTGCAGCGAGGGCAAGCCGTGCATCCCTCCTGTTCAGGCGGAAAGCGTGCACGTCCCGCTAATGCTGTGTGCATCCCCAGTGCCCTTCCACAGACCATTGCAGCATCCTTCCTCCTCCTCCTCCTCCAGTGCACGTTCCCAGCAGGCAGCTCCCAAACCTCCCCGTCCTGCACCCGTCCTCTGCAGCCGAGTCCTTGCAAATCTGCGTTCAGAGGGTCAGAGTGCAGACCTCTGTGGCGGGGGAGGAAAAGCCCCCGCTGGAAAGCAGAGCAAAAGGCAGAGAATATGTGCGAAGGAGCCAGCCACCGGACTCTGCTAGGGAAACAGAAGCCCCAGAGCGGTATTTTTTCTTATTGTGACAGATGCGATGGCCAGAGGGTCCCGTGGGGCTGGAGTCTCGCTGTCCTGGTTCACAGGGCAGGGGTTCCAGTCCACACTGCTGCTTCCCTTCATCCTCTGGCAGAAAGACACGGACCCACTTGGGAGGGGACGGGGACGGGGACACGGACACGACACCGATCTCCGGGGGCAGCACTTCACCGAAGGGTTCCCACGCTTCAGCTAATCCAACGGGGAAGGACGTCCAACATCCTCACGTTGGGGAGGAAGAAATCATTTAATCACACATTCCTCCTTCTGCAAAGACACAGCCCGCTGGCAGGCAGGGAGCTCCCTTTGGGCACCCGAGAGCCCAGCGCTCCCAGCACCATCACCGGCCACCCCTGCCAAGCGTGATGCTCCCAGAGAGCAGGGCCAGGCTCTAGAGAACGCCAGCACGCTCGCCAAGGTGACACATGCCAACTCAGGCATGGCCACCGTTCCTCCGGGTGGGAAGGCAGCAGCACGGCCATGAAGAGCAAGGCAGGAGCCGGAGGGGGGGGCACGAACGCAGCCTCCTGCCTTCAGAGGCAGCTTGCCCACCCGCCCGCACCAGCGGGAATGGTCCAGCTGCCATCTTAAAACCTCTTTCCTTTTGTTTCCTCCACTCTTCTGGTTGCTCTCCCGTAGGCAGAGTTGTAAAAGCCCAGGCTGAAGCACAAAGGCAATGCTCCATGGAAAACGAGTTTGTGGGGAAGAAGGGCTAAATCCAGATGGACCTGCAGTTCCTGCACTGGACTCGGCATGACAGTAGCAGACGGGTGGGTGTGATGACAAGTCGAGATGAGTTCAGAGCAGCTACACTTAATGCAGAAGGCAACACCGCACACCCTATACTCCCACTGGCGAGGCTGTTCCCAGAACCGTACCCCTGAGCAGAGGACGCTTCCAGCTTTTGTAAGGCTATTCATCACCATCCACGCACCCTCAAGTCACAGCCAGCTTCTCCCACCAGCCCTGCCCCGCTCCCTTCTGGCTCCATTCAAACCCAGATGCCACAAGCGGAGCTGCAGGATGGGATGTTGCTGAAAACATCGCTCGCAGCCTCAAGGGAGCCGGGCTGCACTTCCACAAGGCCTTCGCAGAGTCTAGAAAAGACTCCCTTGGGCAAAGAAAGTGCAAGTCCAGCTGGCTAGGAGTCTAACTGAGAGCTGTCTGGGAGGAATTATCAGTCTAGAAAAACAATTCCAGCCTGGGTTTCTTTAGATTCCCTCCTGCTTCAGTGCCTGGGAACTGGGTTCCAGCCAGCAGCTCTGAGCTCAGCAGGCAAGGGTTCTCATGAGCCAGAAGAGCATGAAGTAGATCAGCTGGTGTCAGTAGGAAGCTTGGGACGAAGGCAGAGTTTAGGAGGAATTTGGCAGATATGCCCCCCCAGCCTGAATCCAAAGCAGAGATGCTCCCAGGCAACCAAAGTTTCATCCACTAACAAATCTCTGAGCTATTCCTATCTAGCAGCTTCACTCTCACCCACAAATGGAAGGGTCGTCTCCTGTCCAGCTCGATTTGCCCACGCTGCTGTGAAACCCTGCTGAAAACAGACGGACTCCCAGTGCTTTACCCCAAAGAGCACTTGAGAGCTCGGCGTGGAGGGCTACGGCCGAACAGCAGACACGCAGGCACAGTAGCGAGCGCTGCAGCACAAGCAAGCACCAAGAAAGCCGCTGTTTCTCTCCTTTTTTTGCTGAGCAAACGAGGTGTTACCCCAGGGAAGGCAGAGCAGGTAGCTGGGCTTGTCTGCAGCACACCACCTCTTCAAGTGTGCCCAGGGCAGTAGCAAAAGGAATGGCAGCTTTAAAATAACAGGCTGGCTCAAGCTGTATGCCTACACCCTCCATCCCACCCAGGCGGCTCAGAAATCCCTCCTGCAGGTTGTTAGCAAATAAAGCCTGGAACAGGGAACTGCCCTGCCGAGGAGAGGAACACCCTGCAAACCAGGGAGCTGTCAAAGCCCCAGCAAGATCAGAACTTGTGGCAGGACCCTGCAGGGAAGGATAAGGAAGCAAGACAGCTCCTTTCCCAGGGGATGAGAATTCAGCGTGCTTGGGGAGAGAAAAATCAAGTTCATCTGAAAAGAAAAACCACACGGTGCGAGATTGGGAAGTACATGTTAATCCTGCGCCACATCAGAGAGCCAGCTCCTACAGAGCACCCTTCTAGGCTTCTGTGAGGAAGCCCTTGTAGCAGGGTGTTTGTTTTTTAGAGTCACGGGCTTATAACAATAGCAGGAGCAGCATTAGCTGGCTGGAAAGGCTTTTGGTTCGTTCGCTCCCCAGCTCGGACAGAGGACTGCAGCTAACAGCCCCTGATCCCTGCCTGGCACAGGCAGCCGACTTGCAGCAGGGAAGCAAACCGAGGGAAGACACCAGGAGCGTGGCTGCTTAGCTTGAGCCTGGGCTGCCGTAAGGAGGACATCTCATCTCTGCCTGGGAAAAAGACCAAGAAGGTGGCAGGGGAACCTTAGCCAGCACAGGGCTTGATGAGCAGATGCAAGAAGAATGTCTCCCCGCAGGTGAGGTGAGGCAAGGCAGGGATCCAAGCCTGCCAGCCCATCTGCCAGCCACGATTTCCAAGCAGCTCAATCCAAATACAGTCCCATCTTCTCTCCAGCAATGGGAAAGCTGCTGCTTACAGCTGGGCTGAGGCCGGCTGCCGGACCACCCTGGGTCTGCAAGACCCTCTCAGGTCTTGCCATCCATCCCTCATAATCCAGGTGGTACCTCAGAAGCCGTAAGCAGCAGGATCCTGCCACGCGTGGGCTCTCCAGCCCAGCGCTGCACAACCGCTGGGGCCAGCTCCAGCTTCTCCCCACGTTGGCGAACGGCCCTTGCCAGGCTCGGCAGCGCCAGCCCCCACGGCTCCGGGTCCGAGGAACCTGCTCCAATCGTTCCTCGGGCAGGAAAAAGCACCCTCGGATGCCGAGGGGTGCCCAGGCACCTGCAGCCCTCACCACCCCTCTGCCATCAGGACATGCGATTTGATCTGGGGGCCAAGAATTCCGCAGGGAAGTCCGAGGGTTCAGCTTTCACAAACCAGTGATCAGAACCCTTTGATATGGGGTCTGAACTCAGACACGCTTTTTCTTTTTTTTTTTTTTTCCCTATTTGCTAGAGCCACTTCTGGAGGCAGAAGCTTCTTGCTCACCTTCCCAGGTTTGAAGGCTTGCCCAGGAGACTCTGTCAGTACCTTTAAGGTCAGCTTGGGTTATTGCTCTACATCCCTCGGTGCATGTAGAAGCGAAGCGGGCACTTGCTCCCATGGAGGCTCCTGCCTCACCATAAAGCAGCGCTGCCCCTAGGCTCAGCCAGCTGCGTACTTCCCCGAGTAAGTGGGTGGGAAAATCCAGCCTTTGATGTTCCACCGAGTGGCTCCAAAACAAAGATGGACTACAGGAGATAAAAACACCAAACAAACTTCACAACAGGATATATCCGGTAGATAAAGTGGGAAAAGAATTTAATTTCCATGGAAGGCAGATTGCATGCGGTCCATGGAATAACCAAATGGCAGCTGTTTTCTACTCCCAGCACGCGCTGCCTTTTACGGATACCACACCAGCAGAGCGCAAACTGGGTGGTTCGGACTGCCCAAAACCTGTGTTAGGGCTCCAAGAAAAGCCATCCCAACAAAGCTGCTCCCTGCACACATGCTCAGCAGTTCTGGGCAAGGCAGCTTCCCCACAGCCTGCCCAGACAGCAAAAGCCTTTCCCAGGGACCTGCGGCTGGAGATTATCCACCTCATCATTCACATGGTCAGCACAACAGGCATCGGACACAAGTAAGAAGGCTGAAAAAATGCAATCTGAAAAGCAGAAGCAATCCATCGCTAACATGGATTTTGGTCCTGGAAAACAGAATCCATGACAGACTAGCACAGACCGAAAGAGCCACGGCTGCTCCGTTTAGAGGAATGGCACTGGAGGGGAGAGGCGATCAACTGCTTTCAAACAGATAAGCAAGCAGCTTCTAAGCAGAAAAGGGAGCGGGGCTGTTCTCCTATCAAGGTAGACAAGTAAGATGCTCTGTGCAATTCGCTACCGTTGATTCAGACAGGCCAGCCCAGAAGGCAAGTTTCTATCACGTTTCTGTAGCCATTTCCCCACCTCTAACAATCTTTCTAGCCAGAGCATCGAGAAGCTTAACAAGTTTGGCTCCATCTCCCAGCAGCCCAGCCCACGACACCCTCCCAGGCAGCACAGCGTAGAGAGGAAGGTTCTTGCATCAACACCACGCTCCAGCCAGGCATTTTCTGGGTTGACGGGGCAGGGCAGCTTCACAAAGCGGCTTTTCTTCCCAGCTCCAGCAAAAGCCGGTGGCCACCCCCTCCCTACTTCCTCTCACCATCCTCTTCCCCCCGAAAAGAGCCCCAGAGCTCAATAGTGACACAGATGAGCCCAGCGCACGGGGCTTTGCTGCTGCAAAGCCCAGCTTAAGGCAGCAGGGAGGGAAGAAAGGAATAATGAGTGACAAGCCTCATTTGCAGTCTGGCAGTGCCACCTCTACTATCTAAGCCGCAACCAGAGCCCTCTGCCACATCTCTGCAGTAATTTAAACATGTAAAACTGGCAGAAAAGGAAGTTTTTACGGTGCTGAAAGAAGGGCTGTCATGTAGCAAGGCCCGCTGGAGGAGGTTTGTGCAAACCACTGCCAGCCCTGCCCAGGGCTCTGTTCAACGGAGACACACGAGAGGGACAAGCTGGTGCAGCACATCACTCTGAACATCAGGGCTTGCCCGGGAAGCAAGCAGATCCCTCTGCCCCACGTGTCTGCTATTCACCGCTCTAGTTCACCTGCCAAAGGAAGGCTGCACACAGCTTTAGGTGCCAGCGTTACGCAGTACTGCTCCAAGAAGCAGCGTGTCCCCTGGTATCGCGTCTGGCCACGCAAGACGTACCGGGGGTATCAGCCTTGCAGAGCCTGTTCAGTATTAGGCAGTGGTTCTCACAAGCGTTATGAGGAGATAAAAGCCTCCGCTACCAGAAACAGCAGGACCTCTACCACTGGCATCCCTCTCACCCCAGCCCTCCGCTCCCACGCCATGCTGAAACACCTATGAATAACCTCATGAGTTCAGCTTTTGGGCAACAACAGGGGCCCCTAGAGAAGTCTGGGAACAAGCGACCGCGTGAGTTCAGCTGCAGGTAGCCAGCTGAATTGGGCCCTTGCAATTCTTCTGCCTTGAGTGACAGCACAGTCCAGAGGCGAAGGGGAGCCCTCGAACCACCTAACCCAAAAGATTTGGTCCAAGCACAGCCCCAGCCAATGAGCCAGAGCTGCGAGCAGGAGACCTGACCAAGTACGGCAGAATTCTGCTTTTCGTGAGAAAAGTATCCCTACAGGCACAGGGTACTCCTTCAGCATCCTCCAAGGAAACTATCTCCAGCCATCCTAGTCCACCAAGCAAAACAGGGCTTGTTCCGAGAGCTAAATATACGCCACGGTCCCTAGGGGTTACTGACAAACCCTGGCAACAGGACTGCAGGAACCCTGATAATATTGTAGGATTTGCCCAACCCTCTAAGAATAACTGCACTGCCTATGAGAACATCACAGGAATTAGCTCCCTCCTGCCCACTACAGCCCTGGTACCACGCGGGAGCCAGGAACCGCTGCTCTGGGGCAGGACTGAAAGAATGTGGATTTGCAGAGTAGTTCAGCATTGCCTCAGATGGAAAACTGCTTTTTCTACAGGATTAGAAGTTTCACCCTCCGCTTCCTGCGGAGAACAGTGCAGCGCTGTGCCTGGCACAGTCCCGCCTGGGTGTCAGTGGAAAATAACCAGCCGTTCTCTCCATAAAGAGATTAAAACCTTTTTTACACGAACAACAGCCGACGAGGGAGGGAAGAGGAACTCTGCGGGAAGCACGTGCACACAGGACATCACGCCTCTACTCTGCGGACGTGAGCTCCGAAGGCAGAGCCCAACTTTTCCCGAGCAGGGACTGCCCTGAGTTTCCCCAGCCATTCCAGGGCAGCGCTGCCTTTCCTCGCCGGTGCTCCCACGGGCCCTTTGCAACTCCAGCTTTGCGGCAGCTCCCCACCCCACAGCCTCCCACGTCTCCCGTGGAAGGAGAGAAATAGCTCCCAGCCTTGCAGCACCCCAAACAAGTTCACACAAGAAGCCCCTGGTATGGCAGGGATGCCAACTGCTTTCCAGCAGCCTCACACCCTAACCACCAGACCTAGCTTGGCTTTTCGGCACTGCTTTTCAGCTGGGCACCTTCCCCAGCCCAGCAGAGGTGCTTGCCTCCCTAGCATTCTCCTCCCACATCCTTTGACAAGCTCTGACATTGCCCAAATTCTCTCCAAAAGGCACCAGTGCTGCAGGAAGGGTACTGGAAGCTATTGGCCTCGTTAAAAGGAGCGTCTGCCTCTGCATCCAGGGGCGCTCAGGGGATGCATAGCTGGCATTCCAGACTGGCAGAGCTCTGCCGCACATAATCCACCTGACCAGGGCACATGCCAGAACAGGTTACGAAAACAGAGCGCACGCACGCCGTGAGCGAGAACGGTCTTGGGCAGGGAAAGGGGAAAAAAGGCTGGAGAAGGAGCCAGATATTCCCTACACATTTAAGGGTCCTCAAGCGGAATCCTTCCAGCAGGGATGCAGAGCACTCCGACCCTTCCAGCTCAGCACTGGCAAGCCAGTATGCCAGAGATTTGTCCTTTCTGCGCACCGCAGAGGGAGAGAGGGATTCGACCCCATCCCCTCGCCTTGCCCCAGCTCCCGCAGGGGCAGGCACAGAGCAGAGCTGTTCTGCCAGCATTGCCACCCTCGTCTGGGCACTGCAATCACAAGCCGGGATACAGGCTCAGCTAGGACGTACGGGGATGCTGCTGCATCCTCCTTCCTTCCCTCCGAGCTGGGAGCAGAGCAGCGAGAGGTACGCTGAGGATGGAGCACTACCCATGGACCACACGGCCGCCCACCCCAAAACCTGCAGCCTCCTGGGCCGGCAACACAAGGGAGGACAGGCACAACTGCAGGGAAATCAGGTCAGGAGGGGACTGCAGAGAGAGGCAGCTTCTCAGGCAAGTTTTTGCAGCGCAAGGACTTGCCCAGCCTTGCAACGAGAAAGAACGCACACGCGGGCGTGCAGCCTCCTCGCGGGTTGGGGCGCACCAGGCCACCCCAGAAGGGAGCACTGGGGAAGACTTGGCAGATCCCAGGTGAGAGCCTGGCTTTGGAATCCCGGTGCCGTGCCCGAGGACGGCAAGCAGGCAGCATGCGACGGCCGCTGCTCCCGCACTGCGGCTCAACTTCTTCTTCCAAGCCTTACGGTGACGATGCTGGAGCAGAAACCGGAATGAGAGAGGCCACTGTGACAGGACCGACGATCCTTCTGGTTTGTGTCCTGCTGGTAGCAGATGTTTAATGGAAGAGTGCCAGAGACATGCAAGGGCTGAGCGAGCTTGCCTATACCCTATACCATGATCTGGAAATCAGCTCCTCGGAGCTTCCTCAGCCAGAACTGGCTTAACTTACACAATTGCCAAATAACTGATTGACCCACCCATCATGATTTTGCCTAATCCTTTTTCAGCCTCTTAATATTTCTGGCTCTTGCACCATCCATCGGCAACAAATTCCTTAGTTGAACTCGTCTCCAGGGAAGAGCAGCCCCCTCTTGAGCCTGCTGCCTAGCTCCTCCGCCCCTCCAGTCTCTAACAGGAAGGAATTCACCTCCTATACACCAATTTACGTCGCACCCCTTTACACTGACCTTCCTTTCTCAGTGCAAGCCTGCTCCGAGCCCAGAGGCCCCAGCACCCACACGGGAAGGGCTGTGGGCTGCCCGATCCCGTTGAGACGTGCCGGCGGCCGTGCACAGAAGCCGGCGGGATGCAGTTTTTAGGAGAGGCGCAGTGTTTAGGAGACTCAGGCGTTACTCTTCAAAGGCAAGGCTGGGTAACCAAAGGCAAGTGGGTAACCTCTGTTAGGAGCTCTCCTCTCCCTGCCATGCAGCCTTGTGCCCAGAGCCACCAAACCCGAGCCTGCCAGTGACACAGCAGAGCGGGTGGCCCAACTCCAGCCCCGGGACTCCCTCCTCTCTTGGCTCCCAGCAGCAGGCACAGGGCACCGTGCACTTGCTGTCCCCAGGCACAGCAGCAAGAAGCCAGAATGAGCGAGCGGAGATTTCCCTCCCTCTTCCCAAGCTTGTGGGAATCCAGAAATTTGGCACCCAGGATGAAGACTTAACCAAAGGCGAGGGAAGCAGGCCCCGGAGAGCTGCCAGAGACAGGACAACCTGGGGACAAGGGGTCTCTCCCTCACCAGGGCTACGTCACCCATCACCCATCACCCGTCACCATCCGGGGACGTGCATCTCGGTCCGTTGTTTGCAGGCAACCTCATTGCCCAGGAATGCAGCGGCTCGTGGGGGCAGGGAGACGTGCCGAGGGTGGGAAAGGCTTCCTGCACAGAAGAGCTCACTCCTCAGCACATCTATTAAACAAAGCCACAAGTGACCTGGCTACTTATCTGAGGAAACACCAGCCGCCCCTGGAGCGGAGGGCTGCTAGACAAGAGCGGCCCCATCGCCCGGCTGCAGGACCCCACGATCAGAGCACCAGGTCACACAAAGCCTGCACAGATGCAGGAGCCGTATCTGCACATGTCCCATGGCTGCACTTTCCCCATGCCTAAATCCACCTTTGATCCAACCCACTTAGCTCTACATCCTCCAAGACTTCCAAATGCTAAGCTGATGCTCTGCTTGCTGCAGAGGTGCCCTGTAAGAACTAGCTGAGCTTTGGTTTATGGCTTACGTGGCACTGCTGAGGAAGGCAGCCAGGCTTTCGTGACCCATCAAAACCAAAGGGCAGGTTGTTCCCTGCAGAGAAGCAGGGTTGGGGTAAGGCTGTGGGGTGGGTATGGGGCTGGGGACCACTTGAGAGACGCAACCCCCAGTCACTGCACCCCCAGGCAGAGTCCACCCCAGCACAGGCTGGCAGCAAACACCTCTCTCCCAAAGCCCTGCATCCAACGGCATGCCTCTGCTGCAGCGGTATTCCGACCACAGGACAAAGGCAGCAAGAAATAGGGGATTTCTGCAAGGTTCGGTCTCTGTGCCCCGCTGCTTAGTCCGGGACAAGTTTGTTAAGGCGGCAATTGTGGTGAAAGAAGCAGAAGGGCTCACCTAGACGGAGCTCAAATGGCTCCCCGTGACAGAGTTTCCCCATGCAACTGCCAGGAGCTTCCACTGATCCTAGTTTATCTCTTAGATAAACAGCATCAGTTAAAACAATTTGCCCGGGGATTTTATCACTACATAAACAGACAGCGCAGTGTAACAAGGAAAGATGAGAGAGAAACTGGCTGTAGGCAGGAGATGGACAAATAGAACAAAGAACCTGTTTTCTCAAAGGCTGACTCTCCAAGAGCACGACTCTCCCAAATGAAGCTACAGCCTCTCTCGGGCCAAGCTCTTGCCAATCCCAAGCCACACGAATGGCTCCCAGAGCCCAATCAAAGGGATTTGCTTGGGTAATAACTGCGGAAGAGAACTCAGTTCTGACCCCATAGCCTTGACAGATCTGTTAGTAAAGAATTTTCAGGTACCAGCAGAATGAGAAGGGGCAGAAAAAGGATCAGCCCAAACAAATCCTCTGGCAAAATGTGACTGCAGAAGAGATGGAGCCGCAATATAATCCCGCACCTCCTGTAGAGGAAAAAGGCTCCTTGGCCACCATGATAAAAATGCCACTGGAATCCCTGAAGAGGATCTTAATTATATAAAACACAACAGCAAAGGAGCCATTCCCTCTGGGAAAGGAAGCCTGCCCTGGTCCGTAACGGGACCGCAGCATCGCGCAGCACAGCCAGGCAGCGGTACACAGCCAGCCCTCTCCAGCTCCTCTCCTGCTGGGTGTCCCTTCCAAATGCAGCCATCCAGGAGTTACAGGATCCATCCCAAATTCAAAGCAAGGACTTTTCTGGTCTGCTGCATAACGCCAGGTGCTGGGTTTTCCCCAGCAATCACGTAGTAGCATCTAAAAACATTTTTTTAAAAAAAAAAAAAAAAAAAAAATCAGTCGTGTCCTCTTCTACCAGGACAGCCACCAAGAGAAGGGCGGCTGCACTGCTTGGCATCACAGGAGCAGGGATGCAGAGAGGAGACAGTCACAAAAAAGAAATAAAAGACCATCCCAGCCATGCCGGGGAAGGATGCCAGCCCTTTCCCACCGGGCCATCGCCCCAGCACCGCTGGGAACACCCTGCTCCCCATGCCACCCCTTTCCTGCGGGCAGGCTGTCCCTCCCACACCTCGTTCCACGGATCCAGCCAAGCAGGACTTCTCCTGCCAGCCTACCTGGCTGAGCAATGACTGGAATGCCGTCCCTGGCTGCCCGCCTGGCCGCTGCCCGTTAGCGCAAGAGCAGATTAAGGTTTATCGGAAGAAAGGTGCAAGGCGGAGGGTGCGAGGCACCCAGCCAAGCCCAGGGAAGTATCTCTCTCCCAGGCTGGCTGAGCGGAGGAAAAGGGAAATAAATGGCCTCCAGGACAGAGAAACCCGAGGAGAGAATCCAAAACCACCCTGACCACCATCTGCCTCTGCTCTCCGGGGTCCGAGACTCACGCCTCGCACCACACGTCGCTCCCTCCCCAGAGGTTTCTTCACCCAGAACACGCTCTCACCTCTTTTTCGCTCCTCTCCTTTCTTCCCAAGCTCAGATGATTTTTGCCTTCCACAGGAAGGAGGAATCTCACCATGTTAACCGAGAACGCACAGAGCTGGAAACACACCTTACAGCTCCAACCGGCCAATTTGATTTTCTGTGTCCGTGCCCATCCCTGCCGGCTGCTTCCTGGGCCACTAAAATCAGGAAAGTTTGTTTGGGGCCGTCCCGGCTGGGGTGGGAAGCCAGAATCCAGCTTGCCTTATACAGTCAGAGGGTTCATTCAGATCACTTTTACACCCTCACCACCACTCTGGGGCTGACGCTGCCTTTGTAATGCAGTTATTCCTTGATTTTGCAAAAGTACTTGAAGGCCTGAACTGACCTAAGGCCCTAGAGCACTGGGTTTTTTCCCAGAAACAGAGCGAGATACGGTGCTTCTTGGCCAAGGAGAACAGCTTCAGAGCCAAGACAATCACAATTTGGCAGCTGAAATAGAGTTGGCAAGCAACGTATTAGTTGATTTTTCTCCCCCTCCGCCCTCCAGCAACTTCTCTTCTGCAGTTTAGGGGTTCAGAACTACTGCAAGTACTGGAAGGCTACAACTTACTCAACTCTTTGGTTACCAAAGCTGAGCACCTGGCAGTTTCTGTTCTGGTAGGAGTTAACATGCACCCAGCCAGGCTAAAGGCTTTGGCTGCGATCCTCCACCTGCGACAGACATTGCCACAGCACAAGAGGCTGGGAAGAAGTTTAAAGACTAGTTTTCAGAACATGAATTTAGCCTCGGATGAGGGCTTTTGTTCAACACCACACGGCACACGCACAACAGGGGCAAGTGGTTAGAAATAAACTCCGAGCATCCCTCCTGGCTTTTGGGTTCCGCAGCACGAGCCGTCCTTCCAGTCTGCGGCTGTATTTGCGAGGAATGGATAAATTGCATTGGTGGCATTTAAGCTAGGAAGAAGGCAGGAACTAGCTCTAGCCACACTCTCCTTAGCTAAAGAGCTGAGCAACTCCAATTTCAATGCCTCTTCTATTTGCTTACTCCTCCGGATCAGCAGGGATGCTACGATTTTACCCAGGCAGAGGAAAGAACAAGCCGAGGTATAACATCCAAGCGCACGTTTGGCAGACCACCTCGGCACCACGCACGCGTGGCCAGCATGCGGTGCTCACAGCAGCCCCGTGCTCCCTGTTGCTGTAGATGGAGTCGGGAACAGGCTAATAAGCGGCCTGGAAGACCGAAGGAAAAGCCGGCAGAAGGAAACTCAAAGTACATCGCCATTGCCAATGCATCCACGTGCCACAGCAGGGAGAATCCCGGGGAATCCACAATAGGAAAGAGGATCCTGCACAGCCCCTCAAGGGAGTTCTCCCGTCATCAGCTCTCCTCCCATTTTATGTGCCAACAGCCCGGCTCTCGAGCTGTAAAGCTCTGGTATTCTGGCTGCGGCATCAAGTCTCTGCCCCCTCCATTCAGCGTCAAGATGCAGGTGGGTCATCACAGTTGTCCTGAGCTTTGCCCTTCTGCCGGCAGCTGCGAGCAGCCCACCGGGTAAGGACTCCTGGGTCCCATTCTTTGCTTGCTCAGAGACTTGCTCTGCAAACTGGGACCATATTGCTGCTTGCTTGCCATACCTGTCTCCGTCTGCAGAAACGCAGACAGCACCTAGCGAGATAAGCAGCTTGTTATCATGGGCAAATTGCTTTAAAGCCCTTAAAGGGAAGATAACTGCTCCACACTGTTCTCCAACAAATTCTGAGCCTCCGCACTTCCCTCTCGCCCCAGGAGGAGCAGTTTGGATGAGACCAATTCCAACCCAAAGCATTCCTACACGAGAGAGTTCTACAACTACTATTCCTACAACTTAAGAGAGTTGCGAGCTGGTCTCCACGCTGGTCCAGTCCTGCTCTACCCGAAACAGAGCCGAGGACTAAATACGCAAAGAGAGGCAACGCACTTAGAAGTCCTGAGATCAGCAAAAAGCTCCCTCAGCCTTTTTGTTCCCCTTGTTTTAATTGAGTATCACCCACAAATCAAAGATGCTGAGGCACAGCCAGTCCTGCAGTTTGCTTAAGCTAATTAACATCCCTGCAAGACTGAGAGAGCACAGTGGTCTAATATTAGACAGAAGATGCACTTACAGCCCATCAAGATGACACAACATCCTCTGGGAGTGTGCAGCTCTCTTCCAACATCACTACTATGCAGGGGGGGGAAAAAATAGGATAGGAAGAGGCAGTCGGCCATGGAAGATGTTAAGGTTTGGCTCCTGGATCTGGAGAGGGGCAGCAGAGCCATTTTAACCTGCTTTACTTCTCCTGAAAAGCAGCCCAAGATGAGATAACGGAATAAGCGAGCTACAGAGCGAGGCTACAAGCAAAGCCCAGCGGTGAAAGAGCATCTCTAGTCTATGAACAGCGAGTAGCAGCGTGGGTCCTCTTTCAGGGCAGAAATCCACGAAATCCAAGCAATCCAGCTAAATGCACGTGGCCTCAGCTTGAGGAGAAAAACCACTGCCTAGTTACTCTAAGGACGACACACGCAGACTCCCTTCTGCAGCGTGCCAGGCAAACACCAGCCACGGCTCCTGCTCTGCCAGCTGCTTAAAGACAGAGGTAACAGACACCCTTACAGCGGTTTGTGTTGCAAAAGACCTTTTACCAGCAGGCTTTTGCATGATCCACAAGATCTGCGCTGCCTCTGGGACGCAACACGAACAGGCAGCGCATTTACCCAGCGGAGAAAAGTGACTTGCAGGTGAGGCTGCAATACAGACCTAAGGAGGGAAGGGGAATGAATGGGGCTGGGATCTGGCCAAGGCACAAGAGCTCACACAGTGGTATTGGTCAGCTCAAGTCCTCAGCTGCAGTGGTGATGGAGATTGTCCATAAAGCGAGCAAGCAGCAAGAGAAAGCGGGCGAGACACTGGGTGGGAGAGCACAAGCTTTAGAAGATGAGCAATTCGCAGGGGCTTGAGGCAGGACTGGGGACTGCCCGGCCGCGCTGTTCAGCTTTAGAAGATTAACAGAGACCGACGTGGCTGCTGGGCACAGGAAGAACCAGGGGGGGGTAAAAATTAGAAGCCAATAAGAAAGAGTAGTTTGAAACTTCACACATTCTTACTCACTTAGTAGTCTGTGCTGCAGCCAGACTGAAATTAGCCAAATTGGGTATGAATTATTGAAAGCACTAGAGTCCCATTTCCTTTGCTAATCAAAGAAAATGATTCCAGGGAGCCAAAAATGCAGGAAGAGCAGCAGTTTTTCACGGAAAAAAAAAGACATTGCTGGAATGGCTTTTGTAAGGAGGGAGCACCTTGCCGAGCACCGTTTACCTCTTCCAGTCCACAGCCCACCGGGGAGAGGGGGCTACCCATCCAGTTACCCATCCAGTCCCGGGACACTGGCCGCTCCATCCCCAGCCTGGCCACACAGCACATCAAAGAGCCCTCCTGCTCCTGGAAGTCATCCCAAAGGAATGCAGGACCTTTGCAGCTTTTAGTAAGATAAACAGACAGAAGTCCCACTCCCGGGTAAGGATTAGCAGGGAACAAGCCCGGACGGGTGCCGGCAGTTCCAGCAAGGCGCCTGGCAGCTCTGACAGGCAGATGCTCATGGGCAAAGGCTGACCTGCCCAGTACTGCCCAGTGCCCCACCACAGCTCCGGACAGCCCAAGGGCTGGGACAGGTCAGCTCTGTCCTCCTCACCAGCAAAACGCAGCTCCCGGGCTTCGTTTGGAAGCCAGGTGAGTACCGAGCCTTTTTCCTCGCATCCCTTCTGCTGGGCCGGCTTCTGTGGATACCCAGGCTGACCCACGTGCCCCAGCTCTCGGCTAGAGAGAGCCTGAGACAAGCAGCACGAAGCCTGGGTGAACCAAAGGGAGAGCTTTGCCCACCTCGAGCAGCGGGAGCCGGCAGTTTGCAGCAGAGAGAAAAGGAGAGTTGAGTTCTGCCCCTGCCAGAAAGGCAGGGCCACTCGGTCTTAGGCGGCTGTAAGTTGGTGACAGCATTAAAACAAGCTAAATTCATACATGTGACTGTCTGGCTGCATTCTGCAAGCAGCCATGCCTGTACATTTAATTTACACTTGCAGCACATACAGTGTGATCGGGCTGACTGCTCCTTCCCATGCCCGATGCTGTGCAAAGAGATACGGAGCAGACAGGGAAACAAGTGACAGGGAAGGTCTGGAGAGAAGCAGTCCTAGCACAGCAACGTCTTGCGTTAAAGTTACAGATTTACAGCCTGGTGACACCGTGACCCAAAAACGTCACTGTGTAAAGGCTCACACAGCACAGGCTGTCTGCAAAGGCTGGCCCCGCAGCCTGCGGCATCAGCAGGGCTGACCTCCAGCACGTGAGTTAAGCCTCGTGTGCCAAGGTATAGCGCAGGTTCCCAGCTGGAGGAGGGAAGGAGGAACGCAGCTCCCCATTTTACACGGTGGCTGCGGGCTGGTGGCAGAGGGGGTCAGGGAAAGGCAATGAGACAGAAAAGCTGCACCCGAGTCCTGCCTTGCGACAGGTTATCACCGAGTCCCAAAAGCAGTTCTGCAAAGCCAGGGGATGCAAAGAAGCTGAGGGAGATGCCAGAGCCCCAAATTTGCAGGCATTCAGTTTAAGAGATACTCAGAGGGAGGGATTCAGAGCCAGCCTTGTCGACAGGAACAGTGATGCCTGCCAGTGGGAAGTGTCACTCCACTCGCACCCACTCCCGGCCGTCCCGAGGGAGCGGCGGCCGCCCCCGCAGCAGGAATTCTTCTCCCTCAGCATCACCACCAAAGGCTTCAGGTGCCCACGGAGGAGCTCCCTGCAGCAACCCGCTGCCCGGGAGCACTGCAGCACGCGTCTCTCGTCAAGTCCCCCGAGCGAGGCTGATGCTGTGCAAGCATCCTGCGGTGGGAAGCACCAAAAATAGGAGCCTGCGGGGACCCAGTGGGACACGGCAACGTTCCAGACTGGTCCCCTACGGGAACTCAGAATACCTCTCCCATTCCCACATCCCTTCGCCACCCTTCTACCCCACGTCTCTACAAAAAGGATGACACGGGGAGGATGCAGCTTCCCTGTGCGTTCCCACCAGCCAGGAGATGATGTCCCACCCCCGGATCAGCACCCATCAGTACCTAGCCGTTCGACAGAAAAACACACCGCAAAAGGAGACACAGAGCCTGCCGGAGCCCGCAGCAGCAGCAGCTCCCTTCTGTAGCACAGCAGGCAGCATGCCACAGTCCCCCTCCGAGTTATTAGCGGAGCAAACAAAGGAAAAAGAGACCCAAGAGCACATGGCCAAGGCCCAGCACTTGTCATAACTACACAGCCGGCACTGCCAAGAGAGACGCCGTCCGTGCTGCTGACCAACAAGCCCCAGCCGATCCCACAGAGCAACGCAGCAGGATGTGCCAGAGTGGGAAGTGGGGCCAAAGGAGCCTTCCCAGACCAGTAGCCTCCCACACCAGATTAAAATTCCATAGGAATTTGCTAAACAAATCGACTCTCTTAGCTACTGCCGTAAACCCATGGGACGTTTTGCATTACTACCACGCACGGGAGGGAGGAAACAGACCCTTATGTTTGGCCCACGCACAGGGACCCCCCCCCCAACAGCGGCAAGAAAATCTCCTGCAACCAACCAGAGCCAGGGCTGCAGACAGGGCAGGCTGGCTTCTGCAGCATCAGCCGTAGTCCCTGGAGCTCCATCTGCCCCCGGAGCACCATCACCCACCAGTACATCCCTGCTCTCCCCAGCACCAGTCTCCGACACGGCAGCCCCGGAGAAGAAACCTCCTCCAGCCCCAGCAGCTCGCTGAGCTGCCTGCTGTGCCCATGATATCCCAACCCATGGATGGGGAGCCAGGAAAGGGCCGCAGGAACGTTCAGTGGTGGATTCTCTCCTCTCCGTTTACTACGTTTTCCAGCTGCTGGCTAACTCTCTCCCCCTCCCGAGATGGAGGTGTTGATGCTGTTCTCATTATCTTCAATTCGAAACAGAGCCAAGAAGAGGAGGGAAGGAAAGAAAAACCTTCTTTAAGAAGAAACCCCCACACTAACCCTCTTCCAGCCCCCTCCCTCGCCTGCTCTGAAGCACAATGAAATGCCAGGGATGGATTAAAAGGAAATAGTTGCAGGAGTGGGGAAGGGCTGCAGAGAGACCAGAGCATGGGAAGGGACTACAGCCCAAATCACCTTACACAAACCCATGCCAGCAATTTCCTTGCTGAGAGGAGCCTACTGTGCATGCCTTACAGTCTCTGTAAGGAGCCTGAAAAGAAAATTTTGCATGGGCTGGTTTACAAGAACAAAACGTCTCAGTTCTATGGAGGCAGAGACCTAAAAAGAAAGAGAGGCCAGAATAAAAGTGAACAGGCAGAAGACAAAACGGAAGGGACAGTGTAACTTAGAGGGAGAGGCTTTCAAAGCAGTCCCGCTTCCAAGTAGACATGGGAGAACTGAAGCTTCAGGACTGGTTGCAATTCCTCCATGGGAGTAATTAATAGGGTTGCCACAGAGATGAAAAGTCAGAGGAGAGTTCTGGACTGGCTAGAATCAGAATTTCACCAAGAGCTAAGTGACATTTTTCAACATATGGAGCATCTGCAGCACACTGCGTGTTGAACACAAGCCAAAGCAGCTAGCTTTCTTACGGGCATCTATATGGAAAAAGTTTCAAAGGCCGGCACGCTATCCTCGCAGCAGCACCCCGAGACACCCCATTGCCCCCCCTGCCAGTTCCTAGGCTGGGTAACACCCAGCACCCACCCAAAGGGGACCGACCACCCCTGCCCACCCAGAGGGAGCAGCCCCAGGCGCAGAGCCGCAGCAGGGCTGGAGCGAGCGGCAGAGGAGCTACCTGGAGCCATGGAAGCACGAGCACAGCACTAGCCACGAGCACTCTCAGCAACCTGGGAAGCGAGCGGGTAGTCCAGTAAGGGTCTGGGAATGATTCCCATTGGGAGTATTGCCCACACGTTGTCCCCAAGACAGGCAGATCCATCCTTCCCAAAAGGCTTAACAACCCCCCCCACTTGGTTCATGGGCCCTATTTTCCATGTCAGCTGAGAAGTTGAGGTGACACCGCGCTAGCTAAAGCGCGGAGCAGGAGCTTCTTGAACACGTGTTGGCCATGCTGCTCCGGGACGAGGGTCTCGAGCCACCAGCAGGACCTTCTGTTACAGTGCCACGTGCTTACTGTACCCAACGCCTCCAAGTTTCCCCACGCACTGTACTCGTAAAGCCAACGTACGTGGCTTTTCCCAGGAGGTTCAAAGTCCACGCACATCTCCCAAGTTAGCACAGCAACCTTGGCTGCGGCAATTGCACCAGCGTTAATGCAAATCATGCCACAAGCGAGGCACTATTTAAGAGGAGCTCTGGGTTCTCATTAACCAAGGCCCTAACAAAGGTTTAGTCTGGACTTCCTTCCACCCAGACAGCTCAGTATGCAGTCAACACACAACCCCTCCCACACCACACACAAAAAAAAAAAAAAAAATCTTGATTTTCCTCAAGTGCAGTTGCGATCAAAGTGAAATACGAGACACGCGCAGAGGAAAGACCTCTCGGGGATTAGTCAGCTGTTGAACTCCAGAAGAGCATGCTTGATGGCCTTGTCGGGGAGAACAAGGAGAGGAAAACACCGCACCTAGCACAGAGCCTGCTGGTGGGTGCCTTGGGAAGCTCCAACGCCTGCCCGGTGACTCCAGCCCTCTTCCCGCAGCACCAGTGTTCGAGGCACAAATACAGCGAGGCTGTGGCTTATCAGGCTAATTCTTTCCCGGGGAAGCCTCATCCAGATGTCTTCAAGAACAAGAGGAAATCCAGTCCCGGTGCTACGCAGCACTGCGTGCTGCTTGGGGCCGGCTCCCTTTCCATGCGTTCCCCCCCGGCCCCGTAGAGGCACCAGAGCAAATACCCTCCTTTGGCCAGGGACCCAGCCCAAGCCTGCGTCCCAGCCTCCTGCGCAAGCCCCAGAGCTGCCTCTCTGCCATTTAGCACCAAAAAACTTCCCTCCGGGCACCGGCAGCGCTGAGCCAGTTTGCAGAGCTTAGCTGAAGACTTGCATTTTGACTACAGCTGGTCAAAGCGTTTTTTATTACAATTAAGTGTAATCAAAACACACAGGGTTTACTCTAACCTGAGCTGTTTCACAGAGATGCCCTGGTTTGAACTCCCCTCTTAGACAGGAAAGATTTTGATGTCTAGGAATTTTCCAGGCTGGAGCGACAGGAGATGAAGATACTCAAAACATTCATGTTTTTCCACTCAGCTGCCACCATTCTTCCAATTCTTTCTGCAAAAGCACTCAAAAGTTTGTTTTTAAACTCCAAGTGCAGCAAAGAGCAGTGTTCTGGGCAGCTTTGCTTTGAACCCTCCTGTGGGGAGCTGATGGGAAACAAGTCCTGGAGCTAAATTCTCAGACTCGGAGCTCAGAAATGGCTCCCAGGGTGGCAGGAGCAGGTTCTCATGGCTGGTTTTGCAGGGCCTCCCAGAAACCAGCAGGGCAGCTGCACTGGGCAAGCTGGAAGGGACTTTCACAGACCTCAGGAGGGGCCTGAGCTGTAGGTAGAGCTCAAGGGAAACCGAGGTTTTGGGAGTCCGTTTGTTCCACGCTCCCTCCAGCAAACCTGCTAGCACCCGGCATATAGGATACTCGTGCGACAACCAGGTTTCCAAGACATGGGAAGAAGAAAAGCAAGCCCACTGGATATGACAAGAAAGGTGGGTTTAATCAAGGCAAGCGAAACAGCTGCTTACTTCAGCCAGATGCCAAAATAAGAATCACTGCATCTCCCCCGAGCAACACTTCTTGACCTAGCCGAGACCCTAGGAACTCAAGGTTGCCTTGTTTTTGTCATTTCTCAGCAACGCAGCCCGGACGGGCGTCCATCGGTTTGGAGAAATCAGGTCCACCACGCAGGGCAAGTTGTCCGCAGGCTCTTTTCCAGCCCTCTCCAGCCCCCACTCTCCCCACAGCAGCCTGCCAGCCCTGAGCTGCCGGCCGTGCAGGCTGACCCTATGCCTGCATGCCAACAGCATCCTGGGGAGCCTTTGGGAAGAGGAGCCTAATGAGCTAAACGAAGCAAGCTACGCAGCAAATGATCTGCAGAGAAGAGAGGAGTCCCAAAAAGAATCATCTGCTCCCTGGCATCGGGAAAGGTTAATATGGCAGGGAGGAAAGATAAACCTACCTATAACTGCACGGACCTGCGATTTAATCACACAGGAGGGAGAGGGAGGGTTTAGACATGCCCAGTTTTGGCACCTTCAACTCCCTTGCACAACAGCATGGGAGAAACACCAAGCAAATCCTTCCCGTCGTGCTGCAGCAGAGGACGTGCTTATAGATAGACACATCCACCTAAGACACTCCACACCTCTCCCCTCCTGGGACCAGGACACTGTCCAGCTGCAGGGTACAGCACACTGGGAACCCATCACCACCCCAGCCCTCCGCAGGAAAAGCTGGCGGTGGCCAGGACGCGTCCCCGACCGCAGCAGGTCCCAGCCCAGCTCACCAAACTCAGCCAACCCCAACACAACCAGGGGCTGTAACCCGCATTCCGCCAACGCAAGACAATTTGGAATCTTCCCCCACTAAAGGCAAAAGTTTCTACGCTGAATCTATAGGAGGAAAACTAGATCTCTCATCAGCTCCTAAGGGCTTTAGGGGACAAGAGCCTTCACCACAAATGGGAACCACCTAGCTCAGCCACCCCAGCTCACATCCAGCGCGTGCAAAATGAGCGTGCCAAAGCACACAGCAAACTAGCGAAGACTAGACTAGAATTCTTCCCGATGTTTGCGCAGGTTTAACGAAAACAACCACACACACACGCCTCTTTCTCCAGCCTCCCTCTCCACTAGCTGCAAGGAAGGAGCAGGACTGATACCTTTCAAGTGCAACTTGGAATACATATACGGGTAGAAAACGTCCAGTGTCCCTCCCGCTTACGAAAACCACTCGAGACGGGTGGCTCTTGTGAGCCACTTTGCTGAATGATCTGTCTCCCAGCCTGAGTTCGGTCATTTACCTCTGTCAGCATTCACAGCTGGAAAAAGGGGTTATGGCCTCTCTGCGCATCCAAGGGGAGGAGGGAGCCAATCTGCATGTTTATTTGTTGTCCGTGCAGAATTCCTGCATTCCTTCCCTTGTTTACTCATCTGCTCTCAGGCCATACTAAGACCCCAGCAAAGGGCTTTTGGGGCACCACATTCCCCCAAGAGCTCAGAACTCTTGCTGGAACAGAGAACAAGCATAAAGGGGGAAGAAAGAAGCCAGCAAATGGGTTATTGCAGAAGCAGGTTTTCAAGGTGGTTGGGCAACGCGAAGAAGAAAGATCAATTCTCTCCCGCCCTGCTCTCCGTAGAGGCACATCTCCACACCTGGAGGTCCAAGACCCTATTAAAGAGCACACAGGGGCCGTCTCCCCCCCAGCTCTTCCCAACAGCTATGCTGTTACACCCACAGCAGCACTCGTAACCCAGCCACCCTCTTTGGCACGGGCATGTCGGCACTCCTCACGTGTTCCCACAGACGGCTACAAGTCAGCCCACGGTCCCTGTGTGGTGGCACGTGTACTCCGTCAGCACTGCACAATATTACAACCCACCGCATCTCCGCTTTTTTGGGAGCGGACACAAAGGCTCCGGAGAGATTAACAGGCAAGGGATACAGGGCTTCACCGCAAGAGTACAGAAGCATGCCTCATACCCCCCAAAATCACTTCGCTGCTCGGCTTGGTTCCGACTTAATTATACCTTTAGCCCCAAGCAGAACTCGGCTGGCTTCTCGGATCCTTGAAGGAGTCCACAAGGCTGACTTAGCAAGCGAGGAAGCTCCGAGACAGAGGAAGCTAGAGGTGACTACCATGAAGGACAGGCCTTCGCAGCGAGATTAACCCATTAACTTAGTAGTTCTAAACCCGGAGGAAAGTCTAACGCGGGTGTGAGGAGTACAAATTCCCTGGTAAGTGCCTGCCACACACACTTAGGTTGGGACAGGACTTGCACTGGGGATGCTCCCAACCACATCACACTCATTGCAGAGAGGACTGAGAAGCTGCATCAAATCTGGAGCAAAAAGAACCTAAACTAACTTTGCTTGGCTGTACCTTGGTTCCAACCACTGCCTCTGCCAACAAAGTCAACGTCAGGCGCTGTCCCCATGACAAGCGAGTCCGCAGAGCAGTATGACTCTACCCTAGACACATGCAGAACAGCAGGATTGATCCTCCACCTCACCAGAGAGATCATTTGCCAACCGATCGTTTACAAGCTAAGAGCACAAGGTGGCCAAAAGAGCCAGGGCTTGGCCGCTGCTGCATCTCAGAGCAGCCCCGGGAAAACCAGGCACCCCCGCTCCAGCCTCACCTTCCACGCAGTGCTCCACCTCCTCCAGGTTACGCAGCGTTATCCGCATCAGGCTGGAGTTCAGCATCAGCTCATTGCGATGTGCCGGCCACATGTACTGTGGGGCAGGGTTGACGAAGAAAATCCGCGTGTCCCCAGTCGAGACTTGGTTGTCGCAGATTAATGGGTCCCCAAAGCCACCGATAACCACCTTGTTCCCACCATCCAAGAGGATCTCGTGAGTGACGATGTCTTTGCCTTTCAGGTAACGCCAGACTCTCACCTGGAACGAGAGGGAGAAAGAGCACGTGAGACTTTTCACAGCCACGGACAATTGGCACTTTCTGGCCCAGTTAATTTTTATCACGTTGTCACAAGATGCACAGGAGCGGTTCAGGCTGGCAAAGCCTTCCAGCAGAGCTAATTTCATCAGCCGTCCCTCTAAAAGCACAAAATACGTGGGCAACAAAGACTAAAGCACGTACTACTTTCTGCCAAAGCTGCGCCCAAGTCTCTAGCCCATGTACTTGGCACTCCTGGCCCTTTCCCGACACAGCCGGTGGGGAGCAAAGGGGGACAGGGCTTGTGTCGCAAGGGGCCCCTCGGCCACACCAGCTCTCCAGCAAGGGACAGAGAAACCTTATCCCCCCGCACTCATCTTCTCTCTGCAAGGGACGCATCGCCCTTGGTGGCGAGAGCCAGGATTCGCCTTCCTTTCCCTTCCCGCCTCTCCTCCCTTGGTCGCAGGACTCCAAGCCCAGCCAAAGCCAAGTGGGCTGCCAGCCCAGCCACTGCTGTCAGAGGCTCAAAAAAGCCTGAGGAAGAGCTGCCCTGCACCAAACCCTACCACGAACCACCCCAACTCACCTCCCCAGAGGCCCACTCTGCCTGCAAGGACACAAGAATTAAAACCACCCTCTCCTTCCTCTCCTCTCCAAGCCCGGGGAGGGCTCACCTTCCCCACCTCAAGTGCAAACACCCAGCAAACCCCCCCAGCACGAAGGATCCTGGGGCTGGCAGAGGGTAACAATGCCCCTTTCCTTTGTTCAGGCAAGAATAATGGCTCCAGATAAGCTGCAGCTTCTCAGCAAACACTTGAGGGCAACCAGCCGGCACCAGTGCCAGCCAGAGACCAGCCTCCCGCATGGCGGGGGGAGAGCCCAGGTCCGGCAAGGTGGGGGCTCCCATGGGATAGCGGAGCACAAGCGGTCAGGCAGGGGCAGAGATGGGGTGGGAGAAGGGGTGAGCAGACCCCGGCAGCCTCTGCGGCACATCTCAGCTCGGACCGGGAAGGCTGCTCAGGAGTTTCCCAAAGGAACCCTGCTTCTACTCCCAGGCAGCGTCCGTTCAAGGTGACACACTCCAGCTGGTACTCCCGGAGATATCCTGACTCGCAGCAAAATCTCAGCGGTGAAACATATCAAGGGAGAAGAAAACAGTTCTGAATTTTTTAAAAAAAAAAAAAAGCTTTGAAGGGAACATTAAACAGCTGGAAGCCCCCAACCAGGGAAGGCTGCACAGCTACAGAAAGCACTGTCCATCCATGGGGGAGGCTCTGAACTGTGACACAGGAGCCTTAAAACAGGGGCAGAGGGTTGGGTGAATGAAAGAAGAGTCCTCCAGCTCCAACAAGGCACCGGAACCTCGGGAAGCCAAAAGGCAGTCCAGATACCATTCCATATAGAAATGCCAAAGGCCAACTTCTATTCCTACAAACAACTAAAGAAAACCTTTGCCTTAGCAGACTGGATTTGCTAAAATACACGGAGGATTTGGTAGTAGGAGCCCATTTCCCTTTACTCATCCAAACTTCAGGAAGAAAAAGAAGCCCTGGCCTCTCGCCAGTGCCACGCTCTCTGCGGCAAACTGCCCAAAAGAAACACCCACACGGGAGGGAAGCAGCCCTAAACCGAATCTTTAGTGCACACGGGTCACCAGAGACATGTCCCCATCCGCTCGCGATAGGTCAGAAAACCTCCTGCCGCAGTTCTGTTGCGGGGGAAACACGACACAGAGTCGGCGACTTGCACGTAATGGGATCGACTCATCAGAGAGCTGCCTGAGGTTTCAGCTTGGAGCGAGGGAGGCTGCTGTAGTGCCTGGGTATTACTGTGACCACAGGCATCCCTGGCCTGGCATGCTCAGAGCATGTTTTCTTGTGCTCTCTGCCAACATCTCCCCCTCCTACCCCAGCCGGAGTGCCCAGTCACCTGCATTCTCCAGCTGTTTTCGCCACCCAAAGAGCACTTCAGCCCACCGTGCCAAGCACCAAAGCAGTCGGGGAGGTGGTGGCTCAGAGATAAGGGGGCTCTCGATCCCCACTCCAAAACAGGCATACGTACTTTAAGAGCGCAATTCCGAAGGGAACACAAAGGCCAGAGAAAGGATGCCGGTGTGCACGTGGGCAGAGAGGTCTCTCCCACCCTTGGGGGACACCAGAGGCGGCAGCGAGGCAGCCGGGTCGGTCGTTCCCACTACGGCTTCTATGCCCGACATCGGGGCTGTGGTGAGGAGACTTGTTACAGTTGAGGAGGAAAGCACAGAGCTGTCATTATCCTGCTCCAGAATGAACCATTTTTATAGTCATCTGCAACTGCGGCTCACTGGCCTCTTCCTCGCACGGCCCTTTGAGAGCGTCGTGTTCCCCTCTGGGCTTCCTTGGGGCCATCCAGACGGAGAGACTCTTACTCTTTGCCAAATACCTCCATCCCATTACTCAGCGACTACAGAAGACACGCACGAAGATCTGACACGGCAAAGCTCAAACGAGAGGGTAAAAACACGTTGGGGACTAGGGAGAACGCAAGTCTCATGACCTTTAATCAATCTTGTAATTTTTTGAAGCCCTAACCCCAGAATTTCAGGGGGGTGAGCTCAGCCCTGTCTCAGTCCTGATCAAGAGGCTTCAAGATCCACAAGAATCCTGAGCTGAACTGCCACGCGCTGTCCCTGCCACGACCAGGAGTAGGCAGCTACCGGCGCTGGGGCGAGGGAACAGGGCCATTCCCACCGCCGCAGGAGCAAGCAGGCTGGGGTGATACAGCCTCCTGCTCAGCACAAAATTCACCTGTCAAGCAGAAAAAGGGAATGAATTTGATGTCACAGGTACTCTCCAGGTGCAGCTGAAGGTTAAGAACAAAGTTTAGGAGTGCGTTTTATTCTCGGATCCTCCTACTTCTCACACCTTCTCCTTAAGGTGTAATCTTTGCCCGCCTTAGAGGACGACTCTGGACTTAATGGGTCTCAGCTCCCACCCAGCCCAGCAGGTCCTGCCATCCAAACAGCAGCCACTGTATATTACTGAGGTGAGCCCGGTTCTCCTGCATACCCGAGATCAAAAAAACCATCCCAAGTACAAACACCACTGTGACAGCTCCTCTTCGGAAGCTGCACATGCCTTAGCTGCTCCCAGACACGGAGAGGTTAGCTCGAGACATTGCACCCACGTGCTCCCACACTCCTCTGTCTCCCAGCGTGACATGAATCAGCTCCCCTTGGGCCAGCGCTAGGCAATGCCGCAGCAACCGAAGGACAAGCGATAACTTACACGCGGGCTACCATCCCTCTCCATACTGTCCAGGTCCGAGCTGCTGGGCAGGGGCGAGAAAGATGGGCTGAGAAAACAAAACCTTCAAAGCCATTTGTGCAGCCCCTTTCAGCCCAAACAGCAGCCTGCTCGAAAAAGCTGACTGCTGGGTCGTACACAGCCCTGTCAGCACGAGCCTCTTTTTCTGGAGAGAGATGGCAATCACCCAGCAAACAGAGGGAGCTTCAGATGGCAAAGAAGGGGAGCTGTGACAGGCAGCTTTCCTCCCCTCTGGTCTTGCAGGAATCGTGGTTGGAGGCAGACATCTGCTCCACCATGCGCAGGTGGTACCAGAGGAGACAGCCGCCTCCAAAAAGCCTCTCTTGGGGCCACCTGCGAACGTGGCACCTCGGGTGAGCCGAGGAGACGGGGTGCTAAGGAGCACAGCTTGCACAGCTTTAGCACCAGCCTGTGCTAACGCAAGCCTCCTGCTTTCCCCGCCTGGGCCAGGCTGTTCCTCCAGCCCTTTGCAGCAGCCCATCTCTCCTTGAGGTTGTGCTTCTTGCTCCCCACAGTCAAGTTAAGACACCTTCCTTCGAAGCCAGCGGCCCCACCTCCTCTTCCTTCGGCAGCAGCCCGCGGGGCAGGCGCTCGCTGCAAGGAGGTGAGCTGCAGGAGCAACCAGGGCAAAAAAAAAAAAAAATAAAAAGGAACACAGAGGAGACAAAAAGGGGGGGGAAAAAAAAAAAACAAGTAATAAAATACACGAGGCGGGCAGAGAACACAGCCTGAGGCTTTTGCTGAAAGGTACCAGTTGGGCATTTTCACAGCTAGGTCTAAGGGGGGGGGGGGAGAAAGGCTAAAGCCTACCCCCTCTTCTGAAGCAGATGGTAATTTGAGTTAATTAGCATGGCTGTTCTAGTCATCCACCTCTGAGCCAGGCCGCAGGTACACCAGCAACATCAGAGTCCACCAGCTTTCTCCCCACCCTTCTCCTCTATAATGAATGGGCAGGAAGGCACCAAAGACCAAGCAATTACCTGTAGGGCATCCCATTCATCAACACGCACAATTACACTTTGTCACCGGTGACTCACCAGCTACATCAAGGATTGGGGAAGAAAAGGGAGAGAGAGGAAGAATCGGGCTGGAATCTAGTTCTGAGAGGTCCCTTCTTTATAGCAGACTCACTCTTTTGCCAGCGAGCGCATAAAACACTGGATTAAGGCTGTTTTACAAGACTCCTGGCAGCTACGGGGAGGCTGAGTAAGAACAGCAAAAACTTTACTTAAGCAGATCCTTGCAAGGGTGTATTCCAAGTGCAGTACAAAACCAGTAAGTGAAAGGATTTTCCAATATGCCATGGGGGTCCACCCCACAGTAGGGAATGGGACCACCCGTACAGACATGTGCGGTAGCCAGTTCCCACCAGGAAGATGCTTTGAGAAGCTCCAGCCTTGGTCTCGTAGAGAAAGACGACAAGTCGGAGCGTAGTCTCCTCGGGAAGAGAGCTGTCGCTCTGGACAGAAGGAAAAAGGGTCATCCCTAGATTACGGCAGCGCTTAACGACGAAGGGTACCGGCTAGCGTCAGCTCTGCCAAACCCCCTTCCCTCCTGGCTGCGCGTCGTCCCTCTCCCCTTGCTTGTCTCTGTGCCCGTCCCTGGCAGAAGCCAGCCGCCCCTTCCCGAGGGGCTAGCACGGCTCCGAACCCACCTCCCCCAGCAACTTCCACATCCAACCCTGGCTGGAGAACAGCTGCCGTTACCCCCCAAAATAGGGGCTCTATTGTTTGGAACAGGATCCACATCCTTTTCAACACTTCCTATAGCACATAGAGGACCTGTATGTGTCCTATAAATAGGAGCTCTCTTCATAAATACCAGGTCAGGCGAGAAGGCGGCACAGCAGAGGACTCCGAAGCGGGAAGGGACAATGCCAACGCACAGGCTGTAAATAGGATGAACAGCAGCACCGCAAGCTTGGGACAAGCCCAGGGCTGCGGTCAGGAGCAAGCGCAGCATCCCGGTTCCCACGTCAAATCCCCCGGTAAAGCGGCTCAACAGCCAGCTTCAGAGTCAATTTGGGGAGCTCCCTCAGCCCGTTTCTTCCTTATTATTCATCTCCTCTAGTAACAAATGAATGGCCGGTAGCTATTTAAGGGTGTTTATCTAACATTAACTCCACATTTCTTCAGAGTTGTAATGTGCTTATCTTCATCCATCAAAGGCTTCAGCTGGGAGGGTTTAGAGTTTAACTGGGAAGAACAATACGCTAAAATGCAGCCCTCGCAGATATTCATTCACACGCCTGCTCCCTCGCAGACCACCCAGCACCAACAACACTGTTATTTTGGGTGTGGGCTCTAGGGAACTCCTACCACACACTTGGCCCTTGCCTTTCCTCTTCAGATAAAGAAGAGCCTGACAAGAGATAACCGTGGTATTTGGAGGTAACCGCAGGGCCTAAGGAACAGTTACCAGAGCATGACAGCGAGGAAGTGGACGCGTGTTTTCTAACCAGCAAGATCCCTTCTGCGCCTTGGCTTGCTCCGGCTCCACAGGGCACCAGGGTTGCTGCAAGGGCAGCAGGAGCCAGCGGTCAGGTTTAACGCCCAAATTGCCCTTTTGGAATCTAGGTGCTTGGCAAGAAAAAAAAAAAAAAAACAAAAAACAAAAAACCGAAACCCCAAACACCAAAAAAACCCCCCAAACCAAAATGCAAGTACGTCTAACCCTGCAAGCCAGCATCAGCAGAATCCACAGCAGTTTCAATACTTGGAGAGATCTTAAGAGTGAAACAGGCCAACAGCTGCTGCAAAGCTACACATTTACAAGTCATGAGCGTTACGCCCTGCTAAGTCACAGTTAGGAGATATTTATCTGCTTTCAGGTCCTTAAGACACCCCCAGCTCCATTTCAAAGCTTTTTTTTCCCCTGCAAACACACTACGAACATACCATTAAAAATGACATAGAAAAGACTGATGTGTAGGTAGAGGGACTGAAGAACCCCTGTTAGAAGAAAATTGCTAGAAGTCACAGCGTGACTGGGATAGCCAGCAGCGCTGCCACACCGAGATGAGATGGGATGGGCACTTCCATGCAAGGTAGGAGAGAAGGTTTTTTTCCTTTCGCGTTCTTTTACAGGACTCCAGGACTGGAAAGGCATCTTGCGGGCAGGTTCTGGCCTTCGGGCGCTGTTATGACACTAGTAGGTAATCAGCAGAAGCGAAATGCCACAGTTAACTCCAGAGTAAGTAGCGCAAGCCTTTTCCGCAGCATTGCTCGGGATGGCTCAGGGAAAGGCGGGCGAGAGCCTCTCTTCCCAAGCCGAGCAACGCAACCTGCGTTTCACCTAAAGCCACCACTGGCAGAGCAGGTTCCTCCCCGCACATCTCTCCCTAGCTGCTCTGACTTGGACTTGATCGCACCCTTTCAAAGGCAGAGCTGCTGAGCAAGCGGTTTTACCATCACAGGAGCACAGGCAAAACCCTTTTCCTGGCCCAGAGCCTTGCTCTGATGCCGCAAGACGAAGCCTGGATTTTACGCTAGCCAGACACCTTGCTGCACGTCTGCGGAGGGGGGGGGGGGGAAAAAAGAGACTTA
>JANZLQ010000001.1:3989192-4001377 GCA_026212715.1 Elanus axillaris
GGGGGGGTGTAGGGGGGGGGAGATGACCCTCAGGGCTTCCACCTCCCACACCTCGTCCCACGCACGGCCAAGCCACCCTCCCGTGGAATGGCCGGGATCTGCCCCTGGAGCACTGTGACCTCCTGCCCCCGCTTTCTCCAGGGCCAGGACGGTAATTTTTCCAGATGTCACGTGCAATTACTGCAAATATAAAATGAAAAGTTAAGTGGCACCAGGGGAGGGATATTGTTTCTCCCCTCCATAAATTAGCCAGCCCCCAGAGGTGTTTTACAAGGCTGTTTTACTTGACGGCCCTAAACAAGTCATGTTTGTGACCCAGGATCAAGCGGGTGAATTACCGATCGCCAGGTGAAGTGGAAGCACGCCGATGCCACGAGGACGTGGCGTGCCCCGCGTCCGTCTCTGAGGAGCATCTTTCAATACGCAGCAGCACCCTGCAGATGACCATCCATCGCCTTCGTCCTCTTTAAGTTTTGAGCGGTGCCGTTTGCGCCGTTTTGCGCTGTTTGCCCCTGCAATTGTGTATGTGCCAATCGTTTTTCTCTCCCCTGGAACATAACCAGAAATAAACTACAAGATAGGAATAAATGAATCTTACTCAGTGTTGAAAATGCTGCCCGAGCCTGCTTTCTACCCTGACGAGGACAAAATACCAGAGATCGCATAAATCTGGCTGGAGATAGCACGACCGCTGTGGGTTTTACAGGGAAGGCAAACTGTACGTATTCCGTCTTAAACCATGCACTTGGCAGTTCCACAGGGATTTTGGTCTCAACGTTGGGGCTGTTCTTGTAAACCCCCCACCTTCTCCCAGGCCCCCTTCTGCCCAAAGCTTCAATTTCTGTCCCGTAAAACTTGAGTTCCCAGTCCAGCACCGAAGGAAGGCTGCCTATTCGGAAGCACGCGGTATTTAATCACCTCAGTGAGGACTTCAGAGAGATGATTTTCGGAAGAAAACGGCCCACGGCGTACTCAGGAAACCTGGCTTCGCTCTTCGAAAGCTGCCTGCCTGCTGTACCGCTCCTGTAAAAAGCCCAGGGAGGGATGGGTTCCTCCGCTCTTCCCTGCCGAGAAGAAGGTGCCGCAGGGCAAAGGGAGCCAAAGCAAGATACACAACGTCAGGTTTTCTGCCTGGGCCAAGAACTTCACCAAAATGTGTGGTTTCTGGGTAAGGGGCAGCGTTCAGCTGCGGTGGGGAGGCTCCATCAAAAGCCAAGAGCAACACGGAGTCCAGGCTCCGCAGTCGTCGCTGTTACACGGCGGAGGTTTAGCACAAAGGACTCCATTATTACATGGCTGCTATTATAAACTCAAGCAATCAGCTAAAAATATTTCAGTGCCTGGCAGATTATTTTTGCTATTTTAATTATTAATTTTGATTGTATTCCTCGAGCGCTGCTCAACTGTAAATCACAGAAACAACCTCAGTTCAAGGTGGAAGGAACCAGCTGTCACATTCTGCTCCCACACATAGGAGAGAGGAAGAATTATTTACGCCGTGTGTTTGTACTATTTTCTGTTTGTTAGTTCTCTCCTTCTAGCCCCACCCCGCCATCTGCTTTCAAAGCTGCAAAGAGAAAAATGGATTTCACAGGCTTTTCTGATGTATTTACCCCTATACGGTCAGTTCTTTGAGGGGATTTACTCAGCCTTGTAGTCTTTCTAGGGGACTTGCCACACAAGCCCCCCCAGGATCTTGGCTCTCCTTTCCCTGTGCGGGTTTACTAAGGAGAAGGCAGTTTTTCACAGGACGGCGTCAAGAGGCAAGCGAAGGAGCGCGGTTGCTGCGAGCACCCTTTTAGGGACAACGGGCGCTGGGAAGCGGCACGTTCCCGCATGGTACCGCTCTGCTCCACCGCCGCCGTGCTGAAGCCTCACGCTGACGGGAGGAGAAACCGGCCAAGAAACTGATGGTATTGTGGGAGAACTGAGACGAACTATTTGGCAAATCAGCGTGCAAACTAAATAATCTGTGTAGCTGGCAAAAATACATAAATCACTGGGGTTTCTCCAGGCTCTTTAGAAGACAGCTATTGTAAGCCTGGGGCTCGCAAAAACCTCCCATAGCTTACAAACGAAGCAGCGCGGTTAGCCCCTGAAAAAGATATTGGAAAACTGGCGAGGACCTACGCCGTGTTTGCTTTCTGACACCTCCGCACCTCTGCACGCGTTGGGACGGGGTTGCCGAGATTCGCTTGCAGGAGGGGCCTAAAATGTCGAAGGAGGGGGGGAGAGGAGAGGGCTGCGATACTTCCAGTCGGGTCATCGGAGCAGCCAGCGGTTTGGTAAAACCCTCCGGTGTTGCGAGACCATTGCTAGCGTGGACCTTTAGGCTCCTGCGTAATTAATTCCCAGCCCTCAGCGAGCTCCAGCCATGCCCGCGGCGTTGCTTACGCATCTGAAGTTCACTGCCTGGGTAAGGCTTTGCCTGATCAGGGCTTTTCCCTCCAGCCGTAGCCGCTGTCACGTTTTCGACAGGACTGTAATTTTTTTTCATGTCCTTTGAAGAGTTTTTCCAATTTTAACAACTCATGGCACAGGCAAATGAGTTTCTTTTAGGTCGGGCTGAGTAACTCAGTAAAGGTCTCTCATTTATTGCGAGTTATTGCCTCCTCAGAATGACTGTACAGACACTCCTGCTGCACTCAGCAGTTTCATGGCAGCATCTCTCTGCCGTTGGACCCCGCAGCACTTCCCTTTCAAGATATTGGTTATCACGGCTCTCAGCCAAGGCTATCACGAGTGTCATGCCTCCATTCTCCAGCTGCTTCCCTTGCTGGGGCCCTGGTGTCTGCAGGCAGGTGCTCGGTGTTTGCCGAGAGCAGATCCTTTAAGGTGTATCAAGTCAAGTACCCAAAAGTCGCAGCCGCCGCGGTGTCGGTAACCGCAGGGTAAATAACTCCGTCCGCTCACCTCTGAGCACAGCAAGGGGCCGAGAGCAGAGCTCTTCATTCACACTGCTACGGCACGCACATCATAGCAAGAAACCCGCAAGTTTTTAGGCCTAGTTTTCAAGGCAAATAAAAGACCTTCGCGATACCCTGGCCAAGCAAAAACAGAGCCCCAACGTTCATAGCAAGTATTTCCCCAGGGGTGAGAAACTGTCCCCATTCCTGCTTGGGCTGGCCCCTGATTTCTTCACCGGTTGCCTCTACGCCCCACTGGCTGGTTTTTCTGCTCCGAGGCTCTCCATCTCTGATAAGCTGCAAGACATGTTTTAATGTGGGTTTTTTTCGCCTTTTCTCTTTTAAGTTAATCCCTCTCGGTGGTTTCTGACATTGTCAAATGGCTTTTGTGTACTGTCAGAAAACCTCTTGATGTAGCTACAGAGCAGCTGCTAACAACTTGCCCCTGGGATCCGGCATCTATGAGGCTGTCTGCCTGTATAATGATTGTCAAATAAGTAAATCTATTAATGAGACCTCGGTGGGAGCGGGGCCGAGGGCCGGGGAGCAGCTCCCTGTCAGAGGGGTTTCGTGCCGCAGCAGCCCCCGGCAGGTTCGCTTTGACCATCGCGATGGGCACTAGGGAAGAGTGGAGAGATGAATTCAAGAAGTCGGTCTCTTCCTCCCCAAATCAGGATGGCAGCCTTGGTATTGAGTTAAAAATTCAGAGCTAGTCTTTGGGGTTTGTCAGTTTTGCCCCAAGATCTAGGAGCTACGGGGACCCAAGCTTTTCTCAACAGCACGATCCTAAACCTTCGACTTTAAAAATGGGAAAGCGTGCCGAGATTTGCACATATTCGCACGGCTCCAGGAGACAGAGTATAAAACCCCAAACCGCTGAGAATTACAAGCACTGCGGTATAACAAGAGGTCGCGAGGAATTCAGCCCGGACACATCCAACGCTCACACCCTGGTTTACGATGGCAACGAGGCGAAGGGCTGCAGCCGCACGAGGAGGTGCTCATTTCGTGCCCATCGACAGTAGATCAGAGCAGCCGTCGGTCCCCAGGACCCCCAGGCTCGGGGGACCCCGGCCAAGGCAGAGCGGGGGCCGGGACCCTCGAGGGGGGGTCAGACCCCAGCCCAGCCCGGGGCTCGCTCGGTGCCACGGGCTTGCGACCGCAGGCAGGACCGGGGAGGGGAGGTTTGCCGGCCGTGGCACTGGCTGCGCTCTTCCCTCGCGCTGGAATCAGTCCTGGGATCTCAAGCAGACAGGTCGTTTTCCCGCTGAGGCAGCGGCGAGCCCGTGGCCTCGCTCGCTACGACGGGCAGGCTTTGGGTTTGCAGAGATGGGCTCGGTTTAGAGCCGGGAGAGGGAGCGGGTATCGGCACAGAGCACAGACACGCACATACAGGTGCCATCTTGGTGTGTTTTCAGTGGCCGTGAACCTCCAGCATGGTTTAGGACTTAACCTAGCAACCTCTCAGCTTGGAGGCGAAAGCATCCAGTGAACCACAATGACTCTTTTAATCAAAAAAAAAAAAAAAAAGAAGAAAAAGAAAAGAAAGAAGCAGAAAGAAAATTCAGCGTGAACTTCAGGGCAAATGATCCTCCATTATCAAATCCCATCTTAAAAAGTGCATAGGGCTAATTGAATTACTCTTGCTGGATTTCTATGTAGCCATGAAGTCTTCTTAATGTGGATTGATAGCATAAATCTGTTCTCCATTGAGGAAAAAGTGAACACTGGCCCCTGACATCTATCTTTCTTTCCAGAAATCCCATCTAACTGGACGTCTCCCTAGGCCACTTCCAAGAGAAAGATGTCTCTATCCATTACCCCTGACACGCAGCAGCAAAAGGAAGTGAGGTCCGTTCACATCTAATTACTCCCACTCCTGGATTTATTACAATCATGCCAGGATTAATTGAGAAAGTAAAAATGCTTAGCTGGGTGATCAATCTTCTCCGAGTTACTTACCTTGTCACTCGCTAATAACTGTAAAATAAAAATGCCCCTCTTCGCTGCATTTCAGCAAATGGATTTCTGTAATACATTGCTAGGAATCTTTAAAAGGCATTTGAAAGCAGTAAGGAGACAAATTGGATTAGCTGGAGAGAAAGTGCAACCAAAGCATTTTTTTTCATTCCCACAAAGCAAAAATTCCAGCTCTCCGGTGCTCAGGTGGTGATGCAGAGAGAGCCCCCGGCCCCGTGCCAGGCTCACGGATCCCGGCTGGTGCGGCGGCACCGGCGGGAGCTACGGGGCAAGGCTTCGACGCCGGGCTCCCGGGTACAGCCATGGGTGGGCTGAAGAATATTCCGAGGGAAACACAAAGAGCCTTTCCCGGATTAAAGACCAGGTCCTTTTTGACACCAGAGACACCTTACGTTCTTACGTAAGGGATGCCGGGGGGGGGGGTTGCCCAGCTGGAACTGGACGTACCCAGTCGTTGCTCTCATCTTGACCGCTTTGCCCACCCCTTGGGTTGTCCCAGTGTGTCCTCAGGAGTCGCGGCAGCTATTTCGGATTAGATTTCCTAGCTGGTGAGGCCTGTTTTCCCCCAGATGGCTGCCCTATGTCAAGACAAATTGAAAGATGTGACTATCTTTGAGATCGGAGCTCTCTCCCTGGCAAATTTGGCTCAACCTTTATTGCAAGAAACACACATGACGCACAACGCCAATAACCCAACCCCGCTCTTTCGCAACCTCTTGCCCGAGAAAAATATCCCCTTTCCCTTCTGCAACAAGCTTCAAAATAACAAGAATCTAGGAGTTCCCGCACCAAGGCCAGTCCCAATTCCTACTTATCCCGTCTCCTGGCATGGGTAACAAGCTGTCCTCGGCGCGACCCAGCTGCAAACGCCGGGTGCCCTCCTTTAATGGAAGACGTTGCGGGTGCCGGGAGGCAGGGCTGGGGCTGGAAGAGAAGAGATTAAGATGCAGAGCATGCAGGGATCAGGCTTTTTTGGTTTCTTCCCCTTTTTTGGAGGAGCGAGGAGCCAAGGTTTTAGCACTCGGTTAGTGGGCCCTTGGCAACCCCTGCAAAGCTGCTGGTCCTCTCTGCTGGGCTCCTCTGACAAAAGGTCTGCGTGGTGCCCGGGAAGGCTGTTGGGCTGGAATGCCCACAGGCCAGCAGGGAGGGACCGAGCCCTCCCAGCTTGTGGTTTCACACCCCCCTAAACCCGTTTCATAGTTAAAGGCAGGATTTATTGGACCAGGCTCTCAGGGAGATAGAGGCTTTTGTGTTGAATTTTATCCAAAACTGTTAATGCAGCTGCTGGCGTTGCCATTAGTGTGGGGAAAGAAAAGGAAAAAAAAAAAAAGAAAGAGAGGAAAAAAGGCATTGAAACTATCGGCTCTTAAAAAATGTCTTCTTCTATCTGAAAATCAATTTCTTAGCGCGCACACATAGAATGAGCAGGAAATACTTCATCCTCTCGGTGCCAAACTGAGAGAAGCCAGCACTGGGGCGATGCTGCCTCGCATTGGATCTCCCAAACGCTCTCTTCTCCTCTGCTTTCATTATTCTGTGCACACACTCGAAGCAGGGACTCGGGCTGAGTTAACCTCTTGCTGCCTGCTCTTCCAGGGCAAAAGGAAGGGATGCTGCTGAGCCAGAGCAGGGCCACCCAGCCCTTGGGCACTGGGCAAGTCACTGCCCTTCTTTGTCTTTCTTACCTGTTCCCAGGGTGTAAATTGGAGATAACAACCAGGACTCTGTCGCAGGGGAGGTGAAGGAGATGCCACAGCTTTGTGTGAGTCTTGGTGGCCCATCCGGCTGGTGTGGGCAGAGCTGCCAAGCATCGCACTAGACTTTCAAATGGAGCAAGATGAGGAACATCATCTTCTCCAGCCAATATTTATTTGTGTCTGCAGGGCACGGGCTGAGCGTGCTGGGGCAGACCCTGGGCTGTGGGAACCCCTGCCCAGCTTAACACCTCCTCACTTAATTCAGGGCATGCAAGGAGAGGAGGGAGGAGACCTGGGAGCCGAGGCAGGGGCTGAGCAGGTTGTTGGTAGGAATCCCTCCCCAGTAACGTGGCAGCCGAGGCTCCGAGTCCTCAGGCGAAGCTCGGCTGCATCTGGAGTGCATTGCCAAGCGATTGCCAGCCAAAGGTCCTGCTGTACCCAGCAACGTGGTCAAAGCAGACGGAGAAAGGCAGCCTGCCCTCCACGTCCCCCTGCCCAGCTGGGCGCCTAGTGGGCTCTACAGAATTCTCCTTCCCCCGAATCTGTCTGCTGGATGCATTGCAAAGAGCTGAAGCCAAATAAAAGGCCTGGTGTCATCAAAAAGTGACAAGAGAGGGAGAGAAAAATTAGCCGCACGTGCCCAAGCAAAACGGGAGAGTCAGCATCATGCAAGGTACCAGGTTGGAGCAGGGATGATGGATGGACACAGCACTCCCAGCAGAGCTCCGGCCTCTCCCCAGCACCTGTAACAACCGGCCGTCCCGCACAGCTCCCTGGCTGGGATTTGGCATTCCAGCCTGACCAAGGCAATCGCTGCTCCCACAATACCGCAGTATTTGAGCGCTGAACTCCCTTTAACACCTTTCTCTTCACAGCTGCTCCACGAAGCAGCTTCTGCACAGTCCTACGTGCTCTTATCGGCCTAGGAACCACTGGCAACACTAAGCGACTTGCCCAAAACGATAAAGGCAGCCTGAGGCACAGCATCAGCCAGAAAGATGCTTTCCCCTGCAACCTCTTTTGCTAATCCAGTCTGAGCCTCTTCAGGCAGGGTGCAGCCCCTCTTCACACTCCATAAGCTGCTGCACCCGGGGCTTTGGGGGGAGCTGGCAGGGCAGGACCCTCTCTAGTGGGTGCACATGGCCATGGGGTGGGCGACTGCAGTAAAAGACTCCAGGCAAGGTACTGCCTTCCTGCCAAGGCGGCTCAGCTTGCTGCAGGGAGCAGGAGGCGAGCCAAGGAGCCCAACGCAGCAGGGTTGGTGACTGAGCCTCCATATATTGTGTCATCTACTTAGGGCCTGTCAGGGGAACCACATTCTGGCTCCCTTTGGCAGCAACAGGCAGAGCCTTTCAATTAAACAAAGTGCTTCGGTGAATTGCCGCCTCATCCATTAGGCTCATCTGACTCAGGCACTTGCAGACTGTCTGCTCCCCATTGCACTTCATTTGGGAAATTGGTTTCTTTAAAAAAGCAGCAAGAAAGAGGGAAGGATGAAGTCTATGCAAGGGGAAAGAAATGACCCCGCCGTGACAAACCAAATCTCGCAGCCCCAGAGACAGGCTGGGTTTTTAGCTCTTTAACATCAGAGGCAGCTCGTGGCAGACTGGTGCAATGTTCAGGTCAGTGGGAAAAGCTGGCAACGCTTTCAGTCAGGTACGGCAGGCAGGGAGACAAACGTAGGGAGACAAACGCACACGATGCCGAAGCCGAAGGCACCGCGCGTCCACGCGTGTGGGTGTCCCCCCCACCGTGGGCACTATCAGCTCAGAATCCTGGCCGGTGCTTGGGGCAGGGTGCGAGTGACCGCACGGATGAGGCATTCCTAAGCCACGCTGCTCTCAAATCAGATGGCTGGTACAGAAAACCCAAGTCCTGTTCTCCTCCTGTAGTCATAAAAGTTTTCTTTGTTAGGCAATAGCTGGAAAACAGCTGCTCCCGAGCTGAGGGCTTGTTCAGACACATAATCCTCGCTTAGGAACCAGGCCATTTGCAAGGGTGAACGGCTCTGTGCTAGGATCTTAAAACTGAGTGGCAGCTTATGTCCTGGCTGTATCAATGCACCCGTGCTATCGGCTGCCAAACTGGAGGCAGTCGGACAGTGTGCGCATTCACACCCGGGAGGCCGGGCAGCGGTGAGGTCCCTGGGTGCCAGGGACACGCTCCTGACCCGGCACCGGCACGGCGGAGAAGCCGGCACCCTCTGCCAGCGGCGGCTGGGCTCTGCTGGGAGATGCCAAGGGCGGAGATGTGGGCAGGAAAGAAGCCCTGGTAAACATACCTGGTCTGGGGCTGGACGAGCTGATTGCAGCTGCTGGAGGTCTGCTCCCAGTAAAAGGAGGGCTCCCGGCTCTTCTCGTCCCCTTCCAGAGCTGTAAAGAGCATTCGGAATGAGATGTTGTGTTGCAGAGTTGTCACAACTGGGGTTGACCCCGTCTTATTTACTGGACGGTCAATAAGGTAAAACTAAGGTTAAATGTGCCAAAACAATGTAGAAATGGACCAGAGACAGAAGTTTTAAGTCCCGAAACTTTGCTGGGGGTGGGGGTGGGAGGAAGCTGATCAGTCTTGTTGCTCTTGGTTTAGTAGTTTAAATCAAAGTTTAGGCCTGGGACCAGAGATTTGCCCAGGGCTTGTTTATAGTCTAGTCAAGCAGGATTTGCTGCGAGCAACTTACTCTGTTTTGGCTTTATAATCCAGTCGGTCAGATCCACTTTTGGAACCCTTTCGTGCCCTGGATATCTCTACAGCAAGCAGGAGATGTCTCCCTCGTGGATGCTGAGAGCTACAAGAGAAGCAATAGCAGGGCTGACCTCAGTCTGAGAAAGGCTGGCATAACGCGTCCACTTTTATTAATTGTACTTACACTTCTTATAGCGAGCATGGCCAAATCAGGCCTGCTGGTGCTAGCCCCTGTATAGAAACAGGCTCACAAGTCTCAGGTCTTAGAAATCCTCTCACATCACTCTGACGTCCTGCTATTACAAGACCTGCTTCACCTCAAGCCAGACCACCACTCCAGTCAGAACCAGTTTCAAGCCAAGCCGATCTTTCTTCCCGAGCTGTGGTTTTTTTTCTCCCAGCTCGGGCGGCCTGGGCGACATCGGCTGGCAGGAAAGAACAAGAAGAGCTGTGGGGTCTGGAAGCAACATCTCGTTCCCCTCACCTCCCACCAGTGTGAGGACAAATGCTGCCAAAGCCCAGGGAGATGCTTCAAAATGAAACCAAGCCCGGTGCTGGTCCTGGAATGGGGATCAGAAGGAAGACGTGTTGTTGCCTGCCGTGGCCAGGCAGGACAGGTTGCTGTAACAAAAAGCAGATGTAACTCCAGCATCCTTGGATCTGAGGGCAGAGGCCTTGGCACGAGTCTGCCTCTGTCTGGACCAGGGGAGACGAAGCTCTCTCCGGGTGAAGTCCCCCTCACTTCTCTCCCACTCGTTTTCATCAGGACCTTCCCCTTCGTCCCTCTCCTGGCCAGGCTGCGGCTTCTGCCAAAGGTGGGTCCCTCTCACAAGTGCTATTCTTGGGTCAGCCAACACCACAGTCATTCTTTCCCTTCCTTGCAAAACTGGAAGAAAATCAAGGCTGAATTTGCAAAAGTGAGACAGGAAAAGAATGGTCAATTAAAAACACAATATAAGCAGGGCTGACCCAGGAGAATTAATACAGCTAAAGTAAAAGGCTGGCTTGAGGTTTTGGCAGCAGGAAAGCTTCTATGAAATGAAATGCCATAAGCCCTTACCAAGTGGAGAACAATAATAGCGCCAAGATGCAGTACTTAGATATTACTCACGCTGATTGAGTTATCGACTGGCTATTGCAATGCAGCCTCCGTGACAGAGACAAGGAAATCAGGTCCTAAGTCATCAACATGCCGGCACAGGGGGAAACTCAGGAGAGGAGAAGGGAGGAGCCCGGAGGACAGGAGTGTTGCTCTTTACCACCAGCCCGACCTCCTTCTGCTCCCGAGCAGGGTTTCCCAAATAGACCCCCCCCGCCTCGGGTCACCACAGAGCAGCACACAACGGCAAAAGGCATTTAAGAGAGTCTCAGCCTCTTCCCTGAGAGCAAAGCCCACGGCAAGCACGAGTGGCTCAGATCTTTCTCCAGCACCGTAGGCAGGGGTTCTCAGGGACAGGCGAGACCGGGTGCACAGAGGTGGCTTAGCAATTCTTGTCCCGGTCTTGCTTTGGGCTGACGAGACCCAGATATTAGAGTAACGCCGGCGTTGCGGTGCCTTGTTCCTCTGGCTGCTGGCAGAGAAGGGCACAGCCCCTCACGTAGCACCCAGTCCCTGCTCCCTTCCCGCAGACGGGAGGTGGCTTTTCCAGCTCCAGTGCCCTGTGCTAGGGTGAGCCTTTCTGGGCTGCCATCCAGCTGCATGGCTGGAAGAGGGAGAGAGAGAGAGAGCGAGACAGCGCAGAGCATCCCTTTGTGAGTGAGCTAAAGCTCACAGGGCCCTGGGCCATTTGCCTTTCCAATTAACCAGCCTGTCTGCTTGCCAAGGGGCTGACCCTGCAGCCTGCCAGGCAGCCCATGGCCATGGGTGGCTCCGAGGCTTTGAAGCGTTCCCACTCAAACTTTTGGTCCTCTGCTGAAAGCCCCCCTTTGCCCCTCAGCACCCCTTAAGCACAAAGCCACATCGTTTATGGGCTCGAAGTGGTGAGATGACCGAGTTGCCCTCCTGTGGGTTTATCGCCGTAGGACGCGGTGGGAAGCGTGATTTGCCGCTGCCTGGGCAGTAGAGAGATGAGTGGACGCATCGCCTGCATCCGGGGTGGGATGCAATCCCGAGGCTGCTTCTTTGCTCCCACCCGGCTCTCCCGGGCTCCCTGCAAGACAGGCCTAAGGTGTTACCTAAGCAAGCCAGGATGCGCCATCCCAACAAAAACACCAATGCAGTTTCTTACCAAGTGCTCTCTTGCTTGCACGAAGCGGCAAGAATAGCTGGAAAGGAGCTGAGCTTAGGCAGAAAAGCCACATACTAGAAGAGACATCCAACCCCCAAGCCCGGACCGGGCTGTCCTCTGCTCATTTGCCCGAGGGAGCGCGTGTTCTTCTTCCCAGCATTTTCCCGGCTGGAGAAGGCTTTTCGCTGGAGCAGCAAACGCTAGAGGAAAGTGGCCTCTGGTGGCTGAAAGCTGCGCTGCAGCGCAGCCCACCCCTTCGCACCCCGCAGACCCCCCGGGCTGGCACCTTCCCTTGGCATGAACGGGTGAGAGAGAGGTCCTGCCACCGGGGCGCCAAGCGGGGAGGCGGGCAGGGGAACCGGGACACTCTCCGGTGCTCGGGCAGGTACAGCTTTCCCGAGGCGAGGGAGATGGGAGTGAACCCCCTCCGTTCTCCCCCCCCAAGAGACACCCGGCTTTTTACCATCGCCTCCTCGATGCTCGTTTTCTCTCTCCCTGCGGGCTCCTGCAGAGCACCCCGAATACCAAAGCACCGTCGAGGGCTAAGCCAAGCGTCCGCTTCTAATAAACCCACCACGCTACCGATAAAGTCGGGGCGATCGCCCCGAAAGCTCCGCAGCCCCGCCGAGAACCGCACGCCGGCTCCCGCTCCCCCGGGCCGGGGGGGGGGGGGTTTGCCGGTGCAGGGTGGG
>JANZLQ010000001.1:4015925-4038475 GCA_026212715.1 Elanus axillaris
CCCGCACCCCCCTCCTTTGCCCCCCTACAAGCCGGGATCGTGCTGTACCCTGCCCCCGGGGGAGAGGCCCCGGTTCCCGGGAAGCACACGCGGTGCCACGAGAGGGCAGCGCACACCGGAGTCGGTGCCGAGGGGAGCTCCGCGCTCCCGGCCTCGGGCAGAGCTGCCGGCCCGGGGAGGGGGGGCCGTGCCTTTGCTGGTGTCTGCAGAGGGAGCGCCCCAGGACACGAACTCTCTGCCTGAGCTGGTGCAGGTCTTTTTACGTGTGTGATCTTCACAAGTCGCTTCTGTTGGCGTTACGTTCCGAAGGCAACCAGCAGCGGGAGGGAGGTGACCTCGGAGCCCGGCTGGAACCGGGGTGCGGACAAGCTGCACGATGCTTCACCCCCAATAAAGCCCCAGAGGGAACCCGAGCTCCTCTGCTGATCCTCGTGGTTGCACGCAGGTTCCCTGCCTGTTTAGGCTAGGAGCAGTTTGTTGCTGGCGGTAGCTGATACTATCTAATCATAAACAGTAATAAGAAGGGCAGGACTACTTATTGCTAATATGCCACTTAATTCTGCTGCCAGAGCCTGTAAGGGTGGACCAGCACAGGTCCCAACGCAGGCAGCAGAATGGCAAGTGCCAGTGCTGAGCGCCGAGCATCGCAGAGCTGGGCTCTCTGGAGCGCATCTGTTCCTCTTCTCATCTCAGGCTTCCCCTTCCCCTTCCCCACACCTGCCCTCCACCCTCTCGCCAGCAGCTGCGGAGGGAATTTGCAAGGACCCAGCTCTCCAGAGCCCCAGGAAGCAAGGCTTTAGTGATCATCTGGATTCTTGTGCGCTTCACCTCTCAGCTGCCAGGAGCTGGGAGCAGAAAGCAGCAAGCAGGCTGGGCAGCCTGGGAGGCAGCTGGGATGAGAGACGCATGATATTTTCCATTTTCTCATCTGAATTACGAGCTCCAATAAATAACACTGGAAATCTCACATAGCGCGAGCGCTGGCCTCCCAGGTATCCCAGGGTTTGAGTCAACAGAGGTGGAAGCAGGTGGCATGCACAATTTATCATTTCCTGGGGGGGGATTTCTTGTGGTGACTGACAAGCGGGTTCTTTCTGTTGTTGTCGTTCGTCTCTGTCAGCCCTCCCTTATCAGCACATTGCTAGGTCTCTCTCTGCCTCCCCCCAGCATTAATCATTCTAGTGATGCTGCCCACGCCTCTGCTGGAACCAGGTCGTGAAACTCTCATCCCACCCACTTACCACAACCCAGCTCGAGTCACGTTTCAGCCTCTGGCAAAACCATGTGGGTCTCTGCGGGGCCGGTGCACAGTGGGAAAATCCCGGCCACCCTTTAACCCCTGCTACCCGGAGCCAGGCGTCCAGTCCCCGCTGCCTGGGGGGTCCGGCGGGTGGGAGAGGTCCCATCGCCGGGGTGGCGAGGAATGAGGAATGCCATCCCCACACCGAGAAGCCGTCCTTGCTGCCTCCGCCACGCAGCCAGCCAGGCCGCTGGCAACGCCGAGGCCAGACTACAAGTGATTATTGTCTCTGCGTGTGGCCACAAAATGTGTCTGAAGCTGCTGCCTGCTAAGTAGCTGCAAACCCGGAGCTGCAGGCAGAACTGGGAGCAGAAGGGCAGGCTTCCCGGGACCTCCCGGGGACCGGGAGGGAGGGAGATGCTTTGGGATTGCTGTGGGGCAGGGACCCAGAACGCTGCTGGGAGGGGGAGATCTGGGGCAAAGCTGGCAGCTGCCTGAGTCCCACCATCCTTCTCCATCCTCCCTGTCCCAGCAGTGGGTTTGGGGCCCCTGCTCCGGTGGGGATCAGGGCCAGGGAGGAGTGCCAGAGGGGGGTGTAATGCAGGGAAGCCCGTGTCAATGCAAAGGGTCTGGCTTAGCACGCAGAGGTCTGTGCCAGCGCGAAAAAGTCCGAGTCACAGATGCAAGGGACGTGCCCAGAGAACCCTGGGCTGCTCTTCCCCCTTCTCCGGCGGGCCCTGTGCGATGTCCCGGGCTTTCTAGGGACCGGGCAGCTCTCTGTGGTCCAAACAGTTCTTACCGTCCTGTACGTGGGAAAACCCCCTCCACCAGGTCAGGGGATAAACGAAACGGAGCCGGGGAGCCAGGGCATTCTCACCTGGGCCTGGGCCCCCCTCTGGAGTGGGAGCTGGAAAATGAGATTAAAAGTAGCGATTTGCTTTCCCATGCTGAGAGGAAAATAGGGACAAGGGATTAGCCTTGGAGCGAACATGTCACGCCACACCTGCTGCTGCACAGCCAGCCGGGAGCAGCGCCGGAGCAAGGGATGGAGCCCAAGCTTAGCACCGGCCACCCAGCTGCTTGCCCCAGCCCCTGATCCCCCTCCTTCCACCTCCACAGCGGTGGGTCTTGCACTGCACGGTTGCATAAAACACAGGGCAATACCGCAGGATTTTTGGAGTACTACCTACCCATGGTGCCGGATGCTGGATCCCAGCATGTCCGCACTGGGCAATGGGAAAAGAGAGTTTGGGACAAGCTGTCGAAGCACCGTCAGGTGCTGCCTCCCCCCAGCTCAGGATGAAGCCTGGAAGGACGAAAGCAACCTGGAAGCGAAAGGAAACTCTGAATTTCAGACCTAGACTTTAGTGCTGCTCTGGGGCTGAATGGAACCACAGATGCAAGCATGCATTTCCAGAAAAGCTGGGTCCGGATCACAACCTTGTGGCCCAGGCTTCGCACAGGCCAGCCTGAGGGAAGCAAAGCTTCTGATGGGGAAATACTTTTCATCGCATGCCTGGTCCCAAATTCTTGTTCTGCCTATTTATCTGGCCAGAACACAGGGCCAGCAGCGTTCCCAAGCACATGGGAAGGCCTGGAGAATGTCTCTTTCCAAAGGGGGTATCGGGCTTTGCATTAAAATACAGCAAGAAGCTGAGAAAGGGCAATAAAAGAAGATGAATGATGTGCAGGTGCTGGCTGGGATCCCCTGGAATGAGCTGCACTAAGTCCCCAGCTCCACTCACCATCCTGTGTGCTTTTCCCACTGGCTTCTTTAGCAGGGACCTTTTTTTCTTCTTCTTTTTTTTTTTTTCTTTTTTTGAAGTGTGTGGCTCGTGCACTGAACGTGCTGGGAATTTCCACCCTCTGGTCCTGAGTTAATGGATCCAGCTGTAAAGATACTGAACGTTCTGGTCCAGGTTTTGCTTGCTCAGGTCTGGCTCTCGTTTCGTTGTTAAGCCAAGTGAAATGTGACAGATCTAAAAGTGAGACTCAAAGCAAAGCTTGGTGGGGAAGAACCTGTGGAGGTTTGAAAGCTGAGTAGGAAGTAAATGGAGCTGCAAAGCTAAGTTTGTGCTCTAGAAAAAACTCTGCCTTTTCCAGACCTGTTTTAATTCCAAACCGCTGTTGGTCGCAGCCCCTAAATTACAGTTAAACAGAAATTTTGAAACTTGAGGACATGGGAACACAGAGTCACTGATAATATACCCTAATATAAACAACACAGCAATGCCAGATGGAGACACTAAATATTGCAAAGAAATGAGACACTCCGCAGCTTTTTCCGAGCACTCTCCCCCGCATTATCATCCCGCTGAGCTCTCCCCAGCACCCCCATTTCCTTTTCTCAGACATTCCCTGCCCCATTCCTCCCAGCAAGAGATGCTCTGGGATGCGGGCACCCGGGAGCTGGTGCCGGCCATCCCGCGGCCAGCGCCGCGGAGGGAGGGTGCCAGCCGTGCGGCCGCAGCCCAGTTCAGTCCTGTCTCCTGCTGGGGCTCTGGGACGAAGGCTCCTGCCTTCCCTAGTCCGGCCGAGACGGGATTTCCAGCATTAACAGCAAAAGCCAGCCACGCTCGGAGGAGCCGGTCTGCTCGGAGAACAGCCGTGGGCAGGCTGCGAGCCAGAGCTATTGGATGTGACCATCAAAGAGTGCCTCTCCGCAGGGTGACAGTCACAGGGCTTTGCTCCTCAGGGCCTTCCTCTCCTGCCGCTTCGCTTCCTCCCAGCCGGAGCACGCTGGCAGCTCTGCCCGTCTGCCTCATCCAACTCCGCTCTGAAGCTGAAGCCTACAGGCAAGGGCGAGCCATGGGAAACCGGAGCCCGGGTTGCCCGCGCCATGGCGGAGCGTCCTGCCCGCTGCACCCAACTCCCATCCCCGCCGGATCCCGGCGGCCGACGGGATCAAAGGGCCGGACTCCCAGCTTCGGGAATGGGCGCAGTGCCACCGAAAGCAGCCGCCGGCTGATGGCCAAAGCGATCGATGTATCCGCAGCCCCGGCTGGCCGGCGGAAAGCTGAGCACGTGCCGCCTGGCTTGGCCCATCTGCACGGTTGCCAGCAAATGAGCCCCGCGGGTCCTCGCCGTCGCTCTCGGCGCGGACACTCGCCGTGTGTCCATCTGCGTGGGTTCGCGGAGCAGCCGATGGCAGCCGGGTGGGAGCTTGGCGGAGGGGGGGATTATCAGCTGCCGTGGAAGCCGCGTGGGGTGGGATGGGGCCCTGATCTCCTATCGCACAGGCAGCAGCCCTGTCACTGGTTGCCTGCCAGGCTGGGAGGGAGGTTAGGGCTGACTCAGCAGCTGGATGGAGCCTGATAATGCAGCGTTATCGCCGAGAGACCCGATTTGGTTGATTGTTGTCTTGGGTGCTTTCCAGATCTTGATACTTCAGGGAGCTGCAGTGACTCACTGGGCGCGTCGGGAGGAGGGCATGCTTCCTGCAGCGTGTTTCAGTGCAGATTGCCCCCGTTTCAGTAAATGAGTAAATTTTATTTATCGCAGTCGTGGTGCGCTGCCTGCCACCACCACGCAGCCGAGGGGAGCGTGCCTGCCTGACAGAGACATTTCGCAATTGATGCTGACACGAGCCCATATTTCAAGCCGCAGCGCAGGCGCCAGGGGATCAAACAGCCACCTCCCTGTTTCCATTTCTGCAGCGAAGGCAGGGATGTTGTGTGTGTCCCTGTGTGACATTTATCACTGAGTGAAGGCAGAGCAGCTCCACGACACGTTCGCAGCCCTCTGGAGCGTCTCAGAGGGTCTCGACTGTTGCTGCGCGTCCTTTTTTTACACGCGGTGCTGCTCTCCGGCGAAAAGGCTGGGTGTTTGTCCTGTGGCTGGCTGCCCTTTGCCTGCCTCCGGGCAGGGTTTGCATCTTCCTTAGTGAGAGATACATGGAGAAGTCCTTGGTCTGATGAAAGCACAGACCCTCTCCAGTGGGATTCCCCTCTCAGGTACTCTCACTTAAAAATGGCACTGCTCCGGGATAAGCCAAGTGGTCTGAAAGTACTCCAGTGTTGCATAGCAGCTGGCTGACTCACCGTCAGGAGCAGGTTTGACTGGGAAATTGCTTCTTCTATACCTGCTTGCAGGGGGGGGGCAATACCTCCCTCTGGACCTTGCCCTGCCAGCCGGCCTCTGATGTCTTTCTGTTGGCCTCCCTGCATGTCAGCCCTGTGGCTCCTGGGATGCAACCGGCTTGAAAACTCCCCCCGGGATGCCCTGGACAGACATGGTCAAGAAAAGCCTTCCAGGAAGGCTGGTATTCACAGCCCCATCCCTCCTACCCTTTTTCCCCCAGGGCAAGCTCTGAAGATGGTTTTTTTGCATGTGCTGAGCACATTCCTGCTGTTTCCTTATCAAATTTCATCTCATCGATCAGAGGAATGACTGCTAGCCAAATTCAATTTCTTCTTAATGCATTTCTGGAGAAGTGTCCCAGCAGGAGGCACCCAGCCAGGCCCTTCCCAATCCCATGGCTCTGCTCCGCACTTCCCAGCAATGCAGCCAGCATGCCCACATCCTCTCGCATGCTCCACGTAGGGTGGCTGGCACGTCTTAATCATCCTTGCCGTGGGTGGCAGTGCTACCCTGAAGTGCCGGTCCTGACAAGAGTCCTTATCGATATGCGATTATTGTGCGGGATGGTGAGCGCAGGGATTGTGGAGCTGCAGCTAAAGGGGGCTTGTGAAAGCGCTGGCAGTCGGCAGCTCTCACCCCTTACCGAACCCTATCTGGGAAAATGGGTTCTGCTTCCCAAAGTGAACCGCTGCTGTGGAAGCCACCAGCCAAACCCCGTGAAGCTCCCCCGGGCTCAGCCAGGGGATCTATTTGGTCTCCATGGAAAGGACGCAGCTCCTGAGAAAGCTCTTTTCAGAGCCCATTCGCTTCCCAGCTGGGTCAGCCAGGGTTGCCACTGCTAACCTGCAGCGTGGCGAGACCCACGCTGGAAGCTCGCAGGCAGGAACACGTCCTCCTCTCCAACAAAACCTGTCAAGCCCCACGGGGCTGCCTCGCAGGTCAGCAGCTGAATCACTTCTTTCTAGTTTCACGCCTGCCGGAGCAAATCTGCAGCACCAGGACAGAGCTGGCCCAGCTTGTCTGAACACCCTGCCTTCATTGCCCTCTGAGAAAATTAACCTTTTTGTGACTGCCACACCTCTCCGGCCCATTAGCCGAGTCATTGCAATGGGCAGGGTGTGTTGGCTGGGCGCGTGGTGTCCCCGGGGACCTGGTGAACAGCCCTATGCTGTAGCCTCCGAGACCAGGGGCGTGGGGTGTTGCAAAGACATGATTGCAGGGTTCAAACACAGGCCTGGAGACCACAGAGCCTGAAGGACCAAGCTCATCTCCCACATTAACACACGCCCTGACGAGCAGGTCGTTTACTGCTCTGCTGAGACACCTCGGAGGCCTCCGGGATAGCAGCCACCGTCAGAGACGGGATGCTGGGCTGAGGGTCGCGGAGCGAGGAGCTGAGCCCTGCTGCAGGCAGAAGTAATGGCAGTCCTCCCGGCACCGCTGAGCAGCTCCTTGGGTCAACGCAACTCATGGGATGGGGAGGGCGAGCTCCTCGTTCCCGTGCCTTCGAGTCGGGAAAGGCACAAGGAGCAGCAAACCGTATCGATTGAACAGCAGGGACTGAGCTGACGGGCTCAGTGAATGAACATTGCAGCCCAAAGGCCACGGCTGCCATTCGGAGAGGAGTCTTAAAAAAACTCAAAGAATCCACGCCTGATAAAGTTTGGGAAATGCAAACCAGATCTGGGGCGGGGGGGTATTTTTGCATCCGGCATCCCAGGGCAGACGTCGTTCGCAAAGAGTGCAACACAGATGTTCGTATAGCAGGGACCAGCAGCTGGGGATTGTCTGTCTGCAGAGTGTTTATCAGGAACAAAAGGAAGGAAAAGGAAAAGGAAGAGGGGAAAAGGAAAAGGAACTGGCGCAGACTCAATCTCAGTCAATCTGCTGCAGAAACACCTCTCAGGCCCCCACTCTCTACAACAGGTCCAGTCCTTGGGCTACTTTGCAGTGACCACTGAGAGAGGAAAACAGGCCCCGGGTTGAATTTATTTTGCCCGAACAGAGCAAGACGAGGTGACTCAGTTTCGAGCACCCTTAAAACAGACATCAGATGGCAACAGCATCTGGCTTCTAATGACCTTGGCTGAGCTGGCTACGGCAGCGTGGAAGGCTCCATGCTCTCACATCACCCGAATCCTGCAGTTAGCGAGGAGAAAGGAGCTACGTTTCAACGTCACGTCCCCGTGAGAGGATAGCAGACTTCGTGCCACCGGACCAGCAACCCCGGGAGCACGGAGCCAGCTGTGCCTCTGGGCACCATCCAAGGGCTGTCCCTGCGCTGCAGACAATTCCAGCATTCCCAGTGTGGCTCAGCACCCCCAGGCATCTCTAAGTTCTCTGCCCTTTCCTTCCTAACATTTCTTGGATGAAGTGTTCGTTTCGAGGGTCGAGTTCTGCTTCGCCGTTAGGGAAGCTCCCAAAGCTCAGCACCCATCGAACCATTGCGCTCCAGTCCTAATCAATACTGAGCATCTCAAAAGAAGCCTTGAACCCCCCCCCCAAGGCAGATGACATCATTAATCGTGTGTTGCAGAGAACAGGGAAGGCGATCGGTTGTCCTTCATCTGGGAAACGGGTTTGCAGCATGGAGCTGATGGAAGATAATGGCTCTAGTTCACTGTATTTCATGGTGAGGAATGCGTGCTTATGACATTCGCAATCGCTGTAGTTTTTACCGGTGTCTCCTCTGGGAAGAGGTGACCTCAGGTACCAGTTTGTAAGCAGCAATTGGCATTCACTGCCCAATGAATGGAACTACGTTCAGCCTCTGAGTCAGAGAATCCCAGAACTCCATGAGTCTCCGCGTCTCCCTGCCCCTGGCCGCCTGGTCGATAGGACGGTGCCAGGGCTACGGCCACCCAAGCCCTGCTAATGGCAGCAGTTACAGCTAGGAGAGCAGCAACAACAGAAATCAGCAAATCACTTCTGCTCAGCCCTCGACGGTCTGGGTTTCCAGCGGAGACTTATGTCAAAGCTGAGCCCAGGCCAGGTTGCAGAGTTCCCAAATGTTCACCCCCAAAAGATCACTGCTCTCACATGCCCTGACCCACTCCAAGGTGTGCTCTTCTAGCCATTTTGCTGAAAAAAACAGCATGGCAGATAAGCAAATGTCAGGACCAGGGTTGGAGCCTTTCCATTTACCGACACACAAACGAACCCTAGTTAGGAAAAGGTGGTGAAGGCAGTAATCCTAAATTAGGAGCAGAGGTGAATTTAAGGACTTAGCTTGGTGGTTAGTTGCCACTTTGAGGTTTCTCCGGCTAAGCTCCGGTCTCCCAGAAGCCCTGGCCTTCCTGCAGTGCTCTCCAGGAAGGCAGGAACGTCTTCCAACAGCTCAGTCGGCCCCTGGTGATACCCCCGTGCAGGGGGAAGGTGCGGGCTCCCTCGCACCCCTCAGAGGTGACTGTAGGCCAAACTCCGTGTCCACGGAAAAGGCCAATTGCAACGTGTGAACTAATTTGTTCTCAGTGGTGCAGCCGTGGAAGGAATTCCAGCTGAATAAAGTCCTTTCTGCTCTGATTAATTGTCCCCCCTGGTTATGAACAATGCAGAACAAAATAGGGATAACATTCATGCTAGGGAAATGGGGAAGAGAGTCACCCAAATGCTGCCATTAACGAGTCCAAATAACCAAGGCTGATCCTGAATGCATTAAAGTCGTGGAGGAAGTCCTGGGAGGAAAGAATGTCCCCTATTAGCCAAGCTCCGAGTGTCTCGGGTATTACAATAGCGGAGCGATTCCTCGCTCCTCACTGCCTGCTGCTGCCCTGGGTTCAGTTAAATGTCAGCTCAGCATCGACAAACTACAAATTACCAGAGGGCGTGTAGCTCTTTCAGTCCCACTGAACCCTATCAACGAGGAAATAATAACGTGTCCCCCCGGCTGGCGGGGATAGAGGCACATCCCTGGTGGGATGGGACCGGGACCGCTGCCTCCTGCTCCAGGCGAAGGAGGAGGGAGCAGCCCTGGCCCCTCCAGCCTGCCCGGAGAGCAGGGAGCTTCCCTCTCCCCGGGAAAACACGGGAGCTGGGAGAGCCATCCCGGAGGAACCCACGGCCTGACCCGGCGACAGAGCGGCCGAGCGGCAGCATCTCCAGGGCAGGCTCCGGTTCCCTGCCCAGCGACAGGAGGGAGGGATGTAATATGCCTCCCCCAAAATGCGGAGGCGAGTGCAGAAAGCTCGGCGTGACTTTTGCACGCCCAGCAGCACTGGAGCCGATACAAGGCTCCGTCTCATGAGGGGGACGAAGGTTGTGGCTGGCAAGCTTTTGGTTTTCCTCGGTCCTGAGATATTGTTCAGTTTAGTTTCTCCAGGGAATTTGTTGCAGAAACTGGCAAATATTGGTTAGTGGAAGCCAAAGGAAAGAATCGCTGTTTGCTTTCCTCGTGGAGGTGCTGGGAGAATAAACCCATGTGCGATATTCCCACACGCAGGTCAAGCAGACGCGCACTGAGGCGGGTAACAGAAAGACGGCTGCCAAGCTTGGCCAAAATTTTCCAGCCTTCCCGCAGAGGGGGAGGCCCGGAGATGGAGCCAGCGTCCCGCGAAGTCGGTGCCTGGGGCTGGGGTTACCTGCGGGACGGGCGCCCGTGGGTGGCTGTGGGAGGACTCCTGGGGAGCCGGAGCCGGGTGGCCGGCCGTGCCCTCCCCTACCCCCAGCTCCGTAATAAAAGTGCAGAATTTAGAGCAGCCCGGGGTGGTTCTCAGGGGAAAAGAGAGGCTCCAGGCAATAGCTGGTCTCATCAGGAAAGCAAAATATGCTGGCCAGGGCGTTGATACACTTATTTTGCTATTGTCCCTGGAAAAGGAGCCATAGTGCTTCCCTGCTGCTGGTTTTAAACTAATTACGTTCCCTTTAAAGCAGGAAAATAAAAGGCGCTTCGTTTACTGGGAAGCCTGGTAGCATTTTACAATTGCCGCCAAAGCGCTGAGCTTTTAACCGCAAACCCCTGCTTAGGCTGCCCCTACCTAAAATCGCCTTCAGGCAGTGACCTCCATGGCAGGGGAAATAGTCCAAGCGGTTGAAAAGTGGTGTAAAGATTGCGCTTTATTTTTAAATGCTAGTTTTCAGCGCGTAATCTTTCATTCTGTGGGTCTGTCTGCTCTCCCTGAGCCAGCCCCTCTCCTTACCCTCGCCCATTGTTCTGAGCTGGATTATTTGTTTTCAATAGAAGCATTTTTAACCGATTGCTAGTAGTTTTTCCCCACTCACATAGGAGCACCCAAAAAGCGCTGAGCCATCTCTCTACTCCTCTGGAGTATGGCTCATCCGACCCGTTCACCTCTGCGTCCCGCACTCTGGCTTGCTCCAGGCCATCCAAAGGGATGACGCAGATGGCCGTGGATTTGTTAGGCTGTGGTATCATCCCTAGGTGTAGGGCTGGGATGTGCCGTTCCCAAGCAAGCCAGCTGGCTGCTGGGAGGAGGACAGATGTCCCTGTATCCTCCCAAGGCACCCAAAGGCCAAAAGTCGGGAGCAAGTCCCAAACTTGGCCTGTGCAGGGTCAGGCTGGACATCACCCAAGTGGCCTTCCTAACCATTCCCGCTCCCGAGCCAGCATGGCGACACGGCCCTCACTTGCATTCACGTTGCCCGTGCGATTTGCCTCCTATTCCAGCCCTGGCTGGACAGAGGTACAACCGTCACGGAGACCTCGGACAAGCGAGCGGTCACCGTCGCGCTGCTTGAGAGGAAGGAGAGCTCTTCCCATATTTGCCCGCTCTTTCCTCTGCTCTGGCCCTTGGAGCCGGCTGCTTTGAGTTCGTGGTCACTCCCAACGTTGTATTACTGCTTCTTCTGCAAATCACGATGGCAAGTCTCCAGAGACCCAAACCTCGCTGCTCACCCTCGGCAAGAAGGAGAAACGGGGTAAACAACAGCTTTTGGAAGCGGTGGGGAGTGGGAACGGGAAAGGGAAGGGTTTGTGGTGAAGCTGGGGGACCCCGGCCGAGGGCATCTGTCACACCGCGAGGGCTTTGCTGTAGCATTCCCATGAGAACAAGTTTCTGTGCTGAAACGCCTCAACCTCCCCTCCCTGCCTCTCTCCCCTTCTTAATTGGTTTGCAAATGTTAAATGTTTTGGCTCTGTGTTCAAACCGCTGTCTGGCTCCTGTAGATACAGCCTAACCCTAGGAGTTCACCCGGGGCTCCCGACCCCTCCAGCTCCCCTTCTTTGCCATAGCAGCAAGCTCCCGCCGAGCCGGCCATTGTGTCCTCCTCCCCTAACCGGAGCACCTGGAGACCTTCTTGTAAAAACTTCATTTGCTGGGGAAAGCTTTGATTAAAACAGCCTGGCAGGGGGCTCCCCCATTCCCGAGTCAATATTGGTTTTGGAACAGATGGGGGTGACGACAGGCCGGGGGGAAGCGGAGCAGCCGGAGCCGGAGCGCCGGCGGTGCCAGCGCCGGGACCGGGTTTTGCTGTGCGTGGATGCTTCTGTCCCGAGTGCCTGGGGAGTGGCAGGAGGCCCTTAGCAGCGCTGCCGAGATCAAAGTGGAGCAGCCATCGAGAGGTGGAGCAGCCCTGTGTGCTGGAAACCTTGGGGAACAAAAGCATCAAAGTAAATCAAATGAAACTAATTGAAGTGCTTTAACATTAAATAATGAGGGAGAGGCTTTCATGAAACGCCAGCTTCTTCCCGTCAAAATCTAGGGACATGCTTCCAAGAAAACCAAAGCGACAACCCCCCCCAACAACAATAACAAAACCCCAAACCCAAACATCTCGCACAAAAGGGCAGGATAATTCCGGCTGGGTGGCTGCACGGTCCCTCCCGAAACGCAGAGCCCTCCGCTTCCGCAGCGGAGCAGCTCCCGAGCGGATGGTGGGCTGCAGACAGCCCGGAGACCCAAGCACGTGGCCCCTTTTCCCAGACTGCTTCAGTCCCTGGGATGGAGGGGAAGCACTTTTCTGCTTGCTCCGGGCACTTCCCAGGCGGCAGAAGGGATGTCTGTGGCTCGGGATGCCCTGAGCTGCCGGTAGGCTGCGGCAACGTCAGTGCTGGCAGCTCCCATGGAAGCCCTCGCTGGAAATGCCGATGGCTGAGGCCAGCCCGCGCGTGCAGACCCGCCTGGTGCCGTGGCTAAACCTTAGGTCTGCCGGGCACGGACGCGGCAGCCTCTCGGCTTGTGGGGAACCCCGTCTTTGCAAAACAAAACTCTGAGAGGTCTGATAACTGCCGGGGCTTAAGGTTCAGCCTGGCCTCCCGAGGTTCCCAGGACAGCCACAGCAGCAATTACCGTGACCTGCGTGCCGTTGCTGGAGAGCCAAGGGAGGCCTTGGCGAGTCCGGTCCTCGCTGGCCGGGAGCAGAGGGCTCCAAGGGAGGACCTCCGAGCGTGGCTTGCCTAATTCTGCGGCTCACTGTCTCTGGCAGCAGCGAGGAAGGACACCAACGGCAGTTTCTCATCCTTCTTAGCCCGGGCTCAGGATCTGCGTGTTTGCAATTAGTCCCAGCTAGGCAAAAGGTAGAGCTGGTTTTCCCTCGCTGCTCCCTGAGAACGTGAGCCATGAAGCAGGATCAGTCGTGGGATCTATACCAGCGCCCGTTGCAGAGACAAAGGTGGTCCCTCTCCCTTCCCTGATTTCTCAGGTGTGGAGCCCGGCTCTTCGGAAAAGCATCTCTTTTCCCCTTCAGAGAGCTGCTACCAGCCCTGCCCTGGGAAACCGAAAGAGAAAGAAGCAGCAGAGATGGACTAGACCGACACCCATTGAAATGTCCTTGTTAGCCGCTGGCTAAACCGGATTGTGGCCATGATGAAAGAAACCCACATGAAGACAATTAGACTAAATTATGTCCAGTCGCAGAAGACAAGTTAGCAGTGAAATGTGAGGCAGTCCGACTCCAGCCAGGCTCAATGTCTGGCTTGCCCCATCGCTGCCACTCATACATCACCGATCAAGGGAAGCCCCTGCAGGTTGTTTTAAACCAGGGCCAGCAGGAGGTTGGGCTAATGAGTAAAATCTGAACATTCCTCAAATTTCCCATCCATCCCGAGTGAGGGGAGGGTGGAGGAGGGGGATGGGGACAAAGTGCCTCTCTCCGGAGAGAAGCTGATCCTAACAGAGGGACAAAACGCTTCTGCAAAGAACGGGGAGCTGCTAATCCCAGGCCTGACCCACGCCAAGCCAGCCTCGCTCTGCGCCACGGGGAGGTGAAGATCTCAAGATGGAGACCCAAACCCTCTCCCCTTTCCCTCCCGCCCTGCACGGGGTCCGGTCTTCCCTCAGCTCTCAGAAACCAAACTGGGAGACAGCCCTGTCGCTCCCGTGCCGGGAGCAGGGTGCTCCGCGACAGCCACTTTATCCACCGGAGCCTCCTCTTCCTCAGAGCATCCCGGGAAACTCTCCCAGCTCCAGGCTGGGGGCTGCCACGGGGCGGTGGGCTGACAGGAGGGCTGTGCGGAGCAGTGAGGGGCTTTTCAGCCTCTCCCAGGAAAGCAGCCCCGGCCCCTGTTATTGCCTTGTTCCCCTGAAGACGACTTACTCAAGGAAGAGGCTGTTCGACACCCAGCCTCATCCATAGCAAAGCCAATAAATAAACCTCGCCCACCTATTCAGAGTTCTTTAAAAAGGGGGATGTGGAGGAGGGGAAAGGTAATTAAAAGACATCAAAGAGGTGGCAGGAAGAAAAAAAGGCATTTTAAAGAGGAAAGAAGAGGGGAAAAAACCTATTCCCGATCAATACAATTGCAGTGCTTTAGAGAGCTGCTTTAAAGCACAAGCAGGCAAGAGCCCAGCACGGAGCAGCTCAACTGCATGTCTCTGCTAAAGTCACACCAAGCTTTCCAGGAGCACTGGGGATGCTGGGGCTGCGGGGTTTGTGTGCCAGCCCTGAGAGCTTTAAAAGGACCCCAGTAAATGAGTTCCCTGAGGTTTCTGCCACTTGGCAAGCTGAGGCAGCTTTTTAAATCTTGACTTGGGTTTTGCAGCCAGCAGTCACCGCCGGCTCCCCACCTTTTGCGTCCCGGCACAGTTACGGTGGCGAGGGCTGGGGCCAGCAAGGCAGGCAAAGGTGACTTCTGGCTTCCTGAGGATGAGAGGATGGCCAATTCCTGCTGCAGGAGAGCAGGGATAGGGACATGGGGTACCAACTGGCCCGAGAGCAAGGGGAAGAGCCGTAGAGAGCTGGGCTTGCTTCTCCTGTGGTTGCCGAAGGGAGAGGAGAGAGACCTGGGGCAAAGTGGGAAGAGAAGGTCTAAAGCTGTCGCTGCTGCCAGAGCCCTTCTGAAAGCGGTTGGGTTTCTGCTTCCTGTGGGGCCAATTCCAGCAAAGCTGCTTTCTGCTGAAAAATTCCTGCCCCAGCTTCCCAGCCACTTTTCTCTCATGCCTGTGGAGCAACGCCTGACCCCAGCCTCTCCTCCTACACGTGCCACTGGAAGAACTTGGGAGTCGTCCTCTGCTGACTTCTTGCAGCTCATCAACTGATACCAGTAGCCTCTGAAACCAGGGGTGCTCAGAGGACAACAGTTTCTCTAATCCACAGGCAGTGGCACAGAGCCCCGGAGGGCAAAACCTCGTATATCTGGCTGCAAAGCCCACTGGGGCTGAGTCTACGTATCAGGTCAGACTGGATGGTTATACTTGTCCTTCGGGCTTTAAATCCATGAAAATTTGGGGAAAAAAAAGCAAGTAGAAGAGAGGGGAAGGCAAGAATTTATCAGTAACAAACTTCTACCCTTTCTCTTCACTAAAGAAACCAGCACATGGTCCCTATCCTGAAGACTAGCTGCCTCCTGTTATTTGGTTCCTCACCCTCCACCGCTCTTTCTCCCTCCACTGCTCTTCTGTGCGTCTCTGTCTCCATCGCTCTCTCCCTGGGATTTTAATTACATTCATCTATTTCCACTCACTAGGTCTGTCACTTTCCAGCAGGACTGCTGTAATTATATTGTGGGAAGCACCGTTCACTTTGCTGAAGCCTGAGCGGATTAAGGATCCTCCGCGCCTTTTCCCACCCCTCTCTGCCAGGTACCTGCACAAAGATGACAGATGGTCAGGGGCCATTTATTTCCCCTAATGAGCTGGTACAAAAGGAGATGGCTCCCCAAACACATGTATATTTTCGGTTAACTAAAAATGCCCCAGACTCCCAGGGCTTTGCCTAAAAGATGGGAAGGGTCTGGACCCAGGCGAGGAAACGTGTCGGCAGACGGAAACAGGCATTTTCAGGCGCCGCAGGAGAAGCCCAGCTCCGGGTTCAGAGGAGCCTGGACTGCGGGAGCGTGTCCCTTGCCTGCGGTCGGCTCAGGGCCAGGGTTACCCGAGCTCCGTTTCCCTCCCACAGTTGCTCTCGGGGGCTACGAAAAGCTGACTCGTAGAAGGGTGTTAAACAAAAGCTCTGAACCTTGCCTGCATGGTGGACGCCTCTTAAAAGCAAATCTTGTGTTCCTCGCGGGTGACCAGGAGAGAGCTCTCTAGCCTTGTCTCCACGGCCCTGCTAATGCGTTGAGGAGCTCCAGGGCCGCTGAGCTTTCCCAAGGAGCGGGAGACACAGGGCACGCTCAACAGTGGTCCGACTTAGGCCGATGCCGATGAGAGAGGGCTGTTGGTGGGCCTCAGAGGATGTCAAAGGATGAAGAAGATAATTCCAAGCATAAGCATGTGCAGAGATTACAGCATCAAAAAAGAGCATGGCCGCCCGTAGCCTGAGCTGATGTAAAGCACCAGAGCTTTGAAGGATCCGCGCAGATTTATGCCAGCTGAAAGCTTAGCCTCAAAAGGGGATTCAGTTTAACCCTCTGGAAGCATGCTATTAGGCTGCGAGGCACTGGAGAGAAACTAGGCACCGCATCCTCCCAGCTTGCTGTACCTGGTTGCTGACCCTAACCCAGCTGAAGCCTAACGGTGATTTAAAACACAAAATAGAGTCTTACAGAGGCAAAGCCCATCGGTGGTGGGGACGGAGGAGTTCCAAAACCCACACCTCTCGGTTGCCCCATTCCTCCCCCCCCCCCAGCTGCCAGTAAGTACGGCAACGGGTGCCGGTGGTGTGTCCCACCGCCACCACCCAGCCAGCTGCCTTCTCAGCTGGACTCTGAGGTTCAGTTGGGAAGTTGTCCTTCTCTTGGCAGTTCTGAGCAAGCAGAAGCTCGATTGTCCCCTTGCTTAGCCGGGAACACAGCAAGGAGGCGACCGGGATCTCCCTTTCCCAGGCTGCCTGTGGGAACGGAGGGAAAGCCGCACAGGGAAAAGCTTTCCGAACTCCCTTCTACACGGCCACCGCTTAGCTCTGCTTTCAAGGCATACGCCAGACAGGCACGGCTTCTGCTCTTTCCCAGGGGAGAGAAAATAAATGAACTTAAGAGTTTAAATTAAATCCCATCAATGGAAAAGTATTTGCAGGGCCGAACGTGTCTCTCCCAAGTGTCTCCAAGTTCCCTGAGCTCTACTTAAGCCCACGAGGTGCAGCCGGAGCCAAGCCCTCAACTTGCCTCTTCAAGTCTTCCCGTTTTTATCTGGGCATGGCTTATATGGGAAATACAGGCTCCAGCTGCTCAGCATTTCCCCAGGTCCCGCAGCGAAGGCAGGCACCAGGTTCAGAAGCCTGATCTCCACAGGCAGTTTTTTTTCTGGGACAAGAGTTTCCTTTGTGCCCACAGATCTTTGGTCCCAGTCGCGGAGAGCAGCTCCACGGGGCGGGCGCAGCAGTAAGGGCTGCGTGGCTGTTCCAGAGGCTGCTCCAGGACATTTACCTCCAGCCTGTCTCCTCTGGGAATCTGCAAAACAGATGGCTGAAGCGGCAAGCCTGCAACCTGCTCGTGAGATAACGCTCTCCTTTGCCGCTTCCGTGTATTTTCAAGAGGTGGCACCTGTAAAACAGGCACAATCCAGTGCTCCGAAGTTAGCGCTGCGGCTGCTGCAATGGGCCCCTGGGCTGCCGGCAATGCTGCCTTAGAGATGAAATGTGCTGGTAAAACCAAGGGTCTTGACCTGCGGTGGTAATTAAAGATCCCACAGCAGTTTTTGCAAGAGTAAGGGAACTAGCCCTGCTGTCCTGGCCGAAGTCCAGCTTGGGTAATTATATTCACCCCCTCGACCCCATCGGGCTGGGTCCGTGGCAGCTGTGACATGACATAGTGTGTGCTGGGGCTTCAGAGCCCAGCGGGAGCCCGGCTGGCCACAACTGGGGGGACCTGGGAGCAAGATAAAAGGTGAGTTGAGGGTATTCAGCACATAACCCTGCTGCTAGCTCATTAAAAGACAACATTTGCAGGTCCCCTTTAAACTGTTTATCCATTATTGAAAATACCATATGTTACATGTCCATGAAGATCAGCTTTCAGCTGCAAGATAAGCTGCGTCCATTTATTGTTCTTCCCTCTCTCCCTCCTCCCTCCCTCCCTCTGGGCTTTTAATTACATCCATCACCTCCCACCCCTCTGGTGGAGCTGGCTTCATGTCTCACCAGCCCAGCGAGGGAACAAGGCCCATTTTTTCTCTTGGAAGGGAGCAATTGTTTTGCTTCCCGCACACAAGTCCTAGAGCGAGAGACATTTAGCAGCCGCTGTGAAATTTCAGCCAGGATTGGAATTTATTTTAAGACGCCGGCCTTTAAATTTTTCATTAAACCTTTTCCCCCTGCGATGCAGCAGGCTTCTGCAGGGACCAGGGGAACATCGTGTTTATATGCCTGGCACGTCGGGAGAGGACGGAGGATTTCACACCACCCTGGGCAAAGGCTTCCCAGCGCAGCACACGCCGCGAACCAGACCCCACGGCTCAGAGCTCAGCCCTGCAGCCCCCGACCCGGCAGGGCACCGATACCTCTGCGACCCCCCCCCCAGCCTGGCTTGCGTTTCACATGCCACCCGCTTCGGCAGAGCTCAACATGCTTTGCCGCAGCAGGGCTACCTTGCTCCCCGCGAGTTCCCCTTTTCGGTCGGCCCTTTTCCAGGCACGAAGCACTGGTTTTTTCGCCTACGGGGGTGCTGAGCCCACGGTACGGTGCTGTAAGCTGGCAGCCAGCGCCAGAGCGGTGGCTTGGAGCGCTGCCGGCTGTAGGGATTGCTTGAAGCATCCTGTTATAAGACCTCGGGTTTTATTGCTTGTAACTCTGCCAGGCCTCAGGTGCCTGAGCTGAAATTTTCCATGCTAGGTGTCTGCTTTTGCAGGAAAGGAGATGCCTGCAGCAAACTCAGAGGGGATGAAACTGCCCGGAGGAGATCATCCTTTTTCTCCCCATGTGCCCCTCTCGCATTTACTGTCCAGCTCCTGCTGTGTGTGAGCCAGGGGCTTGGAAAACATCAACCGAGCCCGTGCCGGGCGCGAGATGAGCTGGGGCTCCTATAGAGACACGGCTCATGGCCACGGTGTTAAAGATACCATCACACATGACAGTCCCGAGATGGGGCTGCCCATGCCTGACACCGCAGCCTTAACCACGGTCTCTCTTTTTGGCACGCAATAGTTTTCTAGTATCAGCTCTTTCAGATCATCGGCTGGTCTTTATAATTTTCCTGAATACCACCTGAAAAACCGCTGCGAGGGAGCGCCGTAACTCCTGACCGAGCGGTTTCAGCAAACCGAAAGGAAAAGCCTGACCAACCCCCTGTTAGAAATCCACTGGCCCAAATTTGGTTGCTGTCAGATGGGTCATTTTCTTGAAGAGCGATTGCATACCCAGGAAAGCCCACCGTAGGGGGACCGCTCCACTGGCAGAGTCAAACCCCACCTCCACACGACGCAGTCCAGCTTCCCAGCTCTGCAAAGGTCTCCGTGGCCGAGGAACGTGGTTTAAATATAGCCCGGTCCCACCTACGAGGCCAGATTGCATTAACAGGGTTTAATCTCCCTTGCAGACGAAGGGTGCTGCAAAAATCCCCGCACCCTTCCGGGCGAAACACCCCTGCCCAGAGCCAGTTTTCCACGTGCCACCCCGCAGCCACGAACCGATCCGCCCGTGTGCCCCAGCGCTCCGCCAAGTTTTTCGCACGGCAGCAGGTTTTAGCTGCAAGCTGCCATTGGATTTAACGTACAGCAGCGAGGTGTATCATTAATTTATTAATTATTCATGGAGCGCCAGACGGGCACGCAGAAGATCAGACGGGAAGAGCTGGCTCCCAGCGAGCTCCCCGACTCTCCTTATGTCAAGACGTGCTCTTCAGTCACAGGCACGTTGTCACCGGCCAGCTGCACGTGACAGGACAGTCTCTGTTAAAATCCCAATTAGCACAAAATAAGGTAGGCACAAAACCCGACTCTCCTGACCCAGGCGGCCCCCACTTCCCTTTCTTTCCCTTTTTTAAACAAAAGGTTTCCTGTCGTTAAAACTTGGGGGTAAGAATAAGGCTTAAGATTGGGCACGTCGGCAGGGACATGGTAAGAAACGGGCAGGGAAACCTGTCCCGGACGGATGGAGACGACGGCCTGGGAAAGGGTGGTCTACAGATTGGGTTTCTCCTGGTTCCTACATGTCGGTGCGCGAAGGCAACCTCGATGCTTTGCTGACCCAGCCGACAAGGAGGAAGGTGCCGCGGTTGCTGTGAGCCGACCCGAGGTCGGTAATCCGCTGCCGGGGGGTTCTGGAGCCGGCTTCCACGCAGAGAGCCGTGGCCCTCCCCAGCTGATTCCTCAGGGAATCTGCCTGGGAATGAGTCCGTCCCACGCCGCGCATGGCGGCGGGGGGATGAGTGCTGCCGGTTAGCCCTGGTCTGAGCACAGTACGTCACCGCTCCATCGAGCAGTTTCTCAGGGTCTCACAGATTATCTCGTACGAGGATCTTGGCTGTTCGTCTCTGGATTTGTCCATTTTCCTTCCTCCCGTGCCTCACACGCACTGTTCCTTACAGCAACCGGTTAGGTTAAGTGTAGGCTTAAGAATGATTCATTTGAGCTCTACTTCCTTCAAAATACAAATCCTAGACTCATTCTTCTCACCTTATTTTCAAACAGGTTTTAATCCAGGCATAAGGTCTTTAGTAAGAATAACAGGCGGAAACTAGAACAGAAGTTAGTGTTTTGCCTGTTCAGGGGAAGTTTGGAGCATTCGCGTTCAAAGTATGGAGAGAAAAAGCTACACGAGAAATGTCTGGAGATAGGACGTTCTCTCTGCGATGCTTGGGGGAGCAAATGAGTCGTAAGACCACGCGCTAACGAGGGGCTGTGAGCGTTACTATTTTGCAGGGAGTGGGAGGTGTGCCAGGTTGGGTGTCCTGTCTCTCCCGCCCAATTAAGACAATCCTTTTTGCCGTTCCATGCAATTTTTAATATGAACCTGATACCGTGAAAAATTACGGTCTTCTTCCTGGAAGACAATAGGGTATTTTTCAGGGACTTGTTTTGCTCATTGTGTGCATTGTGGGATCTTCTCTGCTTATTTTTAACTGGGGCAAGTTTTATCAAAGAAATGAAATGACTCTAAGTCACAGTGACAATGGCAGGGGGATGAAGTCACAATGTTAATCTGCTCTGTGCAACTCTAAAGAAGTGGAAACTTCCACTGAATGCCATGAAATCCTCTCCACAATGAAGTTGTTCAGACATGCCAATCACAAGCTCACAACGACTACAGAAGTGAAACTCTTCTTGGAAGGAAAAGGTCCGGTGTGATGCTAGTAAGAGGATCTCTAGCTGTCCAAACGTGTGCCTATATGGGTTTTTTACAAGCACAAGTGCCAACGCATACCTGTAGAGAAATGGGAGGCTGGGAGAATGAGAATTGGGGCTCCCTCCTCTGTGCGGCTCTGCAGGACACCCCGCTCCCGCGCTCGCAGGAGTGCACGGGAAGGTGAGTCTCCGCACCCACCGGCGGTGCTGCATTGGGGCTGGCTGCGGCACTGTGCCGGGTCCGGCTATCCCTGCTGGAGGCGCCTGGCCGTAGGCAGCCCTGCACCGCATCCAACTTCTCCGAGGGAAAAGGGTGCTTTCTGCCACCTGGGTTAACCCTAGTGGGTGTAGCCACACTCATCTCCAGCTAAAAGCAAAGGAGCAACCACTGAAGTTCTTTTTGCCAGCTACGATGCATCAGAAACCTTTAAATAACGTACGGCAGATGGGTCCTGTCTCCCGAGCTCTGGAGCGGGAGCGCTGGAGGGAGCAGGGAGCGGCAGCTCTCACGGCCAGCGCGGGGGGCTCTGGGTTGCACGCGTGCGGCTCTGGGCATTACACGCGTGCGGCTCTGGGCGTTACACGTGTGCGGAGCTGGGGGTTACGCGCGTGCGGAGCTGGACGTTACGCGCATGAGGAGCTGGACGTTACGCGCGTGCGGAGCTGGACGTTACGCGCGTGCGGAGCTGGGCATTACACACGCATCCAGGCCACCCAATCCTCCCACTGACTACGGAGGAACCTTTGCGCGTGGTTTCAGTGAGATGGAATCAAAATTCCAAAGCAAAGGGAGAAGGCCAGTAGGCAGCAGCGTCATAAAACGCCTCTCGGAGGCAGCGAGGAACCTCCCGTCCGGATCAGGAATAGCGGTGCGTTAAGGTCCCAAACAGAGCTTCTCGTGGCACCTGCTGGAAGAACAGCGGCGTCAGCACCCAGAAGTGTAAAAACCGGTCAAGAAGCTGCTGCTTTGTTTTCTGTCTTCTTCTGAGCTCCTTGTGGGTTGGTTTGAGGGGAAGGGTGGGCCGGGTGAAGAACAGACACCAAAGCGTGTCCTAGCACCCAGAGAGCTTCGGAGGAAAACAGCTTATTTCATTAGCGTTGTAAACAAGACGGACTTTTTCAAAATATTTATTTTGGGAATCAAATTAAATGTTCCAGCTATTTGGGACTTCAATTCTCTCTTTCTGCGGGTGCTAGTCAGGGCTCCCAATGCATCAGTGCACGGCTTTAAAGGCATTTCTCCACTCTTTTGGATTAGTGACCCATTCTAACAGGTCTTCATTGACGGGGAGTGTGGGTCTCTCAAAGAGTCCATTGGATACAGCTTACAAAAGAGTTTAGCCGGAGATGAAGAGTTTACAAAAAGTTTGTAGGAAACCGTGGAGTCCTTTTAAAAGAGAATAAACTGCCACTGCTGTGTCTGGGTTGAGTTAATCTGATTAGGCCAAGCTCATCAACAGGCCCACTGAAAAGAATGAGGCGGGGGGAAAGCAAGCTGTGGACGGGGCCAAGAAAAAAACTGGGGACCTTTTTACTAGAGAAGTCAAACAAAACCTATTGTTGCAGAGCATGCTTGCCTACAGATGGCAAAATGACAAATCTTTTCAAAGGCAAAGCAAATATAATTGATGGCTTTTTTATTTTTTTTTGGTTTTTTTTTTACCCCCCACGTGTGGTAA
>JANZLQ010000001.1:4049003-4071560 GCA_026212715.1 Elanus axillaris
GGTTTTTTTTTTTTTTTTTTTTTTACACCTTCCCAGTATTTCGGGCACGGTTAGATATAGGAGCGCAGGCTGCCTGGAGCCTGGTACTGATCCAGTCCAGCAATTCCTCTGCACCAAAGCGTGGGCAATCGATCGGGTGCTGAAAGTCCTTCATCGCACCACCAGAACTAGGTATCCGTTGGAATCAGGAGGTTCCCAGGAGGTTTTGTTATGCAATCACAGACATAAAAATCATGTTACAGCGATTCTCTTCCATCCCCCACAGCCAGTTCCTACCCCTCCTTCTCTGTCTGAAGAAGGCTTGGAAGAGCAGATGAAAGCCTGTCTGTCGCCTGCGGGTAACTGTACACCCCCCCGGGGCAGCACCGTGTCTCTGGACTTGTCCCTCACTGCCTGGTGTGTGTCCCCCCCCCCAAGATCGCCCCTAGATGCAGCAAATTTCATCTACGGAGAAGGTACCCGGGCCAAAAGCGAGACTGCCAAGCGCTACACTGCTGAGTTCAGGCGCAGAAAATACTCTTTTTTGAGTGGGTTTTGAATGATTGCGGCGGTGCAAACATGACAGGCACCGCGGCGTTCCTCCGGGACGCTCGTCTCCCAGCGCGAGAGCAGCAGTCGTTCACCGCTCTGCCTCCTAACTGAGACCCTGAAATGCAAGCACGTAAGGGTACCGCGATCATTTCAGCCTCTGTATAACCACTGCAGAGCCCCAGTGGTCAGCACCCTACTTTTCTTTCCGGCACTGTCCCTCTTTTTAGCCTCGCACCAAGTCACAGACTTACTTCTCGGTGCCTAGGTCCGGTGGTGCAGAAGCTGGACGTGAGGTGCACGGCACCGACAAACCTGCGTGCCGAAAGCTCGAAAGCCTTCCAAGGGATGTCGGTCGCCGTCAAGTCCAGACCATTTCAGACCACCTACAGCTCGGGTTCAATCACTGCGTCCGCCCCTGGGTTGTACCCAGGCCCTCTACTTCTGCAACTGCTCTTCTGGCTCTGCCGGGCTATTCCTCTACAACCAAGGGGGGGGCTGCCGTGCTCCTTCAAGGCTTTCTATACAGCTGCTCTGCCAGATGGTGCTAAATTTGGTCTTATCCCTTTAAAGGTGCAGTAAATGAGCAAGGTATGCCGCTGCTGAGAGGTAAAAGTCCAAAGGGATGGACGCAGCACCAAAGCGATCACGGCTCGGCAGAGTGCAGGCAGCCAGAAGTCCACGGGTGTCACGGCACGAGCTGGGAGTGGTGGAGCAAGGCAAGGTGGGAAGAAGACAGCGGCGAAATCCAGCTGGCCCGTGACGCCTCCTTCATCTGAACTTAACTGCGGCAGCTCTACCTTGTTCCGAGGGAAAAGATACAGGGATAGCTGTTAACTAGCCATTTCCAGAGCCGGCAGAAGGCAAACCAGAGCAGGGAATTCAGTTCCAGCCGCAAAACTCAGTGAAATGTTTTGCGGTAGTTCAGCTGTGTCCCCACAGCCCCCTGACCCCCATAGGCACCCCCTGAGAAGTACTGTTGGGTGCAAGGAAAGAGAGTATCCCGCAAGGCCCCGGGCAAGAAGCAGAGCCCCTCGCAGCTCTGGGGCTGGCCCAGCTCACCAGCCGGCAAAGAACCACCTGGGAAAAGCGCCCGAGGCTTCGGCTGAAGGCTTTTTCCCTGCCCATCTCCGGTGGCGGCGCGAGGGGTCCGGCGGCGTGGCAGAGGGTCGTCTCCCCGTTATTCCACGGCCGGCCTGCTGCCGGTCAAGGAGAGGGAGACGAGGGGGTCCCCGGCCCCCCTCGACCCGGCACACACCGCCTCGTCCTTTGGGATCGTGCATCCCAGAGACCCTCCGAGGAGAGGGAGCGGTTCCTCTGGCTCAATGGATGCAGCCAGATTTACTCAGGCTGTTAAGCTGATTAATTGAAATGAAGTTCCTCCAGAGAATCGGCGTGTTCTTTGAGGTCAGGGTCACAACACTGAGACGCTTAATCAGATCTTTCCATTTAGCCCCTCTTAGGCAGGCTGGAATGCAGGCTCTTTCAAAGCCAGGCGGTTGGCGCCAAATTTCTGCTCTGCTATCTTGCCTCTTCCATTACATTTAACCAGCACATCCATCATTATGAAATAAAACCCAACACTACAAATCCAGCTCAGGTGATCTTTCCGCAACCGAAGCCGGTAGGAAAAAAAAAACAACCAACCGACTCCGTCCAAGCTTGATATTGCTGTTGTTTTAAAAAGCAATGCAGAATGGTGCGGAAAGGGTAACTGTCACTCTAAGTCGGTCCTTTCGGAGGAAGGGGGCAGATGTTTCTGTGTGGATAACAAATTCCTTTATCTGACTGAAGCATTTCTCTGGGGAAGGTGGAGGAGGTTATTATAAGGTTACCCTGAACTATTGTTAAAGAAAGGGGTTTTCATTGCAATTCAAGAGCCCATCATATTACCCAGAGATAAATCACTCCTGTATGGCTATGGAACAGCTCTTATGCAACGGACAAGCCAGATCCCACACACATTAAAAGCACTGAAAGCTCGTCCATTGTATAACTGATCGGCCAGAAGTTAGCCTATCCAATTAGCACGGACACTTCTGTGGACCTCTTCCGCTCCTCCTTCAGTCCCTGTAAGCAGGACGTCTCTTACGTCTGAACGCGTTGATTGAAAAGAATGTAATTTTTCCTGTGTCTTTATTCTATCGGGTGACGTGGGGCCAGTATCTCCATTTCACTGTATAGCAAGAGGATTGCCATTTCAGCGACGGGATCACAAGTGCAATATGTGCATCGCATCCTTAGGCAGAGCTGCGTAAGCGATTAAGGACCCCCCCCAGACCTTGGCAATGCTGGCTGGTATGGGGGGGGGTGTCCCCCAAAACCTCCCAATCCTTTCCCATTCGCTACACACGCATCAAGACAACAGCCACAAAGTGCAGTCTGTATCGCAGGCGCTTAGGAGATGCGGATCTTTATCAGTCACAACCAGGCTCTGCCAAAGCAAGCAGGGCTTTAAGGAAGTCCCATCTTCAAGAACCGCTGAGTTTTGCTCCTTAAAAATCAACCCCTTTAAGGCACCTTCAGCTGAACAGCAACATAAAAGGGGTCAGTCCCTGATAAGGTGCCAGTCCTTAGCGTAAGGCTGGAAAGCCTCGACGCTCTGTTTGCAGCTTTAGTTTTTAGCAAGTGCAATCCCACGGGGGTCCCCGCCAGCTGGAGACACCCCATTGCGAGGTGGGTCTAGGCCACGGGGTTGGCCACAAACGGGGTGGGAAATGGCAAAACTCCTGGCTCCTCCACAAGTGCTTAACTGGAGAAAGTTACTTTACAGCCTTTGAAGTAGGCTGTCTCACTTTGGAGATAGCGCAGAAAAGTCTACGGAGTACGTAGGGATATATTCTACGGCAATTTTCTACCAGTAACTACCCTGTTGTTTGTACTTCTTGGATAGCAAAAAAAAATCGACCACGCATCCGCAGTTTATTCCTTAGCGCATCAGACGGCAAACCCAATTCGCACCTGTCTTTGCACTTCTTTTTATTTTCTGATTTGTTAGCCGACGGCTCTGGGGTGAGCCGTCCTTTCTTTCCCAAACCGGGCCTTTCTGGCTGCCTGCAAGATCCTACACATCTTGACGTGTGTCTTGTCCATGCAGAGATGAGCAGTTTTTCTTTCGGTCTGTTTGAACAGCAGAACTTTTCTGAGGCAAATATTTGTAAACAACAGACTTGTTTTCAAAGAAGAGAAAGATTTCAAGGCCAAAACATAAAAATAGAGCACAGCAGATGGGAAGAAGGCATGGAAATCCACGTAGGTTTAACAAAGGCTTAAGTCAGGGTCTCCGAGCAGCCCGTGTTTTTTTGACAGCGCTTGGGTGCTAAAACAGCTGACAAATACTGAGCGCAGAGGCTCTGCTACCGATTCCCCGTGCCTTATGGAGCGACAGGGGCAGGTGAGGAACTTTTGAGCAGCGTGGGTGGGATGGTGTGAAGGCAAAAGCCTTCCCCAGACATCTAAAATCAATTAGCAGCATTTAGAAGCCATAGTTAACTCTGTTTCTGAAAGCAGGCAGATATTGGTGTATAGTTTTCTCATTAAGGCTGTTTCCATGTCTAGAGATTTTGCTCCCCCCCCCCCCAAACCTGGAAAAAACAAACCAAGTGTGAAGTACTGTGCTCACCAAGGGGCAATTGCTAGAGCACAGGTTTTCTCCGGGAAGACAAAGAAGCATCGGTTTGGAGAGGGTGGGTCAGATTCTGATCTTACGGCTGACATACTTGAGTTTAGAACCTGTCCCCTTGTACAGGAGGAGGACAAAAATCATACCAAAGTTCCACCTTCTCTTTGTGAATCATAAAATAAAGGCCTGACCCACTATATGGGTGACGCGCTGTATGTATCAGAGGATTTTTCACACGAGCCGCAGTGTGAGCCGGAGTGACCCACCCCGGTCTAATCAGAATACGGGCATTTTGCATCCTTGCTGTTCCCCTTCCTTTTCCCCCGTAGCCTTCCTCCCTCACTGCTCCTAGCATGCCGCGTGCTGGTATTTGGTGCTGCCCTGATGCCACGTACGATGTGAGGAAGGCTGTGCTGAAGGGCTGAGCTGCTTGGGTTCTGGAGGGTTCCCTCTTGTATCTTCCAGTCCCTCTGCATCCTCGGTACTGGGGCAAGAGATGAAGAAGTGAGAAGGTGGAACGAGTGCAGGCGCTAATAGCAAAGGCAGCGACGTGTTACTGCTGCTGTCATCTGCGTGCGGTGTGTTAGCATCAACTTAAGCCTCCAGTCAAGGAATGGGACCCCGCTCTGCAAGACACTGACACCCGAAGAAATTAGAGACAATGCGAAGAATGGCCATAGCCACTGAAATTAGAGACAATGCGAAGAATGGCCATAGCCAGCAAGTAATTTTTTAGCGTATTTTGCTCTGTGAACAGCTTTTCCCACTCCAAGTGCAAACGGGAATTATCTTTCCATCACTGCTGACCATCGAAATCTTCATCGCTTTCTTTGCGTAACAACTTTGGTTAAGGAAACAGCGCAGAACTGTACACAAAAGCTACGAGATGACACAAACTGCTATTTAAGATTCAAATAGACTAAGACATATCTATTGCCTGGTTATTTTTAGTGGGGACCAAAGCGCAGTGACCTGGCTGTGAGGAGGGTAAATTCAACTGCCTTGGAGTTGAACTCAACTTGATTGGAAAGAGCAAGCTGTTAGAAACGATCCTGGCTGGTGGTGATTGTTTCACCTACCGATGTGACCCGTGCCGCAGACCTCCCCGCCAATGCGGACTGTCCTTCAGTACCGGGGAGTTTACAAGCCTTGAAGTGCCCTGGCCCCTGGCGAGAGGAAAACTGGAGCTGACTGTGCCCCTTGCACACATGTGATTCTGGAAGCACAAGGTCAACCCACTAACAAGAGACACAGCGACATCCCGTAGAGGCTTTTTCTTCTTTCCCATTGCCATTCGCTTACTACTGTTAAAATAGCTGACAACATGTATTAACGTAAGGCAAGGTAACGTAACTTTGCTGATAAATGGAGGTCTGGTCTCGGAGTGTGACTCAGTCCCACGGCCATGGATCTTGTTTGCATCCTGCAAGCAAGGAGGATACCTAATTAAAAATAGGCAGCCCAGAATACACACAAGTAGAACGATTAGTTTCCATAATTTCTTTCCCCATACATGGCCTTTGAGGCGTAGGACTTCAGGTGGCTCAGGCCGGAGGGAAAACAAAGCGCTACTTAATGCATCATGCAGCTGTGGTATGGGCACGAATCGGGCTACCGCCTGCAAGCAAACAGTGGCCCCGCAGCTGCTCCCCGGGTCCGTGCTACCTGTGGGTGCTCTTGACCTGCAGCACACCACGGCCATCGGTCAAACCTGCCCCGGGTGTTCTGCAGCGTGAGAGAACACAGGCAACTGCCTCTTACGGAGCACCCGGGCATCCCTACCCAGAGCCAGGTAATGGGGCATGGCTGAGATACCGGTGCTGCTCTCAGGAGTGGGGTGTGCACCCTGCTCGAGTGCCCGTGGGGTAGCTTTATTCTGACTAGCAATGGCTGCATGTTTAGTGGTTGAAACTCAGGCTTCTTGGCTTTACTGTTTACATCCAAGCTAACGGACTTCAGGGTAGCTCATGTATTACAGACACATTCCTGCAGATTTGTTCCCCAAAACCCAGGGTGCTACACACTGTTGAGGTCCTTCTGGCTGCCCCACTGAAAACGTACTAAATGGGAGCTGGATCACTCCAACAGCAGTGGGAGAATGAATCCGGTTTTCTAGAGGTGAACTGCTGCCTGGAGTTTGTCTCGTCTAAAGTCAGGCATCAGTGGCGTTAGTCCCATCTTAGGTGAGATGCAAGGTTTATGAAAAGATAGAGACCAGTGTCTGTCTTGGGATGGGTAACTCTGCTTTCAGTGGGGAAACTGGCAGCTCACTTTTTTTGCATCTAATGGTTTATGTGGAGACTACATGGTAGAAAAGACCTAGTCTTACTGAATTACAGATTGTGGCTTTGAAGGCAGATTCTGCTCAAGATAAATTGAGCTCTTGTACCTGAACTTTTATCCTAAATGCTCTCAAGACTATGGGATTCTCTCTGAGCTCTAAGGTTTCAGCAGCTTTTGCTGTGAAATCCCAGAGGACCAGTTGGAAAGACGTTATGCCCTGCTGTTGGAGAATTGATTTCCCACATCGGCTGATTTGTCATTAAGAGCAAAGCTCTCAAGCGCAGAGTCCTATTGCCCGGCAGCAGAGCAGGGCAAGAGTTCAGACTGCTGGTTGGGCCAGGGTTTGAGGGACCTTTCCCTGCAGCACAGGGCTTCGCAGGAAAGGTATCCCTTGCTGTTAGTTTTCCGCACAACTTCCTCTTTGCAGAAGGCACGGAGGCTCAAGCCGCTTAGTTTCTGTTTGCTCCCTGAACCCTCGGGCAACGACTTTACCTCCTCAGTAGGCACCAATGTCTACAGTGTTCCTACCATGGCAGGTAGCCCGTGGAAAAGGTGCCAAGTAAAATGCACCCAGCCAGCCGCTGTGTTACAGACTGGACCTTTGTTTTCAGCAGGGACTAAATCCTGTCAGCATCAGGTCTCCGCTCCCCGGAGCTATAAAGAGTCCTGCAGGAAAGAAGAAGCTGCTGAAGAATGGGTGGATGCCTCACCTTCTGCAAAGGAAGGTTACTTATCCATTTTTGTGTCCCTGGGGGAATGTCTCTCCGCAACGCTATTTTAATTTGCAGAGAATGCGTAAGGCTGGCGGCGTGGTGGCTGAAATCGATCCAGCGGTCAGGTGCCCCTCACCCAGAGACCAGGACCACATGTGCTTGGCCAGAGGTGTCTGCTTTGCTTCGCAAGAACATGCAAACGGCTTCTCGCGAAAGGTGACGAGGGATCTCTGCCAGGCTGAAATTACTGTGGATTAGCGAGCGCCTGCCTTGCCGTGTTCCTGCAGCACATGCAGCAATTTAAAAGGCACAGGTTCTCGCAGACTAAGTGAGCACTTCTGTGGCATAAGGCAGAATGATTTCGTGCCGGGCCTGGTTTTAGCAGCCCTGTGGACGTCCAACGTGGTGGTATGCGATGCACAGAACGCCGCACTCCTCGGCACCGGGGGAGACGGCGTAGCTCTGCCTGCCGCTGCCAGCAGGTCTCACGCCGAGTTGGAGTTTTCCGCTAGCTAACGGCTATCTGTCCGGCCAGGAGGCTGTCATACCAAGGGCTTTCTGGATGAATGGCTGCTCACGGAGTGGGGAAGCAGGGCTGGAAAAGGAGCAAGACCACCACTGACAGCGAATGCCCAGGGCAGTGCAGAGCAGGGCACCCTCACGCTACCTGTCCTGCTGCGGGGCCCAGAGCCCTCGAGAAGAAGGAAGGGACACGGGCTGAGGTCAATTATAGACTGGCCCATTCGCTCCCCTCTCTCTTTGTCTGTTCTTCTCTTTGCCTAGCTAGCTGCCCATCCATCGGTATTTATGTATCTGTTAGATACCCTAATGCACACGGGATTTTGTGAAAACTCACCCTTATTCAGCGTTCAGCGGTGTTTGACTAAAGTATTCAGAAGAGTTTCAAGTATCTTTTTCCCCCCCCTTCGCCTCACTGGAAATCCATGTATCCAAATGCGGTAGCTTTCAAAATGTAGCAGATCAAAGTGTTTGCGAGTGTTATTTTTAAGTGGAGAATTACAAAGCCAGTTGTGGACTTCATTCTGCATTTGCTGGGTTTAAACTTCTCCTGAGCCAGATGAAGTTGTTATGATTGAGTTGTGGCTATAAACCTTACTAATTACGGTCCAAACAAACTTTTGGGTATCTTCAGCAGGAAATCAAAACATGAAGGTTGTGAGGGATGAAGTAAGGTATTTTTATGATTTGCCTTTAATATCTCTTTGACACACAGTGTTACAAGCTGACCTCTATGTTCATAAACTAAGGTATGCTTGGCTTCCCAAGGTATCTCCATGGAACAATCCCGTTCCTGGGGTCACAAAAAAAGTCCAAATACAGGTATTACTTCTCTGTAGTATCCAAGGAGGGATGCAGAGATACCTCCCAGGTACTCTGCAACAGGCTGATACGTAATAGTGCAAAAACTCCATTGGCTGTAGCAAGAATCAAGATCCAGCCTGGAACTGCTAGTGCTATAAAATGGATAGAAAAATTTGCAGGGGAGCTGGGATCAAACTCTTCCTGAGCCCGATTGACTCCAGGACGTGAATTTGCTAGTGGCTATGCTTCCTTGGAGGACAATTTCTATGCCGGAGGACAATTCCTATGCCAGAGGACATGTAGCTTTTTCTGCCACACTTTAGATGTAATTTTAATTCCAAATCCGAACAGAGAGACTTTCAAAGGTCCTTGGGAAAAAAAAAGTTACGGAAAATATTGTTTTGGAAACAATCTTCTCGTCCAAGATCTGTCATAGTAATAGATCTCAGTGTTAAAGCGTTCAGGTGAAATAATATTTATAGTATTAAAAAAAAAAAAAGAAAAATAAGCTTAAACCCCTAAACAATTCATTTAACAAGTCACTGTGTTTTCGTATCACTTGAAACTTCAACTGTGGACGTTGACTCGTGACCGATTCATTCCCAAGTTCTCGCTCTGTTTTGCACGCAGCTGCTCTCAGAGGTGAACTGCCCCACTAATGTTTATCAGGTCCAGAAACGTGCACCTCTTTGGGATCATATTGCACTGGAGGCCTGACTCAAAGTTTATCAAGATCAACTGGAGTCTTTCCATTCCACTGATTTCTATGGCCAGTGACCTAGGATATGAAATCAATTAAGGGGTAACCCAAACTTTCATTCAGAACCCATCCCAACTTTTTTTGGCTGACAAGCATGGGTCACTCTCTACTTATCGCTTCCTTTTTCCACACAGCTCTTTGCAAAAGAGGATTTGAGCCGGTTCTTACGGAAAATAGGAAAGCGAGAAGCCAAACGAGAGAGCTCTTTCCGAGCTCTCACAGTCTGTGTAAAAATTCGCTAAGCCACCGTATCTTAGGGCTTTCTAATGAAAGGCCTTCAGAGGTCTGCTCCTCTGCAGCGATTTTCTTCCCATACTCTCTTTCTTTGTGAACCTGCTGCCTCAAATTCCTTCAGATGAGTTAGGACAGAAATGGATATAGCCTGTTCTTATTTGCTGACCCTCTAGGATCTGTCCGACCAAGGTCCATCGGCCTCCGCCCCCTTCCACTGTCAAATCCTATATCTCAGCTTAACGGGGATGCAGAAGAACGCGTGTGTCTGAGACTAGCTGAAAAATGATTTGTTCGAACCATCTCATAATATATGGATGATGGAAGTCTCCCACCGATGACCTGTCAGGCAGCACTCCAGCACTGGGTGCTGGATGGGATGACACATTCACAGATAACAAACTTTGCTGTCAATCACTCGCGTTGTTAGACGTGGACTTGACGTGACAGCTATGGCTAACAACAGTTTTGATTGACGTGTATACGAATTGCAGAATATGGAATGTGAATAGAAACAGGACTCATCTCCAACTGGACATAGCCCTTGTGCATTTTAAAACCCAGGGCAAAAAGCAAGCAAATTTTAAAGTATTGGGGGCAGAGCACCTTGCCATAAGGCTGTTCTGGCATTCACTTTGATTACCTGTTGGGGAACATTAAGCTCATTGCTTTCTGTTAGGCCTGTTTCATCGTAGTTGCTAATAGCATCCTGATGGAAAGTCCAAGTGCTGTAGGTGGTAGGCAGACTAGCACCAGCCCAGCGCTGTTGTAAGACAGCCCTGTGCTGACACTGCAGACTGCTGCAATATGCAGCGTTCCTCACGTCAGTCACCCGATAATGAGCTGTCTCCTAATCTGACTGCTTAGCCCCAGGACTGGCTGCTTCCTCGAAAACTGAAGCAGCCGTCTCTCTCTCCACCGTGGAGGGCAGGGGACCCTTCTGGTACCTGCTGCCACACTTACTCTTCTTGCATGTGGTGCGGTGCTGCCCTCTTTGCCCTGCTTCTTTGCACCTCTGCCTCTGTCGGTAGGTCCGACCTGGCTAGCTGGGGCCAGCTGTGTGGCATGGGGTTCCCAGTTTGGAGAGCACATCATTCTCTAGAGCAATAGACGCGACTGCTTCTTGCTGGTACCGGAGCCGGTACCTGGGCAAATGCAGCTCAGGAACTCCGTCCGAAGCTTTAGGTTAAAGTGGGGAGCGTGAGGCCGGGGAGGATGGCCGTCGATAGCCAGCTAAAGGAACTTCTGCAATTTTTGCTGGCAATGGCCCAATTGCTCCTCCTCACCCGGCTGCCACTTCTAAAAGTCCCACTCGGAGAGTGCTTTCCTTCGAGCACGCGGGGCTGACGCTTTGCAGGGCTCGCGCTACGCTTTTCTGCGCCTGTCCTCTCTGCTGCCTTTCCTCTCCTCTCTGAACCCTCTCAGTTATTTTAGGCGAGTGACGGAATCCAGACAGGTCTGTCTCCCAGGAGGGGAGCAGAGGGCGGTGGAGCAAGGCAAAGGAGGGGAAGTCAGCTGGTGAATCAACAGCAGGCCAAGGCATGCTCTGGGACGTGGCTTCAGGGAAGTTATTCATCTTGTAATTCACCCTTGGGTTCTCTTGGCCTCATTTTCCCATCGCTAGGTCTATTATTTCAGTCATTGTGAAGGTATCCTGTCGGAGCTGTCAGGCTGGGAGTGGCCCACCTCCCCGCTGACAGAGGGCAGAAGGCATGGGAAAGTGTCAGCCTGCCAAGATTGCACGCTTGGAGCAGAGGCTGCTCGCCTCACGCTGGAAACTTGCCGGTGGCAGATTGTTAATGTCATTACAACACTTACACAGGAGCAGCAGGTTTCGCCTATCAACCTGCTGCAGGCAGACGAGAAGAGCGGGGAGGGGGGCAGGGGGAAAGGAGTGGGTGTCCAGAGGGGAAAGGTGGCAGAGAGTGGCTCCAGAGTCTGCAGGCCTGGAGCTAGCAGCCATGTGCCCTTTCTGCCTTCTGCCAGGTGGTTTCACAGGATCCACCCCGGCCTCACGTGGAGGCATGTGGGGCAGAAGCGCTTTAGGACTGCAGCAGGTGCCATGGGGAAGGAACACGGGATGGGTTGTCTGGGCTGGCTTCCCCAGCACACCTGCGTCTCTGCTCAAAAGGAAAAGGGAAAAAAGGCACCGGGCCTCCTCGGGGCGTATGGGATGGCTGGGCACCCTCCCCAGCTCCTCTGTGGCAGGTAGATCCATCCCCACCCCGACGCTGCTGGGGCCATGCTGCAGTGAAAATAGGGAGCACTCTCCCCAGGCTGTGAGCCGGATCCTGGCTGGTGCTGAGCACCGGAGCCTCCCGCTGCAAGGGCTGCAGGGGTCTGGGCTGCTCAGAGGAGCCTGCTACAACCAACTACCCGTCCGCTAAACCGACACCATATGATCCCGCTGGTGTGGTCTGATGAAATACTGAAATACTTTGGGCAGGTTCAGGCCATGGGTGGACTCAGGATTTAACACATCAAGAAGAGTTAGGACAGGAAAAACCACACAGAAACGGAGTTTCTTTTTTTTCTCCCCTAAGCCCGATCTTTGCCTTCCAAAGGACTCGGCCTGGGACAAACCCCAGGGCTGAGCATCCAAGCTGGGCTCCGTCCTGAGCTGCGGGGCTGTGAGACCCACATCATCTACCCCCAGCACCCCTTTCATCCACGCTCCAGGCCGGCTGCCCAGTTTGGGACTGGAATCACGGAGCTAAAGAGTGCTCTAACCAAGCCCCAGAAAGGCGTTAGTGCCGAAACGTTAAAATAGCTTTTGTTGTTGGTGACAGGCGTTTCTGCAGCAGGAGGAGGGATGCAGCACAGTCTCCATCTCTCTACGCAAGTGGCACCTCAGTTACGCTCTTGTACCCTAATGGCCCAGCTGAGATCGGAGCCTTCCCGTGCCGGATAGTGTGTGAAGAGATGAAGAGGACAGTCCCAGCCGTCAGAATAGGCAGACACCGAGTGAGAGAGAAAGCAGAAAAGGAAACAACTTGGTGCCACCCACGAAGGTAATGGAAGAGGCAGGAAGAGAGCCCGAGTCTCCCAAATTCCCCCTCGGAGGCCGCACTCCACCTCCCGTGAAGAAAAAGGAGGACACAGAACCGCTAGTGCTCCTTTTCCCGTGCCAGGACACAGAGTCTACAGCTTCTCTCCCTGGTCTGCCCGCTCTCTGCCCACCCAGCTGGTGCTCGGGGTGCTGCCTGTGCCAGCCCGCTGGGCAGCCCAGGGGCCAGGCTGGCAGAATCGAGATGAATCGGATTTTGAGGGCAGCCACAGCTCTCCAGCGCACATAGCCATGAGCCCGAAGGTTGTGCGTAGATGCGACGATAACCAGAGAGAAGGGATGGTGCGTGGGACCAGCGCCTGGCACCGAGAGCCCTTCCTCCCTCTCCCTTCCAAGCAGGTCCGGGTGCAATGTGCATTGCTTCAGGGGAGATATGTGCCTGCACCCCGCTCTGAAACCCTGGGAGCCTTCAGGGCAGCACTTTGAACGTTTAAGCAGGTACCTTCTTTTTTCCTTTGAATGCTTAGCCTCCTAAATCAAACCTAACTCGGGTTCAGTGCAAACTGACGAGGGAAATCCGGAGCTGCTTGGGGCAAAAGCTAATGTGTTAAGCACTGAGATATAGTCCAGATGTAGAACTCTCCAGGGCCACAACGGGTCTTTGAGCTGCTTGTTTGACACCTCTGGTTTAGACATTAAAAGTCCCACCGGGGAGGAAATCCTCATGGCCTGAGTTATGTGCTATTTACGGATGGGGCTCTGGGCAGCCCTTGAAAGAGCTTGTAATAAAACCTGGAATAATAGTAAATTATTAGCATAGACTAGGAAAGGGGCTTTATTTTTTAAGGCAGCTGGTTTTATGGATTTTTTTTTTTTAATGCTGGATGAAGATAAAAATCCTTCTGCCTCTAAGGAATAAGAGAATGCAGAAGAGGCAGAGAAGTGTGTGAAAGCTCCAGGTCCCATTTGGAAAAGCACTCGGCAGGCAATAAAACCATGTTTCTCGAGCTAAATTGTTTGCATGTGATAGCAGAGGCTTTTTCCCCCCCAAGCCAGATCTGGGACTCACACAGCAGTTACTGGCTGGATGCTTAGCTTCCCGTTCAGCATTCTGTAAATCCCTCCCTCTCTCCGCTCCCCTCTGGGTCCCGGGTTTTTCCTTCTGTTGCCCACCTATGAAGTGCCCTCCTCCGTGCTCCTCTTTCCTGATCCCCCCTTCTGCCCTGCAAATCACCTCTCTCTGTTCAGAAGCCCGTCAGGGAAAGGGCTTCTTCTGCCACTGTGTCCGTGCAGGAATGACCAAGCGCTGCTGGCCTGCCAGGTACCCTGCGTAGTGCATAAAGAGCAGCCATGGTTTGAGTTACCAGGTAAATCGCAGGTGTGGTACGCTGCCATCCCCACATCTCCTGCACCTTTCCCAGCTCTTGGGGTCTTTCTCTCCTCCAGCCGTGCCTTGCACGTGTCCCGGCTGCTTCCCACCGCTTCCAGGCTGTGTGACAGAGCCCAGCACCTCCGCTCACCACCCCAGCCTGGGGGCCGGGCTCTTTGCAGGAGCATTTATTACCTCTGGTATCCGACTGCCTGGGAGCTATGGGAAGGGGATTAAGTAGTTGCTCATGCCTTTCCCAGCTCACTTTCACCATCCCAGGAGTGAATCACAAAGGATTTTATTCTTTTGGACTCTCCTAAAAGAAGGAACTGACCCTTAATTTGCACAGAAATGAGTGATTTTCCTAAGCACGCTCTTGCAATTACAGGGGGTCTTCACCCTCGAGTGGGGAGCTCACCTAGAGGAGAGGCGTTCAAGCACTCGACAGAGTACGGTGATACGGGCAAGCTGCCGAGCCGTGACCGTGGTGGTGCCTGGCGGATGCCTGCCAGCCCCAGCCCCACGCACCTGCCACACTCCCCAAAAAAAGGTGAGCAGACCGCTCTGGATCCAGGCAGTAGCCTGACAAACGTGCTTCCCACTCGTCCTTCAGGCTGGTAACACAAACCCTCCTCCCCAGGGCTGCATCGCTGCGGCACAGGGGTGCACAGCGCAGCTCACGCAGCAGCCACGCTGCCCACAGCCAGCACGCTCTGCGCTTGCCGGGAGAAGCCAGAGCCCTCATCAGCTCTTTGCCCATACTCCCATGCATTAGGAGCACAGCTGTCACAATTCTCCCTAACCTGAGTACTTTAAGGATGATAACACGGTGTCTGCATGGCTTTCCTCTCCCCTGATATGACTGGAAGTGGCAGGATCTCTCCTGCCCATCACTGGCTGCCCTTGAGTTGTCTTCTAGACATGTTGCTTTTTTTCCTTCCAGGGCTTTAGTTTTTTCTTGTCGCTCTGTTTGCTTGTTTATTTTCCTCCCCGCTTGGTGTCAGCCATTGAGACAGAACGTCGAAAGCAGCTACAGGGCTCGTTCAAAGGGTGACAAAACTGAAAGGTTGGGGGTTTTTTTGCTGTTGGTGAGAGATGCTGCTTTAGAGCAGTCATTCTCTTTCGATCAAAGAGGACACACCCAGCGAATGCTGTGGACTTCACTGGTGCCAAAGACTTGCAAGGGAGGGTAGTGAAGGCTACGTGCCCGCACAGCTGAGCAGAGAGCGGAGCAAGGCACTGGGCTGCCATCACCTCAGCTGCTCCGCTCTCCAGCCCCTCTCTGCCCTGGGATATCGCTGCGCAGCCTCGTGAGGCTTCACAAGGCCGGGCTGTGATCCTGGCTACTGCTGGAGCGGATTTAACGACTCATGAGGAAGCCCAGGAGACCTAAATATAAACGTGAGGCCAGATTTTCTAGAGGGCTTAGCTCACATGTAAGTACCACAGTCAGTGCCAGAAAAGCTCTGCATCCCAAAGTTATCCCCACAGCAGCTTGGATGCATGGGCCTCTCTTGGCTGTCTGGCCCACAGCAATGAAAAGAGGGAATCTGGTCTGCTGAGGGATTTGCTTCCCAAGGAGCAAGGGATGATTTAGCTCTCTACATGAAGGTCCCCTCAGGAGCAGTGGAAAGAAATGACGGGGAAGAAGAGCAAGGCTGAAGAGAGAAAGGGCTTTTCTGCTTATGAGCTGCACCAAAGCGTCCCCAGTACTCCTCAGCTCTCCCTAGACAAAGCAACGTACCACAAGGGTCCCAGACTTGGCTGGTATCAACCAGCACAGTTTCACAGACCTCACTGTAGTTTTCTTGGTTTACAACAGTCAAGGCCCATCCCATTCACCCTGCTCCTTTCAGCATTACGCTGAAGAAAAGAGGAATAACCCAGCAAGCTTCACGAAGTATGCAGAAGGACCACCAGGAAAATGCAGCCACCACTGATGCAGAGCGTGGCTGGTACCCAAGAGACACAGTGGCACTGCACAGAAATATGGGGGCGAGGGGCAACTTAGTGGTGTGCCGGTGGGGTACCAGGTCCGTCAGGCTTCCGAGCCGCTCCAAACAGCCCCTGTCTGAGCAGCTCCCTTGAACTGATCACGGAGGTGAGATGCCAGTGCCCAAGTACTGATCTCTCTGACCTGCCGACTCATTTGTGCTAGCACTCCAGCAGAAGGGACCTGCTCATCTTGCCCATCCAGTCCCTGCTCAGGCGTGGCTGCATTATTTGCTCAATGATTACTGAAATAAAACCATCACTAAAGGCAACTCCTTCCATCTCGCCATGTATGTGCCTTCCCTCTCCACTCCTGGTAGGAAGTTCCCTGATATTTGAGCAGGCTCCTCCACTTCCACACTGGTTCTTCCCAGCTTAGGGATGTCTCCAAGGAGCGGCTGCACTTTTGGACTGCGCTGTGTCCAAGCAAGGAGCGGCCTGGGGGCTGAGCCGCTGCTCAGAGTGCAGCGCAGACACCTGCACGCTCTAGGTTTGCACCTCGCGCTTCAATTCGTGAACAGCGCAGCTGATAGGGTGGTGTTGGGAAGGAGAAAACAGAGGAGGAAGGATGGGACTTGTAGCGTATCGGAGGCATTAAAACAAAACTGGCTCCATCTCCCCTGTTTCATTAGAAATGAGGGAAGGAGAGAGCGACAAGCTAAGTTAAAAAAAATTACATTTTCAAACCTATATATTCCACGTAAACATAGGCTAAGCCTCAAACCAAAACAGAGAGCCATTAGAGCACATCTGTGTTTTCCAGTTCAGAGCTTTCACTGCATTTGTGCTTGGTGCTGTACAAATGCAATATCCTGATTCAGCGAGCTTGGAGCTGACCCCCGACTCACCCAAGCCAACAGCAGTAAGTTCAGTGGCACGCTTTGGCATTGACGTGCTTATCTTATTCCTCAGACAGCAGGCTCTTGCAGTCTAAATGCACTCTACATCCTGGGAAGTTTCTGGGGAAGCAGCTTTTAGGGTGATATAGCTCCTTTGTGTAGGAACTGTGACAGCAGTCCTGAAACACACGTCCTAAAGTCTGTCACCAGCTTTCATTTACGTCCTCCAGCCCAGCCACCACGCTCTGCCACAGTGACATTTGCTCCTGCTTCATGACAGCAGAGAAACCCCAAAGCAGAGAGCTGCCCCAAAACACCCCCCCTGCTAACGCACCCCGGCGGAGCGAGCGACCGGCGGGACAGATAAAGTGTGTTGGACTTGCTCAGCGCACGCCTGGCTGGGTGCGTGTCTGAGTGTGACGCACACAAGGACCCAGCAATGGGAGTGACAGAGGTTACGATATAGTTCACATGCTGCCAAGCACCCGGGCAGCCGCCAAACACGAAGATTATATGGTAGAAGGAGACACAGCCCTTCTCTCTGTCTTTGATGTAGTTTTTATTGTATTTCGGGCAGACACTGGAGAAAGACAAGTCACAGACCTCGCAGAGATTAATTTGCAGGCATTCTGCAGAAAGATTTTCTTTTGAAAAACAGATATTTTAACCTTTCTTAGCAGCGATTCCTTCTCACTTTCATTTCTGTATGGTACTGTAACACCCTGTGACATTCCAGTGGCTGCAGAGAGAGGCAGAGCTCTCCTGCTGACCCATCATGATGTCAAATATGTTGAGCCCAAGAGATTCAGCTCAGGTGTATAAAAGAGTTTATTCTGCCTTTCTCAAGCAATAGAAATACAAAAGCGGGACAGCATGGGATCTTGCTGGGGAAGTCTCTTGGAACGCTCAAGCCCCAGAGAAAGCAAGCTGACATTTACACTATGTTTAAAATACATTAAACTAACAAGGATTTTTCTAGGAAAGAGGGTAAATTTGGGTCACAATTGCTGCTTGCTCAGAAGAGGGTAGGAAGTCTGTTTACAAGCATGGATTTGTTTTTTCCTGTAGCATACACACACCTAATGGTCTCATAGCCTAAACCTGAAAACGTTTTTACTGGAGAGAGCACTTGCTATAGGAGTTGTCCTGCAGGATACATAAAAAATACTTTGACTATAAAGCTTTTACAAGGATATGGAGATAGCAGCGTGCATCTGAGAAAGTGTGAGGACGAATCATTTCAAGTGCTTGCAACACAGATATTCCTAAATTAAACCACCTCGCAGAGAGCCCAGCTTCAGAGACAAACCCCATTACTGTTAATAGCACTGAGCTGATTTTCATGAGGAAAGAAATCATTTGTACTGCTGTTAGAACCAAACCCAAATATTAAAGTATTTTCCATAGAATCAAGAGGTATTTAATCCCTCAAATTGGCGGTTTGGACAAAGACAACGGCAGCATGTCTAGCAGACTCTATGGAGGAGTGCAAATGAGTTTCACAGACGACAGTTTGCCTTGCTTTATCCACAATTTCCTGTGCCCACCTTGGAGACAAAATTAGACACACTTGAAGCCCTCTCTTTAAAGAGAAGGGATTCTTCTCTGAATGGGAGCAGCCATGCAATGGGGAGCTGGGACATGCCTGGGATTTCTGGCTCAGCTTTTGATTCCCAGGGCAGTGCAGCAATTCCTAAAGGCAACACGTCAGAACATTGGGTGTACATCTTCCCCGTGTTCCTGTTTCATCTCCCATCTCGTGACAAACGAGAATAGCTGGGACCTCCACTGGGGGGGTGGGAATTAACCCTGCACTATTCCATCCTTTGAGGAAACAAAAGAACGACTGTGTCTTGCTGGTTGCTTTAAGCTTAGCAAAAACTCACTGTGCAGCACTGTATTTGATTCCCCGAGGTCTGTTCACGTCCATTCAAACTAGAGGGGTGCACTAGTGACAGGGATTTGCCAAATGTTTGCTAAATATAACCAGTGTTTCGTGCTGAGGCTTCAAGGAGGAGGATGCTCCTGGGGATGAAGCTCAGGACTTAGGCTCAGCAAAAGAGCATTTTCCTGCCACTCATCACTGGTGCAAATGCCAGTGAGCTGCAGCTCTCCAGAGGCATTTAGGCACACAGTCCCCTTTGCTGGGTTACAGGAAGAAATGGCTTGACATGACACAGTGGTGAAAATTAGCGGCACAGTGTCAATCACATGCAGGTTTGCTGAGGTCGATGTAATTCCTCAAATGCGAAACTAGGATGTGATGAGAACCATGTCGCCTGATTTCAGAGACCTGGCCAGGCTGTTGTGGGTCCCGGCTAAGCCCCCTGGATAATTCTGTTTGGAGTACTCATTGGTACTGGGACAGCAATGAAGCAAACCTGAAAAATAAAGTCTGCAAACCTGCCACAGGCTTCAACGCAGTGCTGCACGTGAAGCGAGTGCTGGGTACCTCACTTTTGTTTTCCATCTCCACTTTGCAATTTAGGCCCAGAACAAACACCAGCCTTCGCCCATCTCTTTCAGCTACACATCCTGGGAGCAGGACAGCCGCATTCAGTGAACTCAGCACCTTTACGCCTCGGATTCTCCCTGGCACCTCTGCCTCAAACCTTCACCTCTCTCTCACGCACAACCTAAAGGAACGCTTTCCTATCTCCAGCCCAGATGTTTTCTCACTTGCAATACTTTCCACCAGAAGTACCAAACTATAAAAGAAGGCTGGAAAGGGAAGGTGCACACTTTGCTTTAGAGGAATCCTGACGCGCTCTGAATAGCCCTTTCTTCTCTTTTGGTATGTCCATCCTTTGGGGCTGAGGCCATTTCCTGGTTTGCATTTTAAGCTCTTTGCCAGCACAGTTACCATCACTGTTGGCTGTAAAAGTTTGAATCCAACTTTTGTTAGCCTGCTCCTTAGTGATGAACCCAGTCACCCCGGCTGAGATCTGGAAACGCTCTCCACCATCTGACATATTCTAATTAGCAAGGGTTGGCGCATCTGCCTCCATCTCACGTACTTGCGCATGGCTTCTTGCCCAGACTGGGATCCCAGGTATCACTCGCAGCAAGCTGGCCTGATCTGTGCTCCACCAGGCTGCTGTGCGTGCTGCTTTAGCCTCCAGGAGGGGAGAGAAGTTGCAATACTACACTCCAGCTGGGACCAGTGCTGCCAAGCAATACCCTGCCTCATCCAGAGGGCTGCCACAATATGCTGACCAGCACGATGTGGTCAGGCTTACAGTGCAGGTGGGATAGACCCAGCCTGCATTTCAGCCAGATCCCCAAGTCCTGCTGGGACCTCCTTTTTGGAAGAGCCAGCAACATAAGAGGTGCCCTGATCATCAGAGGAGAGTCGCTCATCACGGTAGTGCAAGAGGAGAGACATCAACATCCCACGTCTCTTCTTTTAGTGGCCCCTGCAAGAGCTGCCTCCCTCAGCTCTCCGAGAAGGAAACGGTCAGTTAGAGCACACGAAGGCTCGCTGGAGAATCCCCAGCAACATCCCAAACCACACAGCCCACAAAGAAGCACCAACAACAGACTCTTCTCTCCCAGCAGGTAACTGGAGTTACTATTTGCTGCGAGGAGCAATCCTTGAGTTATTAGGGTTTAACAGCTTGGCCAATTCACTTGTAACAAAGCTTTTGACCCAACGTGGCAGGAAGACTGGGGCTAGTCTGGCATTCTCGAGGGCACTTCAGAAAAGAAGGAGCAATGAAATGCAAAGCCATGCTAAGAGATTGTGGCTATCTCGGCACAGAGCTGTGTTAGGGCTGAACGCTCTCCGAGCAAATAGCCTTCCAGGTGCAGTAATGCAGACAGGCAGCACGGAGATGCTTCCAGCCCCTGCACTGGGTTCTTCAAGGCTCTGGGCACCCCCCACCCCACCCCGAGAATTGCTGTATATGTGCGTACCCTGAGCAATTTTCACAGCTTCTGTGGTGGTACGTGGGCCAAACCACTTTTGCTAAACCTCAAGTGCACCCACCGGTGTGCCATCCTGACGTGGCAGGTACGGCATATGTTGGGGTGAGGGACTTGGCATCCTCACCCACTGGGGAGAAAGCGGGCTCATCAGCGACTGACCACCACGAGTATGGAGCTGAATTTGGATTCCTTGCTGTCCCAGGTGAGGAATACAGTGACATAACTAAGAGAAAGATGGCCAATATTGTCTTTAAGAGCTAGCACCCCTATGTGCATTTTCAGTGTTAAACTGAGCCAAGCTGATGTGGCCCTCACAGAGGGAATAAGCATCTGTGTGGCCGCATTGTCATCTCTTTGCAGAATGACTTTCTTCACTACAAGGGGAGATGTGTTCAGCAGCCTGGGGCCCACCAGGGCTATTGTGCTGCTTACAGACTTTAAAATAAATAAGTCTTGATCCCTCAGCTATAACCCTCAGCAGCATCAGTGTCAACCTCTGTCTGTCCAGGCCTGGGTGAACACATCCTCCAGTCCCACTCTGTCCCAGGCCTGTTCGCAGCGTTTGAACTTTACTGACATTGTCAAGACACAGAGTCCACAAGGCAGCAGCTTTGTTAAATGACTTTCTGAAGGGACGGCGACCCAGTGTGGGAGGGTAAGGGCAGCCATTTGGAGAGCAAACAAGAGCAGAAGAGAGAAAAATGTGGTTTACGACGGGCACAAATGTTAAAGCCTGCGAGAAACACAGAGAACATTAATCCATTAAGGACCAAATGGATGCCATAAACCAGGATTTTTTCTTTTATTCCTATTGCTCTGATTATAACTCCATCTTACTGACCGTTTACCCAGCCTGCAGAGGAGAAACTAAGTCTTAGCCTTCTGCACAGCCTTTGTAAATCAGACTTCACTAAGGAAGAAGCTTCTTATGACAGTAGTTTCCTCACTGTACAAATTTCCGCCCCTTTTCCATCAGGAAAATCTCCCCTCATCCATCCCGTAAAGAATATGCCTAGCCGGGTGCTGTTGTATCTGTACTTCTAGGCAGCAATTCCAGAGACTAAAGAAAGACTAAACCGTGCAATTCCCACATGTTGCATGCTAGCCATTTCCTCCCTCTACATTTATAGCATGTGCTATTCTTGATGAGCAGAAGGGATGTTGGGAGTACCTTGGGTAATTAGCTAGCAAGAGAGAAGGATTCATTCCTGAACTTTGAAGCGGCAGAGCGTGCTAAATGTCAGGATGTGATGTTGTATTGGCGTCACTTCCTCTCTTTCAGTCTCACCTTACAACCTTCCTTTTCTCTTTAGCCGACAATTAAATCATTCTGCAGAGGGCTGGTGACATGGTATATTACCCAGATCCTGTTTAAAAATGAAACTCGCTGGACTTATGGGCTATGATGTGAAAACAAATCCATTACACTACAGTTTCATCTTGCAGGTGAATGCCTTTTGCGAGATTTTAACCTTCCCTTTTGCTTTATGTTATTCTCCTGCTCAGATGCCACCAGCTAAATAAGAGCAATTTTCTTTCAAATGCAAGGAATGGCAATAAACTTGGCAGGAAAATCACTCCTAAGCAAATGGTTAGCCCGTTACATGCAAAAGAGAGGGTGCTTTGCTGTCATGGGTGGATGTATTACTGGTTGCCCGACCTCCACGGATCCAAGCTTACGAGCAGGATCAGCCTCCTTTAAAAAGGGATTTTTAAAAGTCAAGCCAAACCAAAATGAGCTAATAGATATCACAAATAAAGACTTTTCAGTAAGGTCTTCCAAGGAGAAGAACCCGTTTTCCCCAGAAGAAGCCGGTAGCTTTCAAATTAAGGCATTAAATCTCAAGCTAAGCTCAACTCTGGAACATTTTAATGAAAAGTGAGACCCAAGCAGCCCTGCGGGGGGCGCGGGGGGGGGGGGGGGGGGGGGGGGGGGGGGGGGGGGGGGGGGGGGGGGGGGGGG
>JANZLQ010000001.1:4078173-4090338 GCA_026212715.1 Elanus axillaris
GGTGGGTGGGAGAAACTCATCGCTTTATTAAATTGCTCTAACAATCAAGGCTTTCCAGAACGTTGCTGGGAGCATACATGCTTCAAATCTGCATGCATTTCCACTTCAAACGCTACACAGAATCCTTATTACTAAAACTGGTGTCCCAGCTCCCCAAAACAAAAGCTTCTCCAATCTCTCCCCAAAAGCTCTGTTGAATTTAAAAAAAAAAAAAAAAAAAAAAGGAAGCCCCAAAGCTTAGTCATGGTGTTCCCTGCCTGCAAATGTTCCATGCTAGGTTGCTGTGACTCAAGAGCAAAGTACTGATGCTCTCAGTGTGATGCAGCTTTGACCACAGCGGAGCTGACTAGATGCCCACAATTCAGTCCAACTGGATTCCGAAAGCCGGTCCCAGTGTTCAGCCTGAAACCTAGGCACACAGCAGCCAAGGACCCAGACCTTCTTCCTTTCACCAGTGTCCTGGACAGCTTTCCAACGATAACACAATAGCTTTTTGCCAAAAAGTAAGCAAGCAAATGAAAAGGCAGTCGGCGGCATTGCGATGAAAACCACAGAGACTAGAGCTTTTCCAGTGAGAAAAGGGGGAAGATTTCGGTCGCCTCAAAACAGAGGCACAGAAAGAGAAACACAAACACAGCCTCACAGAAATGGGTATTTGCATCAGGAGCTGGTGCTGCTACCAAGAAGTTTGGAAGGCAACTTTTCAGCCAGAGCGAGGCATTTGAAGGAGTGCTATTTAATGCCTCTTACAAAACTCTTTCCATCCTCTTCGCCTAGCTGCTGTACACAAGAGCTCATGAGCACGTGTTGGGATCCGGAAGGAACGACGGGATCCCGGACCCAGCTTCACTGCCGTGCCTCAGCCTGTGGGAAGACTCCCTCTGATTTTGGTGGCCGGGGGATAAGGTTTCCGGAGAAGGCTGGCTCTGGCCACTGGAGCTGGCTGCTGGGAAAGGTGCCTGGCAGCCAGGAATTGAGGTGAAAGTAGAGGGAAACGGTGCAAAATGTGTTTGGTTCGTGAACGGCTCCGAGAAGCAAACTGGAATTCAACAAACGTAAATACCTAGGGGAAAAGCAGCTAGCGAGAGGCAGGGAGACTGAAGGCACGCATTCATATGCATTAATATTCCAGGGAGAGGTTGCCCTCCATAACCACTGGCCTTCCCTGGAATTTACTCCCCCTTGCTGCACCCTGCAGGAAAGCAGAGCTGTGGGACTGTCCCAGTCAGGTCTCTTCCATGTACCCCTGATGGGAAAGAGTCAGGGGGTCTCTGGTGCCAGCCACACCTCTCTTCTTCAAAGGCATTAATAGCGCAAACAGAAAAGAAAAAAGAAAACATCTTTATATTGATGACCCAGATTGTTTTTTAATGTTCCTGGGGAGGGCAAAAATAAACAACAATCTGCTATATTGAAGTCAGGACACCTACCAGGTCAAACTATGCCCGCATTAAATTGTGCGATGGGACAATTTCCATACAAATGCTGAAAAGAGGCAGTTGCAAAAGAGAAAGGCCAAAAAAAGGAAGAAAAAAAAAAAGCCCTCCACAAGCCACAGACACAAAACTGAAACTCTTGATTTCATTGTGCGCTTGTGACAAGAGCAAACCCAAAATCAAAGAGTTTCATGGTCATTTTTCTATCAGAAAGTGATGTCGAGTGAATAACTTATTTACATGCCAATGTGTAGCACTGAAATGGCCCAGGATGGGAAAAAAACAGGCCCTCTGTTATCAACAATGATAGCAGCGGATCCTGGGAGCCACCCCGGGAGGAGGACCTTAACGAGGCAATGGCTGCAGCAGGAGAATGGCAATGAGTTTTTAATTGGTGACACATTATATTTATCAAACTGACAGCAGAGGGGGAGAGCAGCAACCTCCTCGTTGTGTGTTTTCCTTACACGACTTCCTTTGAACCCATTCACGTGTGAAAAGAATTTAAAGGTTAGGGGGGGGAAAAGGAGGAGGGGGAAGGGAGGGAAGAAACCCTTGTAATAATCCAGCGTCATCCTGAATGATAACACTGAATTATTCAGTAGGGTCCTTAAAAGGGTGGCTAAATCAAGGCTGAAACAAAGCGGGAATGATGCCATTGTGCCGGCTCCTACCACTCGGGGCCTATTTAAAACCAGGCAAGAGAAGGGAAGCAGGGGAGGAAAAAAGTCCTTTCAGAGTCATTTAGCGAACCAGAATGGACTCTGTTTCATGGCATGGCAGAGTTATTAAGAAGTGTTTAATATTTGTAACCAGATCCTTTTGTTAGCTCGGGGATGCCTGGGAGAGCCTGTGGAACAAATCGGAGTCCTCATAACCTAGGAAAAGGGTCATTTTACAGACTTGGTCAAGGTTAGGAGGGGCAGGATTTGACTTCTTGCTTTCCCTTCTCCACCTGCTCTTTCTGAAGCATTTACATCCTTTGGCCAAGTCTGCCTCAGGAGTTAGGGGCTGTTGCCCTACGTGTTGGCATGCAGGATCATTTTCGGATGCACCGTTTCCCTGGGTTTGCTCTGGGCTGGTGTGAGCGAGCAACCCGCTAACGTTGAAGAGGACGCATTGATGGTGACAGGCCAAACGCTGGTTTCCCAAAGCCTTCTTCCCAGATGAGGGACAACACTTTGATTTTTATTTATTTTTTCCTGACCCAACCGGGCTCAAGCTTATTCGGTCTGCAAAGGAGTGGCACGGTGCTCTTCTCAGAGCTGTCGCACGGCCGAGGGAAAGCAGGGAGGAGGCTGGCAGTGGTTCGCATACGTATTGCCATAGCTCCTTAGCACGTCTCGGGATCTACCAAAGACAGAGTTTGAACTGCTGCTGGCTAGAAGACCTACTCCAGAAAGGGAGACGCAGAAGCAACCCCTCACTGCTGGGCGATGCTCTTTTCCACGGGGCCCCAGGACGGGCAGTGCGGTGTTTGCCAGCCCCTGGGCTGCAGAGCCTGGGGCTCAGGTTCTCTGTTGACGGCACAGCCTGCCCTCGCCCAGGTCCTGTGCCACTGCACGTCCCCAGGCCCGCTGGCTACTGCGTTTCAGCCCGGGCCTCTCTAAGCAAACAGGTTTACAAAAAAAAAAAAAAAAAAAAAAAAAAGAAAAAAATACTGTACCTGCCTGGAGTGCTAACTAACAAGCGGGAGAATTTCTTTCTTTCTTTCTTGCCTTTGTAGTGTTCCACGCTGGACAGCAGCACGAGTCGCTTCCCCCGCTACCAAACCCATCCCTTCTCCTTTTAAGCCTTTCCTTTAATCATTTGTTGACCCAGAGTTTTAGTGTCCACATTTGCTTTTTTAAGCCCCGATCAGGTAAAAGAGAAAGAAAGGGACAAGAAGAGTCTAATGAAATATTTAAGATTTTCGAGGGAAAGTCTTGGAAGTGCTGACAAAGGTTTTGTTTGTTCCCGTCTTTTGTGAGAATTATTGGAGATGAGCCTGGAAGCAGGTTGCAAAAAGAGCCAGGGTCACTCCATATTGACGGGAACTGTGTTGGCATTGGTCACAGCTGTGCTGCCTTGACTCCCAGCTGAGCCACCAGCCCCCCAGCCTTTGTCCCGCATTGTGAGCGGGACACGGCGCCAATTTTATACAAAGTTGATTGCACAGCCGCTTTGTTCCTCCCCCACCTCACACACGTATACACACACACACATACTCTCACTCTCTTCTCGGATAAAAAAAAAAAAAAAAAGAAAAAAAGGGGAGTGACAATGTGATGAATTCCTTCACTGCTGGGCCGCATAATAAACTGAAACACTGCTGCCCTAGCTTTAAGGGGAAAAAAAATTGTATCCCACTGCTTTCCTCCTTGGAACCTGATTTTTTCCCACTAACTGCTCCATGATTTATGGAGCCTCTCTTGTGTAGAGCATATGTGGCTCCGGGCATTTGGCATTCGCTGACATTTCGCTTAAGCAACTGTGAAAGGGCAAATTTTCCTTGAAACCAAGCTGCAGAAGAAACACATGTAGCTACTTCCCCTCCTTTCTCCCGCTGCACGCCCCCGGATGCAGCGGTAAGGCAGGCAGGGACCTTGAGCATCTCTCGTGTGAGCGGATGGGGCGAGGAGGGCACCCAGCTCTTGGCGCAGCAGCAGCGGGTCCCCATCCTGCACCGCCGTCCTTTCCACCAAGGATATCCACGCACGACAGTCCTTGCCACAGCTCGTTTCCCAGCCAGCCCTCAGGGGCACGGAGAGCCGAGCCGCGGGGAGGGAAAGGGACTCCTCCAAGGCCACCGGGATCAGCAGTGGCAGAGCGGAGCCCAATTTTGGGTCTCCCCGCTCCTTCCGTGAGAGTAGGGAGAGCCGTTTCTAGGGCAGGATGGTGCAGTTCGGGAGGGGGCACTCACCAAAACCCAGGCTATTTTCTCTTTTTTTTTTTCTCATAATATATGGATGGCTGTGGCTTTTGGCCTGTGTTTTCCCGCCCTCCTCTCTAGCGGGGTCCCCTGCTGCCTTGACCCCTTTATACTGTGTCGCATTTCACCTTGGAAAAGGAGCTAAACAAAAGTGTTATTGAACAAGTCAGTCTGGCAGCGATAAACCTTCACGCGCGTGCTTTCAAAGCATCACTGTAAATAAGCCGAGTGGCAGCTCCTGACCGAAGGCGACCAAAAGCCTACAGTCAAAACCGGAGAATCTGACTTTTTACTCATCCTGCATCTGGCACTCCTCTGCCGCGTACTTTACACGAGGTGCTTCTTGCGACAGCAGCTGGTGGAGGATCGTTGCCAAGACGGGGACACTGAGGCACGGAGACTCCTCTCACTGTATCACGCCAAAGCTCTCTGTTCAGAATTGACTTTGGGAGCAAGACAAGAACTCCCGATCGCCTATATTTACTTGGTGGCCATACACCCAAGCAAAGCCTTCATCCAAACACAGCCCAAGACCCATCTCTCTCAGCTACAGCTCTGAATATTCAAAAGCACTGAACCACAGTGGCCGGGCTCTGCAAACCTGCTAACCTTTACAGTTCAGCCAGCTCGCCAAAGAGAAGGGCCGGCTCCTTTCCTCCTTTTTGACAACCACGCAGACATCAGGTCTCAAACCCTACATGGAAAGATCGCTCCGTGGCATCTAGCAGGTTTTGGCAAGGACCATCTTGACTCTGCAGCAGGTACAGCTTCAAGCACGCGCACAGTTTTTAAGAAATCCGTTTGAAATTTCCTAGGACCTATTCAGCCTGTTTGCTACTATGCCGCCAACACATTTAAATCAGTCATCGCTGCTCATTTGTTGAAAGTCCTGAGCTCTCATGGTAGACAAATTCACATTTAACTACAGTTCATGCTCTGTTCTGTGTAAAGACACAGTTTCTGCAGCCGCGCGACTGTGTGAGAATCTCAGGTTTTGTTTAAAAAGTGATCAAAAGGCATTCCTTGTGGCTACAGAGGAAAGTTTGAAAATGTAATTTGAGGAAACACCAGACGTTAAAAAACTGTGAGGCCAACCAAACCCCATATTTCTTTTTTCCAACTCTCACAACTTTAATTTCCCGACCTTCGTGTACATATAGGGCTGACTTGTGATTTTCTGAATGTCTGGGGACACCGGTGTCATTCTTCTTTAAGTGCCTTGAGGGCCAACACACAGAACGGTAGAATTCCTGCGAGACCACCGCAAAAACAGAGGGGGTTAGCCTTACCGAATTTGCTCCTGTGCTGTTTCCACACTAGTTTTAAATGAATCAAGCATGAGATTTCCCACAACTGTGTTTGCAACGAATGCTTTCCAATACACCATATCCAAAGATACTTCCTGCTACATTCTGGCCATCTTGTTCACAGTTTAAAGCAAAGAATTCAACCATAAGTAATAAAATGCAGTAGTTAGTGAAGACAAGAAAAGTGCAAAGGCAGAAAAAAAAAAATCAAAAGAAACCAAAGGAAGGAACCCCCAAACCATTGCTGGCAAGAACAAAGCAGAGATACCCTAAAAACACATGTCGTCATAAAAACGGTCCAGAGCAGTCTGTAGTACTTTTCTGTAACCTTCATAAATAGTGCCTGTCAGGTTCACTGAATCTTTTTCCTTCTCTGGGAGCTATTTGTAACTGGAAGATCTCAAAGTTCTTTCTAAATGTGGGTAGATCATAATTCATCCTCATTTGGCAATGAGCTAAAATTGTGTCAGCTACAGCAGGACTGCTGATTTATTAGAAATTTGGAGAAACACTCTGAGCTGGGAACAGACAGGTCTGTGTCACATACTGCCTCAAAAGTAGGCGATATTAAATGCATGACAAGGCTATTTTTAAAGAGGGCATCAGCCAGTTGTAAAAATCGCTTGGAAATATTTAGCAATCACAAGAGAGGAAGAAGTCTGAAGGAAACTAAACAGTGCTCACAAACACCAGCTCTCACCTGCTAACAGCTGTGGATCAGTCTGGAAAACGCAAGTGTGTCCCTGTGTGCCATTTAAGCAGAAAAGCCGCACCGTTGTTAAACCATCGGCTAACGACCCTGAGCGAAAGGCAGGAAGTCTGATCTGTGTTATTACCTGTGGTACCTGCTTATTATGACAGACTGTCCCAAGGACTTGGCTGCACTACACAGAGAAAATTAACGTACCCTGAGAATATTTTAAGATCTGGGGACAGGGGAAAAAAAAAAAAAAAAAAAAATCATGCTCTTTCTGGTCCTTGTTCCATAGTGAATCCTGTGACACTACTCCTTTCTGATCACGTTATCCCCAAGGCTGGTCCAAACATCCATCATTCCCATTAATATATGGGCATGGCATGGTTCAAAATAGAAAAAGGCATGTGTGTTGGATGGGTTCCTTCCACAGGCTCTTTCCCCATCAACAGACTCACGAGCAAAGCACGTGAGTGTTTTTTCAAGGTATCTTGACAAGCCTAAGAGGGCCTCAGAAGGGACATCACCTCCTCTTCCTCACCGTGCTGGAGTCCAGTAGGGCCAGCGCCACTCAGAGCAGACGGTTTGGAGGGGTTAGCGGTAAGGATGCTGTCGGGGATCCAAGTTCTTTAATAACACGGTTCCCCACTGGTGGAGGAAGGCCAGGACTCCACTGTGCGCTGTAAACTTTGCAGCCGATTCCTATGGGAAGGACCCAGACCCTGCTCCGTGCTCACCCCGCTCCTCCTGCAGCCAGCGCTTCTTAGACGTGGGATGCGCAAGAACCTCTGCTGTCGCACCACCCTCCCCCAAAAGCTGCACTCCAACCAAAAAAAAAAAAGAAAGGAATTTCATAGAAATGGCATCAGCTAAATATTCCTTTTGTAAGAGGACAATTCACAGTGTCTCCTGGAGCTGGCACCCTTTGCCCCTGCCTCCCCATGGCTGCAGCAGCAGCGAGCAGGCTGTGTGATTCCCTTCGCCTCCAATGAACTCTGACTAAGCTTTATTGAAGGGTCAGTGACTAATGGCAGGTTTGTGCGCCAAAATGAAAAGGCCAAACGCAAGGCCTAAGAGCGGCCTGGAGACCCGAATCCTCCAAGGACTTTATCTGGGAGAGCTCGGAGGATTTTCTACACTTGTCTGATTCTAAATGCCTCCAAAAGCTTGCTCAGGGAGAGAGCTGACACTTACAATGCACGTGGAGCTGGGTAATGAAGGAGCCTTAGATCCTCTATAATAGACAGGGTCAAAAGGCCTAGGCCAATTATACAGGCTTTCCCAAAATCTTCTCTTCCTTGATCCCCCATCCTCTCCCTCCGTAATTTATTTGGAGCTTAATTTTACATAACTGCGTCGGGCTTGGGAACCGCCAGTTTTGAGTAGCGTGTTCATTTATAGAAGTTTGGGTCTGTTGGGGTTTAAAGACGTTCATGAATTTGCACAAACCAACGTAAGCAGCATTCAGCCTAAGTAATATTATATATCCTTGCCACAAAACACGGACGGAGCCACAGCACCCATCCTCATCAGCTCTGTCACCGACTCCCCTTGCCGCATCAGGGATGTGGGAACCGATCCCCAACAGCAGATATTAAAGTCGTCAGGGCGGACCTTCCCCGACTGAGACCTGCAGAAGGGATACAGGGATCTCGCAAAAGCCTAATGTGCACGAGCTGTGTCCAAACCACCAGTCGCTTCCAGCACCGTGGTCAAATCAAATATGCTGCTGTTACCTTGGCACCGTCCCCATCCCAGTCCCCGTCCCTTCGCCTCTCTAAGCAAACCGCTTATTTTGCCCAACCCTGGTAGTTCAGCGTATGCAAGTTGTTTGTTTTTCAGGTGCTGTATTCTCCTCACAGCAGTGCCGTAGGACAGAGAAGGAGCTGAGGCATCCACCCATTGCGTGACTACCCAAAATCCAAGCAGCAGAGCGTGGCAGGGCCGGCCGGGCTCTGCACGGTATTAACCTGTCCCTGTGGCACCCAGCTGTGTCCCTGAGGGACAACGGTGCAGACGGGAGAACTTGCTTTGGAGGATGATGCTAAAACATGTCTGGGAGCCACATGCCGCAACATGAACAGCAGCACTTGACTCCAGTCCCCACAAACCGACCGGTGGAAGGGCAGCAGGTACACGGCTCTGCCTCAGCCCCGGCGACGTCGTCAGGCCGTCCTGTCCTCCCAGCCAGCACCGCTCCCTGCCTCAGTTTCTCCACTTACGACGTGGCGAGCACCATATGGACACGCACGGTGCACGCACCCAAGGTGAACCCGCCTGCTGCTGCTGGGACAGCTGCTCACGCAACTCGGCCACCGACCGCCCTGCAACAACTCCCCTCCAACCCACCCCAAACCACCTGGGGTCACGTCGTAGGAACAACAGCAGAGACCCCCGAGAGACTTCACCCAACATCTTTCAGCCCAAACAAAACCCTCAACCCCTCCCTCTCCAGCCCCTGGGTTTAAGCTTACCTCTAGCACGTCAGGAGCGGACTTCTTGAGTCGGAAGCCAAAGGGATTTTACAGGAACCGTAGCAGTTGCTGGTCATGCCAGCGCAGTTTTCTGGCTGTGCTTACCACGGGCCTGGTTCCAACGGCTGGCCACCACAGCCCACAAACAGCATCTCCACTCTTCAGGGACGGAGCAGGAAACAACTACAGCTGAAGCCAGTTGATTAAAATAGTAATGGAAAAGCCAGCGGGGCCAAATTAACTTCTGCTGTGAGATTTCTGGGGCTGATTGAACAAGGATGGAGCTGGCCTGAGCTGCTGGTAGAATGTGAGAAGGAGGAGAATATGCAGTTGAGCAATATGCCAAAACACGTGGAGATGCAGCTCAGAGGGTGAAAGCCCTCATGCCAAAGGACAGCACAAGCTCTAGACACCAGCAACGTCTCAAGTGCGAATTCCAGCCGGGGGGCAGATTATGCGGGCTCCTGAACAGAAACTGCTGTTTTGTTCTGCTCTGAATAAAGCCACCCTGTCACTTAATAAAACCAAGGCCAGAAATGCATCTTATTGCTTTGGTTCTGAACAAGCTGATTTGTGCACTGGTATGAAAGAGGGTTTTTTTGATTTTTTTTTTTTTTTTTTTAAATCTAATTTCCTTCTAGATATTTTTTACAGAAGAGTTTTACAAGGAAGCTGGCATGCAAGACTTAGTGGTAAGAATAAACGAGAGCACTTTAGTAGGCTCTTTCAAAGCTGCTGGCTTCTTCCCTCTTCCTGATGACCAGAAGACTGAGCTTTCAGGGAAAGCGCACTGCTGCTAAGTCTTGTTTCAGCAGAGCATTTTACAGTATGAAGTGGGTTTACTCCAGGTTGCAGCTCCTGGAGTCAAGTGATCTCAGCAGAAAAATCAGCTTTCATTTGAAATAAAAAACCCCCATGTCTAGAGCCTTCATTGTCATAACAAACAGCCTGGTATCAAAAGATTATCTGCTTCTTAGATGCTGTGCTTTTTTGGTGTGTCTCGCAGCTCAATCTACCATTCTGCAAGCGACACTAGAAGGAAAGTCCCATGTAAAATGAAAACCTGTATTTTCCTATATAATAGGTGGTTAGATAGAGCAGACAGGTCACCAGGAAAATTCTCAGGGATTAAAGCTCTGCTAGAGGAGGTGAAATCACACTGGTCCCCAAAGCCCATTCTGTGATCTAATTCTTTGTTGCTCCCATCAGTATTGGACGGTGCGATGGCAACTGTAAAACGAGGGACATGAAAAACTACCTGACAAGAACTGGGCTGTGAACCTCAGCTCCACTTCATGGAGTGCATCAAAGAGCTATTGAAAAGGAGTATGTCCCCGTTTCTTGAAAAGGACGGCCAGCCTCCATTTGCTTAGCAGCATATGGTATTCATACAAGGTAGACTTGCCACGTTGCTCCTTATAATCCAGGTTTTTTGAAATGGGAAAGCCCAGCAACTCACCAAAGCATAGGCAGACAGTCCATTGTTGCAATGGATGCTGAAACGCAGAGCTAAGTGGCCTCAGTGAGATGACATCCACCCACTTACGTGAGAACTGGCTTTGGGCCAGGGGCTGCAGTCACAGAACTAAGGATCTAGTTCTGATGTACTCGCAAAGAGGAAAAAAGCGCAAATTCACTGAATGCTTTACGACTGCTACCAAACGTTAATTCTGGTGGAGGCTAGGAACACAAGAAACATCGGGGCCCCCCCCAAGTAGGTAGAAAAGGAGCAAAATGACATTTTTCTGTTAGTTTTGTCTACTGGTTAAGCACAGCCCTGATCTTCCATTCCTTTGTAATGAATTTCTGCATCTCTTACAAAGATGCCATCCCTCCTCCAAATACGGCACTATGAAGTCAACGAAGGAGAGGAGAAGCTGAGGGCAGAAATTAATTTGCTGGCCCACAATCACTTGGTAGGTCAACATCGGAGTGCAGAGCTCTGGGGCTAAAGCACCTCTTAGGACAGAAAATGCAACCGGTCGGAGGCTTTGCCGCTCCAGATGCATCGCAGAGCATCGCTGGGGTCGGCTTTTGCCCCTGGGGCAGGGTGAGCGGAGCGGGGTCGGGCTCCTACCGGATTGAATCTCTCACTAAAGCTGCAGGCATATAATGAGCGTGGGATCCCAGCGAAAGGGATCCCCATCGTGCTCTCGGCTCTGGCGGGATGGAGTACGTCCTTCTGCCTTGCCCGTGGATGGGAAAGGGGACACGGCAGCAAGCAGTCGGGCCGGGGAGGTGGGTGCGCGGCCATCAGGCGATGCTGCCGGGGGTTGCGTGTTTCTTGCCTCTTGTGTGGGAGCTGCTGTTTCAGGCCCGGGCTGGCACGCAAGGCAGCATAGTTAGTTGTTATTAATGATCCTTCTGGCTCTCCCCGGTCCCGCAGAGACATTCCGGCTTTAATAAGCCACAGCTGGAGCGAGGTTTCCGGGCCGGCAGCTGAGGGGGGAGAGGGATTGCGAGCGGGCGGACGGGTGGGCGGCGTGGAGCCTGCCGGTGTCCAGCTCACGCCTGCCATTTCCCGGAGGCTGGCGGGGAGGAAGGAGCCTCGCAGCCCCCTGAGCCCAGGAAACCGCTCCAGGCCCTCCCGCCTCCTCCTCCTTCCTCCTCCTCAGGGCAGGCGGGGAGCGAAGGCTCCCCCAGAGACCCCGCGGGCTAAGAAAAGCCAGGCGTTGGAGGGGGAAGTCAGCGGAAAGGGAAGAGGAAACCTCTTTTTTTTTTGTTTTTTGCTGGAAAGGAGAACTGGTAGCGCATGCCGAGGCAGAGGAGGGAGCAAAAAACACCCCCCCAGCTTGCTGCCCCACCGCCCTTCCCGGCCGCCAGGCCCAGCGGAGCGAAGGCGTTGGCAGTGACCTGGAGGAGGGACCCACGTCCCGTTCCCTACCAGCCGGAGTTGGCCAAACACCTTCTCCTCGGCACGTGCGGAGCCGCCGGGCTGAGCGACCTCGGCGCTGGCTGCGGCCCAGCCGCCCTCTGCCTTGGCGGGGAGAGCGTGAGAAACCGGGGGGCGACACCCAAGTGTCATCACAGCTGCAAAAACTGCTGAGCAGAAAAGCCTAATTACAAAAATATGCGCCCGGAGGCTTTTCCGTGATGAAAACAGAGCCGCGTTTTTACCCTCGCCTGCCAGAAGTGCAATGCAAGTTATTCTCTGCTATGCAGTGTGGGATTTTTAACTAGGCTGGGGGGGGGGGGGGGCTAGGGGAGACCGAGGTCTCCATAAAGCAGGGTTGTCATCGCCGAGTGTGGCATATCTGGGAGATGAAGGAGGAACATAACACACCCTATTAAAATTAACAAAGCCCTTTTTCTTCCTGCTTTTATTTTTCTCCCTTCTCCCCCC
>JANZLQ010000001.1:4091065-4111928 GCA_026212715.1 Elanus axillaris
GTCCAACTGAGGAGGGGGAGTGATAGAGTGGCTTTGGTGGGCACCTGGCGTCCAGCCAGGGTCAACCCATCACACAGTTGCAAGGGTCTGTCCTTCCCACAACACCTGGTCTGGCAGATAGGAGGGAACACCAGACCTGTCAGACGTGGGCCTGAGCTGGGTTTGGCTGGTTGTTCCCGTAGCTGTGGTGATGACAGTGGGGAGGATGCCGCTAATTGCTCATCAGCGCACGCAAGAGATTGCTACGTGGGTGAGGAGTCTGATGCGACCTCAGCTTAGCACCAGGCACGCTGCTGTGATGTGGATTTGAGGGGAAGTGCTCTTTGCACCCTCCTTGCCGTGGCTCCAGGCATGTGATAACCCACACCTTCCCCCTGGGAGGTCCTGTGTGTTTTATCACCCTCCCGGCCCGTGGGGAGCGGTGACACCAGATTACTGCTGTCCCAGTGGCAGAGACCCAGCGTCGGACCACAGCAGCACAGCAACCCGTGCCTTGCTTCTTCCTGAGCAATTCTCAGCCACGAGAGCCCGCAGACTTCATTAACGACCCCGTAGCTTTGCAGCAGACGGCCTGTCAGAGCTCATCACGCCTGCTAAACGTGTCCCCGTCCCAAAGCTGCCTCTGTGCTGGAGGACACTCTCCCCACAGCTTGGTCAAATTCCCCGCTGAGAGTGTCTTACTCCAACACCTCTGGCTGTCTCCCAAAGAGAGCTCACATCCACCTCTCTGCCCCTTTTTCTCCTGCAGGAGGGAAGCCACAAACCCTTAGGCTGTTCTCGAAGTGACTGTTGCACCCACACCCCAAAAGTTCATTTACACTAGGAGGTGTTTGGGCCTCCAGGAAATCTCTGCTTAATACTTGTGCACTTGAGTAGCCTTAACTTGAAGCAAACAAAGGTTATGGTCCAGGTGTAAACACAAAACACTTATCTTTATTCTTTATCTAATCAAGCTTACATTTTTATCTTTACTGCCACTGGTGTTTAAATGTTTGTACTACTTTTTTAACTAGCTAATGTAAGAGGGGCCATAAATCTGAGACAGGCTCCCATTGCAGCGGGTTTTAGTTCTGCATATGCTCTTTCAATTGGTATCAAACTGATTTCTCAGAGTTAGTAAATGTGCCCCATGACAACTGTGGCCATCCCCAAGTTGCTGCTGAAGGTGAGATGCCTCAAAAATAGTTATTTCCCCATGCCAGCCCTAAGCTGCGCCTCTGCCTTCTAGTACTCCTCAGTTCGGTCACACTAAATACAGTGAAACAAGCCTGACAGTGGCATTAGCAGAGCTTTCTGCAGGCTACCAACTGTTTGCCAGGCTGCAGATCTAAATCAGGAAGATGCATTTATTTCCAGAAGTACTGTAAAGACTGCAGGAAAAAGAAAAAAGACCCGTGTAAAGTGTTGTCTAAGGACTGGGGAGATACCCAAGCTGTCCCTTTGTATGCAGAACAAGTACCAAAGGCAGAGGAGAAGCTTTTCCAGCTGAAGCCCTGCTGTGAAAGAGGCCACCTCCAGGGATGAAAGTGGGGTCTCGGGCTCTCTGTCCCTCTCTGTCTTCGGCTCCTCTGCTGGGACTGTCCATCACGGAGCCCATTAACAGCCCCTGAAATCACCCTTCTCCATCAGAAAGACAAGTGTCCACTGGGCAATGGACGGCAGCCGTCTGCCCGTTTCCTACGTGCAACCAAGCAGGCATCAGCCAGCAAGAGCCGTTGATCGAGCTCCGGCCCAGGGGGGTGAGAGCAGGGCGAGCTGCTCTGTTGCATGACTGCTCCTCGGAGACGGCCGGTTCCTCCGTGAAATCCCACAGGTGGACTCCCTCACCACCGTGCTCCCTATCCGTGCACAAAGCCTGCACAAAAGAATTGACCTCCCATAAAATCACTGGCAAGCTAGAGTCATGGGGGTGGTGTTTGCCCATGTCAGGGTCAAAGCAAAGGGGACAAATTCCAGCCATAAAAAAAAAAAAAAAAAAGAGAGAGAGCATCGGTGTTGGCAGTGCAAAAAGAGAAGTCAAGGTACATGGCATGAGTCACCTGCCTGGAGCTTTCCAAAGGAAATGAATGGCTCAAATACTGTATTTCAGTAGAGAAAGCAATGCAGACCTGGTGCGGGGGAAGCCTGCAAAACGTGTCAATCTGTTTACCAATGGGCAGTCCTACCAGATCCGATTAAAGGGGAGGTTCTGACCATTGATTGCCACATCCCCATTGCCCTTATCAGTCTTCTGTGTGATACCATCTCTGCTCTCGGTCCAGGCAGCCTGCCAGACAGACAGGGAGGGGCAGAAAGGCAATGGGAATGATAAGCCCCATGCAAAGGAAATTTGCTGTCTCCCACCAGTTCTCTTCTGCAGAGGGACTACGTGGAAACGGGACCTTTCTCCTCAAGAAGCCTGAGAATTACGCGTATCCAGAGCTGCACATCCTGGTGTGTGTGCAGGAGCAGGGTTTTTTTCTGCTTTTCACCCATCAGCCTGGCAGAGCTGGGGCAGATTACAGAACAGCATGAAGGGGAGATGGAAGGGGAATTCAGTTGCTCCTTGTGCAACTTTAAGAGTTACTGTTTGCTCCAGGAGCACTCGGGGCAGAGCGTGAACTCCATGAGAGTAGCACATGTCCCTCCAAGAGCACATCTGCATGGCCTTTCGCTTGGCACTGTGCTAACTGAGGCCACAAAGCTTGCGGTTTGGAGCTAGCTTGTGTCTGCCTGGCTCGGAGCTCACTCACAGAGGCCCTATAGGATATAAGCTGCTGGCTAGCGCAACAGAAAAAGAGGGAAAGACCCTACAGCACAAGCTGTTTCCAGGAACTGCGGCTTGAAAAAATATCCCTCCACATTTGCCAAAGGAGTCCACGTGATGTAACGTGCATCTTGGGGATGCATTTTTACAGTGCCCTCCTGAAACCTCAGATTCTCAGATCTGATACTTCAGAGCACAAGGAGGTGGCATTCCCATCCCCAAGCAGCACAAAGAAGAGAATTTCAACAACGCCTTTATTTTAAGAATTGAAGTCTCCTCATGCAGTAACTGGGATTCGTTTCAGAGGCTGTGGAGGAATCATTGGACCTTTCCTGCCCATCCAGTGCATTTCGCTGCTTCAGCTTATATCCTGTTTTACCAACTGATGGGAGCAGAGTTGGAGATAAAGGGAAAAAAATCTAGGGCAAAACCACCCTCAAACTCCCCCTCACCTCTGATTTTGTCGCACTGATTAAAGTTGCACTGAGCCTGGTTGGTGTGATTGATCCTTCTGCATAATGACTAAAGCTGACCTATATTATCGAATCAATACCTTGAACAGCCTCTCTCCCAAGGCCGGCAAAGACAGCCTGAGCTTTCAGAGCCACTCCTCTACTGCTCGGACAATCCTGCACCCCACTGTTGATGAGGTGCATCTGGGAAGCAGGGGACTTTGGGACGAACATGAAAAATGCATTACCCAAAGTGAACCCACACTTGGCAGTTACGGGCCGGCTGTGACCTGGAGGGTGAAGTTTATTTAAAACCCCTACACCAAACTAACCGTAGAGGCTCTAACCTCGCCCTGCTGTCCAGAAAACATTTGTATTCAGTGTCCTGTAAGCCAGACACACTGTTTACCCCTGGCTTGGACTTCTTGTCCTCACCTGAGTGCCAAGGTGGCAAGGTTATACCAGTTTGTACATTGACTGGGAAGAAGCATCCCGCAGCAAAACTTTTGCCCAAATCACTGATGCTCCATGCAAAGTGTGCTCTGCCCCGAAACCTCTTTCTGAGCAGAAATCACTGATGCTCCATGCAAAGTGTGCTCTGCCCCAAAACCTCTTTCTGAGCAGCCCTGGCTCCTGTCCTTGCGCTGGGAATTAATGATGTCATGTTCCTTGTCTGGCTGCCCAGCCAGCAGCCCGTCCCGTCCCGTCCTGTCCCGTCCCACCCCGGTGCAAACGCAGTAATGAATCGGGTGGCTCGAGCGCTTTGAAAAGGCTCTGAAAGAGGAACTGCGACTGCTCGGGCAGGGAGGGGAGCAGAGCGGGGAGAGCGAGGTGGGAGGACCACTCACATAATGACCACTTTCTTTGTGCGGTAGGGCTGGCTGCTTCGTGCCTGGGAAAGGCCAGCCAGGCACGCAGCCTGCGCTGCCACCCACGCAGCCCAGGACCGGAGCTGCTGTCGTGTGTCAGGGGAGAACCTCGTCAACCTCCCTGCTCACCCCACCACCTCCTCCGCTTGCTCCTCGGCTCTCGGTGCTGGGCCTCCTGCTCTCCTCCCTCTCCATCGCAGCACACGCCGGGGGAGCAGCACCTACTCGGCGCTTAGACCCGCCGAGGTCCCTAGAGCTGGGCACATCCCCCTTCCCAAAACTGTTTGTGCTGAAATTTCGGTGGGGGATGGAGTCAGGGGGGACTTCTCCATTGTGCCCAGCTCATCCTGAAAGCGCGATGTGTATTTACATGTTTGCACACCCCCCTCCCCTTCCTTCCTTCTCTCTCGCGCTATTTTTTCTCTTGCTCGGTATTTCTTTCTCTGTCAGCCTCCCCTCCTGCTTTGTGAGAACAAACATTGCACAGTCGCTAATTCCTATCTGCATGCTCTAGCCAAAACACAGGGAGCTGGTAGGCTGGATAAGACTAACGGTCTGTTCAGTGCAGTCTCCTATCTCTGACAGTGAGCAGCACGAGTCACTGCTGAGGATGGAGTGCCCCTAAAATACCCTTTCAGAACAGCAGCCTTCTCCTGGATGACCTACTGCCCTCGAGCAAAAGCTCTTCCTACACATAGACAGTGCTGGACTAGTTCATACCCCAAGCACGATGCTTCATCCTGCTTACTGTAACTGGATGTTGCCGTGTTATTCAAGCAAATGCCTAATCCTGGCGACTGCATGTGGGTACCTAATCCTCGCTCCGTCTAATCCCAGCTGCTCACTGCCTGCCTTGTGCTGTGCAATCCTGCATGGAACACTTTACATGGAAACCAAAGCCAGAGAATCACATGGAAACCAAAGCCAGAGAATCACCTAGGCCTAAGTGAAATGCATCCTGCACGGGCCCTGCTCGGCTGCTTCGGGGTGTTCCTAGATGTTGGATGATACATTCCTAAGCATCCATTCATGTTGGGCACCTGACGGGAGGCACTGTACAGACCTGGGCGACTGAGACCCTGCAGTCTTATGGCTGATGGAGGCATCCGGGTACCCGTCGGACGCAGGATGAGGATGCTGACCCTCAGTTTGCTTTCCTGCAATGCAGCGGTGGCTGCCACGGTGCCCCTCCAGCCGTGGGCTTTTAAACACCTTATGCAACCCAGGGCATGCTCGGCTGCATATGCTGTGGCCTGGAGAGCAAGAAATGGAGGCCAAATGCAGAAGTCTCACACTGAGAACATGAGGCGTAAGAGGTCTAGGCAGGGGAGGCTAATTCTTAAAAGAGCTGGATGCAAATAGCGGTGGCTATCTTCAAAGGGAGGAGAGATTCAGATCTCTGTGTCCCTCAAGGTACTCCAGGAATGGGGAACTGAAACTCATCAGCCCTGGCCTGACACAGCACGAGGATCAGCTCACGCACAGTCAGCTCCAGGCCAGCAGCCTCAGCCCCCAGCGATGGATCGATCGCCTGGTTCGGCTACGCTCTGAACAGGTCGACGTAGGAGTCCCCCTTTAATTCCTGTCTAATCTCCCCTTCCCAACAGACAGGACACTGCCCAGCCCTCCATTTCAGCAGGTGTGTTGGAATAAAACTGACAACCAATGAAACAAATGACTTCTTAAAAGAAGCCAGCAAGCTGGCCTAAACGACAGGAGAGGCTCTGCGTCGATGCCCTCCGTTCGAAGAGCCTGCCCCCCAAAGAAGTTAAGCCCAGAGCATACGGAATCAGAGAACCTTGGCAAGCAAAGCTCTTTAGGCTTTGCTTCAATGCTGTCCCATGGGAAAAGGGAAGCCTTGGGGGTTATTTTTTTCTTCTTTTTCTATCACTTCTTTTATTTTCTGAAGTTAAGCCGCTGGAGTGAATCCATCAGCCAGTATCCCAGAAACCTGATTCATTTTCTAATGACAAGAGTTTACTTTATAAATACAGATACAAGACTTTTTTTTTTTTTTTCCCAAGGACAAGCAAATCATCCCTCTCTTCGCTTATATCTGCTTGTTATTTTTCAATGTCAAAGTTTTCCGTGCAAGCGTCTCCAGTGGATTTCCCACCACTCTTAAGCACAGGCGAGCAATGCCTGGCTCCCCGTGGCCACGCCAAGCCTGTTCCAGAAGTGCTCGATGCACAGAGCTCACTCAAGGGGAGAGGAAGAGGCGGCCGCAGTGTGTTTGAGATTTTATTGTTGCAAGCTGCTCCTGTCCTAGCCACATCCGAGCACGAATGCCAAATTTGTCATTCCTGATATAAACTTAGGTGCTAAAAATAAACAAGACAGCTTAGAGGAATGAACTCACAACCGTGTTTACGGTGGAAGCCAAAATACTCTCTTCAGATGGCACCATCCCCCTGCCTCGCTGGTAAAACAAACTGCTAGGTCTCAGGACTCCTAGGTTTATTCCCCGCTCTGTCTCTAACTTGCCATGTGGGCCCGGCATAAATCACATCTACCCTCTCTGTACAGCCACCTTGTAAGTGCGTACAATAACCTCTGCTTCCCTAGGGTGTTGTGAGGTTTAATTGCTTGCAGACTGTTCCGAGGTCCTCAAAGATTTGCAGAAGCACAAAGTAATATTAATGCACAAACTCGGAGCACACATTTCATATAGTTATCTACCCTGCCTGGCTGGACTGGTTCCCAGCATTTTGCTCACATGATTTTGCTTCATTTAATCCATTTTAATTACCTTTTGCTGATTGCTTTTGCCCTTTGTTTAAAACATTTCAAATTCCTAATTGCATCTCTGGGCTCTCCCATCAGTTGTTGTCATGGCTGGTTCTTATCAGCAAGGCAGGGTTTTCTTAGGTTTTTTTCAGATGCTCTTGTGTACTGGTGAGCGGCAAGGCACGCTGAAACCCAACTCCGGGTCATGTTTGTTTGTTTGCTTTACTAGTGCAGGAACTAAGCAGGTTTTCACAGTTTCTCCAGGAAAAGGGCCACCCATTTTGTGGTCTGCACTTTGCTAACAGACGATTTAAGGCTTGAAAGTAAACAGACGATTTTGTCTGCCTCCTGTTGTAAATTAGTGGTTCCTGTGCTTTTTTGGGGGCAGCTGCATCAGTTAACCAGACTGAGACCTTGCCTGAACCTTGCGAGTTCCAGCCTAGGGTGGTTTCTGGGATGATCCAAACCCCAGGCTCTGAAGGAAGCAGCCCAACCTCCACTCAGCATCATCACTCAAAAGCAACTTAAAAGCTACTTGTGCTGGTCCCTCGCAAGGAAGTATTGACCGCCTCGTCCCCAGTAAGACTTGTGTTTTGTCCTCTACAGAGGCTTAAAAGGTGAAACCAAACCTACGGCAGAATCTCAGCACTTGAGAGAGAAGGCCAGCGTCCACCTGGCTTGATATGGAAAGGAGGAGGAGAGGGCAGCCTCTTTGCCTGCAAAAACCAATCTGAGAGTCAGACCAGCAGTCAAGGTTTAAAACAGGGCAAAGCAGAGTGCGGCTGGGTGCCGTGGCTCACCGAGCGAGGGGAGAGGGAAGATGCTGAGATCTCTGGAAGCCCTGGAGCCAGCCCTTGCCTGGCAGCACGTCTCTCCCGGTCCTTATCTCACTCCCGGTCCTTATCTCGGGGAGCCAGCGCAGCGAGGGCACTCCTGGTCCAGTGTGGGCATCGTCCGTGGCAAGGGCATGCTCCTCGGGGCCCAGCTCTTGGCATCCCATTATTTCAGACAAATCTCTCACAAGTGAATGTGGAGAAGAGCCCGCAGCCCTCAGGCAGCCTATTTACCCCAGCACAGGCTCTGTAGCTCGCAGGACACACAAACCGGGGGCTTTCTCGCACCTCCCGTCTTACCCGCTGCCCCTCCAGTGTGGGACAGGGATGCAGCTCCTCAGGGACGCAGTGCCGGGAGCTGCGAGCGCAGCCCCTGCGTGATGCAGAGGAACGCACACGTGGCATCACCCACACACGCGTGGCTGCGGGGATGTACGCGCACGAGGCAGCCTGGAGCCGTGCAAGGCATGGATGGTGGGCAATGCACTCCAAGCAGGCAGCCCACGCCGGGGCACACGGGTGCCGAGCCTGGAGCCACGAGTCCTTCCATCCACGGCAGGGCTGCAGGGATTCAGCCTTGGGGATGCATCCTCGTTCCACCCGTGTCGTTCCGCCAGCCCTGCCGTGGCCGGAGGGACACGCGACTTCCTCTGCTTGGCTGCAGGTGGGTGGTTTGGGCGACAGCTCCTGCCTGATGGGGTTAGCACTTCTTGTTTAATGCTAATAATAGCAGCCACGCGTGTTATGTTCCCATCGCCGCGCGCCTCTGGCGTGCCTGGTGCAATTTGGAGGGGCTGTAAAGGCCAGCGAGCGAATTCACTGTGTAGCAAAGCAGCGCGGGTTGATACCACGCACCGTGGTGGGACCTGACTGGCTTGTAACAGCATCCTGAAGTGGATGGGCCATAAAGGCCAGCACGGAGCAAATCGGGGACATTTCAGCGGAGCCCAGATCCATTTCAGAGATTTTTCTGAGCTTCCTTATGCGCAGTTTATGAGCGTGGTGGCAATGAACTTTGTACTAAGCTCTGCATTGTGCTGTGCCGACGTACCTCAACCTTCGTTCTCACCTGACAGTACCCCGGCTCTATAGCTCCCAGCCAGCCCCGTTCCGTGTGCCTCGGCAGAGCTGACACCCCAGTCCGCACCTCCCACACGACTCCTTCCTCATCTGCTTTGCCCCTGCTGCCTAGCCCTGGCTCTTTCCATCTGTCAGCTAATGTACTTCTGCACTTCGGTGTTTATCCTGTTACTTTTTTAGCTCCTTCACCAGCCTGTCCAAGGTGGGGTTGTCAACTGGTATGTGCAGCAGCTTGCTTTTCCCCACTGTGACTTGCAGCATCCGTGCTTCACGTGTGGATGAATTCCATGCCTTTATTTCCCCAAAGAGAGCTAAACCTTTACCATTGCAGCTCCTTCTACCTTCTGCTCACACTATTCCCTTCAAAGCAGGCACGACCTTGGTGCCTTGCTACCCAGCGTGTGCAATGACTCGGTTAAGTCAGCCTACATAACCTAAGGAACATGGAACCATCAAACAAATTGTCACTTGTTTCCTAAAGCAGGATTTTCACTTAGCTCTTTGGTGATGAGCGTAGGGTGAATACAACGTTTCTGCTTCTTATTTAACGATCCGCTGACAGGAAAGATCGAGTAGGCAGAAATCTAAATTCTGGATTCTCTCCAATTTTTTATCCACGGGAGCCCAAGCCTTTCAGCATTGGGAAAGCAGCAACAGGAAACGAGTCAGGGGGAATTTTAGGAGCTGTTGAGATGGCTGCAGTGTTTTACATTCCCAGAACTCAGCAGGCAGGCAGCTGTCTGGTCTGTTAATCCTTTCCAAGTTTCTCTTTTGCCCCACGGATGCATTCCTATTATGCCCATAGAGCACGCAAGGCATGGTTCCATCCTGGCGTTATCCCCTTGCACACCGCGATGGGGAAACACCAGCAGCTGCGCTCCATCTCCCTGAAAGGCAAAACGGGACCTGTGCGCCTGTTGTTCTTGCCTGCCACGGGCTTGGATTAAGCCTGAGTGCTTTCAGGGTTCCCTACTCCCAGCTGGATTTCCCGTGGCAGCAGGCTGTGCAGAGCTGAAGGGAAAAGCTCGAGGAGAGATGCCATTTTTCCTCGGGAAGGCACAGGAAAGCATCCCTGACCGCGTCGGAGCGAGCTGCGCTGCGCTTTTCTCAGCTGGATGTTGCTGGTACATCCGTGTTTTTCTTCCTCCTTGGCCCAGCTGCTGAAGCTGCTTTCCAGACCCCCCGAGCACACTTGGATACTTCGCAGGACTGTCTCCTCGCCCCATGCGAAAGCTAGCTGCATGCATCCCAGGGGCTGTCTCCAAGAAAACTTGGGAGCACAGCACCCTTCCAGAGGCCATTTGGACAGCCCGAGCATCAATGCGTTGCGGAGGAGCTGCCTCCACCTCCACACGCAGACCCTCGTGCCCCGGGGAAGTTCCTTTCAGGTCAGGGTCAAGACACATCAGCAGGGCTGTGTGAAGGAAGCCACTGCATTAATTAGAGGAGTTCTGCGGGTAAGCGGAGCGTGCCAGGTCCAGCAGACTGTCACTGGAACCTTACACCAGCGTGCAAGGCAGACGGGCCTTGGTGGAAAAGTCTTGGCATCCAGAGGTTACCGCTGCAGCCTGGCATGCTGTCAGCAGAAAATCCCTGCTGGCTGGTTTCTACCTGCTGAAGGAAATCTGGGCAGGAGAAAAGCCAAACCTCCTCCCTTTTCCATGCTCTATCCCATCCCGGCCCCCGCCTCCCCCACCGCCCGGAGTCAGCGCTCACAAGCACCCCAGCGGAGGCCAGAATTCCTCCCACAAAATACGGCTGGAACGCAGCCACGAACTGCTCAACCTAAACACAAAGGGGAAGACAAGCCTAAAATAAACACGCACGCACACAAGCGCACACACGCATGCACACACACAGCGCTACGATGTTCGGGGGAGGCGGAGGGGGAAGCGGCAGTGGGAGGGTGGCTGGGTGGTGAGGAAAAATTTCATGCTGGCCTCTTTAAAGGTGTGTTATTTGTTCAAGGCTGTCCAAACATTTGCGGAGCGCTGGCAGGCCCGGAATGTGTGCAAGAGCTCCGGCAGCGTGTCTTAGGCGTGGGAAAGCTCTGCTCTCCTCAACCTTTACAGGCTTGTTCCCCCTCAGGCAGTGATTCAATAAAACCCGCGCCAGAGATTTATTGAGCTGATAATGACAGCTTCAGTCAGCAGGCAGACACCAGCAAAGCTGGGGGAGAGGGGGAGAGAGACTCCCAAGTCGCAGAGGAGGGAAGAGAGATCCCAGCACCTTGCTGGGACAGGGCACGGGCTCTTCGTTTCATCCCAAGGTGGGCTGGGGTCTCCACCTCCATTAACAACAAGGGCCAGAACTGGGGGTTTTGGGGACAATTTCGCCAGGTGCCCGAGCGTGGCAGAGCAGGCAGGGCAGAGGGTGTGCCTTGCAGGTGTGCAGGACTCCCTGGTGTGGGAATTGCCGGGCAGCGAAGCCGGCGTGCTTCCTCGCCGGGCCCCGGCAAGGTCAGGGATGTGGCTATGGGACGGGTTGGGCGCTTGCCCTCCAGGGAGACAGTGTCCTGTGGGAAGCATCTGGCTGAGCTGGCCGCCTCCGGGGGGGCTGTGCCGTACTGGCCCCCGGCCCGCTGGGCAAGTCGCTTCACCTCCCTCTCCGCCACCGCCCTTTGACTGTTTAGCTCCGGATAATTTCCCGGTCCTTTCCCGGTCTTAGCAAAGGCTAAGCAAGAGGCTTGCTGCTTGAGCTGCTGTGGGGTGTTTCTAGCAGGCTGTGCTGGATGCACTGGGAGAAGTCCTGTTCTTCGTGGAGAGACGGGAGGAAGGTGATGGCCGGGAGGGCTTGCTGAAAGGCATTGCTGCCGGTCCAGGTCACGCAGCCCAGCTTGTGGTGCTCAGGGATAAAGAAAATGCCCCGTGAGAGAGCTCTGGGCCACTAGCAGTACCATTTCACTGGCCACTGAGTCACCAGCCCACTCAGGCCAAGCGTTGGTTTCCCTCGCTGTGTTCTTTAGCAAAACCCCGGCAGATAAAAGCAAGGAAGAGCCCAGGGCTAACCACCCACGAGGAAGGCTGGCAGTTCCAGCGAGGCACTTTGCACTTTCCTGCTGCCCCACGGTACTTTGTGGTCACTCTGGAGTTAAATCCCGTAAACACACCTGTGGTTATCAAGTCCGTTTTACCAGTGGGAAATGCAGGAGATAGGAGGGAAGTGACTCACGCAGGGAGGCAGCAGCACAGCCAGGAACCAACCTTTCTGACTCTCTGCCCGTGATAACCCATGGGCTTTGTGTTCGCCCCAGCAAGCAGCTATGCGATATGTGCATGTAAGGAACGTGGCATTAGAACTCCTCATCTGCAAGCCCTGAGAGGCTCCGCTGTGGCCTCACCGGGGTGCAAAGCCATTTAATGGCAGAGCCCAGGGCCTTCCGTGCAGCGCAGCCCAGTGCTTACCTCGGGAGGGCCATTGCTGCCGTTTTAACAAAAAATGCTTCAAGGAAAATCGTTCCCAAGATAACCTTCCGTCTTGTGCTCGGCGGCCAGGGAGACACGTATCTCTTAGCCTTGGCAGTCAGGTAGCTGAAGGCAATAGAGGCATAGAAAAATGTGGCTAGCTAGCATTGCTAGGATAAAAGGGAACTCGCATTGCCTCTCTTATTTAATTACTACCGTCTGTGTTCTTTCTGGCATTGCAAACGTTTGGGGAACTTGGCGGCTTACTGCCCAGATTAATACAAAGTGTTTTCTCTATAGTGAGAGTGTTCTGTGGTGCTGGAGGGGGTGGTTTTAGCCTCACGCCCCAAACAGCTAGACTTTCTCAAGCGTTAGGTTCAAATCCCAGCAGGACCTAATGAGAGCTTCGTGCTGCCAGTTGCAGAGAGGGAGTTTTGCGGGTGTTTCGGCTGAGGCCATGGCTCTGCATGGACCTTACAGTTCCAACAGCCCTTTGCAATTTGGCTGTCAACAAAGAGGGCGACTGGTTTCTATAATAAACACTCAGGGATAGATTTTCAAAGAGCAGAGGCCCTGCCTCGTTTGGGTGTATGTAATTTGTAACAGAGCAAATTCAAGTGTCTGGATTGCTGCCTCTTTCTGGCTTGCACTTGGCTCTAACGTTTGGGCTTGGGTTTGGTGGGTATGAAGGAAGCCATTCCTCTGACAATACAAGCCCTGGTATAGTAGAGCTTCCCTGGTCTTGCTGTTCGGTGTCTTCAGGATTGCAATTACAGGTGATCTCCCAGAGTGGAAAGGAAAGCTGGCTCTTTGCTTTCAGCCAGGAACAGTCTTAGCTCTTAGCCTTAGCCTGCCTTCTCTGACCCCTGGTATTGATCCTCTGCAGCATCTGTAGTTCATCTGCAATTAAAGAAGAACATTTTGTCCTGACTTAATCCTGCTTGGCCTGTCAGGGCCCTCCATTACCAGTTCGCTCACGGGGAGCAGCCTCTCCGTAATCTCAAAGGTGCTGCTGTCTTTGCACTGGCTCGTCCTCTCTCCCCAACTCTGCTGCAGTGTCCTGCGTCAGCCCCGGCTCTTTGGCGTTGGTTCAGTGAGGGGCCTCTGAACTGGGCAGCACCCAAAGAAAAGGGCAACAGAGCCAGGATTCCTGCTGCCGGGGAATCCTATAGGAACCTGTGCTGTATTGCAACTCCAGTCCTTACAGCCTGCAGGGGAACGGGGAGCCAGGGAAACCAACTGATGAGAAAGCCATGTAGGTGCCACAGTGAAGACGCTGGGAAGATGCAGAGTTGCTCTCTAGTGTTGCACTGGATACGTTCTAAACCTACACATAAGTTTGAGGGGAGGCATAAAGATTGCTTGGAGGAGGGAAACATTTTGGTTAGAATGAGAAATGCAGCCTTAGGTCTGCAGCATAAGCACAGCTAAATAGACTGGGCTCCGGGAGCTGCGTAGGGGCACTGAGTCTGCAAGTGGGATCTACAAATAAAGTGTCAGTCCCCCCTCCATAAGCAAGGGCGGTGGCAGGAGGTACAGAGTCCTCTCCTTTGTCCTCGTCCCTTCCTCCCCGGAGCCCAAGCCAGACCTCGCCACGTTATGCAACCCCGTCTGGAGCCCTGCAAACAAAACAGCTGGTTGCTCTGGAACATGCAGCTCTCCTGCTGACGCCAGTCCAGTCCAGTCATAGATCAGATGACTGCTGCCCAGAAGCAGGGCACTCTGTCCAGCTGCTAAGCGTAGCCTCAGACAGAGCTAACTGCAGCCAGGACGGAGATCTTCTCTTTAGCCACCGTAGTTTGACAGAGGAGAGCACCCAGCTGTCTTCCTGGAGCTTTCCAGGGGCTGGCTGAGCACAACACGTGCGGCATCTGCTCGGCCACAAAGCTGTCTTTCTTTTCCAGCGGTGGCATGAGCTGCTCTGAGAAAACATGCGCTCTTGGCAAAAACAGCCCCTGCTCCTGAATCACTGCCTGGCCCAGCTGTCTTCAGGAGGGCATCTTCCTCCCTGGGTGGCAGGTATCAAACCGGTGTGGTTCTCTCAGCACTGCCCCGGGAGAAGCCACAAAGATATTGCACACACGTGCACGCAGGCACGCACCCCTCGCCTGGCCCTTCCAAAGGCTCTGCTGGATCCCCAGCCTTTTCAGCATCTGTTCCACATCACCTTCCTCGTTTTCCAGGCTCTGTGGACTCACTCCATCCTCTCCCAGATGTGTCCATCCTCTACATCCCCTCATGGCAGGAATAATCCTAATAGCACTGAGGAGCGAGTGCAGATGTTTCGGTTCTGGAGTAAGCTCTGGTACAGGATGTGTGCAAAGCTGTGCAGCCAAATGCACGGGCTGTGAGCAGGGATCAAACCTGGGAGCTGCGGTGAAAGGCAGCAGCCTCCCAAAGGAGCAGCCCTTCTGTGCCGTACACCCGGCTCCCGACCCTGCCCGGCTCTGGGATCAGGCACACGGGGTGCTAGCACAGGTCACCTCCCTCTCCGTAGCCGAGGAAGCTGCGTAGCAGAGCCCCACCGTAATTCAGAGAACAAAGTCAGCCCTACGTCATGCGCAGCTGACTGCGACACCCCATGATGTCCTCGGAGGCACCCACCAGCACCTCTCTGCTTCCCTGAGCAGCTCCTTTCCGCTGCAGGATGGGGACCTGGAGTGGCTCAGCTGCTGCGAGGAGTCGGACCCTCCGCTGTGGGTCGGACCCCCCCCGGCACCATTAGCACCAGGCTGAGGGCAGGGAGTTGGGCACTGGGAGCACAGGGCTGAGGAATAAGGATGGTGCTGTTGAGAGACTTCATCTTTACCGGGACATTATCGAGCCCGTTGGCTTCCAACACACTCCAGGGATGAAAGCACAAGGGGAGCGATTGTCCGAGTATTTACCAAAGTTTAGGTCCGATAAGCCCTGTTGATTTTACAAGTGCTCCTTGCGGCCCTGGGAATGACTTTATGGCTGGAGCTAGCAGGTGGAATACTTTGCAGTGGAGAGGAAGGAGGGCAGACACCAACCAAACCCACCATTATCCACTTGTTTACTGATTATTTCTGTGCAATTTAACCCCTTGCTAAGCACCCCAGGCTCCCCCAGTGTGCTGTGTGCTTTCCGTCACCTCCCTGCAGGCTGTTCACTTGAGCTTAGGAAAGTCCTCGTCAAATTCCTCACACTTACATTTTTCCCGAGTTTCAAATTAAGAATGGAAACATCTCTCATGAAGGGCAGAAGAACCTCCTGTCACTGAGACCTCCTTGTCTACGCGCGACTTTCCTTTGAGGAGGTCGTAGAACATCTCTTGCTAAAGATTTTTAGAAGCAGACCAAAAACCAGTCAGCACCAGGGTCTTGTACGGTGTAAACGGGCATCGATGCCGCCGAAGGATCTGAAGCTAGAAAGGCAGAATAGCCCTTTGCATTGGCCGACAGGGCACTTCTCTGAGCTCTCATCCCCTTAACTAGCTGCCTCCATACGCAGCTCCCGGCAGCGTTTCCACCGGTGCGATACCAAGGTACTTCTGAGGGCTGAATGCTGTTGCCGGTAGGAACCGATGCCACAGCGTTTGAGTTTATTCCCCTCGAAGAGCGTCCCGTTGTGCTTTAGAGCTCTCTTCCTGCAAAACACTCCTCGCCACACAGCACGTGGCAAAGGAAGACTACCACCGTGCTGCTTCAGATTTTCAAGTAATCGGGGGTTTATATGCCGTCATTTTTGCATGACCTTTCTTAGTAATTACCTTCAGTCCTTCTCTATCCCTTCTCGCTGTAGCTTTTTGTACACTGGCTTTAATTTACAGGTGGAAAATAATGAGCATTAGTTTGTCGAGGGCTAGACAAACCAACCCAACCCAAAACGTCTCAAATTAGGCACAATATAAACCAGGGCAGCAAAACAACGGGGCAAACCTTTGCAGCACCTGGGAAGCAACCAGCTGGGCAAGAATCTTCCTTCCCGGAGCACGGGACCTCACAGAGAGAGCTCTGAAATGAACAGAAACTGCTGAAGTCTTCATTTTCCCCCATTACTCAGGTTCAGCATCAAAACAATGAATCTTTCTGTAAATGCTATTTACAGTGAGAGGCACCCTCACTGGGGTGAGGATGGGAGCTTGGATTTTTCAGATAGAAATAGTAAGGGGTTTGGCATCCTCAGGAAGCCGGAGTATCTTTGCTCTTAGTATCTCAGATGTTAGAGGAGAGGAAAGCATTTGAAGTCAGACAAAATAAATAATTCAGTTTCTACATTAACACAACAGTTTCCTCTCTACTAGCTCTGCCATTTGCCTGCAATTCTGGAAAGCAGCCTTCTTTAAGATGGCATTTAAGTATTTTCTTAAGTGCTTTTAGATCCAACAAAGCACTTAAGACCATGTTTCAAGTTAAGCGCCTGTTTAATCGCTTTCTTGAACTGGGGCCTTCTTGTATTCCTGCCTCTCCGATAAGGATTTGCATAACATAGGTGTCTGTCTATGTGACCGTCAATAGAGTGTGTCTCACCAAGACAGCATATAAAATCTGTGTATATGGTGTGTGTGCATATATCAGCCTGCGTGTTTGCATGCATTCATATGGAGATGTTTATCTGGCTGTTACAAGAAATAAAAGGCATCTAGGTGTAAGTGCCCTCTTTCTGAATAAAGCTGATAATTACTGTAAACATCCCAGGCGCTGGAAGGCCCTGCTTGTTTGATGTTAGGTGACAGGACCTGGTTCCCCACGTGCTGCTATGTCCTCAAAGCCTACCCGGCTGCCAAAACCACAAAGGCTGTTGATATTCCAGTTATCGGCAGTCTGACTGCCGTAGCAGCCTACAGCTCTCAGGACCGGGTCACTGACTAATTAGCGATATTACTAATGGGTAGGAAACCTGAAGCAGCCGGTGACGTCCGGTCCCGGTGGAACCATGGCCCTAGGCGAGGACCTGCTGCCAGTCCCCGGTATATGACCGGATCCATCTCTCCCTCGCCTTGTGGGGTTGTGACCCTAGAGCCCGGCTTGGTTTCCCAGCCCAGCCAGCCAGGCACGGCTACGCCGAGCGGTGACACCAGAAGGAGCAGCAGCCTAGCTGCTACGCTGCATCCTCTCCTTAGCCACGGCCAAGGGCTGAGACGGCTGCCGTGCCCGCTCCCATTCGAGACAAACCTTCCTCTGCAACCGGGCTGCCGAGCAGGGGTCCGGCACCATGGCTAATCTGCTTTAACCAGCTCACGGAGCACCCTGGTCGTGCTGCGTCGGAGAGGAAACGCGGTGCTGAGCTTTCTCTCTCTCTTTTTTTTTTTCTTTTTATTTTTTTGCGAGTATCTGTCGAACAAAGCGCCTTTCTTCCCGGCAGACTGGCTGACCTAACACAAGGGGAATTGTCCTCCCCGGCACAAAGGACGGGGGCGGGTGCCGCCGCCGCGGAGGGAGGAAATGGCCGGGATCCTCGCTGGGCTGCACCTGTGTCCATGGGCTCCGGCCCCGCCACGCCGGCACGGATGCCCACGCCGTCGGCCACCCCCGGTCCTCACCTGCGGGGAGGCGTGGGGACGTGCCGTGGGAATTCTCCACCCCTCCGCTCGCCCGTCGCCAGACCTCCCGTGGGTCCTGGAGCTGGGCCTGGACGCCCCAGTCAATGAATTGCACCCGCCAGCGAGGGCAGGGGGAAGAAAGGAACTGCTCCGGGGAGTCAAGTATGCCAGGTCCTTAAGCGCATTTGATGCCCTGTCTCTTTCTCCCAGCAGAAGTTGCCTAATCCTGCAAAGAGGGAGAGAAATCCGCCTGTTCCAGGGTGGTTTCAGACAGGCTCACAGGCAGGCTGGGAGAAGGAGAGGGAGAGGAAGACTGTCACAGCGGATGAGAGGTGGATGTGGGTCGCGGTGTATTTTTCTTATGACAAAGATGCCCTTGTGCTGCCCGGGGCCAGAGCAGAAGATGCTGTTGGGAACCATCTGTCCCAGGTTGAGAGCACTGCTATTGCAAAGAGCAACAGAGAAATTGTAACCAGAGCTAGGAGTATCAACGGGAGCTTTTTGGTGGCGACCACGGGGCTTTAAAACCCTTTGACCACTGTGTAAATCCACTTAAACGCAGCTGAGACCTCTGATTTCTCCAAGGTTCAGCCTTCAAAACGCTGCAGAACACACACAGTTCTACCTGAAGCCATAAATGGGCCACAGAGAGCCGACAGCCAGGAACGTCCTGCAGCCACACTTCTCCCTTCACCTTCCTTTTCCCCTCCCGCTCCTCCTTGGATGTCCTTGCAAACCAAAATGAGGAGCGCCTAGATGCAGAGACATCCAAGCCGTGCAACAAGGATCTCTGAATTTTCCTTGCACTTGAATTCTTCAGGTGCAGCCTTTCCATTCAGTCTCATTTGTGGCCCCAATCTGAAGTCAGACGTAAAAGGACAGGATTGCCCTGCCTGCAGATCCGCACCCTCTTCCATGGTGCGAGCCAACAACGACCTGGTAGACAGCCTGAGACTTCTGCCTTTGCTCCAAGGGCTGTTCCAAGGTGCTGAGACCCCAACAGACTCTGGGTCAAGTTCAGGCTCCGGACATCTCCAGCTGACTGAGGAGATAGCTTGAAAATACATGAGGCTCATCAGGGCCTGCCCCTGAATCCCAAGGCAAAAATAGGAGGATGGAGCAATAGAAGTGAGCTTGTCTCTGAGACATCCACCCAAGGGCTGGGCGCTCCACCCTGAGCACAGCAGCGGGCGTTGCTGATTTATTGTAATCGGCGTGCCACGAGACGGATCCTCAAAGGGTTTGTTGGAGGAAGGCAAGCACGGGTGGCCGTGGCGTGGGCTCCAGAGTGGGGTCTGCAGCCATGGGGCAGGCTGCGAGGTGCTGGAGGCTGCTGCAGCTCCCCAGGCAGAGCGACCGATAGCCTCGGGGGGCCGGGTGTGATTTCATCCAGCCGACATCCAGCCAGTGGCGTGGTTTGGGTCAGGCAGTTACACCCGTGCCGAGAGTCTGCTCTGCACAGAGCCTGTTCTCGGGGGGGGCATAAAGATCCACTTTTGCTGCTATGGTGGACCAGGGTTCTGTTGGAGCTCCTGCTAGTGAGCGTGGAGGACTCAGCTAGGCCAGCGTATGAGAGGGAAGGCGAAGCATCATGGTATTTTCTGCAATTTTTTAAAGAAGGAAATGTGAGCATGTATAGGGGTCAGGATGGAGCCAGGCCCTCAGACCGTTTCTCACTGCAGCCCAGATTGCCACCGTGACCACACAGGCTGATGCCTCAGAAATAATATCCAGGCATGCAATGGTTAATCACAAGTGCCCTGCATTGTTCCTCCTTATGCTTCAGAGTCAACAACCCCATTGCACTCTGAGCTCCGACCAGCTCCGCTCCTCGCTCCCCCGCTGTGATCCGCAGGGGATGGGGAAGTGGGCAGAGGAAGAAGGGATGCAGGAGACAGCCTCTGTGGCCATGTCCTCGTGTGCTGGCGGCAGTTTCCGTGTCAGGGAGTTCACGTCCAGAGAAGAGGGAAGTCATGGTGCCTGCACATTCCAGCATTTGGCTCATGCTCTCTGTCCTGCCACATGCTGTCTCTGCCTTATTTCCTTGTGTGTGTGTGTGTGGTGTTGCCTTTGGCACCCGGGATGCTGTTTACACTTTGCATACAGAATAACGCAACTTGATATGAATCTAGCCTGAAAAAAAAAAGGAAAGAAAGCCAGAAAGAGCAAACCCCAAACTCTGCAGCTGAAAAAATACTGCAGGCTCCCACAGCAGCCAAGATCAACAGCAAGGACAGGCTACTACTCTCTAAGGGGGATATAGATGGGTTTTGCTAACCCACTTCTAATTTGTGATGAAAATAATCACAGAAGGATGGCAGATTGGCGCCTGCCCATCAGGGCGGCTCGCTCTGGTGCCGGGAGAAGGGAGGGTATCCAGCAGCCGGACTCCTTGCAGAACCAGACTACTTCGGAAACATCGGCAGTGCTTCTGAAGGGGTTAAATGGCAACCACTTTCTTTTCCCCCAGCGTGAGCAGATAAAGCCTTTAGAAGATGGTAGCGGTGGTGGGGTTCCCATGGGGGGCTGGCGGCTGTCCTCCAGTCCTGTCCCAGAGCCTTGGGCCCCGGCAGGAGTGACATGGGATGCTCTCCACAGGCTGCGGACAGGCAGGTGGGTCCCTGCCCTTGAGCCGCTGGGCTTTGCGTCGTAGTGTGGGGCCGTGGGGCAGAGATGCTGATCCCACCCTTTCTAACGCAAAGGCCTCTTACAGCTCATTTGTGGTTCTGTTGAGGACTTCTCAAGGCACTGGTGCTGGAAGGTAGGGAAGACTTTTTTTTTTTGGCTGTCAGTCTTCCTTAAGTCCTAAAGCAGTGTCATCTGGATGGAGTGAGGAATCACTGGTACCTTCCCCCTGTCCTGTCTCTGTCAATTGTCTCCAGGACTTTCAGCTCTCACCCACCTTTCCAGTTCAGCTCTTTTTCAATCTCGATAGCCTTATTGGCATGACACAGTTTGCAAGTATTGCCAAAGTTAATATATCAAATGTCCATCCCTAGGAGCAAGCATTTCTCAGCACAATTACTCCCCAAAGACTCATCGAATGCACAGGCCACGGCTGAACACTACGGTTTAATGTCCTCATTAAATAACGATGAATAACCACCCCACCCCCCATCAATGTCATTCTGGTTTCAGAGTACTCAGCTTCTTGGGCTCAGAATCTCAGGGCCACATGGGAAGAGCGTTGGGAGTTCGTTCCAGCATTTATTTGGACTGCAGGCGCCTGTCCAAAACCAGCCCCCC
>JANZLQ010000001.1:4112028-4132069 GCA_026212715.1 Elanus axillaris
CCCCCCCGTTGTGCCTAGTGTTGCACATACAGAACAAGGAAAAGTCCCTCGCCCAAAGACCTTGGACAATGCAGACATATAAATGATTATTCTTCTCATTTTCCTGACATGTGAGGTGCTTGGGGACTTGCCCGGGGACATGCAGTGAGTCAGCATGAGAGCTAGGGATTAAACCCAGATCTCCAGGGTCTAAACTGCAAAACCAGTTCTCCCTCCAAGATGTAAATCCCAGCTCTGCAGGCCTTCCCATGGAATGTGCACCAGTGAGGCTACCCCAGGCACTTGTGAGACTTGGAGCAGCTCTGTCTCTGGCTCGCCAGTTCCTCCTCTGCTCCCAAAGCGATGTAACCGGTGCATTTCAGCCCCAGAGCTGCCCGCATTTCTGCAGGGGCTGGCGAAGTGCCCACGTGCTTTACCCTGTGTATAGAGTAATTCTCTGGGTGCTTTGGGATCCTGGAAGAGGAAAGCCGTGCCCGTGCTGTCAGCATCTTAATTCTGCTTTTCTGCTGCTTAATGTCTCACAGACAGGAGAGGGCTTGGATCCACGCTCAAATTACCACCGCCACGAGATAAATCCCCTGCTGGGCTGAGCGGAGGTAACTGACGTGTGCATGCTCTTATTCAGCAGCAAATGCAGGTTAATTCAGTTTAGCTTAGCTGGCAGGCGCTAGCAACCTAAGCTGGGTTGTGTTCCACAGTGTTTGCCGCAGGGGCAGAGCTGACGGGCAGACAGTTGCCAAGGCTCAGCTGGTGCATGGTAACACAGAAAGCTTCAGGACTTGCTCATGTCTTTCAGCCCTTCAGACAGCTTCCCCGGATCTGGCTTTAACAGATGAATAAACAAGAGGTGATTCACAAGGCTCAGGAAGAAACCTCTTCTCCCAGGTAACTGCTGGCAGCAGATTACACGTGCTTTTTTTGCAGCCTGATCCTGCCCGTTCTCGGTTGCTGGATCCTGCACCAGCTGAACCACAGGGCTGATCTACCTAAGAAAAACAGAGCCACACCAAAACTGACAGGGCAAAGTTTAGAACGTGCCACGACAATTCCCTGACCTCCCCCCACCCCGCGATGGGAGCAATATCTAGCTACTAGACATTTTCTCTGTTAATTTTGGAGTAAAAGAGATGGACGCACCGGGTTTGCCTACACACAGGGTTCTGCACGTGCACGCCTCATCCAGATCAACTTTATATTGCCAAGACAGGTGGCTGTGTCCCAGCCGGGATCAGCGACGTTGGGCCCGTGGCCTGACATCCTCCCTGCACTGGTTTTTGCTCCCTCCTAGACTTGGGGATGTTCAATGGGCTGGGAGATGCTCCTGAAAAACAAAACAGCAGCCTCATAAAGCAAAACCTCCTATAGAGGCATTTCAGTGAAGATTTCCCTATCCCTGGGCAGGGAGACAATAGTGGGAAGGAAGTCAGAGTCATTATCGTCATTGTTTCAAGGTTTAATCAGGCACTTGGGGATTAGCACCTCAGCGCTGAGGGCACAGCTGGGTGGGAAAGGGTTTGGCTTTGTCCACCGCAGTGGGGAAAGGCCGTTTCGCTCACTGCCGAGCTGCTGTTTGAAGCGTTTTGCGCTCTCCTGCCACCAGGCTTGTTGGGTCCTGAGATGGGAGGCATATACCGGCAACTTCAGGCTCCGGGCAGCAAAGAAAGGCTGGGACTTGCTGGGGAGGAGGCTCCGCACCGCAGATGGGGGTGGTTGAAGGGGTTTGGGGGAGCCCATCAGCCAGAGCCCCTCCACCTCCTGCTCCTGCCTACGTCAGAAGGAATCGGCAAGAGGGTGTATTTCCGGAGAACCTGTTTTCCAGATCCCCTGGCATCCTTCCACCGCTCTCAGTGCATGCGTCATCATTTTATGAGGCTGCATCGTTCCCCGGGAGCCCCCTTCCCCTCCCCTTTCTCTCTTGCACACAGAGATTTTATTTATTTGTTTATAACACTTCGCCTATCCCCAGGATGCCTTTTATCTGCAAGCGCTTAACCGTTTGGGTGACGGGAGGGCGGGCAGCAGCTCAGGGAGGCAGGGCAGAGCCGTCACCTCTCTGCTTCAGACAGGATGGACCCCAGCAGCTCCACCGGTCCCAAAGTTCCCTTCTCTTCCCCGGCCCTGCTGCCTTTCTCCGCCGCAGAAGCAGGCTCCTTGCACTTGGCTGGGCCCCAGAGAGCCGGACTGGAGGGCAGCTGGCACGGCTTCAAGTGCATCATCTCCTGTGTCCGACAGGACTGGCAGTTGTGCAGACGTGTGGCTGAGAAATGGACCTTTCCCAGTGAAGCCCATCCCTTGGGGCCTGCTTTGGAGGCCTCATCTCCCCCTCCTGGGACTGGCCTCTCCATTAACGGGGGACAATGTCTCTGAAGGAGACAATGAGTCCAGCCCGAGCAGGAGCTTGGCCACCCTCATGCTGTGGGTGTTGCCTCCAGACACCAACTGCTGCCCTTGGCTCCTCTTTAAAGGGCTCTGAAAGACTTTTTGTTCGTGGATTGAGTGCAGGGCTGTGAAGCGATGGGGGTAGCTCCTTCCACACTCGATGCTTTGGGAGGGGGCTTAAAGCTTCTGCCCCTTGGCCTCAGCTGTGCCCGCTTCCTTCCGCTGGCATCAGCCCATTGCATCCCGGTCCTACCACAGTGCTCTCCCATCCCCTCTGGCATCACCGTCCCTTCTGTCGTGATGTCCCGTTCCCAGGTGACATTTCTGGCTGCAGGAGAAACACTTGGTCCAAACCAGGGCTGAGCTGTACATGCAGGCCCCAAACAGAGGGAGCTCTGTGGGAGCAGGCTGGATGGAGATGGTCGAAAACACTCTCCTATCCAAAGCAGAACATCGTGCCTGGGCATATGGAGGATAGGGGAAAAGCTGTGTCTCGCCACGTGCGACCTAAGGTGCGGTCAGTCTCGGGGAAGCACAAGCAGAGGTTCTGCGTGTGCCAGAAAGTTGTGATGCAGACTGAATAGGGGCCAAACCCCAAGCTCTGGAAGGCTCGAGGGAAGTGCCAGCCCTTCATACACTTCCAGTTGCGGCAACCAGCCCCTAGTGCCTCTGGCTCTCTCTGCCCAAAGGAGGTGGCAGGGAGCACCGTGCTGCTCGCTGGGGAAAGCTCAGCCCAGAAGACGCGTAGGTGGGAAAAAGCCCAGCTCCAACGGCCACGTGCTTTGCAGAGGAGACCAAGTCGGGCTCTTGCCCAAGAGGTGCGAGAAGGTGAGGACAGGGTCGGTCTTTGTACTCAGCATTGCCACTTCCAGGGGAGTTTTCAGCACCCAACACGTGCGTGTGTGTTGGGGGGCCGGGGGGAGGGAAGGGGGGACTAAGTATCCCAGCCTGACAAGTGTCAACAGCAATTAGTGTTTCACACTCGGCCTGAGAGGGGGATAAACATTCACAAGTAACCAAGCAGTGCCGGGCTGCCTGGGAAAGAGTGCCAGACAGGGAGGAGGCGAGGAAGCAGAACAATGCCTTCTAATGCCATTGCTTTGTCAAGAGAAGTTTGCGGCTTGGTGGGAAAGATGCTCCATCCCACACATTTTCTTGTCTCTCCCTTGTTGCTTTGCAGTCATTAATTGAGGAGGCCCCTGGTGTTAGTGCTTAGCTCCGTGCAAAGCTGTATCACTTCAGAAAGAAGCCGATGTAGCGTGAGCTTCGCTAAACCAGCGCAAAAGGCTGTGGGAGTGCTCTTAACAGCCACACTAACCAGGCTGCCACTGAGCAGGCATCACCTAAGGCAGAACTGAGATGAGCCCGTCTTGAATGGTGCCTTGCATCAGGTACAAAAAACAGCTTCACTTTTCTGTCCCGGGAGGGCTGTGCAGGTACAACTAAACCAGCGTGAGAGGAGTTGCATGTGCAAGGGCAAAGACACATTGTCAGTGAGCCAATTTGCCATCCTCCTCTGGTTGACCTGATGCGAGTTTTGCTTTCAAACTTCTCCTGTGGCTTCTGACAGTGTCCACGGACCACGGCTGACTTGCTCCTGCTTGGCACTTGTGGGATGAAAAGAAAAAATGGGTGCTTAGCATTTAGGGAGGTGGGACGTTAGGGTTCCACAGAACTGGCATTTTGCTGCTGTAACGGCCAGCTGTTTTATCAGGAGGTGATAGGAATGAGGTCCAGTTCCCAGTCCCACCAGCTGGCAGGCTCTCTCGCAGTCCCGCTAAGTGCGGTAGGATGCGTGCAAGTGAGGGGTCTGGGAATGCTTTTGAAAGCGTGTTGCTGGTGAAGCCCTACGGACTGGTCGTGTGTGGAGCAACGCAGGCCTAGGCGGTGGGGTTAGAAGGCCGCTCCCCAGCACTAAGGAGCTGTCACCATTCCAGGTCTGGAAATAAATCTCCCTTCCTTCCAGCCTCCCCACTGCCACTGCCGCGGGGGGTATTGCTCACGTTTCCTCCTGGCACTGATGGATAAAAGCCCTGCTGTGCCCAGGTGCTGTCCAAGCACCGCTGCAGGGGCAAGCCCCTGCCATCCAGTCGCTCAAATTGGGTGACAAAATGAGTATTTATCCTTGTTTCAGCACTGAGGAGCAGAGGCCCAGGGGAAATGAAGCGGAAATTATGAGTGTCAGTGGCTGAGTGGCCAGATCTCACAGGAGAAGAGGGTCTGACTGACTCCATCCCCTCGTCCAGCCTAGGTAGCTCCCAGAGTCACCGGGGGACGCTGAACCAGGCTGTCCTCCTTCTCGGTGAGCGGCAGAGGCTGACCGGCTCCGGCCGCAAGAGCAGCTCTTCTCCTGCTCCTGGAGCAGGCTGCCTTTCTCGGGAGAGCAAAGGATCTCAGCGGCGAGTGGAGAGAGGCTGGAGGCCTTGTAGCTGCTGGGGTTGGGCAGTGCCGTGCCAACACCAGCTCAGGTAAATGTCTCTCCTGAAAATCACCCTTGCCCAAGCTCCTGAAGCCGGAGGAAGGACTGCCCCTCCTTTTCTCCAGCCTTAAGCCGCATGGGGCAGCGCCTGGCTCCATGCAGCACCACACAAAGGCGCTTTGTCGACATGATTGAAAGGCAGACGTTCTCTTTCTGGAGCCTGGCAGCAGCAAGTCCTGCCTGCCCTCCTCCGGGCACCCTCCTCTCTTGGCTCCCCATCCGTGCCGCCAGCCTCCGTGATTAGGAGAGCTGCAATGCGTGCTCCCTCTCCTCCTCACGTGTGCACACACGCGCGCTCACAGGCCCGCTGCAAAGGGGAGCTTCAAAAGAAGGATGCGTTCCTGGCTCCGAACCACAGCAGCAGCTCCTCGGGGAGCCGCTAATCCCACCCAGGGCAAGCAAAGAGCGCGACAGCTCCCGGTGACGCACCTTCTCCGGAGAAGCCGCCGCGCAGAAGGACGTTAATGAGCTGCCAGCCTCCGGAGGCATTACCGCTGGCTCTGCGTGTCTGGCGCTCGCAGCCGCGGCCTCCCCGGGAGTTACAAACTGCAGGCAGGCTCCCTGACGGTTGTGCTCCTCTGGGCAAAGGAGCTCTTCCTCCAGAGAAATAGCGGAGTCACATGGATCCCATTAGCCCTTTGCTTAACATGAACCAGAACCAGAAACAACCACCAGCGCCGCCCCCAACCCCTGGCTCTGTCAGAGACGCTGCACGGCAAAAAATCTCCTTATGAAATCAGGCCAAAGCGCTGCCGTGCCTGTCTCCAGAGCCCTGTGCGCAAGGAGGGCATGCAGGGGCCATGCGAAAAATGTTGCTTGGGAAGGGGGGAATCCACCCGGGGCGACTCGCTGCTGTCAAGTGCTTGCTTTTTACTGGATGGATGGGAACTACCTGGGCTCCATACGTCACGACAGCCAGCACCGTGCTAGCCCCCGGGGTCCCTGGCAGGCAGCACTCTCTGATGGCTTTACTAATATCTGAGGGAGCTGAAAGCAAGCCACCAAGTGGTTTTTTTTCTCCCCGCCACACCCCGATTCGTGCAAATCCACATGCGCAAAAAAGCCTCCGTGCCCGGAGCTGAGAGCTGCAATGGGTGGGACTGCAAAATCCGGGGGGTTGCACTGTCCGGCCAGCGCTCGCCACGGTGAGCAGAGGCAAGCACAGGTTGGCATCCTTCAGCAGCACCTCTGGGCAGCCACGCTGCAGCCAGCGCTGAGCCCTCGATACGGCGACCGTGCCAGGTCTAACAGGGGCCGTGCCTTGCCGGGTGGCCCTGGCAGAGCTCATAGTGGTGTTCTGTGGCACACCGAGCCCGGCAAATAAACCAAAGCAGTTTGCCACTGTAGGCTCAGTGTGATTAACTGGAGTGTTAGGCAATTAACTTTTTCACACTTGCAGCCTCTAAACTCCCCCATAACTCAGAGGCGACAGACTCGGTGTTTATCTTCTGCTTAAAGAGAAGGCAGTTGCAGGTTCCAAAGGAAAACAACCGTTCCCCAGATTTATAGCCAGGCTTCGAGGCGGACAGTAGGACAAAGCAGCCAGTCAAGTTTTAAAAGCTGAAGGCCAGGTCCTTGTCTGCAGAAACCGGCATCGAGGAAGCAATTCTATCAGCACAGATCTGGTCCAGGCCTTGTACGAGTCATTTTCTTCTCTTGAGTCACCATCTTTGTCCCTGCCTGGATGGAGCAGGAACTGCAGTGCCAACTATAATGTGGCCAACTCAGGGCATGGTTAAAACCAGGTTAGGTCTTGCTGTGTCCGGGAGCCTCATGAGCAAGGCACATCTGCTCATCTGTCACAGATTTTCTTCTTACCTTTTTGAGTATTTGGGGACAGGGACCATACCTTGCAATATGTCCAGTGGGAATCCTGCATCCACGCTCCCAGCTGGGAGAAGGCCTTTGATTTTGTCATTAGGCAGCACAGAGCCGGGAACTGCATGTGTCCTGATGGAGCGAGCCCTAGGACACTGTCAGATCACTCCATCTGCCTCTTGTTTATAACATAAACTTCTCTGCACCCCTTCTCTGCCGCAAGAGAATGTGCCAACGCAGACAGATCAACGTGTATCTGAACGGCGATGTTCCCAACAGAAAGTAGAAAGCTCCGCTTCTGCCTCTGCCATGGGCCAGTGGCTACCCCGTGACGGGGCCGGGGCAAGAAGGCAGGAGGGCTGAGGATGGATTTGCATGCAGGTGTTACTCATCTTTGCAGCTATCTAGTTAATTTTTTTAGCTAGGAGATATTTTGTATGCTGCGACAGGCACGCTTTTGCATAAAACTGGTGCTTGGTGACAGCCTATATTTGCATTATGAGTGAGGAGGGACACTGGGGACCAGAAAACTTGAACCAAAACCAGGGCTCTGGCTCTCTGGGAAGGGTCCTGATGCTAACAGATGATTCAAGGAATTTGCTCAGAACATCCATCTTTTGGTTGGAACCAAGAGCACCTTCCCAATCTGCCGTAACAACTTCCGTTGCTACACAGTGGTTGTTTTTTATAGTAACATCTCCAAGGTCCCAGCCTCATTATCCCCATTTCAGAAATGAAGGAGTAAGCAAAGGGAGGTGCTGTTTTGAATAAGGTGTCCTGGGAGGCCAGCGGCACATCACAACTTTCCCGAAGGTCCCAGCCCTGTGGCCTTCCCACCAGACGCTGCTGGAATTGTCCTGTGAGCAACCCATGGCTCACGGGGCGGCTGACAGCTTCACAGCTCTGCAGTAACTCCCTGACCCACAGCTGCTGCCTACAAGTTGACAGGAAAGCCCGTCTGCTATTAAGGTTAAAAATGTTGCCCATAGGGAGAACAAAGTCTGACATTGCCTGCAGCATACTTCTCGCCTGGAGTTATTGCCTGCGGATTAGCAAAGGTCAGGGTTTAGTGCTCCAGCCCTTCCCAGTCTCTTCCTTTACTGCAGGTTAGGGCTACACTTGAAAATTTTGTTGATTTAGCCTGATCTGTAAGTGCATGGAAAAATCCCACCCAGTCCGGGGGAGCCATGGGAGCAGAATTCCTAGAGCAGATGTAATCATACTGGCAAACGGAAAATACCCCACCCCTTGGCCGCTGCAGCGTGTTAGGGGAATTAATAGGATGCCTATGGGCAAGAAAGCTCCTTATCGGAAAATACTGCGTTCTCCTGGTCCTGGCAGCCTCTCTCTAGCAAAGCTTGATCCCAGCATACCCTCCGCTCCTCCTTTTTCTGCCTTTAGTCTTTTCATCTCTTTTCTCTCCCACCCATTTTCATTTTGCCCTGACAACTTTTTTTTCCTTGCAGAATGTGGGAGGGATGAAAGCTGCAGATAATTAATAACCCTGGCACTTCTCAGCTCTGTCTTCCTGGGAGAACTCAAGAGACTCCTGCTCCCTCCACCTCTGCCTCCCCCTGCAAACGCTCTCTCACTTCCAGTCATGTGCTGTCTGTTCCCGTTGCCTGATAAATTGCAGCTGGCAGCTCTTGCTCCAAAAGACTTTGCTTATTTTATGTGTGTGCTCGTGGGTAAGGATTCAGTTCAAGCTAGGGACAGGGGACGGGTTAGCAGCTCTTCTGGAGATGGGTGGCACTACAGTTTATCCGCAGGCAACCCCCGTTTGCAGAAGCAGCTTCTTGATGTGGGTCCGAGGGCTTTGCCGAGATCTTGGGTAAAGCCACACTGAGGTAGTAGAGACTTCCCATCTCCCTAGCCCCAAGGCTGGCAGGAATCGCTTCTTCCTTCTCCTGCCTCTCCCTCTCCCCTCTTCTGCCCCTTCCAGCTGGTTTCCAGCAGCTCTGCAGGTCATTCAGCTTTAGGGCAAGGGCAACAGCTCTCCTTATTTGCTAGCTCCTGTTCTTTTTTTCTTGATTCCTCCTGTGCTTTCCTACTGTTGAGTCAGTTGGAAATAAATACTTTGCGTTGAAAGAGAGATTATCCGGAAAGGCAAAAGGCAGGACCTAAAGGAAGAGGAGGCTTGGGACAGTGCCTCATACGGGGAACAAATCAGTGCTGCTGCAGAAACTACCTGAGCAAACAGCAGGAAACACAACAGGGAGAGGCTAAGGAGAAGCTGCTCATAACTTCTACTCACCTCCCAAGAGCCGCATGGTAAATTCAGTGCTGGATCTGTTTGTGTTCAAGAGGGAGCAGCCAGGCAGGTGCTGAATTGCGCTCGCTCGCTCTTTTTCTCTCTCTGAAGCATAATTTCTCCTAAGCATCAATTTTGCAGAAGCCTGGTCACCAGAAACCTGGACTATTTTGCAGGACCCTGGAGAATGCACTCGGGGAACTGGGGCAGTGCTCTTGCACAGTGTGGGTGCCGCTGCCTTCTGCATCTGAAGCTGAGACCACGGTTTTCACGCAACTGTGCAGCTTCTCCTCCAGTTCCCTCCTGTATAGCCAGATCAATTCGGCCACAGTGCAGAGGTTTGATGTTCTTAAGGCGAACCTTGCATGGATAGAGAAGGAGCCTCTGGCATTCCTGAGGAGTGGGGGATGCTGGGGAAGGTCCCTGCTTTGGTTCAGAAACGTCCTGCCCCACAAGGCTTGATCCCTGGAGCTGCAAAGCAAGAACCCCTTTCCCCAGGCACAGCCCTGCACCCCACTCCAGGGCTGGGGTTGGGGGGGGAGGATGTGTCCGCTGGGGCCGTGTGGGTGAGCAGGACTGCAAAGCTGCTGAGAGCGGTGGTGTGAGCCTTTCAGGCTGCTGGACCGCTTTCTTTGCGGTCTTTTTTTGGTGAATTAAGGCAGAAAGAGCCTAGGTCTTGCAGCCCCTCGTGAGCTGTCCCCCTTCCCCATCGGTTTTGGACCTCCGGATGGACAACTCTCTCAACTGCAGATGCACGCACTGTTTGTTTTCTTTTGGGCGCTTCTCTTGCTCTCTGTCCCCCTTCCTCTTCCCATTCAAAGAACTTGGGGCCCTGTGGCTTTTTTCCATTTGTGGGCTTACTTTAATCTCTGTTACAGCGTTTTGTCTCCTTACCTCCTGCCTGGTGGCTGAGCCCTAAGACAAAGAGGTGTTTACACTCCTAGACTGCCCAAGCATTGAAGCTGGAGACAAGCAGCACAGCGGAGGGCGGATAGAATTGAACATTTCAACATTTTTTCCATCTGTCCCCAAAACCAATATTGACCCAAGACCCCCGTGTGGCTGCTTTAGTCAAAGTTTTACCAGACATAGCAGCTCTTGGGAGCACAGCCCCCCCGAGCTGAGGTCTAAGGGGAGGCGAGGACATGGCTGCTGCCCAGAGGGGACCGTCCCACCGGGATGGCGTGTCCTCTGCCGGGGCAGAGCCCGAGGGGTACTTTTCCTCCTGGCACGAAGGAGCCGGCGCTGCCCAGCCAGCGCGGAGTGGCGCCACGCAAGACGAGGGCCGGCGGCCTTTCTCCGGGGCCGATCCACCCTGCTTGCTGGAGATCCCCCTGCTCAGGGGCGCAAGGAGTCGAGGAGCTGGAGCCCTCCGTACCGGGAGGCAGATTTTCAGCTCCAAATTATGTTCAATTAAGGAGCGCTAATGGGGCTGGATTTGGCCCGAGCAATAAGGGAGCGGGGTCAGTGCCGAACAATATCCTGTTGACATCGCTTCTGAGGAGCAATTCACCGCGCAAGAGGAGAAGGGGCCTTGCTGAGACGCTCCTCGGCACAAAAACCTCAAAGAGGGCTTTGGCCTCTCCTCCTGCCTCCCCCAGCTCCATTATCTGGCAGGGCCGCGTCGTTAGGGAAGAGGTGGAGGGGAGCGGGAGGGGGAAGAGTGGCCATTTTCCCTCTGGCTCGTCTGCTGGTGATAGCACATCCTCTTGGGCAGGGGGGCCATGGGGGGCCTGGGGTTTGGATAACCTGCCTCATTAGTGGCTGTATGACATCATTATCTCACATTAGCGACACTCTTCCAGAGGTAATTGGGAAGCCTCTGGAATGGCCCCGTGACCTTTAATTAATGCAATGGGGCCTTTTCCTTGTGCGATTCCTCACTCTGCCTCAAGCAGCTGCTTCTTGTTAAGATGCCAGAACAGGGGAGCCCTGGTCCCTTGCCGGGATTTTCTAAGCCTTTATCCCCCAGGGGAGAAATAAAAAGGTGCATGAACAGTCAGCTGCTGCCTGACTTGTTTCAGCCTCTGTTTTCACCAGCCCCTTGCCTGCCCCAGACTCCAGGCTGCTGCCTGGGCAATTACCTCCGGCTGCCCCGTGCAGAGCTGATTAGCTTGGCCGAGGCTCCCTGCCCGGCGGGTACCCCCTCGGCCGGCGGTGTCCATGGGGGGGGTCTTGCCCACACTGATGGGAGACGAGGCTGTGCGGAACCACCAGCGCTTGCAAAGAGGAAGAGCAGCTCTTTGAGTATCTCTGGGGAAGGGGTTTGGAGGAGGCTCGAGGCCTCCGTGGGCCCCAGAGCCGCAGGCGGTGGGGGGGATGCTGCCTTCAGGTCTGGTGATGGTCACGGCTGCGGGCAGGACTAGCTTCAGATGGGGTAGACGCTAGGTAGAAATGGCATATTTCTACGACCGTCTACGGCTATCAAAGCGAAGAGGAGTCCTACACGCTGCTGCAAGAGAGAAGGGGTAGACCGTGCTCCTCCCAAGCCTTTCCTCTCACTCCAGCTGGAATTCTGGTGCCTGCTCCTGTCTTTGCAGTTGTTATTTTCTCTTCAGCTCGGTCTCAGCTGCTAAATCAATGGCCAGAGATTAGTCATTGGCAGCCCCAGGTAGCACAGAGATTTCCATTAGTGCTGTGCATCTGGGCTGTCATTATTATTAGCACTGTTATTACAGCAGTGTCTGGAGGCTCCGGTCCAGAGTGGCACTTTGTTGTGCTTGGCACAGTGCAGAAGGGGAAAGGGTGCCAGTGCCGATGTGCTGAACAGGCAAAGGAGCTATTGCATCCCTGTTTTACAGCCAGGGCACTGAAACACAAGTAGAGAGGGTAAGTCCCAAGCAAGGTCACGCCAAAAGGCTGGGGTGACCTAAAATACACCCCAGGCCTCCTCACCTATTTTCCAGCGCATAGGTCCTGGAACTGCCTTCTCTGTGCCCTTGCCAGTAAAAAGCCTGGCTGGAGCTGAAAACCATTGTTTTCCTTATAACCCCAGGCCAGGATTCGCTACCTTAAGTTCTTTTCAAAGAAGCACAAGAATTTTTGCAGCATGCAAAGGAACCCAATAGCTCAGAAACACCCGGTCCCTAGCCAGAACCCAAATAGCTGGTATGCAAATATAAATGCAAGCTACGCACCCACCCCACTCACAAAGGGTAGGGGGGAAGAAATGCCGTACTTTCGGTAAGAAGGGGAGGAAAAAAATGTGCACTTAAAACAGGATTCCCAGATGTGGCGTGGAGAGACAGGAAGATGGGAAGAAATCACTGCTGTGGAAGGGTTTGGCTGAAGCAGTATTTCAAAGACTGGAACAAAAACATTTCCTCAAAAGACAATAGCCTGATAGAGAGGGAGGTGGGTTGGTTTGGTTCTGCTCAGAGGCGGATTGAGGCACGGCCAGCAAACTGTGGACAGTGTGTGTGTGCTTCGGGGCAGTGGTCTTTGTGCTGGAAAATACGGAGCTCTGAACGCGGGGTGGTGCAACTGGGGATGGGTGCAGGAGCAAAGGCAGGGAAGCCTGCTGCAAGGAAGCTGCTCTGCGTTCATGGAGGCAGCACACTCATCCAGCTCAAGCTGCACGTGTGTGTGGGACCTCCCAGACCCAGTTAAGGGGAGTAAGAAGGTGTTAGGGCGGCCAGCACTGACCTGACTTGTGTTTGAACAGTCCTAAGCACGGAGCAAGTGAAGATGAAAGCCGTGGGAGGACCCGTCCTCTCTGTAAGATGGTACTGGGTTTGGATATGCTCGCTTGCATGTGCACAGCACAGCTAAATGGTCCCGAATAACTCTCTGTCCCTAATCACTGTTTACGCTTTGCAGATAGGGCAGGAGAATCATGCCCAGATGTTTCTGTTCCCTGACCGCAGGACTACAAAGGCACCCTACAGCTACGATCAGGACTCGTGGAGGCCAGTTGAGCCGTCCCAGTCTAGCGGACGAGAGCAGCGTATGGGCCCCTGGAGCCAGCCAGGCTCCGATTTCTGATTTTGCCACCAAAACTGGGACGCCAGTGATCCCTGGAACATTGCAGCCCAGCCCTGCACTTCTGCATCTCCTGAGACCTCACGGTTGACTGTTCCTTCCACGTCCCGTGCAGCTTTTCTCCCTCGTGCTGGGCTCCCCCAGCAGATTCAGCCCCCCGCACAGGCGGGCAGGAGCTCTAGGTGTTACTAGGATGTAAATAAAGCTCCTTCCTTTGTCCCGACTCAGGGTTTACATTTGCTGTTCTACCCTGGCTGCTGGGAGGCCTCCAAGCACACACGCTGCCTTAGGCACTCAAATGGATAATCAAGAATTGTTGTTGTGGTACTGGCCCAGCTCTAATCCCGATTTTGTCTCAGAAACCTCTCTAATAACCTTCAACCTGAGGAGATAAGAACCACTGGTTGTTATTCTCCTGGCCATTATTCTCCGTGGGGCTTTTGTATTCAAAATGCGGAAACAAACTGACTCCCTGGAAAGAGCTGCTTGGAGGATCGGAACTTTTAATTCACAGGTGACTGAAGGCAGCGTATTGCAAAAGCAGGTGAAGGATGTAGTCAGGTCCTTGGGAGCCTTCAAGTTGCAAAGAGCTTTAGCTTTTTTGACAGTGGCATTTGGACTCCTCCGGCTTTGGGGATCAGTCTGCACAGTGCAATGCTCTGCAGTGCTGCTTGTTGGCACAGCTCCCTCCTCAACAGCTGGCACAAGTTTCGCTATCCCTCGCTGCAGTAAGCAGTGCTGGCATGTCTGTAGCTGCTTTGAAAGCCCTTTCCGTGGGCAGAAAGGTGTGCAGCTCTCCGCAACAACAACAAAAAAAAAGATATTTGGGGATTCCTATTTTACAGCCTCAGCTTTCAGAGGGTTAATGTCATCAGCTCTCCAAGGCTGATTTAATTCAAGCCAGACCGGAGTGCCGTAGAAGGCAGCCTCCCAAGGAGCTGGAGCCTTTGCTCCCGGACTCTCCGGCCCTCGGGAGAGGGTGAGCAGAGCAGCCGTGTGCGAGGAGCTACCGGTGTCTGTTGTGCTTGCAACCTGACCTCTTCTTTGCGCTTTGAAGCTGCTGACAGTGGGTGGGCTGAGATCAGTGGAGTGGCCGATATGCTGGGAGTTAGAATAACACAACCGCCGTGCCCTGTTCAGCCGGGAATAGGATCTGTTTGGAAGGGGGTGGGCAGCTCAGGGGTGAAGAACTCGGGACCTTGAGGACTGACAGAGTCCTGCAGATGTGGAACAGCTTGCATTTGGGGCTGCGGCGGGAGGGGAGGACCTATCAACCCAAAACATAATTAATCAGCGGCTTGGACAGAAAATGGAGCGGTGGCTGCAGGTCCGGCTACCGTTGCCCTTTCCAGGCCCACAGCCGGAATGGGGAGGGGAGAGCTTCTCCAAGTTGACGCTCTGCGAGAAAGCCTCAGGTCCTTCTCTCTTTCCGTGTCTCATCCCGGAGCTTGGTCTTGCTCCTGAGGGCCAGGGTCAGCGTGCTGGCCGGCCCTGCCTTCCCCTGCCCTGTTCCAGCCCAAAGCAGCCTCTCTCCCTCACGTCACAGTGTTGGGTGCCGGAGAAAAAGAACACCAAAGAGGTGGCCCAAGACACCAGCTCATGCTCCCGTGAGTTTTGCATTATGCCTTTACTACATGGGTCTAAGGACCTCCTCATCCCCAGCTGGGATTGCCCAAAGTACCATGTTTTTGCTAAGCACAGATAAAAATAGCTGGTTAAACCTTTAGCGGCAAGCTGAAAGCAGCTGATACAGTGGCATCTGTCTTGCAGAAAGCCTGATGCCAGAAGCAAGAAGGGCAATCTCACTTGGTGTCATGCTGAGCTTGGGCAGCCCTCGCTCCTTTCAGTGCTACTTCCCCAACAGCGGAGGGAGCGGAGACGGAGCGTGCTGGGGCAGGGGCAGCAGGACCAGCACAGCATTGGGGGGGGAGCACACACAGAGGGGTCTTCGGTGCTGCCCTTGAGCCCTTGGCAGCCTCCCGGGAGAGCCAGGAGAGGAGCTGGCCCCCTTCCAGCTCAGCCTGCCGGTGGGATTGTGAAGGAAACCAGGCGGTGGGAAGGGGAGACGGGTCCTGCTGCGGTGGGGTGGGTGTAAGGGAGGGCTCAGCAATGCCCTGGGCTGCCTGCACCCCTCTGGTTTGCATATGAAGAAGGAAAGGTCTGAGCCAGCGCTGGGGTGGGGTGACAGCCTTCTGGGGTGAAGGAGGCAGCTGTTTTGGCACTAGGATGGAGATGCCAATGGGTTTTTTTGGTTGCTGCTGTTGTTTGGAGTGGTCCTGGCTCCGGGTCGTGCTGTGACCCCAGGACCCTACTGGTAATACTACTGGTATTGCTGCCTCGCGTTTTGCAGCAGCAGCTCTGAGCCCCTGCTCAGGGCCAAGCATCTCATGTGTGCAAGGATGCGCAGAGGCAGAACAAGCCTTACCCCAAAGTGCTTAGGATGGGTTGGTGACTGCGGAGATAGAGCTGCCTGCTGCCTCGGAGATTTGGACACCCACACGTGGCAGCTGGTGACCTACCTGCGTGGATCACTGGATGTCTAACGTTGCAGCACAAAGCAGGACAGCCGCGCTGTCGGGACTCGCAACATGCACAGGTCGGTGCTAGCGAAGACCCTGTTCTTCCAGCCTTATGGAACGCAGCTTTTCCCTTTCCCCTACAGGCACCACACCAGCTGGACAGGATGCTCGGGAGATGTTAGCTTCCCCTACACCCCTCCCTTACAGCCTGCAATCCTGGCTGCTCTAATTCCATTACAGTCCTAATATCGTGGACATCTAAGAGACCCTTTTAGGATTAACATAGACCTGCGCATCAGGAGGTTAAAAAACTAGGGATCCTGCTAACTTTCTAGCTGTAAGTGACATCTAGTGGAAATGGCAGGAAAAATGAGTTCCACGGGTAAAAAATACTGATCCTGTTGGATTCAGTGGTGAAACTTTCGATTCCTGTGAGCTGGGACTTCAGCCCAGCAGCCTCTTCTCAGGACTTGTCAAAAAAAAAATAGAATAGCCCTATCTGTCCGGGTATGACTTGCAGAGAGCTCGGCCTGCTTGGTTTGTTTCACATCAGTGAGCAATGTGAAAAGTGAGATGCCTGTGACCTGACAGCGGTCACCTGGCCTTACGGCTGCTGGTCCCGAGCCAGGAACACTCCAGCCACAACAGACCGTGCACTAGTCTGGTATTCCTGTGCTATCCTTCAGATTAAAGCAATGCAGTGGGCTAACTTCGCGCTGCTAAGCTTCATGCCAATTTAGGTCTAGCCTGTCCTCCGACGGCTAGCAACTGCTCCTGTGGCTCCTATGGCTGTAGCTCATGGTGCCGGGTTCTCAGCCCCTTGGCTCTTTATGGCTGGCAGCGGCCGGAGAGAGGCAAAGCTGGGGAGTTGCAGAACCTGCCCCTTGGGGATGGTGAGTCCAGGGTTCTGGATATTGAGCCCATCTGTGTCCTGTGCCTCCGAGGCAGCCGTGTGCCCGGTTTGCCTTGCCTCCTCTTTCTTGGCAATGGAGGGGGCTGCCTGCTGCCACCCCTGCCCCAGCAGAAAGGGTCCAGCCAACAGAGGAGATGTGGCCTGAGGTTATTCTTGTGTCGAGCAGAGCTGAAGCTTGCACGGAAACCTGAAACCCAGTGAGACTTGGATTAGCAACCCGAAACTCAGGCCAGGATACAAGCCTTTTGGAAGAGCTTGGCAGAGTTTCAGGCAAGTGCAGGCTGAGTTTCAAGTCAGCTAAGGCTGACCTTTGAGTGAGCCTGCTGCTGGCTGCTTGGGAAGCATGGGCCTGAATTTTAAGAGAGCCTGGGGAGTGAGTTGCAGGCAAAAAAAAAACCCCCAGTGAAACAGTTAAAGGGTTTAGGCAAAAACAATGCAGACCTCTTATGGTTTGGGGGTGATAATTCCTAGCCACTCACCTGCCCCCAAACCAGCAAAACCAGACTGGTGGTTACAGCTTCACTGCACTCTGAGTTTCAATGCAGACTTAACTCTTTCCTCAGCATGGAGTAACTGTTACTTCCAGGCTTTCTGGGGGGTAGATCTAAATTCCCTGTTTGCTCTCTCCCCGTCAAAAGGGAGGTCTGATGGCTGTTAGCGGTGCAAGGTCAAAGCCGTACCTGAGCAGCTCAACATTCCCTACTCCTGGACATGAAGGGCAGAGCTATCTATGTGGCAGTTTGTACCTCACAGGAATTTATGGAAAGGGAGAAATGAATCAGATCAGGGGGGGAGATCACAAGGTGGAAGGCTGATGCTGTGAGAGCAGAAGACCAGAGTCCAGGGATCCGCCAGAGATGGGCAGACAAGGCCGTGCTATGTCTGTCACCAAGGCTGAAGGATGAAGATCAAGCCAAAGCAGAAGGCGGCATGAGAAAACGGCCACAAATAGAGCTGTCTACCCCAGGCAGGGGGAAGCACCAAGGGCCAATGTAGTCTTGCTCCTGAAGCTGTGGACGTAATTCTCTTCCCATTATAGTTTTGGTTTTTTTTTCTTTCCATTGCTTTTCCTGCAAAGTCATCACTCCCTTCCTTCCCTGACACACAGCATGTGATGGGTCTAGATCAGGGCAGGGAGGATGTGTTTGTAATCAGACCCACATTTCTCTGCATTGTCTGTGTTGTCTCGGCAGCGAATTCAGCCAAAACCCCCACACTCGTGATGTTTTAATGCTGATCTTAAAAGCTCTGTGAAGGTAGCATTTTCCCAAATGGAGGTTCCTGGATAGGAAATTGCTTATCTTTACAGTATTATTCTATATAGCTAAGATAGCTCCTTTCCTCCCTGCCAGTCGGCTGAAGTCCCTCTACACTGGGAGTAACGAATGTGGAGCCTTGAAGGGGTCTTTATGCCAAAGGAAATGCCTCTCCATGGCACTCTGGTTTTCTTGCCTAGCTCCCTTTTCCATGCCCTTGATTCTGGCTCTTTCCCCCACACTGTGTCCTATGTCATCAGGCAGAGAGAGGCCTCATCTGCTGCTTTATTTCAGGCCCTTCTCTAATTACACGTTGACATTAGTTATTTATATAATGTCCTTAATACCAAAGCGTCAATACTGGAGGTGATGGGGAGGTCTCTGCCCGCCTGCCCGTGGCTTGGCAGGTGGCATCCACCGGTCACGTTGGTCTGGAGGTGCTGGAGCAGCCCCGCAGCATCCCTGCATCTGGCATCAGCTCCTCCGGAGGCAGCTCTGGGGAGCTGGAGCCAGGTATCCCAGAGGAGCGCAGGGTCACCCACCACACGCCAGAAGGTAATCGGAGACGGTCTGTCCGGGCTGCACGTCCTTCGCAGACGGCATAGTGCCCCTTCTGCAGCCTGCGTGGCTCGGGGCAGCGTGCCTTGTCCTTGAAGTCCACGCTGCACATTTATGGCCCCCCCAGAGGAAGGCAGGGAAGCGCTAGCAGATGCGTAATTTCCCCAAGGACAGTGTGTGGGCTTTACCCTGGACAGCTAAATAAATACTTGGATGTCTCCTGCGCCGAGACTTGTTTGTGTCTCTCTCTGAGGCCAGGGTGGAACGTGTGGTGGGGTGTGTGCAGTTCCTGTTGGGTTTGGTGTGTGTGGCTGCTCCAGCGTTGGTTTTAAATGTGACACTGATAACACGGGACGCCAGCCCGCTGCTGGCTTCCAGTTCCGCCTCGCTGCCTCTGTCTCTTTTATGTTCTCTGCTGCGGTTTGCAAGGCAGAGTTTAAAGGTTTTTCTGACTAACCCCGGCTGCCGGACTCAAAGGGAAGGAAGCTGACTGCAGCCAAGAAAAGGAAGCCAGTTGGTTTCCCTTCTGCGTCTGCAAGCGCGTGTGAGGGGGAGAGGGAGAAGGGTGTAGCCAGATCAGAAATGAGATAGGACGGGAAGACAGCAGACCTCTTTCCTTCCATATTTTCTCGGCTCGACAAGCTCCCTGCGTGCGCCAGGCTGGAGCACGGAGAAAGGAAGCGTGTCCTGATCCATATTGACCCAGCAGCGTGGGGCAGCGCGCTTCAGCTCCAGCTGCCGGTGGGCTGCGTGCTTCTGGCTCGCTCCCCGGCAGTGCAGTGCGTGAAGGCAGCCACGACGGGGAGCTTCCTTCCCGTGGGATGGTGGGTGCTGGCAGGGCAGAGCAAGGGTCCTGGCTGCCCTCCAGCCTACAGGGCAGGAGCTGGGTGCTGGTTCCCGGCTCCCCGGAGCACGCGGTGCGGCAGAGCTGGCACCCCAACCCTGCCGCGGACCCCCCGAGGCGGTTGCGGAGAGCGTGGGTCCCTCTTGGCTCCCACATCACCTACACGGCTCGCCATCTCCAGTTTGGCATCTCCAGCAGCCTGGTGACCCAAGAGGTGGTCGGAGCCTTGGGGCAGCGCTGGTTCCCCTCGGGGCGGCAGGGGATGGGGCTGTGCTTGGGCTCACGCTCATGGGCACTGTGCTGCGGGCAGCTACTTCAGGGCATCTATTTCTGGCCCCTGGGACAGGGGAGGGCATGCGGTGGGAGGCAGGCTCCGGGACTCGCGGGAGCCGAGGGCTATTTCTGGCCCTGGTTGCTGACCCGCCAGGCCACCCTCAACCAGTTGCTTCCCCTGTAACTCCCTCGTGCCAGGCTCATCCTGAGTCTCCAACCCAAGGCTCCCTCTGCCACCCACACCAGATGCTCCTGGGCAGCGTGGGACGGCTGCCACGCACCATGCAAGGTTTGTCAGAAGACCCCACCGACGCTGGCTGTGATCTTTTGATGTAAATCTGCAGTAGGCTGGCAATAAGTGCCCCAGGAGTGCTATCAGTAGGTGATCGATGCCCCTGAGGCATGTTTTTGTCCCTAGAAATGGGTAACCTACGGATTGAGGCAAAGAGGTGGGTGTGTTGAAAAGAGAACAGTCCCTGCCATCCAGATGTCATGCTCCTCCTTGCACTAAAGGCTGTGAGCTCTGTGGCCTGGGCCTGGCTCCCTTCCCTGCTGGCCATCCGACGGAGCATCCCCAGGCGGAGGGCAGAAGGGAGCAGCGAGCGTCGGGAGTGGTCCCAGATACCCCAAGGTCTGTGGGACAGAAACGCATTGGCTGGCACCCTCACATCTTCCCTGCCAGCTTCTATATATGGGCCTGCCCTCTCTGAACCCATCTCACTCCGATCTCAAGTGACACTCTGGGGGGGGGGGGGGGGGGGGGGTTTTGT
>JANZLQ010000001.1:4132169-4198351 GCA_026212715.1 Elanus axillaris
GGGGGGGGGGCTATTTTTAGCCTCTGAATGGATCTGTGCTGGAGCCGAGCTCTCTGCCCCCGTCAAGGGTACAGCATCATGTTGTGCTGGGAGGATTTTCCTGCGTGGCTCTTTGAATGGCTCCATCACCAGCTTAGACTGTGGTACAGGTAGGATGCAGCTTTGCCATCTTTCTGCTTCTTCTGCTACCGCTGGATCCCCCCTGCTGGTTTTGGGCTCTCTTGCATCTCCCTCCCCAGAGCCACAGGTATGGAAGGGGCTGCCGTGGCTTGCAGAAAGGTCCCTGTTTGGACTGTGCTTCGTGCTACCTTCACGCATGATGCCGTGGCAGCAGGAATGCTCAAAAGCGTAAATCCCCCACGCTTTTAAAGGAGGTGTAAGCAAAAGGAGTAGGAAAGGGGTACGTGAGGTGCGATGCTGCTGTGCTGCTGCGGAGAGAATCCCAAACTTTCTGTGCTGCTGTGCTCGGGGAGCAGAGGCAGAAGGGACCTGAGGGGGGTAGCAGTGGTCTCGCCCACTGCTGGCTGGGTTATGGTCCAACACAGCAATCCCTGCCCTGCTGAGCCGGCTAGGAGCTGCCCTTGCCTCCCACTCAGTTCTGCTGGGAACGAGTGAGGATGAGCAAACGCGGATGGCAGGGAAGCGGGGCAGGAACCCCAGGGGGAAAAGGGTTAGGGGCATACACCTCAGCTATGTCCGCTGATGCTGGTGCCCCCTCCTCACGCCCCGATCTCTCCGACCCCCTCCCCTTGCTTTGCTGCTGCAGGCATGGATAACTTCGAGTACAGCATCCAGCTGAACGACAGGGACTGGGCTGAGTTCTTCTTGGCGTCGGAGGAATGCAACCTAGCGCCGGCCGCCCTGGCCACAGCTGAGGAGCAGTGTCTCAGTGACATTGAAGAAGGGGACGGTGTGCCGGCGAGGGACCGCCACGCCAGCACGAACGGGCAGATCGCGGTCAGGGTGGGCAGCGGGCCAGGGCCTGGCACAGGAATCTCTGCCCCACGTGGGGTGCCCGGAGACGCCTCCCCGTGCTGGCCTGCTGGTGGGCACCTCTCCCTGCCGGAGCTTCTCTCGGGCAGCGAGGACGAAGCGGACCTGGGCTCGGTTAGCAGGTTTCTGTGGGAGAGCGATAAGCCCGGCTGCCCTTCGTCCGCTCCAATGCCCAGTGTGCAGGGGAGGCAGCCCCCCTGTCCCCCCGCAGCTGCCATCGACGGCCCGGCTGGCAGCGCAGCCCAGGGCAGCCCAGGGCAGGACGCAGCATGTGAAGCAGCGGCACCGCAGTCGGCATCAGCGTCGGAGAAAGCAGCAGCCAGCGGCGGTCAGGCCATGGAGCCTCCCAGCCACCCGGCTGGATCAAGTGCCCCTGGACAGAGAGGGGATGCAGGACAACAGCCCCATGGCAGCGGTCAGGCCATGGAGCCTCCCAGCCACCCGGCCGGATCAAGTGCCCCTGGACAGAGAGGGGACGCGGGAGGACAACAGCCCCATGGCAGCCTGGTGGCGGCACGGCCGGCGGCTCCGGTACAGGGCGGCTTGCCGGCACCGGCTGCCTCCCCAGAGGGTTCGGGAAGGAAAAGTCCTAGCAGCACTTCCCGCTCGGAGCCCGGGCTACGGGGAACCCTGCGAGACCACCCCGCGAGCCCAGTCCTGGAGATTGCAGCCAGAGCACCCGGCTGCCCGGCGCGGGAGGAGGCGAGTGGGGAGAGAGCGGGATCCGAGGTGAGCTCCCCGGCTGGCTCCCCGGACGTTGTGAGGCGCAAGGTGCCAGGACAGCAGAGAAAAAGCCGCAAGCAACGTGGAGCCGGAGCCGTCGAGGCAGCCCAAGGGGACAGGGAGCCTGCGGGGGCTGCAGCACAGGGGACTGGGGTTGCCATGAAGGCACCTTTAAGCTCACCGCTGTCCTCACGGAAGAGCAAAGGGAAGGAGAAGGCAGCCAAGCCAGTTCCTGTGAAGCTGGGGAGCGAGGAGGCAGGGGAGAGCAAAAGGCTGGTGCCCAGCCCTGGCAGGGATGAGGGCGATCCAAGCGTGAGCACTTCCCCGAAGCAGAAGGAGAAGGAGCCATGGGCACAGCCCCTGGGGAAGGCGAAGACCACCAAGTGTTCAAAGCCAGGGCAGGCTGGTGGCTTGGGCATACGTGACAATGTGCCGATGGTCCCTGCCAGCGGAGCCGCGGCTCCTCCGGGAGCGGCGTGCCAGGAGGCACCGGGGAAGCCTCTCCACCCCAAAAGCGTGGCAGCTTCTGGAGGGGATGCTGCTGAGGGAGCTCATGGGGAGCCTGCAGCTGAGACCCCCGGGGAGCTGGGCCCCCCTTGCTTTGCAGCTGGGGCCTCTGCAAGGGCAGACACCCTGGATGTGACTTGGCCCGAGATGTACGACTATTTTTTCTGTGACTCCCAAGGGGAAGAAGAAGGAACGGGGAACTCAACGGAGGGGGAGAAAACACCCTTGGAAAGGGAAATTTCCTTGCCTGAACTATATGAATATTTTTTCAATGAACCAGAAGGAAACAGGAAAAAAGTCAAGGGTAAAGACAGGAAGCGAAAGAAGTTCAGCAGCTTGGACCATGCTCAGCTGCAAAATGAGGATCCCGACTCGGCTCCAGTCAGAGACTCCCTGGTTATCTCGGTCCCTGAGGTGTATGAACACTTCTTTCCAGACAGGCCTGGGAACAGGGTGGGCTGGAGAGGGATTTTCTCAATCACTCCAGCCTCCGAGGTGAAGAAAGCTGTGGGGGCTTTGAAGTCCCTCCTGCGAAGGCCAGTGCATCTCGTCAGAGGCCAAGCCCCAGCCCCACAGGCTCTCGTGCGGAGAGGATCTGGAGAGAAGCTCCCCCTCGTCCCGCTGGCCCCGCTGGGAAGAGGCCAGGCACGTCCAGAAGGTTTGGACATGGCCCTGGCGCTGACAGGTAAAGAGCCCTGTTACCCCTTTCCCGCTGCCCAACAGCCCCGGCTTGCCGCTGCCCGTGGAGATGATGTGCCTCTGCCTCGGGTGGTCTCCCCGGCTCCCACCGCCCCGTGGGAAGCCCGGCAGCCAGCTCTGTCCCTGCTGCAGCCATCTCCACTCCCCCGGCAGCATTAAGACCACTTTACAGATGGGAGCCTTTTGGTGGGCTCTGCTAGGTGTAGCCGGTCTGAAATCACACTCCTGGCATGTTAACCTTGCCACACAGCAGCCCTGGGCTTTAGCGGGGGAAGCGTGGCTAAAGTCAGCACCGTGACACGCTGTGTCGCATTGGCTCGGTCTTGTGATGCTCACGCGGTCCCTATGCCAAGCGAGTGCTGCTGGCCAGGCCCCGCAGGCTGATTCCCAGTGCTGCAGCAGGCACGGACAGGGAATCTGGGTATATTCTGTGCGTAGCTTGCTTTGCACCCCACAGACCCCACTCCTGGGGCAGAGGTGGTCATGACAGCACGTGTGCAACGGGCTGAAAATCAGGCTGGGCCAAAGTCCCTGTCCTAGCCGATTCAGTTGTCCCCTTAATGGACGTAACTACTGTGGATCTAATCTATTCTTTTGCACTCTGGCCAAGGAAAACTTACTGAAGCGGATAGCTGCATTAAACATGGCTGGTGTTATTGCAAGGTTTGGTAGAGATAGGAACCCCCCACCCCAGTGCCATCCAACAGCCTGCAGAACCACATACCTGTATTTCTGACGAGGGAATGGGAGGCAGAGCAGCAAAATCCTTCTGTGCCAAAGAACTCGTGCCTCGGAGATAAGACAATGGCAGCTGAGCTGCTGTCCTGTTAAAGCTGGGCTGCAAATCAAGCTCATATTGGTGGGGGGAAAGGTGTGCACAGAGTGGAGCATGTCCAAGGCTCCCAGCTGAAAGAGCTGAGGGGGACTTTAAAACACACGCTGACTTGAAAAACACCCTGCAGAGGCCTCAGAGGTTACCTGAACATTGACTGCTACTGGAGGCACGCAAGAGAAACAGGGATAAAGGGAGAGTAAATCTGACCCACTAGGACAGCCAGCATATTTATCTTAAAGCTTATATGATGCTTACAACCCCAGTGCCTCATAGTTAATATTAAATCCAAACAATGAATGAGTCATCCCAAAGGGTGCCTCAAAATAGAGCTTCCAGTCTGTTTGCACAGAGAAAAACCCCTTTGCCATGGTCGTAGCTAATTAATAAGCCAGCTTTAATTAAAAGCCTGATCAAATAAACAGAGGAGCAAAAAATAACCCACCCTTGCAACGTGTCTTCAGACTGGAACTCCAGCACAGAAAGAAACACAGAGCACTCAGGGCTGTCTCCCTCCCTGGACCTAGCAGGAGGTGGGAATGAGGTGGGATCCGTGGAGAGATGCCGGGCACTGGTCCTTCTCGGGGGCATATGTGTAGTCTTAGAGCTGCATGCGTCTTGGGGCATTGCGGGAAGGGGACCTTGCCCAGAGGGACCTGCCTGCAGCCCCCGTGCATTGGCAGCCACCCCAGGAATTGCTCTTTCCGTAACCTACTCCCCAGCCTTGCTTCCAGCCACCTCAGAGGGGTGCGCTGGGAAGCTCCACAGGGAGGTGGTGAGGCAGTCAGAGCTCCTGGAGGCAGCGTGTCTGCTGGCTGTGCCTCTCAGGCCTTAAAAAACATTTGTCTCGGGCTCTTATCGAAGTGTAAAACTGAGAGGGGTGAAGAACGTGCCCCTCTCCTTAGGAAACGTACCTGAGTCCTAAATAGACGTGTTTGACTTGGCCAATGGTGAAAAAAAGGTCTTCTGGCAGGGAAAATGTGTGACAAAGATGTGTTTTTCTGGGAGTGCAAGGGACTCGCTGCCCCAGAGGGTCGGGAGCCTGCTGCGGCAGAGCAGGCATCGTAAAACCCCAAACTTTGTCCTCTTCTTCTTGCAGGGAGGCCCGAGGCTCCGTTGGCGCTGACCCACAAGGACATGTGCCTCGTCTTCTGTGCCTTTGCGTCCTGGGCAGTGAAGACCTCCGACCTGCAGGCTCCGGATGCCTGGAAGACCAGTACGTACGGTGCCCAGCCTAGCGGGAGAGGGGTGGGAAGGACCCCGTGGAAGACACGGCAGGGAGAAAGGCAGGGATGCTAAGACACCTAACACCGCCTGTGGGAAAATGCCATCATTTTCCTGCTTTTCCAAAGCATCCTGCTACTTTCTAATACCTTCTCTCTCCTATAGAAATGGCAGTCCTGATTCCTACTCACTTACGTTGTCCTTTCCCCTCACAAAGTGACTGCTGACTTGAACTGAGCCGTAGGACAAGCCTGTATTCCTAGATTTGGCCCCGCTCCATCCAGCCTCAGACAGGGACCAGCACCAACGTGTCAGGGGAAGAGAGGCTTCTTTAGGGTCCCTGCTGGCTAGAAGCTGAATCAGGACCTTGCGTACGCAGGTTTATACTCCTTCATCTCAGCTGGAACAAACGCACGTATTTTTCTAATGTGCTGTAAAGGCATAATCTTTTTCCTAAACACAGCAGAGCCGAAGTATTACCCCGGTGCACCGAGTCCTGCAAATAGATGGAGCTCTGTCAGTTCCTCTCCTCTCCAACCACAGCATGTGGATGGGGAGAGAGGAAGCTTGGACAACCCGAATTAGCTGAGCTGTGTCCCGAGGGGTGCAGGTGGCAGGATGAGCAGGCTGGCGGACAGCGAGTGCAGCAGCCCTGCCCTGGCCGCAGCACCTGGGCATGGGGTCCAGCCCGTGGGCACCGGCGAGCCCTCGCCGTGGGGCGAGATGCCGGGGCCAGGGCATCCTGCTGCTTGTCCAGGGCAGGAATGTTCCCCGCTAAGGTCACACAGGAAGCTGACACCCCGGGCTGAGAATAGCTCATTAGCTAAAGTTGCTCAGCGCAGTCATCACAAGGAGCTTTTGGCCTGCTCCTCCTTGCCTTCTTAGTATTAGATGGTAGATGTGGGCTCGGAGAGGGTGTGAAAAGCGGGATACGGGCCTCGTGCCCTCCGGATTGCACAACCCAGCGTGCAGTAAGCACCCTGGTGAGGCGGGGAGGCAAGCAAGAGACAGTTTGACATCCTGGACAGGCAATTCTCTGTTGGCATTTTAGGTTGTAAAGAGTTGAATTTCCCTGTCTGTGTCCCAGGCTGTAACACGTAAATCAAAATCAAGCCTGAATTTAAACTGGGAAGTCCAAAGGCATGGCTTGGCTTCCTGGTTTTGCTTGGGAACAGATCAGGGGAATTTGATCTCTCTTACAAGCCAAGCTAAAAACATAAGCTGAAAGTACAGAGAAGAGCTTGTTTCTGTGTACAACCCCCGTTAATTTTCTTTTGCACATCTGCATTTTCTGATTCTGGGTTTGGGGTATTTTCTGCTTTTGGCTGGGGTCAGAGTATCCACAGATAACTCACAAAATGGTAGTTTCTTGGCATCTTCCTGGTCCAAACAGAAGTAGAAAATGAAGGGACTGTCCTGAAGCCCTGGTGATATTTCATACTGGGGCCTTCTCATCTGAGATTAGACCCATTAGATCTCTACATGACCCTCTATATCTAACCACCACCCATCTCTACCACATGCATGAAGTCTATGTCGGGTTTCCCTTAAAAACAGATGTTTCTTGTGAAACGGTGGTGTGAGCCGTGTGCCCAAACTATAGGACTAGATGTGGTCTGGCCAGGCTGTGGGCAGCTCAAGACCGAATGCGCTGGGAACGTGCGCGGTGTGGTGGGGATGAAGAGCAAAGGCAGGAGGGGTCTGAGAGAGGGAGGGGAGCGACCTCCCTCGGTCCCATGGACCCCAGTGATCTTCAGGTTTGGAAGAAGCACCCAGACTCACCGTGGAAATGTGTTGGGCTCTTTTCCAGTGTTCCTGGCAAGTTTTGGCACGCTTTCTGCCATCCGCTACTTCCGAAGGCAGGTCAGAGAAGGACACTCTCAGACCTAGGCTCAGCGCACGCCAGAGGTGCTTCCCGAGGACAGGCGCGGATGGTGGAGGCAGAGGCTGGGGACTTTGTTCTTGGGCAGTGTGAGAAGCCTGGATCCCAGCACCGAGACTGCTCTGGACCCATCCCTAAACGGGACAGGATGTCACAGGAAGCAGGATCCTTCCAGTGGCAGTCGTTTTCAATACGGTAGGCAGTTTGTACCTGTACTGGACAGAAGAGGAGCCCGCTGTGGGCCGCCTCTGTTCTTTCTTTGCACACTTCTTGCGTACTCGTGCTATCTCCTAGGAGTAGTCACAGTGTCTGTTCCAGGCTGCTGCTTGTCCATCCTCCCTGCTGAAATCACCTGGTGGCAAAGGAAGGCACTGAGGTAGGGGAGGGAGGAGAGAGCAGAAGAAAACCAGGAAAGTGCTTCGTTGCTATGAAGGGGTTGGGGTATCTGTGAAGGAGGAGAGGAGAGAACTTTGAGGAAGAGCTGTCTCTGTCCAAACATGGTGCCTTGCTAAGCATGTGCTGGCTGCACACAGCTAGCTGGGCAGCAGCTAAAGAGGGATGGAAGGGCCACTCACTTGGCAAGGCCCAGGTCTCCCATGACCGGTCTGGCTCACCGCAGGAGGACTCATCCTCTTGGGTTTCACTCCAAGAAGTCACAGCTCGGTCTAACGGTTCAGGAGGCTGAGATAAGGTTTCTGTTGCATGCGGCCACCTCAGCCCTGCCGAGCCAGAGCTGCGGATGTGATGTCTGTCCCGGTGGGTGAGGAGCACCCACTGCAAGGACACATCTCATTCCCGTGGGCAGAGGATGGGCAGGTGTCACGCAGCCGGAGCCGCGGGAAGGGGCAGCCGGGAAGCTGCCCTGCAGGAAAGGGCTGCAGGGACAGCAGGGAAAGGGGCTGAGCTCAGGGAAGCCTCAGGAAAGAGCCCTGACAAGGTCAGGAGCGTGTTGGAGAGGAGGAAAAGGTACGTGTGCCATGTTTGGCTCTGACGATCACCAGATGAAGGGTTGTGGATGTATGACTCGGTCTCTCCACTGCCTCCCGGCCTGGAGACATAGAGTGGGCTGGGAGGAGATGGCGAGTGAGGAGGTGCCGTCGTGGCTCACTGTGTAACCTTGTGGGGCTGGAGAGGGCTGGAGGGGACCCGGAATGCAAGGTAGGATGAAAAATGGAAGAGAAGTGGTTCAGGTTCTTCCCCTGTCTCTCGTGCCTTCCTGATCACTCAAGGGCATTATTCATGAGGGTTTTTCTTCACTCCCGAGTCTGATAACAGCACGAATGTGAGATTTGTTAAGCGCTTAGGGACCAGATCCGCAAAGGTACGGGGGGAAATCTGCCCAGAATACCTGCGCGGATCTGCCTATGAGCTTTATAGGAACAGTCTGTGGCAATGTTTGTCTTACGAAATGAGAGAGAAGAGGTTTAGCTCTTTCCTTGTAATGCAGAGTGCCATGCGGTTTTAATGTGTGTGGGGTTGTACTTAAGACCACGTATTATTGCCGATAAGAGCACACTGTACAATTGTACGGTGAGCTATGTAGCAGTAAATAGCAAGAGAGAGAGATGTACAGGCTCTATATGGACTATAGTAGCTGTATATCCAGTAAGAGGAGGTTGGTGGAGGAGGAGAACAGATAAAATACGCTGGAAGCTTCTAATAAAGTTCTAACTCATGTAATACTTTTCCTGTGTCTACATTGTTTGTGTGTGAAACTATTGAATGAGTACTGAGTTTTGAAGAATGAGAAATCAATCCATTATGTGCCTGTTGATAGAAAACTGTAGGAGTTGATGTGCTGGTTGAGGAGCCCTGGAGGACAGAGCATGCAGGGACATGGGCTGCTTCTCCTCTTCTTTGGCCCAGTCCCCATGCCTACCCCTCTGAGACACAGTTTGGCTGTCGAAGGTCGCTAACAGCGTGCTCCACAGAGTCCTGCCCTCTCTCCTGTCTCAAAAGCACTCCGGACTTGAGCAGAATCCTGCTCTCGCCAGCCCTCCAGCCGGCTCCTCCCGGGCCCCCCTGAAGAGATCAGTGAGCGCAAGTCAATGCCCAGCAGCAGCTCCCGGGTTCGGTCCATCGATCTTCATGGCCTCTGCCCTCCCCAGTCCCCCTCGACGCAGCCAAGCTCTCCAGCCTGAGCCGCATCCAGGAACGCCTGGCACTGCAGCCTCAGGCTCTGAAAGATTTGCCCAGCAGACCTCCCTCCCTCCCTCCGCTGAGCGGGAGCCCGGCAGGCACAGGGCAGGCTGAAGTGTTCGCATATGCTCCGTTTTACTGTTTATCCGGCCATAATCCATTAAGCGCTCTCCACGTTCTCAGTGGCAGGTGGAAATACAGCAGCCTTAGCATGGCGGGTGGGTAATGGGGGAACAGCTGGAGGAATCGGGCAATTTTTTCATTAAGTGGGGCTTTCCTGGGAGACTGTCACACCGAGCTGAGCAAAGCAGAATAAGGTCAGAGGAGGGCAGCAGACAGGTTTGCTGAAAGGAAGGGGTCTCTGGGACTGCCAGCTCCTGTCTCAGGGGGCTCTGGCTCTTCCTGCCTCCTTCCTCACGCCGAGTGAAGTCCCCAGGGTAAGGGACACGGCTAAATCCCAAACGGTCACTGCTAATTCTTGCTTGGCTTGAATTTTTCAGATTTTGTGTTTTCTAGCCTTCTCACACAAATCTGGAGGAAATAATGTTTTCCCTTCGCTTTGCAGGTGCAGGAACAGTTAATTTCCCTCCCAGCCATGTACAGTACTCCCAGGTGCAGTGCTGGCAGTTAATAAATGATTGTGCTAAAAGTCACTGAATTTAATACTGGGCAAAATGGTTGGGAAAGCTGTTCTGGTTTGTCTCAATGTCTTAAGGGATTGCAGAGTTGGCCTGAAGATCTCACTGGAACTGGGAGGGTTTCTGCCCAGAAACCATAATGTTGAAGACACTTTTGATGACATTAGCCCCTCCAGGGAAGTTTGGATGGGGCAAGGCTCTGTGCTGGGATGTGGGTGTCTGCATGTACCCATGTCAGCCAGATCTTTTCTAAGCAATGCCTTTGCTTTGGGGACCTCATCTTCCCTGGGGAAGCAGTTTTGTTCTCAGCTGCTCCCCACAAGCCGAAGCTGCAGATGTTTGCTGCAACGTGGGTGCCGCGAGCTCAGCTCACTGCTTGGGCACCTCGAGAGGAATGAGGAAGCTGAGTCAGTTGAGGCTGGGCTGGAGAACTTCACCGTGAATGTATAGCTGCTAAATTGCTGCTGGGAAAAGACTTGTGTGGCCTCTCTTACCGCCATTGCTTGAAGACGCTGTGCGGGTTTTTTTGCAGGAAACCAGCTTGTTCTGCTGCTTGTGGACAGTTGGGCTACAGTCAAAGACTACCATCAGTTTTCCTGAACTGCACGGGGCAGGCATGGCACTGACAGGAGGCTGCAGGAAAGCTGCCAGCCAGACAACCAGTCTAGGAGTCTTTTGGGTGCGAGTCGTAATGCCAGATATGATCCAGAAAGGAATCAGACTTAGATGTTGGAAGAAGCGGGAATGGTAGGTAATGCTCTGCGCTCCCAGTGTCCCAGCTAACACGTGAGCTAAACCACTGCCCTCGGGGTGGGACAAGTAGCCTCCTGAATTTCCCTGACCCGCTCGAGCTGGGAAAGGCACGGTGGCACCCAACGCCTGTTTTCCCACTCCGAGGGACGCGGGGTATATCTCGCTCTCTCCTAAAGCCTCTATCCTAGTGTTCAAAAAGTCGTGCTGTGTTTCTTCCCAGGGGAGTTCAGTGCTCATGTTATGCTGTAGGTAACACCAGGTGCCTATTGCCTTTACCAGCGAGTGCCTGGTGTCTGCTCCTTTAGAGCTTGGCCTTGGAGACATAAAGGTGATTCAGCACCTGCTCCTGCTAAAAGTTACCAAAGGTTCCAGATGATCCATCAGGTTGTAGGTGCATTTCACGTTCCTTTTGATCTCTGCTGGAAGAAGTGGTCCATATTTCAGGAGATGGGTGTTTTCAGCCCACTGCAGAAGCAAAAGGTAATATTGGAAGATCTTATTGGTATCAGGGGATCAGCTCTGGGATTGTCTCCTGTGCTTAGTCAAGCAGCAGTGTCTCTAGTGTCCTTCAAGGAAACCAGCCTGGACTTGCCTGCAATTTTAACGCTTGGTTTATTCTCCGGCCTTTTAAGCTCTCTCCTCTCCCTCCATGGCGAGGTCATCTTGCCCGTGTCTCACCCCGAAGGGAGGAGCCAAGAGCTCACCCTCTTTTGCAATAGCAGCGGCCACCACAATAGAAATGACCTTTTCAGTGCATCCTTGCTGCCACGAGACTGTTTTCCTTTCACCAAAGAGAGTGTCAGCGCTAGAGGTGGGACCTGTGCCATCCCACCCCACGTTGCCTTGTGCGTAGCTCCCACATCTGACACCTTGTCTTGCCAAGCAGATGAAAAAGTCAGGCAGGTGCACCCTGAAGAACTGCCTCCGTATTTCATCTGGCCTTGATACGTTACGTGCCACCCGGCTGCCGGAGTCCCAGCCTGGAAGAGGGCTGCGTCGCTCCCCCCTCTTCTGCAGCAATCCCTTTTGCCAGAGCAGCTCCTTCGCTTTTTGCTTTGTCTCTCTCTAATAAAACCAGAGCAACGCTTCCCGGGGACATTTCTGCTAGGCCGTTTCTGAGTCGTGACTGTCTTCTCCCCGCGATTTGGAGATTTCTGAGGGCTCGTGGTGCTGTGCCAGGCGCGGGAGTGCCAGCCCGGGAGGCAGCGGGCAGAGCGGAGGGAGCAGTGACCTCCCTCTTGTCTAGGACATACAGAAATGCCAGTTGCTTCGGTCGGTAGGTCCATCAGCCCTAAGAGCATGTCATATTTTGGTGGATTCCCCCACCCACAGGGCAGTGAGGGAGTTGCTCATCACAGACCGGAGCAAGTCCTGCGCGTCCTCAGCTCCTCGGGGGACTAAGGGCTCTCTCTGCAAGGCAGGCGCTGGATTTGGGGAGCAGGACCAGGGTTTGCCCAGCAGGTCCTTCCCCAAACTCATCCATGGTTTCAGACAGCCGCTCACAGCCAGACGACGGGAAGAGGCACGTTCGTAGAGAATGCTCGCCAAGGAGTACCCGAACCTCAAGTGTCTTTGTAAATGCAATAAAAACATTGGCAAGTCCACGCGCAGCGAAGGAGCGAGGGGGGAGCTGGCCAGGTGGGCTGCTCTGCTGCAGCTACACCATGTCTTCAGTTATAGGAGCTTTTTCTCCAAACTCCTGAAGCCAAAGGAGCAGGTCACAGGCTCCAGTTTCTTTTTTAAAAACAACTCTCTGCTGTTCATTCTTTGAGCAAAAGGAGTTCGAAATTGCGGCTTGGAAATCAGAAGGCTGAGAGAAATACGGCAGCCCATGGTGTTTCAAGGACTGCTCTGGTTTCCCAGCTACGGTTTCAGAAGTGGGGGGACCTGATTCAGGACTCGTAGCACTTGGAGGGAGTCCGGGAGGGTGGAGAGATCATTTGTCAGAGAGTGAATTGTTGGCAGCTAGTGTCATCTCATGCCTTTCATCTGCCTCTGTGAATAAAGATGCGGCTGTCCTGTGACCGTGCTGAGCAGCGAGATGTGTACAGGCTTGCTGGCAGCTCCAGAGCACTGGGGCTGCAGCTTGTGGGTGACCTGGTTCAGCCCTTGATTTCTGCCACAGCCAGGATTTGAAGGATGAATACATTTTTCAGGGAACGAGAGGCATTTTGTGTGTTTGCGGGTACTACAGTTTCCGTTTTAACGCAACCTGCACTGAGTTGTCTAGTGCCACTTTAGTTAAACCCTCTATTTTTAAATCCTGGATCTGCTGAGAAAAGGGTTGGAGGTAAAGCAAGAGCGTGAGGGTTTTCACGGTCACAAGGCAGGTGTCCATGAAGAGAGCTCACAGACACAGCCCTGTTCCCACCTGCTATGGAGCTGCCCAGGTCGGCATCTCGATAGGAAACCATCAGGGAAAAACCCAGGGCCAGCAAAAACCGATGGCTCAACAGGGAAACCAGGAGCTTGGGTCTGGGTCTTGACCGATCTGATGCTTATGGGGGCTGGTTTGGAAACATTTTAGGCCTTGTACACGCACACAAATTGCTCTGCATTAATTATACCAGCCTGGCAAACCTGTACAACCTTCTGAAGTAGGGCCAGATAGAGGGAGAGCGGGAAGAAGTGCTTCTTCTACAGCAGCCAAACCCAGCTGGGAAAGGGTGTAAGGAAAACTCCTTTAGCTGCTTGCATGGCAGGGGCCGTGTAACCATTTCGGTGGCAATTTGTTACCACAGTCCTTAATTCCTACAGGCTAGCAGTGAAGAAATAGCAGGGAGCGGGCCGTAGGTGTCAACTGGACAGCAGCATTCAGGGATGGGACACTCAGGTCGTTTACACCCACAGCCCTCCTCTCTGTTGGTGCAAGCCCCTGACGGTGCCCGTTTGCTAAGGGCACGCTCGCATTTCATCCCGAAACGCTATGTTCTGCACCGGGCAGTAGCTGGAAGTAGCTACACTCTGCCCCAGAACTACTGCAGGAACAAGGCAATAACTCAGGCACAGACACACGAACACAGAGATGGAGTTCAGGACCCGAAATAAGAGCCAAACAGACCACGGCAGCTGCGTACAAAGGCGTGCTGGAAGCGTGAGAAATGAGCAGCCTGCCTGTTGAAAGGGCAGCATTTGAGAGAGTGACAAATTTAGCCCAGATGTAGCTGGGGAAGAAAGCTGCCACTCTGGGAACAGGACTAAAATTGCTTTAGAAGCCGCGTCACGTCCCTGCAGCGTTTTGAAACCACGATCTCGCACCTTGCTACCGGTGGCCCTGTGCACGCGTGTGTCACTGTCACGGATCGACGTGATCGGACATTGCGGTTTGGGAGAGCTGCTCGCCGGGGGATGGACACGCCGGGCTTCTGCGGCCAACACGTCTACCTCTCGCCTGCTTATTCTGTTTCTTGAGCCCCTCTGGCTGCAGCACAAACACCTGCCATCCTTCCAAGCGTTAGCACCTTCCAGCAGCCACTGCTGTGGGTTGCTGTCTTGCGCAGAGCAGTGTGCTTGAGGGGGCAAGCCCTCTGCCTGCCCTGCTGCTCCCAGCCCTAAGAGATTACTGAACTTTAAACTGCGGGCCGTATCCAGTTCCTCGCTGGTCTTCTCTGCAGAATAACTCTGCAGAGGCAGCCAGGACACCTGCCCAGAGCAGAGGAAGGGACAGAACTGGCCTACAGGCATCTGGATGCAGTGCTCAGGACGGTATTCCCTCGCCAGCCAAGCCCCAGCTGTGGCCAGCTCCCCTTCCCAACTGGCTTTGTTAAAAAAAGCGGCTGCCGTGAAGTGAGGTCAGACTAACAAAATGGCAAAAGCAGCCCCAAAACCCCCACCATCTGGCAGCCTGCGGAGGGCTCGGCTCTATATCTGACCCTTAGCGCTGGGGCTGGCCGGTGCCTCCCAGCCAGTTCAGCCAACACTGACCATCCCAAGTCACAGCACGGCACGGGCATTCCCAGCTGCACAAGAGCATGGAGCCATTTGGAGTCACCGACTGGCTTTTACGGAACACCTTTCCATGACCTGCAGAACACAGGGCTGAAGCAAAGTCTGATTAGCTTTGGCATTAAACCTCTAGCCAGGTCTCGTTGCCTGACAAGCGCAGGGGAGACTTTGCTCTAGGATTAGGTGTTTACAAGGGCCGGACCTGAACAAGAGACAGTCAGCACTCTGGAAATCCTCCTGGACCCAGGGCCCCTAAGTCCTCAAGGGAGGAAGGGCTTTGGAAAGGACAGCAGCGACGGTCAAAAAAAAAAAAAAATCACCTCCATTAAACCAGATAACAGCCAAGAAACAGAAAAGTATTCCAGAAGAATGTGTATTGCAATTGTCCGGTCTCACAGAAATCCACCAGGGAACTTTTACAGCAGTAGGGAGGGGCTTTTCCCTTTTGATACATTGCAGATATCACTGCCGAAACCCAATTAAAAAGATCACGGTGACAAGTAAAAAGACCATCTTCAAAGTTGACGTGTTCCTAGGAGCTCACGAGCATGGCTGCCTCCCGGCATACTATGTGCTTCTGATGTTCCCTAGTGCAATTTTGTTCTGAATAAATAGATCCTTTTGGGGTTATTGGATACAAATCTTCCCAAAATGAGAGTAAACCTGAAACAAGACAATAACAGCTAGAAGACCCAAACCAACACACACACGAATGTGCAGGCAGCTGCCCATTCTACAGTACTGAACGTCATCCACAGCTAGAAAATTAAATAGATCTTCAACTCAACCACATTTGCACGTTAAATACATATAATCCACTCAAACCTTGCATGTAAACTTTGTTGGATACCTTCCGAAAAAAAAAAAAAAGTAAGTACAATGTAATACATAGATATTCAAGTACAAAGAGCTCCTGGATTGCTTTGTTTGCACCAGTAAAAGAACGAAAATAGAGATTTTGTTAATATGTCTGGTTTGCAGCCTCTTTAGGGAACAAAGGTTAAGAATTTGGAGCCTCAGGTAAAAGATTTGGATTTTCTGCTGACCTTCTATATGCTACAGGATCTGGCCTAAGAGGCTGGGAAACGATACCACTGAGACTCTGTCCTCTGCTGTTTGTGTCCTGGTCTTACTGCTGCTCTGGAGGGGGGAGGAGAGAGATCGCAGCCTACACTGGCATTGCTCTGATCACTGGAGCGGTATGGCTGTACTGCAGTTTGGATGATAGCGAATTTTCTTCCTTCCCTCCCTACCTAGATATTCACAGACAGCATTTCGTGCGAGCCCAGTCATGCGCAGAGGGATGGGAGGAAAGGACGCGGTCCTGTACGAGGAATCTAGGGCATCCTTTCCAGGGAAGACCTTGGTAAACACAAGCCACTTGGCATTTTTGCTGGCAGCATCTTTCTCGATTCCATCTGCCAGGGTGCCAGGATCATAATATTGCAGGTCAGCACCATGGTTTGGAGCCAGCACTGGCAGGAAAGAATTTTTTGCATAAAGTGGAAAGAACATCCCATTCTGCCCAGATCTGGATTTTTTTCTCCAACTCTGTCAGATAGCTCTGATCTTGCAGGAAGACAATCCTATTGCTACCAACCTTACATACCACGATGGGGCACGTCTCGTGCATCTTTGCAGACTTCAGAGCTATTCTCAGGGATCAGTGGATCCTCAAAGTGACCAGCCAGAGGGCTCTGGCAGAAAGGGAAATGATCAAACTAATCCAGCCCCCAACCAGCCCTTTTCTTTGGCCTTTGAGTGACTGCTCCATCTGAACACTCTTTTATCTGAGGGAGCCGGACCAGCTTTTTGGTCTTCCTTTTATTTTCAGGGGGGCAATGCTGTTGCCTAGCCAGAGTCGGGGCAGCCACAGAACGCACTCCTTAGCCCAGCACAGACGCTGCTCCTCCGGGTCCGCAGGGGCTGTCGCTTTTGTGCTTTGCCCCCGTCCTCAGATTTAGGGGAGAAATTTGAACTCCGGACCTGCCAGGACATGGGAACCAGCCTTTCGCAGAGCGGGGTAGGGCCCTTCCCCTTGCTTTGTACGCCCCAGGCTCCTCACCCTGGAGGGAAGCCCAGCAAGAGAAGAGCCCAGCGGCTTTTCTGTGCCTGGCTGTGGAGACCTTCCCTCAAGCCTGGTAAAACTGCTGGCCGGGTGCTGGGGAGACGTGCGGGGTGTCCAGCTCCTTCTCCTCGGCTTCCCACAGGTTGTCATAGCTGAAGTCGCTCTGGAAGCTCTGGAGCTCGGCATAGTCGTGGTAGGCTGCGGAGTCGCGGTGCGGGCAGCTGGCCTCTGGCAGGTCGTAAGCGCCGACATTCCCATCTGCAGGAAAACAGACCGAAGCGCTCAGAGAGCTCATGAACAACCCAGTGGCTGCCTTCTCCCTTGCCAGCAGAGAGTACCGGCGAGGGTCAGCGTAATCGCAGCCCACATGCCACCAGATCTGGGCAAAGCAGTGGAAGTGTGCCGTAGGACAGATCACAAGCCCCCAAGTGTGGCGGGTGGCCAGAGCCGGTGGGCAAGTGAGTGGAAGCCAAGACAACTGCCTGCACCAGACAGATGCAGGCGAGGAGCAGGGTGACAGGCTCGGTCCCAGCGCAGGGAAGCGGAGGAAGGAAGGAATGCCCGAGACCCGCGCTCCCTCGCAGCCCTGCTTTGAATGACGCTTGTGGAGACAGACACCGGCGAGGAGGGGTGGGCTGCGGCGCCCAAGAGTCTCACCTGGTGGCTGCAACGAAGGGCCCAGATGCTCCTCTCGCAGAGAAGAGATCTGAAAAGAAAGAGACAAGCTGATGAGGATGACTTAGCACTGCATTCCTGGCATACCACGCACCCTCTCTTGGTTCCCTCCGTCCCTGCTCCCCAAGATGCACCCCATCACAGAGCAAAGGGCTCACAGAGTCCACTCTTCCAGCCCGGAGAAAGGCAAGCTGGGACCCCTGCACCCTCATATATTCCCCTGCAGCCTGCACAGTGTGGAGCACTAGGACTGCAGTTACAAACTCACGTCTTCAAGGTAAGAAGCATCAGCAGGAGGCCGCAGCTGGAGACGGCACGAGGGGCCTGGGGTGCTGTAACTCAGAGCCGCAGGCACCTCTCTGCAGTGACTGCTGGGCAGGGGCTGGCCGTTCCTCTTCTGCAGAGAGAGATGCTGGGGTACCGGGATGGCTGAGCATCCGTCCGCCTGTGCTGAACCCGTCTGTCCGTGACGCTGCAGGAACTTAACCAAAACAAACCCTAGATTTGATACCTGCAATGGAAAGCAACCCCCCCACCTGTAAGCCAGCCCTGCTACGAACAGGCTTAGGCGAAACAAGGTTTTCTGCCTGCCTTGCAAATTCTACTACGTTCCAATCCTGAAGGCCTTAGATGGGAAAGGAAGAATGGCCGCGAGTCCCTCGCAATGACCCACAGAGGTAGTGGAGGTTGGCCAGATGTGAAGGTAGTGGGATGAATCCTACTGGCAGCTCAGGGGACGAGGAAGGACGGAGAGCAGTCAGGAAGAACCCTCCGAGGGAAGGGAGGACTTCAGCAGTAATGGGGGATGCCGGCCACGGTCTTTTCCCGAGAGATGCGCAAAACTAGAAATGTAGCCTCTAACAGGCACTCAGTTATCGCAGCTGGAATTTTGGGGGTTGGATAAAGCGGTCTCTGTGTCTGACTCATCTCAAGTTTCTGTAGACTGGATCACATCTCAGTCTCTTTGTTTTGCGGTTTCTGGTTCTTCCTGGGATTATTGTGACGCTGGCATCCAGTGACAAGCCAGGGGAAACCTGTTGCCCTCTGACTCTGTCCTGGCTTGAAAAAAACGAACTACACTGTGCCCTGCCCCACCCCGAAATGGAGGTGTTTCCACGTCCCCGCTCAGGCAGACGGCAGGAAAAGAAATGGCCCGAGGCACGATTTCTGGAGCCAAAAGCCTGCGTGCTGCTGAGTCAGGGCCGTAACCAGCAGCAAACGCGCAGGGTACCTCTTCCAGGATGCTGGAGCCTGCCACGCTGCGAGCACTGGGAGAGCTGGGCGTATAGGGATCAGCGTACAGGGGGGAGCGGGGCACGGACGGCTTCTCCAGGGAGCTGGAAGCTGTCGAGGACCGACTTCCCACCAAGCTCCATCTGTTCAGCTAGAAGGCAGAATTGAAACAGGAACATGGCGTGCTGTTCCCTGCTTGCAATTCCTCCCAGGAGGGATCGGAGTGGGGAATCTCCCTGTAATTAAAGTCCCAAGCGCTGCTCAGCCCTGAGGGATGGTGGGGCTGAGTCCCATCTGTGCTAACAAGGGGATTTCCCTGGGAGTAAGGCAGACGCACAGTCATTGAGGGGAGGGAAATACGGCATCACGCACTAAACCATTGATGGACACATGCTGGAAAGCCCTCGGAAGAAGAGGCTGTGTCCTGTGAAGTAATAACACTCCTACTTGCAGAGCACCAGTGCTCGTGTTGCCTCAAGAATTAGTGCCCAGCATCTCAGGGCTCCGTTCACCGTGTTTAACCTCACCTCCCATGGGCCATTTGGAAATGGAAATGGCTTTCACGCCAGCCCTACAGCACCTGCCAGGACAGCTATCCCTGCAAGTAGCACTGCAAGGAAAATGCGAACCGTGCACCGGTTCTTCCGCTGCTTGACCCTTCCCAGGCAGGAGGGCAGCCCCTCCGCATCCCAGCCCCCCTTACATTGCTGAGGTCCAGATGCGGCAGGGCAGCCGCAGGGCGATGCTGCGAGCTGCGTGCGGGGTACGGCTCGTTGTACACCGAGGACAGGAGCTCGCCGTTGGGGTTTTCGGGAATGAGGCTGCAGATGGTTCTCTCCGTGTCCTGGCTGCGAGGCTGCTGGCCACAAGGCCCACATTTGCCCTTGGATTTTCTGGTGCTGCCTCCCCTCCGCAGGTCCTGTGCGGGCAGCCCCGTGCTTGGCCAGTTGGTCTGTGCCAGGCACTGAAAAAAGAAGACAGAGCCCGGAGCTGGTTCTCCTCAGGCCAGCCCCAGGTACACAGACCCACCTTCAGCCAGGGCAAGGCACTCCCCTGCTAGAGCTGCTGCTGCGGGCATCGCGCTGCGCTTCTGCATCGGCACGGTCCCGCAGCCGTGCCCGTGCCCCACGTGCCCCTCTCCGTGCATGCACCCACCCCGGGTGTACCAGTGCTGCACAGGGGCAGAGCAAAGGCCTGCTTAATCCGTCACCTCCACCTACCCGCAGGCTTTTACTTTGGGATTTCCTGATCTTTGAACAGTCCCGTTTGCCCTTTTGCAATCCGTACCAACAGTCCTTAGGCAGAGTGGAGTATTGGGCTGGGACTCCTCGGCAGACTTTTCCCTTATCAGCAATGACAAAGCTGAGCCGGGGCAAATACAGGCTCCAGGCATGGATTTGCTATGCTGAATAGCAAACACTGACCCCCCTCCCTGAGCTCAGCCCATCCGGGCACCTGGATAGACCGCTCTGCTCAAAGGCAACGTCCGTCCCCACGTGCGTTCCAACATTTTGAGGGGTTCACTTACATGGAGAGGCTGGGAATAGCCAGGGGAGAGGGGGTCTTCGAGCGCCCGGCTGTCAGGCATCAGCAGGAAGGATTGTCCGTCGGGGAGAGAGCCACTGTTCTGGGAGAGGTGCGTTAACGTGGCCACTCTCCCTCCTGACGCCCAGGAGTTTGTACGGCCATCAGAAGTGAGTGACCCTCTCCCGCTGCCGGCAAACTAGATGGAGAGAAGAAGAGTGTGTAGGACCAGCACCCTGCGTGGCCGCGGGCACATCCCTCCCCAGGCCCATCTCCCACCTGAGCATCGCCGGACCAGCCCAGCCCAGCGCAGCCCTCCGTGCCCGCATGGCGAGCAGCTGCCCGGGGCAGCCGTGCCCGGTGCGGTGGGGTGTGCTGCCTTCTAGGGCTGAGAGAGCAGCTGAGTGCGGCTTGCAAGGACAACAGGGGTGAATGAGGAGGGCTGTCCGTGGGGAGAAGGATGCTCTGGTCCCCTGACCCCATCCTGGCTGTCGTGGATGGGTCTCCCCATCCTTGCAAGTCCCTGCTAGCGTCCTTGTGCCGGTGCCTCACTGCACAACACTGTCACAATCTATGCCCAGGGCCCTGCTTTTGAAGGAATTTAACGTATTATATGCCTATATAATGTAATATAGGGCTTTGAGATAATTTGCAGGGATCAGCAACTTCCTGACAGCCTTCAAGCAGGGGACTTGAAGGCTGCTGTGTCACAAGAGTACTCACACGTGGCCAGAGATAGGACAGACGGGAGTCCTGGGAGACATCTACTGATGACCATGCAAACCCACAACATCTGTTACCTGGCCAGGGTGCGGCAGCTTTGATCCCGAGAAACTCTCTGATCCGGAGAGGGAGGAGTCGGCATTTCGAAACTGGGCTGTTTTGAGACAGTAGAGCCACTCCTGGTAATCGTCATAGCTGCGGCAGATCACCCGGATCGAATTGATTAGTCGACCTGTAAAAACATCACTCACTGCTGTTCCTGTGTTTGATCGACAGTCCGTGTTGCTTCCTTCAGAAACCCATGGCAATCCCCTTTCTCCATCCCTCCCCACGTTCTCCCGGGATCTGGCAACCCTGACACCGGTGCAGGGACAAAGGGAATGCTGTGCCTTCAGTGCTGACCATTTGCACCTGGCTGAACGTAGACCAGGGGCAATCACAGCCCACGTCTAAATGAGGGGGAACGCTGTGACAAGCGCAATCCTGGTGCAAGTGCTGCTGCTGGCTGACAGCCTCTCCCTGCTAGCAAAGCCCTGCAGCCAGGGCACGGACGATCCGACATTCCCAAGCAGTTCAGTTCACAGAGCTTGAGTGCCGACATGAGCGAGCACAGCCAGGAAGATGGCCACAGCAGCTTTACAAAACCAGCCCAACCCCAGAGATGCTGCCAGCACACCCCTCGGCATACCGGACACGCACCTTCTATTAAAAAGGAGGTTTTCTCATTCTCTTCAAAAAGCACTTGGATAGCGTTGAGTGGCAGCTCACCCTGTTGGAGAGAGAAGCAGGCTTAGAGAAGCGCAGCTCACAGCCCGTGCCGTACGGCAGACACGTGGAGCGGTGAGGATAACGCGGCTGTCCCTGCTCGCTTGAGGGTTGGAGCCTCTGCAGGCAGCCGGCTGGCGAAATTCCCCTTCCACGGGGGCTTTCCCGTCAAGGAAGCCAAGAGGAGCCGACTGAAAAGTTTTGCCACCTTAGCTGGGAGCAGGAGGAGGGGAGCCCGCAGCGTGGGGCTGCTGGTGAGGATGGGGCAAGGCTGGCAGGAGCTTGGCTGCTCTTCATGCAGCGTGGGGAGAAGGTGCATCTTGACCCCACCGTCAATTCCCTCGGTGGAAGGGGACGAGGAAAGGGAAGCTCAGAGCCTAAAATGCCTAAGCCGGGTCTGCAGGAGACGAGAGGCACCCAAGCTGCTGCTAATCTGGGCGAGGGCTTGGGTACCTCTGTAGTCGTATAGGTGCGGGGCACAGGCATGTTGAGAACTCGGTCTCCAGCAGATTGACTCAGCGCTGTCCCTCCCTGCTCGCGGCTCGCTCTCCCACCACCAGCCTTACTGCAGGAACAAAGCCTCTGAAGCCAGCGTGACTGCCCGAGCCATTTCTGTAAGCTTTGTGCTTACAAAGTCCTTCCAGAGATCTGAGCTTGGAAAAAAACACTCCTGCCCTTCTAGTTCTGTTTTCGACAGTTTCCCATAGTTTAATGGCTGACTTCTCCAGAAAATTTTGCGAGCATGGCTCTGAACGAGGTTTTAGTTGCCGGATTGGGACTTCCAGCCTTGCAAACAGGAATCCCCACAATCCATACCCTGCAAAGCCTTACAAAGACAGGGTTGAGCCCTGTAAATGCCAGCTGGTGAAACGTGAGCTCTTGTGCTATAGGGCCCAGTTGTGAATGCCACTCCTGTCACTGGAGCGGGGTTTGCCCCTGGCAGGCACTGCGTCTATGTTCCTATTAGCAGGGAGCTGAGGCAGATTTTACACTGGAACCGTCTCACAGATGAGCTCATTGCTTTATTTCTCACCTCTCTCATTCTCTGAGCAGGGGGAAACCAAGCGGCACATAGTTTCTCTGTTCCTTAAGCCCCTGTTCACCTCACCTGGATGTCACCCTAACCTTGTCCGTGGGCACGGAGCACCAGGCAGGGGTAGCTGGTGGCAATGGCCCTGGGAGCAGCTCCTGGCCAGGATGGCGAACGCAGGGTCTGGGGAGAGCTCAGGAAACGAAGTTCCCACCCCAAGTCATTCTCCCCCATGCCCAGCAGAGGAGGAAGCACAGAAAGCAGGAGCAAAGCCCTGTCATTGAGGCGAAGGCCCTCTCAAAAGGTGCAGTCGGTCAGGATTCATTTGCCTAAGGTTACGGGCTGCAAAATAAGGTGTTTAGCAGAAACTCCTCACCATGTCCTCACTGCGAAGCTGTCCCAGCTGCACAGGCTCTGGGGAATGTGGCCGACGTGACAGCTTTGCCACGAGGGAAGCATGGAGCTCAACCGGGCGTCCCTGCTTTGTGCTGGCCAGCTGCCCCTCTGCAATAGCCTGTGGGCACACACAGGCTTCTCTGGTATTTCTCCTGCGCCAAAAGTGATGTATGGGCTGAGCAGTACAGGAAAGCTGACTTTGGGAGGGAAAGCTCACGCCATGCTCCGTGACTTGCTTTCCTCTCTTGCTGTAAGAAAGGGACTTGGATGCTTCAGCTGGCTCAGGTGCTGCAAGGCTGTGGGTGGAAGGGGCCGGTGATGCCTGCTCCTGCCACTCCCGGTGCTCCGTCCTCCCTAAGGCAACAGCCCCCTGTCCATGGGAAGGGGCTGAAACACCCCGGAGGGTAGAGTCCCACCTGGGGAAGGGCAGCAGCATCCCCCAAATAACACGCACGTTGGCTGCAGAGAAGCCCCTCCAGCCTTCCCCAGGCACGGCGTGAACCTGCTCCCCCCTTGCTGATTTCTGCTTCGCCCAGGGCCTTTTCCCACCAGCGGTGAGCCAGAGCCTCCTGCTTTGGGTGAGCCCCATCCCGGCAGGCTCAGCCCCTGCCTTCCCCTTCCCTGTCCCACACACAAATTTGGCAGCGGCAGCTCCTGTGGTTTGCATGAAACTGAAGAACAAAAGGACCAGGCTATTCCTTCACACACAAATTGTAGGGCTCGGTGTCTGCTCGCTGGGAAGGGAAGTTAATTTGCAGAAGCCCTCGGAGAAGGCTCCTGTGCCCTGACATGCCTGTGGAAAATCAGGTTCCCACTGCAGTGTCACAGGCTGGTGAATCACCTCCTGCCTGCACTCTGCTGCACAGAGCCCTGCCATTACCCCAGCCAGCGAGACGCCCAGGGACCAACGCTCCTGCACCGTGGGAAGGGAACATTGCACGGACAGGGCAGACAAATCTGGTTTAAGGTTTCAAAAGAGATGAGTTAATCTGAGAGCCCAGCCCAAGGCCCCCCTACATGCTGCCCAATTCCCAGAAGCTGCAAACAACATGTTCCCAAAAACAAGCTCTGTCTGAGGTGTGTCACACAAGCCACCAGCTGCTGGAAAACACCCTCCCCTCTTCCACTGGGGATGGAGGAGAGCTCCGACTGGCATATGTCCCTCCTCACACCCCTTTCCCTCGCAGGCAGAGCCATCTCCTCTGGCCAGGGAGATGCACTATGCAGGTCTTCCCGGGGGGAGCCCTTGAATTAAAAGCAGCCTGCATGGCTCAGGGCCTGATGTGGACATGGTGAAATCATGTGAAGAAGGACTCCAGTGAGTTCACACCGAATTTCACAAGCCCTCAGTCTCTGCAGGGTTTCCTGGTCACCGGCTCCTCTCTCAGTGACGAAGGAGGAGGATGCTCCTCTGAAGGAGCAGCTCGGCTCTGCTCTGTGGTACTGCACGTGCAGGTTCACAGGCAGTTCTAGCACGGGAAAACAGAGCCAGAAAGCAGAGGGCTGTTTAATAGCCATCGCAATGATGTCTAAGGTGGATATCGGCAATCAAGTTTAAGGGCCATTCAGATTGCAGGCAACGCGAACGCCCGTCAGTGCCGAGGCTCCCAGCGTCGCTCCTACAAGCAAAGACACACCAGTGGACTAGAGAAGCTTGTCTCACATCCCGCAGGGCACTCAGGCCTCCACATCCTTGTTGGCCTTTCCGCTGGCATGCCCAGACATTGCTCAGGGCCCTTGTTCCGCAGAGGGAAAGAGCAGCAAACGCCGTGCACCAGCAGCGGCCTCTCCTCTCTGCCCGCCAGCCAAATAACTGCCTTTGCCCTTCCCCACGAGCATCAGATGTGCTGCCTGGATGCTCCCTGCTTCCAAGTGGTCCCACGGAGAGGGGCCTGGGAAGCAAAGCCCCCGCAGGGCCACTCTCTGGGGTTGTTCCAGCTCCTGTCTCAAGCAAGCGAGCCAGGCTCTCTGCCAGCATAACCACACAGAAACATGCCAGCCTCCCTCCTCCCAGAGCCTGAGATTCCTTGGCAGCCAGCTCCTTTCCCCCTGGGCTTTTGTAGGAGGGCAAGGTGTTTCTCATGGGAAGATAGCTTGCAACATCCCTCGGCCCTGCTCACCTGCCAGCTGGCAAGGGAGCGGCATGGAGGGAAAGCCCTTGCCAACACGAGGAGCTCAAGGGAACCCAGGTGGAAGGGAGCAACAAGCCAAAGAAGTGCTGAAATAGCCGCCGTGGATGGGTAAAAGTGAGCAGGAAGGTGCTCCAAAATGAACTTACCTTAAAACAGAGGCTGTTGCGCTCTTCAGATACTATCACCAGTGTGGACGGGTAAAGCACTAACAGCCGGTCGTGCTGCTCCTTGGAAAGTAAAGAGGAAGAGGGTTCCCTGTGAACAGCCAGACAGGGCTCAGATCTGGAGAGCCCTTTACTTTGTCTCTCTGACAGCAGCCTGAGGCAAGGGCTCCGAGCTGCTTCCCTGCAACAGAGCTCCACCGGAGATTCCTGCCAGCTCCAGCTGCCAGCCCTGTCCTGCAACTGCTTATGCACGTGCTGTCCCCAGGCACCAACCGCTGGGCCACAGGAGCCGTAGCAAACCTTTTTCTATTTACCGGGATGTGGGTAAAATGGCCCTTTAGGGAGCCATTGGATGAGCGGCAGCCGGTAGGCAGGAGTCTGCACTAGTCGCTGCATCCGTTGCCTTTTCCGAGCCGTGCTGATAGGAGGTTGCTCCCCAGAGATGTGTCCTACCTGGAAAGGCAGATGCTGAAGCTTCACTTTGGAAACACAGAGGACATCGCCTAGGGATTCCCGCTGGGTCCCTCGCCACTCCTGGACAGGCATGTTCTGCACGGACCACCGCAGCTCCTCCTTCCCCATGGAGCTCTGCTTCCAGTCGTTCTAGGGACAGGAGCAGAAAGGAGAAGCAGGGTAGACATGTCCTCCCCTAAATGTTTAGCTAGTGCACGGCCCATCTCAGGACACTTTCCTAGTATGGCAGAAGCAGGAAAGAGTAAATAAATCTGTGCAGGAGCCACTTTTCCAGCTGGGACTGAATAATCATACTTGCTACCTCGCATCATGTGTACATTGCCTTTCAAAGGGGAATACCACTGTTTTACAAGTGGGGAGATGGAGACCGGGAGACAAGAAAAACAGCCCGCAGAGACTGGAAGAGAAGGCAGGTCTCTTGAATCTGGTCCTGTTTTCTAGGCTCCAGCCCCAGTCTCCTCCTGCAAATGTTTTGTAAACTCTAGATAATTGCACAAGCAGGCAACTGTGTGAGAATTTCTCTGAACCAGACCCAAACCTCTGACCCTTCAGAGGCTGCGGTGGTGGCACCTCTGGGTCACAGGTCTCCCTTTCAGCACACACACCCTGCCAGGCTCTCCTGCAAAGCCTTTCTTTTTGCACCCTTCCCTCGCAGGAGACTACACAAAAGGCAAGCTCCAAAATTAGAAGCTGTGTGCGCGCACACACGTGGCAGAAACGCGGCAAGCTGTTGTCAGGTCTCAGCAGTACGGAGCACCTTTGGGTGCCGTTCAGACTGAAATCCCACACTCGCTCCGGCGCTGGTTGCACAGACCCAAGACCCTAAGGCCATCCGAACACAAATACACGGTTCCTCCATAGGCAGTGGAGTTCCCAAGCAAGAACATGCCTGTCAAGTGTGGGTAATTAGCATGTCTACCCATGGTTATTTTAGGGGTGGTGGAATAACTAAAGGAATCGAGAGCTGGGAGAGGAATTGCCCAGGGTCAGCTCTAGGCACTGGCAAACAGGCAGGTGCCTCGGGCAGCAAGCAGCTGGGTATACAGAGAAGCCCTTGCCATGCTGCTGCCCTGGCCAGTGCTCTGGCAAGGCTGGTTCGTGCTGCTGGTGGAGAGGGGTCCATTGCCACGTGTCGGAAGGGCAGAATTACAGACCATCCACAGCCCCGGCAGCTGCTGGCGCTGGTATGAGCGGCAGCAAAACCCCTGTGCACCATGCCGGAGGGGCAGCTCCCTGACTGATCTAGTGAAGCAGCTGGCCTGGAAAAAGGGGATTAGGCCAGGAGTTAAGCCCACATCTCCTTCCAACATTCTGAAAGAGCAGCAAGCACAGCAAGGAGCGTTTGGAAGTGGACCCGGAACCCCTCTATCTTTCCATCCCCAGCCCTCTGCTCAAGCTCTCCAGCCTGGAGGAGGTGCCCGGAGGCCCATGGGGCTCTCAGGATTCTGGAGGAGGAAGATGTTCGGTGAGTGCCTAGACGTGTGGTGAAAATGGCTGAGAGAGGCTGGCTGCAGAGATTATCCTTCCGACTGAACGCAGCAGGAGCAGCGCAGCATCCGCCCAGCTGGCCCAGCTTCCCCAGTCATTCGGCTCTGAGCCCCCGGGATGGGAAAGGGCTGCCCACCACCTCACCGTCCCAAGACACTAACCTGAGAGAGGAAGGGCAAGCCAAGGCTTCCTCCATTTAGCTGGATCTGTTTCTCCAGGTGATAAAGCCACTGCTTCAGCTCTGACTCAGTAGGGCAGAACACGATAAGGGGATTCAGCAGAGGACCTAGGTATGCGAGACACGAGATGAGCTGAGCAGATAAGGGCACCAATTGCAGCACCAATAAGTAATTGCCTGGCCAGAGCTGTTAGGCTCAGCACCTCACACCACGGGCTGCCTGTGAGCTCATTGCTGTGTTGACATCGAGCTCCAGTCCTTTCTGCCGCTGCCTTGGGCACGTTGCCTCGCATCAGGCTGCCGGGGAGCTCACCGCCTGCTCATGCAGCCACATCTAGCTCTGACCACCAGCCACTTTTCAGGCCAAGACCAAGAATCAAAGACAGTACAGAAGTCAGGCTTGAAGTCAATAGGCAGATTTCAGCTGTAAAAGTCATTAATATTTTGTGAAAAGCGTCTCTGCGGGCAGCAACTATCACAATGTGCTGCTGCAGACAGCCTAACTCAACGCAGAAAATTCATGCTATTTCTTAGTTTCACTTTGGCACTCTATATGTAGAACCGGTAGCTTTCTGACACTGTTTATTTATTGCTTCATCAAATATAATCTGTGCCAGACAAGCTGAAACTGCTCTCAGACATACTCTTGAAGGGAGGAACAGCCCTATATCTTGTTGATTTTAATGTTTCCAGCTATCATTTGCTTAGTAGCGTGAGCAAAATAGTCTCACACGCCCTCTTGCTCTCACTACAGACAACCTAGTGACGTTAATAATCATTTCTGGCAGGCTGCAGAATGCATGTTATGATTAATAATTTACCAGTGATCTCATATTAAACCATACTTGGTACATGCTCAGTAAGATCTGGCTTTGCGGGACTTGGAAGTATTCAGATAAGCAAGTGCACTGGATAAGCATGATACTTTGCCCTTCTGTGGAGTCTTTCATCCCATAATTCCTGCATTATTTATGAACAACAGTCAGTTAAGACTTTGAAACACCTCTGTCTGTCAGGAAATGCACCAATACAGATAAAGCAGAGGTGGGGAAACTGAGGCAGAGACTCCCCGAGTGACTTCCCATAAGTCACTCCGTTCAGATCCATTACGGTAATTACGTGTCAAGCATTCCTGGGCATCTAAGTGTCTATGTACCATTGTGGCTCTGGAGTTCTCTCGTCTCCTCTTGCCTTGGTTCCCCTGTCTTTGCAATGGAGACAAAGTGATTCCCTAATTTATAGAGTTGCTGGGAGGGTATAAAGGTGCTAGCATTATCTAGATATTCTGGCAGCTCTGAATACTTCTTTGGGCACCCAGGCCCTTATACAAACAGCAGGAATTTTGCTGGTAGGGCACGACCCTTAGCATGGCACTGCTTGCTCTGCCACCTCCTCTCAGGCCAGCCTTCCAGATGTATCCTGAGGGTTCTTCGCGTTGCCGCATCTAAACAGGGCCCCGAAGGAAGAGAAAATGAGAAAAGAAACTCCTGCCTAGCCTTGAAGCCTGAGACGCGCCTGAAGCTCGTGCAGGGAGCTGCCGGGGAGGCTGTGAAGCAGAGCCTGAAAGGCTGCTGCTAATTCAGTTTGCTGCCATTTCCCTCAGCCCCAAGGGCACGTTTGCGGCAGGGCCATGACACAGCGGGGCTGAGCAACCTGTGCCGGCCTTTGTGCTGTTTTCTTCTGCCTTGTCCTTCCTCTTTCCTTATGAACTCTTCCAGGGCAACACTGGAAGCAAGAACGCCCCTGCCTGGAGCAGCAGCAGGTTTATCCCACCCAAATCTCTCTGTCTGGAGACACTAAACAGCTGCAACGTCTGCAGGTGAGGCAGAGCTAACTCAAGGTGCTCCACAACTCCATCGGCATCCAAAGCTGTGCAAGAGATGGACCGCAAAGCCAAGGTGATGGCCAGCCCCGGTCCACTTGTCCGTGCCAGTGCCCCAAGGGACGGCTTTGCACGCTGCCGGGCTTCGTTCTCATGCTTCACCTCCGCATTTCCAACGATCGTGCCGGCGTCTTCTGACATACTGAGCTACCCTAGAAAGTAGAGTTCATGGGGAACTCCTGAGGCCACAGGATTTCACAAGAGAATGGACGCATGTCTTTCTTTTGTGTTTCAGAGTCACGAGACGAAAGACTTCCACCCTGACCCTGTGTGGGGCCACAGACAAGGCTCTTATCCCCTCCATGCCCTGATTTCTCCCCCGCTAGCAGAAAAATAAGACTGCTCCACTGATCGCCCAGCAATCCTAAATATCGCTACCTCCCTGGTTTCTTCGTGTCACTGCTTCCCGAGATATCCAGCACTCTCTGTCAGAAAGGCTTTGGTCTGTTCTTTCCCTAAACAGGACACAAACCCAACAAAGCTTGAGGCAATTTTCCACCCAGCGGCACTCCTACATGTTTTAATACAAGCAGAACAAGTCCACCCACCCCAGTGCAGGCACCCCTGACAGGTTGTGCCTGGGAGAAGTTTTCTTTCATTTTACAGACTCCCAAAAAGCGTTGGAGAGCCCTGCCTAGTACAGCGTAACAAGACCACAACTCAGCAGTCCTGAAAATTAATGGGTCATTTGTACCAGCTCCTTTTTTATAATTTATGTCATTTTTTTCTTTGAGTGACCATTGTATAACTTTCCCTCTAACAGAGGACAGCAGAGTACGTAGATATTGGGCTTGGGACACAAACGAGCTTTCTTGGCTCTCTATTGTTACTGGGTTATTTACTTACTTCTGTGTACTTCAGTGCTTTAACCACTACTCCTGGGGGCTTGCAACTGCTGTAATTCAGCAACGACTAAGGCCAAAGAAGCGTCCAGCCAAGCTGCAGACAGCTTGTTATCCCAGGAAAACTTTTATAAAGCAAGATCACTCAGAGAAAAGTTTAAAAGTCTTGTGGAGGCAGGAGTGCTGCTGAGGGACGAGTCGATAAAGCGACATTGGGTCCTGCTAGCACCAGCCTGGCATTATTGGTAGACACAGCTCACCTCTCGGCACCGTTGCCCGTCCTGTCTACTTGAGCAGTGCCATGCGGCATCACTCCCTGGCTTTGGGGTTTATACGGCAACAAGAGGTGGGAGAAGGGGTTTTACTCCATTCCTTCGTTCAAATGTGGTGCACAAAGAGCAAATGACTGGGCAGAGGTAGGAACGGTCGCCATGTGTCCTGAGTATTAACCAGCTGGAGCGCAGGACCATCCTTCCTCTGCGCTCCCTAGCCAGTCCCTTCCCTGCCCGCAGCCCTGGGCATCACCGTCCAGGGGTTTAGGAGCAGAGAAGCCTCGGAGGGAAAGGTACAAATGCTGGGAGGAAAAGCTTCAGTTCTCTGCAACCTCTTTCCACAACGTGGTTCTTCTCTGGGACTGGGTCAGGGCGGGACAAAGAGCAGAGACATTTGTGATTCATAGACCCTCTGTTCTCTGTTCAAAGCAAACGAAGAGGCACCAACCTGCGATGCGGAAAGCGTGATCCTCCTGCCCAGTGCTCTTCCCATTCTCAATTTCACACACATTCAGCTCTTTTAAAGGCAGCAGTCCCTGCGTAAGAAGAACATGCTATTATTTTGGGGGGCAGCCCACAGGCAGGCTCTGCAATTAATGACCCTTTGCCGTAGGAGACTGGAATTCAAGCCTCAGCACCAGCAGGTTGCTGTGGCTCACGGTGTTAGACTGCAAAACATTGCTCTGAGGCGAAACATTTGGAACTTCGATCCAGCGCACTTCCCAAAGGAAGCAGGTTCAGCAGTTCCCTGGGCTCCGTGGGGCCAGTACTACAGCAATCCTCCGCCAAGCTCACAAGAACTTTCTTTGTATTCCAAGTGTTTCAGCTTTAAAAGAAACCTCAGCAAAACAATGATTTAACACGAGAAAGCCAGAAGATGGAAATGACCATAAAGCAAAATTGAGCTGTCCAGTTTCTATACTCCAGTTCTTCAGAGTCCCGCTATAACGAAGCACAGGAGCAGATGACAAGTTTGTGCTCCCTGTCTTGGGCTTTCTGAACAAGGACTTGAAAAGATGCTAATTGCTGTAATGTCTAGGGACCAGTACTGGCACATTAATTCCTTTTTAATTCCTCTAGAATTAATAAACTAAGGAGCTGTTTATAAAGTAGATGGGAGATTTTGTAATATTGTTGGTATTCTGACATGTGTCTTTTCAGTTGAAGGCTGGCTTGCTGGATGACTCGAGAGATTGTATTGGCATATTTCATTAACCTCAAGTCAACTAGAAGACAATAAATCATTTCTAAAAGGAATGAACTTTACAGACTCTTACAAAACAGCCACGCTCAGTTTTAGTTCCTCACTCATGCGGAGGGAGACCATGTTCAGGGCTTCCTGTTTGTTCGGTTGTGATTTTTTGGCTGCATGTGCAAAACAGCCTATTGTCTGTAATTCACCAGCATCATCAGGTTACAAGGTTGATGGTTTGCTGGGCTAGCTCCCCAAGGCTGCCCTCCGTTTTTTCCTTCCACCGTCTCCCGCGTGCCTCTTTCTCTGCCTTGCAGACGAAGAACTCTCCTTTGGTTCAGACGCCAGGGCTGAGGCCAGTGGGATTTTGAGCAATAGGAGCTCTGACCCTTGCCAAGGCACAATTCTCTGTGCTTGGTGCTCTACACAAAGATAAGTCCAGGTAGCCTAAACACCTCCCACCCCTAGTCCTGCCTGCCAGCCCTGCACAACTCCCTATCACACCTCTACGGGATCTTTTATCTCTGCCCACAGGCAAGGCAGAGGACGCAGGTGAAACTGAGGTTGTCTATGTACAGTCCTTAGGAAGAAACGCTCCCTTCCCCCAGGAGCTTGGCATCCACGGGAAGGGACTCGCTGAGATTACCCGGAGGAGGCCAATGGCAGCCCCAGGAGCTGAGGCCCCTGCCCTGGCACATCCCGTCTGCCCAGTGCCCCCAGCTTGGCCACACTGCCCAACTCCCCAGTGCCTGCCCCGGCGTCTCCGGGTGATGCCCTACCTGGTAGGTGAGTCCATTGGAGCCCATAGACTGGAAGTACAGGTAAGACTGGAACAGCTCCAAGAAGCAGTCATTCACCTCCTGCAGAAGAGACACATTTGGGGGTTTATCTCAGGATGCTCTCCTCCTCCCCACTTGACTCTGCATCTCAGACTGCTCTGTGCACAGAGAAGCCAGCGGTCGCTTATCCAAGGGCCAGCACCGCATCTCTGAGGGTGGATCTGCTGCCGGCCCAGCAGCTCAGCATGGAAGCACAGCCCAGGTCCCCACTGGGATGGGAGCCGGTGGGTGCCAGCCGGTACCCACGCACCATGCGGCAGCAGAAGTCTCTGGGCCATGCAGTAGCCCAAGGCACTCTCCGTGTGCCACGTTTCTCAGAATTACACTTTACTTCCCAGTCCTACAGGGTCACTCTGCACCTGGGAAGAGAAACACCCACAATCAGGTTCCAGAGCTTACCTGGCAGTGCTGGAACTTAAACTTGACCTTGGAGTAATAGATCATTTTGCCCAGATTCCTGACAACCGTTTTCCTTCGTCCCTTCTTGAACAGGCTGGGGAACCTCTGGTCCAAGTTTTCTTTCTGGTTTTCCTGGTTCTGAATATTCTGTACCAAGGATTCAGGCAAAAACAAATCAGAGGAGGTGGAAGGTGGGGGCCTGATGTCTGGAAGAGATGTTGACAGAACATCTTCCCAGAAAGGCTTCCTCAGAAAGGGCGGGCGCCTGGGCCGGGCTGTTTGTTGCTGGGTCTCCATGCCAGCGCGGAGCTGGGGTTCAGTTACTGGTGGGACACTGTCCTCCCTAGGCGGGGGGAGATACGGACCTAATGGGAGGCTTTCTGGGTTGGGAAAGAGGGGCTGCAGAGGCACATCCGACATTTAGGGTCTCCCAACTCCACGGACCACCTCCTAATCAAACTTACTGGAACGAGGACCGATCGAGGCTAAGCAATCACAGCTTGCCTTCCACTGGGGTTAGTGGAAAGGTTTTCTTTGCTCTGGTACCACCTGGATTCCTCAGCTCTCCCATCGGCTCAGCTCCCTCAGTTTCTCTAGGTGGAGTCTGCTGTTTCAGGTGCCCAGACAATTCTGAGGCAGAGTCCCACAGCCGTAAAAGCACTGCAAGGCAGTAAAGCGGCTCATTGTCAGTGCAAAAAGCTGAGGGAAGACAGCGAGCACTGCGGGAGAGCAAGGGCTGACGTGAGAGGGAGGTAGCACTCAGGGCTACGGGCTTCCCTTATTTTCTGCATTCTGGTTATATAGAAATTCTTCCTTCTGTCCAGTGGCACAAACCCACATCCCTGTGGCGCTCCGCTGCTCACAGCCCAGGGCTGCGGCTGCACTGCCTGGGTACTGCATAAATCCCAGGGTGGAAAAGCTCTGCCTGCAGTTTCTCTGGGAAGAACATTTTTATTTCTAGGGTTGGTTGATTCCCTTGGGGAGGAGGGAAGGGTTGTATCTCAGCAAGGCCACAGACATCACCGATTCCCGCCCCCCCCCAGGTCTACACCCCACTTGCATATCTGAGTCTTAAATATCAGCTTTGTTAGACAGGTCACAGACTCTGGGTATTCATTCCCAGGCAAAGGAGGAAGGTGGGTGGGAGACACAAGGTTTGCCCCGCTGCTCCGTCGCCAGGCTGTGAGCCCGCCTTGGTGGGACCCCACTCCGAGCACTGGCGGCCGCATTTGCTGGGAATACCTCCAGCGAGGGCATGGCCACGCAGGGGCTGGGAGGCAGGGTATAGTAGTGGTGGCATGTGGCTACCGGGGGGCTCATACGCTTCTGTCCAAACAGCATTTCCAGGAATGAGCAGGACAGCCCGTCACCCCGCAGTCAGGGGCTTCCAGCCGCCCAACCTGTCTGGCCCACGTGTGCCCGCTCCCCGTGCGTCGTGCCAAGGAGACAGCTGCGTAAGCCCTGTGATAAATGAAGAGCCAGCAGAGCTAAGCAGATCTGTCTTGCTGGGGCCTCCATGACTCACCCCTCCGGCATGAGATTAACCCCTCTCCTAACCCTGCCGGGGGGACATCGGGCCAGAGGGGAGCTGGTGAACCTGTAACGGGAACCTAATGCCGCCCGGGAGCCTTTCACCTGCAAAGCCTGGGGTTCCTTCCAGGGCCTCACTGAATTTAGGTAACTCTTTTTTAGGACAGAAGTTAACCCCTTCGCTGGTCAAAGTCTTCCTCCAGCTTTTCCAGCGGCACGCAGTACCCATGAGCGCATAGCCAGGTCCTCCCCTGGAGGTGGGAACCTGCTGCCTGCCAATTAATGGTCTCGCTGAGAGGCAATTAAGCGTAGGAAAAGATTACATTTGTGCTACAAGCCGCTGTCAGAACAAAGAGCAACTGATCACCTGACAGCTGTGACAGCAATAACAAAACACTGCTCGGATAAGGGCAGCAACCAGCAACAGGGAAGGGGGGAGAGGATCAAGTAATGAAATTACGGACACAGCGATAAGCAGCGACGTCAGCTGCCAGCTGCCCGGGCAGTGCTGCTGCCTGGAACGTGGCAGCCAAATTCCCCAGTAATAAGTGAGGCCTCCAAGAAGCAAAAGCAACCTGGGAGCTGTGAATCCAGCAGCAGTTTTGGCAAATTGCTCAGCCAACCTGCCGGCTTCCACAGGGATCCTCCCGGCATCAGGAGGGAAAGAGAGAGCTTCTGCTGCCGCTGTTCATGCGGCAAGAAACAAATTAAACAGAATACCTCCCTCTCCCAAACAAGCATCTAGCAGCCCCAGGTTGCAAGGGTTTGCAGCAAGACTGAGAAGAAAGCTAGATTTAGTGGCTAAGCGTGGGGGCATCTCCAAGACCACGGACAAAACGGGATCATGTCACCGAAATGACGGCAGGCACCGTCCACCCACGCCACGCCAGTCTTTCAAGCCCCAGCAGTCTTGTTACTCATGGTCAGGTATTGTGGTTTTGCAAGAAGAAGTGGGACTGTTCAGGTTTTTGGTTTGGGTTTTTTTTTTTTTTTACCAGGCAGATCTCTCCTGGCTTTTTTCCTAGCAATTTTATGTCCTTCACTGGGGTGCCACTGTTAGATCCCAAACGAATACAATACATGCGTATGTGCAAGGAGAACTGCCCTCACAGTTTTCCACAGGTTCCTGCCCACAACCCAGGAGAGCAGCAGCAGGGAGCTGGACATCACTAAATCCAACAGCTAGCACAAGTCCTGGAAAAAGCAAGCACAACCTGTTTGTGCTGCATTGGGGCAGCTGTGACACCCACCTCCTACCTGCTGCTTTTCATTCTAATACTGTCCAAGACGGTTCCAACCACAATCCCCGTTTTTCCTGCCGCGGAGCTGAAGCTCAGGGAAGAGCTGTGCCTTGGCCTGCCCATGGGTCAGGATCAGACCCCGGTTCCCAGGCAGCGTGCAGGGAATGGCACGGCCGAGCGGGCTCGCAGGTGGCATGGGCAGACAAAGCAGCCACAGCTGCCACCTCTAATTCCTGGTTTTCCCTGGGAGGCCACTTACACCGGGTGGCACAGAGGTGGCATCAGGCACCATCCTGCCCTGGCCACGGCGGGAGCCTGGGGCGCTGGGCACGAGCTCATCTGTTTTGTCCATCTGGAATTTCTCTGGCTTCTTTGTCCCCCACTTGGAGAAGCAGGCTAGCTAGCGCTGGCTCAGGCTTTCTCGCTCTTAACAAAACCCCTTTGTAAGGTTGATGGTGCTTCCCGTAAACTCCCGATCATCCGCTTAGGTACAACAGCAGTTTCGCAGGATGCGGAGGACTTGCCTAAACCCAAGCTCTGGAGAAAACAGCTCCTGCTGAATCTCAAATTTCTCTGGGCTCAGACCCACAAGTGCGTCCCTGCCCTCTCTGAGACAGGTTTACAGCCACCAACCAGCACGGCCTGCATCTGGCCATCCCCCAAAAAGCAGCACTGGGAAGCCCATGATGTCCTATGAGGGTCGCGGACCAGAGCTGTGTCACAGCCTCCTCCACGAGCATCACTTATCTCCCTGGCCCACGCACCCCCCGAAACCGTGGGGGTGCCTCAGGGTGCAGCCAAAAAGCAATTTTTTATCATTTATCATTTTTATCATTTATCATTCCTCTGAAATGCTCCCCTGGCTGGGTTGTGCTGGTGGCAAGCTCTCTCTCCCCCCCCACCAGCCCCATCCTGACCAGCGCTGTGTCCGTTAGCTCAGCTGTCCCGCTGGGTTTGAGGCAGTGCAGATCACTGGAAACCTGGTTTCTCTCAGGGTTTGGTGAAGCAGTGGGTTTCTGGCAGTGCAAGTGCCCTGACATGTTCTCTCCCTCTGTCTCATCCTACAGGTAGAGCAAGTTAATAATTAACCATCCTCAGCCCCTGCAGACCCCAGTGACTCCCGGCTGAATCACTAACCCTGGCAGCAGGAAGGGCTCAGCCTTGCAAGGCTGGTGCCCTGGGGCTCCGAAAGCTGCTGTTTAATGATAAAAGAAACAAATGAGAAGCACCGCTCTTCTGGCACATCCTCCCCCCTGACTTGGGTTGAGGCTTCGCAGAAGCCGTAACTGGGAAGTACGGGAAGCAGGGCAGAAGGCCGGTGGGAGTGAAAGGCTCCGGCTTTGTGTGCCAGCTGCCCGTGGCATGGTCCAGCCAGGGGCTGTTTTTTGGGGATGCTGCTTGCCCCAGTCCCAAACTGCCTGCCATGGCCAGAGGTTTGGTGACCCCATCTCCTCTGAGATTGCATCGGAAGAGTCCCATGCCGACAGCTCCTCTCCAATCTGGCCCCGCAGCAGCTGGTCACCTCCCGCTCTCGGAGGTGTTTCTCCTAAAAAGACGGGAGTGGGAAAGGGACTAAGCCAAGGCTTTCTCCAGGCCACACAAGAAGCTTGTGGCTGAGCAGGGAGTTTGAATTCCATCTGCCCCAGGCGAGGGTAACATCTAAACAACTGCTCCACCCTCCTTCCTTCCCTGAAGAGATCCCACACTCTCTTGTGCTCCCAAAGGAATAATCTCTGGGTGACCTTTGTTCTGTTAGCTTGCAGGATTCGTTTTCCAGGATCCGCTAGCATGACGGCTCTCCCTGCTTCCCCAGGGGAATTATCCAGGATCCATCCGGGACCTGGTCCCGTCAAGTGCTGCCCAATCCTTCTGGATGCCAGCTGAGTCCCACAGGGAACCATGCCCATGCCACATGCTCATTACTCTCACTCACAAATAACAGGCAGGACCGTGGAACAGTCCCAGTTCTGCTGCGCTTCCCACCTGTACGGCTCGGGACACATTCCCCGCGAGAGAGGACGGCACTCACCCACGGCCACCTCGCAAGCCAGGAGCAGGATCCCCATCCTGCACCCTTCTCAGGCTCACATGAGGAAAAGCAAAGATCCTTTGGCTTGGAAAGGGCCAACCTGGGAGCAGCTGAATGGAAAGGGACTGCAGGGTCCCTGCTGGCGGGGAGCAGACATTTGAACCTCTGCAGCAACCCAAAGTACATGGGCAGGGCTGCGCAGAACTGGGTCCTGCAATACACCGAGCCCTTGACAAGCGCCTCATCACCAGTGAAATGCTCCTGGCCAGCAGCTTGAAGCTGAAGAGATAATGTCCTGCTGCTGCCCCTCTCTGAAATAACCTCTGTCTAGCTGTGAGTCTCTGCCTCAGTTTCCCTTTCCCCCCATATCCCATTTCCCATGCAGCAGTGGAGACGGATGCACAGTACAGCCCAACAGGCCCTGAAGCTCGGTCCGCATCCCTGACCCATCCAAAGGGACCGAGCAAACATACTGGGGTTCATCGTTTCACCTCTGCTTTCCCTGAGCAGTGCTGGGAAATGGGCCATATGGCCACAAGGCTGGTACATGCCTGGGACAGACATGCCCTTTCTGATTACCTTCCCAAGGCTTATTGCTAATACACTGCCTGCTCCGTCTCATTCCAGCGTGGGAATGAATCATCCTACCTTTGAATGCTCGCTCTAATTTTCCCTTCCTCCACAGGCTACCCAGAAACAAAAGAACCACGAGCAAAGGGGTGTGTGAGAGATTCCCACCATGCTGCCTGCTTTGCTCTCAGCACGACGCTCCCACCCCGTCACACATTTTTGGGTGATGGCAGGTGCCCTCAACACCTGCACGGGGAACCTGGAGCAGCCAGCCCTGCTGCTGCGAAGGGCCCAGGGCTCATCCCTTCCTGGGCTGCAGGTGTGACCTCCATCTCCTTGAGACAGACCTGCTGCTACCCCCGGATCCAGCCCCATCGTCCCGCTTAGGCACAGCCCTGTCCTTGGGGTGGGTGGGAATAATGTCCGGGAGCAGTGGGGAGGGGGGATTGGATGTGTTTGTACTTGCCTTTCCTGGAATATACTGCAGGATTTTGTCTGTGGTCGTATCTCTCTCCTGCCCTCCTTCTATACCAAAAATGCTGGGCAGTTTTTTCTTGCCATTTTGTCTACAGAGGGGAGAAAAAAACCAAAACACACATGCAAACACAGATCTAGGCTGATGCATAGCGAATTCTGCCCAGAAATAAGGAAGCCAGAAAGCTAAGTAAGCAATTTGTCACAGGCTTTCTAATCATCCCAGCCCAGCAAAGGACTGATAAACCGCCTGGGAGAATTGTAATGGGGTTTGTGCTGCACTTGTTGGTGTTTCTTTGCTTTTTTTACATGTCTTTGCATAACCAAACAATCAGCTAAGCTCATCTGTGTCTCCAAATCAGCAGAGGGACCAGATGTTCCACTGCAAAAGACAAAGACCAAATCCAGTCCTGACAACTACTCCAAAGCCCCTGGAGTGGAGATGCATATGTACACATACACCACCATATATTCACAAACAGGTTTTATTTCTGTCTTTGTGGTTTTCCTCCCTCTTTCCTTCCACTCCCAGCAAGGCCCCCGGCTTCTCCTTGCATGCACACTATTAAGGAGCAGTTACCAAAGAAGCACTTTGTTGGGACTTCCCAGCAGTCGCCCTCTCTTTCAACCAGATTGCAGTGTTTAGTTCAGCAGAAACCGGGCTTATCTCCACGGAAAGCCATGAGCGTGGGAAGCCGGGAGTCAGTGGGGAGAGGAGGTGCTTGGCTGCTCCACTGCAGCTACCTGATATCAGCTCTCCGGGGGTCCAAATTCCCCAATTGATCCCCTCTCTTGTAGCCCACAGTAGCTCCACAGACTGCTACAGGTTTTCTCCCAATTTATAGCAGCACAGGAGACCGAGGGGACAGCTTCAGTGTCTCCTCTTGATTTAGAAACCCCTCAGCCTCACGGAGTTTAGGGGATTTGCCTCAAAGCCCAGAACGTACGCCGAACCCAACGTAGACGGGGCCGGCAGGTTTGCCAGGAATCACCTTGGTTCCCGAGAGAGCTCCTTTCCAGCCCAGAGCGCTCAGGATGGGGAGGGCTCTGCTCCACGGGTGCTTAGGTACCAGCAGCAGCACAGTGGCTGTGCTGACGGGAGCACGGCAGTGGGAAAAGCAGCATGCAGGGAATTTTGCCCTGCAGTCCCTGGCAGGCTTTATTTTGGGACAGCCGTCCGTCATCGTGGTACCTGAACGCTGCCCTGGCCAGCCCAGCACCGAAGTTCCCGGAGGATTTCACAAATATTTGCTGTTGTGTTTTCCTTCAGGATTACAAGCGCAGGTCAAATTGTACAGGCAGAATGTTGGGATTTGGGGCTTTCTCTCTAAAGTTATAGGAGCGTGAATGTTGTTTTTTCACACCACAGCACCGCAACTCTGGGTGTCGTGAATAAAAAAAATTCGCAAGTGAAAACAAGGAGTGTCAGGCATTCTGCACCTTGCCCTGCCTGTCCCATAGAGGGGAGCTTTGAATTTTCACAGTGAAACGAAATAAATGGCGTTTCTCCTGGGGGCAGTGCCGTTGGGATATTCCGCCGGCAGAGCCCTAGAACTCCTTCCCAGGCACTCGTGGCGAGCTGATCCCGTTTGGCACTGCCCAGCACCCTGCGAAACCATGCAAAAAGCCCGATTCTGCCGAGCACGTAAATAACTCCTGGATTTCCCCAGCGGGACTCAGCCGCTAGCCCAATTCTGCATGGTGCATCGCACGGGAGAAAATCCGCAGGGAAGCCAGCACCACTCGGAAAAGCAATCCAAAGTAAAAGCGAGCGTACTTACTCTTTCTTCAGCGAAGGCTTCCTTCTGAAAGAACCTCTGAGCCTCCCAGGTGCCTGAGGAACACAAGCTATATTCCCCATACCGGCAACGACTGGAAGCTCCCAGGAGCAGCGGGAGGTTTGTGCGTGCGTGTGTCAGGCAGACGCTCCCCTTCCGCCCGCCGTGACTCGGGTGGGTGTGGGCTGCGGGAGTTTTCGGATGGGGTTCCCTGCTCCTGCCCCTCTCTCCCGCCCCACTTCGGGAGGGGCGAGCCAGGTGAGCGGCAGCGGCCCCCCCCAGGACATACACACACACATGGGGGGCTGCCTGCCATAAGGGGGGGTCCCCTGCCCACCCCCACCCCCCCGGGACCCCCTTTCTCTCTGCCTCTTCTGGTGAGAAGTGTTTCAGGCTTTGGGGATTTCTCGAAGAATATAAACCGTGCCCTCGAAGTGGGTGAATCCAGGCTGGGAGCTCCTTTTCCCAGAATTAAATAGAATTCAAAACCCAGCGGTGCCGGGACGGAGCGAGCGACCGCAGCACACTAACATTTCTTAACGGCAAACAGGGCGAAGCTGGAGCCCTTAATAAATGCGTCTGGAGTGTTTTTTCCGAAAGGAACTCGATCCCTGTTCGCTTCAGCCGGATTAAAAAGGGTGCAGAGACATAATATTGGTGATTATTGTTTAAGCATTCTCCAAGGTGTTCAAAAGGCTGCACTCAGAACAGTTGTATTAATTAAAAAGAGCCAGCCTGCATTAGAGGTGAAGTGAAACAAACAGTATAAAAATATAACAAATAAACAGGGGAAGGCTAGAGTATATTGAAATCTAGGAATTACAGAAAATTGATAAAGGAAGCAAAGAGCAAAAGGAGATGTGTATGACCAGCAAAACTAAAGGGGTATTTCTAGAATAAATCCTTTAAAAGGAGACAAACCAAAGATTCGTGACCACAGCATGAGTCTTGTACTATGTGGAAATAGAATTAATAATAGTGAGTAGTTAATACAAAAGGTAGATGCAGAATAAATATTTCTGTTCTATGGATTGAAAAGAAACCAGGCAGTGTAGTCACAGGAAATGACAAACCCCTTTTCATTCCATGGTACTGCAGGGAGCTGTTAAAAAGCAAACACAAAACTTAGATGCTCTGGATCGGCAGGTCCAGAGAATTGAAATCCAAGAGTTTTTACGAGACCTGAACGACAAAGGTCTTGGGTCGCTGCTATTCCTTTGCAGTAAGTCTTGCAGGACCATGGAATTGGCAAAGACTTTGCATAAGTTAATGGGGATATCAATATTTCAACGGGTAAAGAAGACCATCCCGGTAATTATGGGTTTGTCAGTTGACACTGATTCCTAGGAAAATGCTGTGACAGATGTTAGGGAGTTTGATTAAGAATTGGAGGAGGAGATTATAATTAATACAAATCAATGTGGGGTTATGGAAATTAGATCTCGTCAAACTAATTTAATTGCTACCACATTTGAAAAAAAAACCCAAATAGATTTAGTTAGTATAAAAAAAAGTGCTGATCTAAGAAATTACTATAAAGCACATGATGTGACACATCTATGCAACTTTCCAGTAAGACTCTAAAACACTACAAAGACTGCAAGATCCACAAATCTATTATAGACTGGCCAGCCAGGGAGAGTCAATAGCGAACAGGGACTGTTCTCTGGGAAGAGTGTGTCTGCCGGCGGCTCCAGGGAGCAGGTTTTGTCTCCAGACTGTTTCGAGTGACAGTCCAGCAGCTCCATCTTGCTACGGTAGCAGAGAGGCTACGGGGATGCAGCTAGGCTGGAAGCGTGTGCATGGGGAACAGGCCTGTGACAACCAGCTGGCAAAGAAATAATAAGAAGAGACACAGAGAAAGTGAAGCTGGACAAGCTGAACCTGGGAACAAGGCATACGTTTTTAACAGGAAAGGTTATTTCTTACCACAACAACTCCCAGAGGACTGTGATGGCTTCTTCAACAAGGGATTTTTTAAAACCAGGAGAGGATGCTTTCCTAGGAAACCTGTTTGAATCAAACTGGGATTTGCTATGTGAGGTCTTATGGGCATACTGGATGTGTTGGACTCCATTTGCACCTGCCTTGTCTTAGAACTGAAGTCACCCTGCAGTAACAAAATCAACATATCCCCAAAGATGTAATCGTACAGTCAGGCAACACTTGCCCAGGGAGAGCTGCTGATAACGGACACGCCATGAAATTTCTCAAAGGCCTCCACATCTTTGGCCTTTAAAAACAGCCACTTTGTCCCCCTCCCTTTTCTGTCATATAATCCATTAACCCTTCATGGCCGAGCAAAGCAACAGGACACCCCTCCAGAGGGCCCTTATCAGAAACACCATAACTGTTATGGCAGGGTGCTTCTGCAAGCTCTCTCCTCTCCGCACAGCTGTGAAACAACTATCCAACAGCAAAGCCACGTCCCAGCACCTCCTGGCAGAGACCAAAAATTACAGCGAACAGCAACAACTGTGTTTTATTCAGGAAAAATATGATTCCTCCTAAGACCCGTGGCTAACGTGGTCAGCACTGTGACCAGAAACGCGCTGTTCCTCCAACGTGTTTGTTCTAAATGAAACCTTACAGCTCAAAATAGCAGTACCAGTGCCTCTCTCCTGCTGTTATTGTAGGTAGGTCCTGCAAACTGGGAGACCAGTGGTCCCAGCACGGCTGGCGGGGCTGAGCATGACCGGTGGCTGAGGACAGCTCTGGCTCTTGGCACGCTGGGCACACAGGCTCGCAGGGCAAACTGCTCTCCTGTACCCCCATTGCTCTGCTTCCAGGAGGGCCTGAACCAGGTGGGGAAGCACGCTCAACTTCGGAAAAACTGTTACAGCACGGTGGTTATTTACAGAAACCCGAAACAGAAGCAAGAGCCTAGCGAGCAGCAAGAAAGAGGGCAATACCCAAGCCTGGGATGCCCACCGTACAGTATCACGGCTTAACTGCAGGTCTTGTCGTACACACGCGTGGGAAAATTCCCTTTCAGGCCCCATGGGATATTGCCATGCAGCTTCTCATTGCTCTTTTCACCCCCTGCACTCCCACCACCATGAAATGGGCTTAGTATTTCCCCCCCAGGCAGCAGTGACTGGCAGCAGCTAGCGAAGGCAGAGCTGATCTGCTCCAGAGCCTCCTGGCTGCTGAGAGGGGCCAACCGGCTACGCCTGCCCCCAGGCAAGATGCATAGGGCAGCTGGAGGTAAAGGAGGATGTTTCTCATCTGGTTTTCATTTCTACTGCAGGGGAAAGCTGTCAACAGCACTGGAGACTGGGAGTCCTAGAGAGACCAAACTAGAATTTAACAGCGGGGAGAGGCGTAAATCATTCTGCCTCTAAAGCCACCATGCCTTGGGCTGGGCGGTCTCCAATACCATCAGCATCTTTGCCCTGCTCTTTCTTCTGGGGTAGGGTGAAGGTGCTTACAGCAGCGGACAGCCCCAGGACAGAACCCTCTCTGGGAAAACGAAGCACCCTGTCCGCAGGACAGCAACCTCCCCGGCCAGGCACCCAGCACCAGCCAGCCCAGCGCAGGGCAATACAGAGAGCAGCTCCCTGTCCCCACAGGAGCGGGGCCAGAGAAGCAAAAAGGAAGGATGCAAGAGGCAGGATCCGGTATTCAAGAAAATGTCTTTATTGTCCATGTTGGCTTCTATTGCTTGTATCCCCTCCCCAATCCCGTGTAGTGCAAAAAATTCAGAGAAACAGAGTTCCACATAAATAAGTCAGGTAACTTACAGAGAAATCAAAGTGACGACGGTTTGACGTGGAGTAGACCGGGTCTGCCTACCAGTAAGGCCAAGCAAACTTCTCCCCCCGGTATCGGGGCGAGGGCTCCAGCCGAGCCTTGCTGTCTCACTGCAGACTGACACCGGGGTCCCTGGGCGAAACACATCAACACACACAGCCCGGAGCCACCCGCTCAGGGATGCTCCTCCGCTGGGCAAAGCTCACATGGGAAATCACACGAATAACATTTTGGGTGAGACGCCACTAACTAAAACTGGCAGAGAAGCCACACACAGTTGACAGTTCTCCTCCCCTCAGATAGGGTACTACGCACAGACAGACAGACACAGACGCATATCCCCTCCGAGGCCTCCTCCTCAGCCAGGGATGTGCAGCACCAGAAGCAATTCCACCCTGGCATCTCCCAGGGCAGATGCTGACACCTCGTGTCCACACAGTGTGGGTCGGGGTGCTCCGGACCCCCGCAAGCTGCTGGGGAACTAATAATTTTACCCTTTCCTTCCTTCTTTCTCCTTTACAGGAAAGCAGTGAGCACCTGCATAGTTAGAACATCAGAGATGCAAAAAGCTCCCTCCTCCCCAGGTTTCTGCAGAGCAGGCTCAGTGGTGATATTGCTCAGGACCCAACCGGTGGGTGACAGGAGCCATGCTGCCCCGTTTCCCTGATCCTCAGGAGTCAGGACAGCACTGCACACCATTTGTAATGTAAATTGCTAAAGATTGCAACTGGGGCCAAGGGCACACGGCACAAAAATTCTCCTCGGCCTACTCGCTCGCCCTCGGCCTACTCGCTCGCCTGCAGCCCCCCTAAGGCAGCAGCCCCAGTTGGACCAGATGCTGAGCTACTGCCACAAAGACTCATTCCTTGTTTGAAATCAGCCCCGTTTCTCCCTTCAGCAGTTCCTCTCTGGCCATACATTACTCCCTCCAGCTCCGCTGTCCTTTTCGCCATGCCTCGTGCAGAGGCCTCGGCAGGACCTCGGCACATGGCGCCAAGGCCCAGCACCAGCACCTTTCCCCTCTGACGTGGCCGTGGGGTTTTTAGGCTGATCCTCCCTCAAAGAGGGCCCTAGAGTGCGCTTGAATGCGCTGGTCGATACGAGTTCAGCAGATGACTAAAATCCTGATGTTGCTTATAGGAATGGGATGGAAAGGATTGAGACCTCGCTCACGCATAGGCACGCGCACGCAACAGAGCAGACTTGACCGATTTCATCGTTATTTCCAATAAAGCGGATTCCCGTGACCTACTACCACGCTGACCAAGAGGCAACCTGCACGAGCGGAGCCTGGACATTCGCAGGGTCCTCTGCAATCCAGAGGAATGGGAGAGCTGCCGAGCTGTGACAGGCTGAGGCAGAGGCTTGGCAAGTGAGAGGGGAACAAAAAGCAGATTTAGAGTCTGTTCTAAAAGCCAAAAAGGTTGCCTCAGCCTGAGAAGCCCAGACTGTCCCTGGGGAGAGGCTGGGGGGAGAAGCAGCCCCGATTTTCAGAAGCTGCTGGTAATTGCAGGTGTCCAACGTTAGGCACTGTAGTAAGTGGGCTTCTAAAACATGCAGGCACCCGTCCGGGAGAAATCAGATTGCCGTAAAAATTGCCTTAAGTTGTGGAGTCCCTGTCTCATCTCAAAGTCTCCTTTCACCCCAAAGAAAAGAGAAAAGAAGAAATCCCTAGCCTGGTTAAAATTTAGGCCAGTGAATACCACCACAAGTGAAATCTGAACTCTGTAAATGAGAAACAAGAAGGAACAGGGAAAAAAAGGATAAGGAATTTGTTCAAAACAAACAGTTAGACCATATTTCCAATGCTACATTTGAGCACTATTGAGGTACCAGTGGTTGAGTCATTCCTCTACAATGTGGAGAACACCTGATAATATGTCTCTGTTCAAAGCTCATACACACACCCTACAGCGTACGCATTGAGAACACCACCCAAGAGGTTCCATTGCACAGGTAGGTCTAGGCCTGTGACTTACAGTACTAATTTATTCAACCTTTAGTTAATTAAAGTGGTTGCTTAATTGCCAGGCAGTTGCTAATTGCAAACGGTCCCTTCCACGCTGTTTTCACTGTACATACGGTATCTCACACATGCACACACACCCACACATCTCTAGAGAACGTCTTCCAGGACACAGTCATCATCTCATCAACAAATGAGAAAAGTAATTGCATCCCTTCTGCTGCCTTAAAAGCAGATGGGATGGGGAATACCAGGGTAGTGTAAAAAATAAAGGGATATGAAGTCATTAAAAATTAAAATATTAGCATTCAAATAAAAAAAGGCAAAAAATTAACACCCAAAAAGTAACACCAAGCAAACCTCCTCATTTAGAAGGCTGGACTGTTCTTGTTCAAGAACCGATACCTTTCCATAAACCCAGAATCTGCTTTGCAGAGAGGGGAACAGCAAACAGGCCCACCCATTCCCAGCCAAACTGTGAACCAGGACCACGTGCAGAGAGCAGGCAGCCGCACAGTCCTTCGAACCTGGGACAGCAATGGCATGGATGCAAACAAGGTCATTCAACCCATCTGCCTGGCTGGGGACTCCCCAGAGCAATGGTCAGCTGGGATCTTAGTGAATGAGGTGAGTATGGAAACGCTGGAGGGTTCAGGATGCTGCATCCAGTTGCGTCTCCAAACCTCACCTCCTCCAGGCCCCGTCCCTTAGCTGGGCTTCTTTTGTTTGTGTATTTTAAGGCATCAATTAGACACCGGTGAGAACCATACAGTGGCCTCACAGTCTTTAACAGTGCACAATAGGCTTGGTAAAGAGTTTGGCTACAGTGACATTCAGAGGAGCGGTTGCACATTCAGCCGTGTCCTTGAGGGGAGTGCTGTCCACCTCTGCCACCCCACAGGACTCCCGAGAGCCTCCAAGGCTGGCTGTGCTCGTACATGTGGCACCAGCTGGATCACATGAATCCAAGAAGCAGCAATGGTTTAAAGTTTCCCCTCCCCAAAGAAAATATACACCCTTTGGGTGAGCGGTGAGATGAGTCTGAACGGAGCAGAGAGCAGCCCCTCTCCTGGCGTTCTAGAAGGAGGGTGCTCGTCCAGGAAGCACATTTCTAACTGCTGTGGTCGTGCCGATCCGATGTGTGCACCAAGAGTGGGGATAGCTCCGGGGGCTCACAGGAGTGCTGGGGCTGGAGGCAGCAGCTGGTACCTTCGCTCTCCTCCTACAGCGACCGGCTGCCCCGTGGGGCCGGCCATGCTGGCCTAGCGCTCCGCCAGGCACCCCTGTCCCCTTGAGGTAAGGTAGGTCCTGATTCTTTGTCAAAGGCTCGTCGAAGACACCGACAGCGTGGGCGAGGAGGGGGGTGGGAAGTTGAGGAGTTCCAGCACAGCCACCCCCACGCTGCTCCGGCGTGTGAACATGCAGGAGGCTGCCACCCACTTGTTGGTACGGGGGTTGTACTTCTCGATGGAGTTGAGGCTGGAGCTCCCATCGTTGCCACCCACTGCGTACAGCCACCCATCCATGGCCACCAGGTCGTGCGTGCTCCTGGAACAACCATGCAGAGACCACATGTGAGGCTCGAACACGGCATATGTGAGCTGTAGGGGAGCTCAGTACCTCAGATGAACTAGCCAGAGCTCTGCCACCCCACAAAAGGGAGTGCCCGACCTCACAAATGCCCAGTGAAAATGAACAGACAGTGGCAGAGTGCAGTATAGAGTCTCACGTCTTCCCCTTCACTCTGATACCTTCCTACCACTGAAGAAGTGCCACCTCTAAATAACAGTCCCTAGGAGACTAAAATCCTTGGACTTCCAAGCCTTAAATCCTCCCACAGCCCAGCAACATCTCCTACGTGGCCTCAGCCGACTATACCACCCGGTTCTTTATGGCCACACAGACTGCTGAGAATAAATCCCTCTGCGGAAAGCGCCTGCCGCAGAACGTCCCTGCTCTGCCCTCCTGGCACACAGGCTCCGGTCCCTCGCAGTGCAGCAGGGAGCGTGGGCTGCCTTTTGTGTAAGCAGCACAGAGCCAGCCAACTGCAGCGTTAGCCAAGCCCTGGGGCACGGTCTGTATTTTACAGTTGGTGGTGCCAAGCAAGGCAAGGCTCTCCATGAGACGGGATCCCCATTTCTGACTGCAGCAGCTGAGGCTCCCCTGCAGCTCAGGAGTGTGACAGGGGCAGAGCTCCTTACCTGCGGATGTTCATGGGTGCCACGCTCTCCCATGTGTTGGTTTTGGGGTTGTAGCGCTCAACAGAGTTAAGGCAGCTGGTCCCATCATTGCCGCCAGCCACATAGAGCATCCCCTCCAGCACGGCCACTCCTGCGCTGCTCCGACGGCTTAGCATATTGGCAATGGGCGTCCAGGTGTTGATCTGGGAAGAGGCAATGTTTGTTCGCGAGACAGCTGTAACAAGGCATTTCCCATGTCCCCCTGCCAAACCAGTCCTGTGACATTAGTCCTGTTCTAACCACACAGTTCCCGACGTATTGGTCCTCCCCCAAAAAGACTTTTTGGGGCACCCTGCTTCTTTCCTTCCAACCCTCCCGCAGGAAGAGCTGCAGGCCCCAGGACAGACCTCTGCCGGCCGGCTCAGGAAAGCACAGCTGCAGCTGGCAGGAGTCCTGCCATCCCAGGGGCTGAGCCCAGCAATCTCTGTGCCAGGCCACCAGCCACGTCACAGCTGAATCCCAGCCCAGTCATGGGGCTTGAGCTGTATCTATTCCCAAACTGTACAAGTCACGACTGCAGCTTTACAGCTCAGGAAAAACCTCCAGGACCTTCTCTTGGATCTTTTTTGCAGCGATCTAGCCTGCCCTAACAGAGCTGTGAGAGCCCAGGCCCACCACACGTCCCCAGCCTGCCACAATCCCTGCTAACCGCTCCGGTTATGCATGCGGCAAGGACCTCAGCTGGAAGCTGGAAACAGCTCGGGGCATGTACAAGAACGGTTCTTCCTAGAGAACTTGAGCTGGCCTACAGGCAACGGGGATAGAGAGTGTTCTGGTGGTTGAAAATCCCAAAGAGATATCTCGGAGCCTGCACGGATGAGCTTTTGCTCATTTTGCTCTGGATTGCACCCCAGATACTCTGCCCCTGCAGAAGAGCTGGGGAGAGGTCCAATACCCACTCCATCTCATAGTCACGCATGGTGGCTTAAGTCTCCAGGGAGGCAGGCAGGTCTGTGCTGCACAGGCTCATGTGGGCACACCTTCTGCTCCACTGCTGCTGCGACACTTTGCTGGGAAGCAGTCACATCTTAAGCTACGGCAGCGGTTTGCTAAGAGACCACGCATACCTGATCTCTCACTGTCTGCTAAGTTCTCTAGCAACTTGTGTAGCCCTCAGCTTTCTGCAGGGCCCTTTCAGGCACCCATCAAAGGGAGAGAAGGAAAAGGGTTATCAGGCGTGCTCTCTCTTGTATTTACCTGGGGCTCATACTTTTCTACTGTGGCTAAGTGGGATGAGCTGTCATATCCCCCAACGGCATAGAGGTTGCCTTCTGCAAAGACAGTCACACATGCACAGGAGTTAGCTAAAGAGCATGGCCCCAGTCCCAGCACAGCCTCCCACAACTCTCGCACAGGGTGCCCATGTAGATATCGGCTGAGCCACAGTGCCTCCTGCTCCCCAGGCAGCCAAGCTCCTCTCAGCCAGGCTCCCCCAGCTTCCCCTCCCCTTGCAGCACGCAGCATTGTGAAATATTCATCAGGCAATTTCTCTGCCACGCTGCAAGCTTCCCAAAGAGCTCGTTCGCCTGCCGCTTCTTGACCTCCTCATTATGGGAGCTGCAAGTGCTCTGCGCCAGAGCAACGGGTTATTTTTAGCAGCGGAGGCTGGAGCAGGGGAATGCCAATAAAGGCTGTGGCAGACAGAGAGTATGAGCTGGTGATGGAGCGGGGGGAACCTCTGAGTCAGCACCGAGAGCCAAAACCAGAGAACAGGGCAGGGGGGAGGCACCGTAGGGATGCCGGGAGCAGCGTGCTACCCCGGCATCCCCAGGGAGGTCCAGCACCTGCTAAGGGTGGAGAGTGGTTCTTGCACTGACCCCATAGCTGCACTAAACAATCAAGTGGCCAGTTCCCACACTGCAACCTCCTTGAGGACACAATTCATTCAACAGAGTCAGGAAACACCACAGCATTGCACCTAATGCTGTGACACCCCTGGTAGAGACAGTTTTGACCCTGCTACTACTGCTTGGATCATCAGTAAAAGGATTGCCCTGGTTTCATAATGAAGGAGTAATAAGGTTGTCTCTTCCTTTCTAGGGAGAGGTGATCATCCAGAGCTAGCCCTCTTGCTCCAAAGTAGAAGGTGCACAAAGGAGCTGAGGAACAAGTTGTGGGTCCCCTCAGAAGTTGCCTCCAGAATGTGATGAAACCCAATTACTAGCGAGACTGAGGAGGAGAGGAAAGGCAGGGAGCATGTCAGGACATGGCAGAGGAATGGCTGGGCTACCCGGACTCACAGCTAGGGAATCTAGGAAGAAGGGGCAGGAACTAGAACGGAAGAACATCGAAAGGAACCACCAGAAATGCAAGAGACAGTCTGCACAGAAGTCAGTCAGGTCCTCATGCCATCACCCACCTAGCGTTGCCACCCGGACGTAGCGTCTCCTGGTGCTCATGGCAGCGATGGATGTCCAGGTGCCTGTCAGAGGGTCGTACCGCTCTGCGCTGCAGCAGGCAGGGACACAGGAACATAAGGTGTGACACTGGCAAAGCCCAGGTCAAAGCTCTTTGACACAGGCCCTCAGGGGCAGCTCCCAAGGAAGCTTGGGAATAGACAGGGAAAATAGAGGGAAGAACTGACAAAGGCTGTGTTCTGTTGTGGCAGAGGGCTACAAAATGTTTTTTCCCCGGAGAAACTTTGCCTGGGCCAAAGACATAGCACAGAAGACATAACTGGATTGCAAGACATCTACTCGGGGGGCCAGTCCGCCTGTCAGGAGCAGGCCCTGTGGGCTCCCCAGGCACCCAGCGCCAAGGACAGTGCATGCAAGAGCAGTGGAGGAGCCTGTAGCAAGGCAATCCCCTACCTGTTCAGGCACGAGGCCCCATCGTACCCCCCAGCAGCATAGAGAAGACCATGAAGTGCTGCTACACCCAGGCAGCTCCTCCTGGTGCCCATGGACACCTCAGGTTGCCAGGAATTGGTGACAGGATCATAGGACTCCACTGTGGCCAAATCAGAGGTCCCGTCATAGCTGTAAGGGAGAAAACAAAAGGAAGATGTGTAAGAGCTGGGGAGGCTGGACTGCAGGTGAGGCTGTGGGCTGGTCCTACAGCTCTGGAGCCAACCGAGAGCTTAGATAGCACAGGGCCTTGGGTCCCTGTCACCCACCCCTCCTCTTTCCCCCCCTGCCCAGCTTCTTCAAGGCAGAGTGCATCAAAGCACCTGCTAAAAGCACAGACCCCTTAGCTGAGCTCTCCTGGGGGTCCTGCAAAGAAAGCAGGTCTCAGGGGGGTCCTGCACCCTGGGGCAGAGGTGGGCTGGGGAGTTAGCAGGCTCTTAACAGCCTGCAGGATAGGGCTAAGGGAAATGGGAGGCAACGGTGCAAGTCCAGGACGTAGCCACCGACAAACGGAGAGCTTATTGCTCCGAACTGCAGGGCCAGGGAAGTAGTTTTCAGTTTGTAAACCAGAGACAGGAGATTCTGGCTCTGTTGAGAGGCTGCAGAAAGCATCCCTGCCAGCATCCCGCGCACGGCTCCCATGCCCTCCTTACCCGCCCACAGCATACAGCTTGTTCCCAATGGCAGCAACGCCCACTCTGGCCCTGCGAGTCGACATGGAGGCCACCATGTGCCACCGATCCGTCCGCGTGTCATAGGCCTCGCAGTCCCCATGGATGGCAAACAGGCTCCCCCCACCTGCGCACGGGATGGCAAACAGAGCAAACAACAGTCCAAAGGGCCCGGGAAGGGGTTCGCATGGATGTGAGCACGTGGCAGGAGCCTTACCCACAGCAAAGAGCACGGTGCTGGCCCCCTCGCAGCGCCGCGGCCTCGTCCTGCTGTTGCTGAGGACCCCTCTCTGCTCCGGCATGAGGTGGTACTTGAGGGCTTCAATCAGCAGGTCCTTGCACTCTGAATGATGCCGCACCAGCAGCTCCGTGTCCACGTTGCTCATGAGGAAGTCCCGGCTCAGCAGGGGCAGCCGCACGCACTTCATAAGCTGCAGGGAGAGGAGTTGCACCCCATCGGCACGGTGGGAAGGGTTCGTCCCAGTCCTGCCCCCACATCCCCCCTACAAGCCCCGGGGACCCTGGCAAGGTTAACTCCTCCTGGAGAAGTCATCCTGCTCGCTTGGCAGAATAGGCAGGCAGTGACAAAGGGCATCAAGGCACATGCAGCAATTCAGCCTTAATGTCTTCTGCAGAGCCAGGAGCCCTCAGCCTGGCTGTGACACATCCCACAGCCACCCCAGACGCCCACCCTGCCCTCTGCCAGTACCCACATCCTCTTCCAGCACTCATGGTACAAGTAACAACCCTCGCCGTGGGGCTGCAGAGCCCAGACACCACTCTCCTCCATCCACCAAGCCCCATGTTGCCTGCGTTGCCCACGAGAGGGATGTTTGAGTGCACACAGCCAGCAAAGGTGGAGACAGAATTTCTCTAGGGTCAAGCCCTGGGGTAGGTGGAAACCCAGGGGAAACCCTCAGACAGAGTCTTCCTCATCCTGCCCCATCTCAGTCCCAGCCTTCAGGAGGACACCTAGGGATGCTTCTTCCCACTGCTCCCACCCGCTGCCTGCCTGGAAGCACGAGAGTGGTGAGGTGATGGGAAGCCAGGGCTGCTGGAGGCACCAACACCGTGAGGCTGCATCCCTGGGAGGATGCCCACACCGTGCCAAGCACTGGCAGCCCCGCAGGGAAGTGCTTAACCATGTCTTCTCCAGCTGCACTTTCGGCAGGCAGGAGGCTCACAGACCCATGCTCCAAGGTGCAGATGCAGAGAGACAAAAGCATGAGCTAAAAGAAGTCCCTGCTCAAATCTGCCTGGCTTTTCATTTGAGGATGCACGTGAAAGCTCAGGAAGGCTGCAGGCAGGACTGACCTCTCCTGCTGCTCACATCCTCCCCAGAGCTCTGCGTGCCCGGGCTGCCAGGGATCAGACAGGGCATCCCCCTCAGATTTGTCACGAGTTTGGACTTCACTCTGGGAGCCTGAACCTTCTCAGCAACACCCTCATCTATGCCTGGACTGGAAGAGGTATGGCAGAGATCTGCTGTCCCTGCCCTCTGGCCACCAGGCAGGCTCCTTCGGCTGGGTATCTACCCAAACCAGGCACTCGGAGCTAGTGGGTAGAACCAGACCGCCTTCCCCAGCAGACTCACCCTGGGAACATGCTGTCTTCTGCTGTCCACATCATGTTTGACCCAGCTGAGTACAGCCCGGTACACCTCCTCCTCTGATGGCACGTTGAGACTGTCACTAGAAATGAGGTCCAGCACCTGCAGAGCAGGGTGGGAAGAGCCAGTGTCTGTTGGTGTGGTTGGGGAGGAAAGAACACATTCACACACTCGCGTAACTGGCCCAGCAGAACAGCACTGCCAGAAGCAGAGCCCCTGCCTCCTGTAGATGCTGGCAGTTGAGGGGTGTACAGCTAGTCTCTCTCAGTGGACGCAGAAGGACCCAAAGAGCAACCAGGTCCCCCAAACCACGCAGGTACAGCTGTGCTTCTCCTCTCCTTGCAGCACTGGTGTGGAGACAGCTCTGCCCTCGATCACCCTCCTTGGCTCATTTCCCCCCTTCTGTGTCTGAAGCTGCTGCAATGCCTGACACTTCCAATCAACATCAGTGAGACCAGGCAGAAGACTGCTTGCACCCATCCCTTCAATATTGCATGGGATAGAGCCAGGCTCCCTGGCTGTTCCCAGCACACTCACTTCACCTGCCAAGGACGATGGAGCTGGAGCAGGTGGAGGTACGTGCCCTCCCCTCACTGCCCCAAGAACAGATGAAGGGAGGTGTCGGTATCCTGGTGGAGGACCATACAGGACCAGGTGATGCCGAGCAAGGACTGGGAATGTCTCCCGGCCAGGGCACAGGACAGCACCCTGCAGACAGCGATGAGCCAGGGGCCATACTGGCACCACATGAAAAGCAGCAGGAACCATTAGCTGAGCTCTGAATTAAACATCACAGCTACATGACCAGGGCAGCCAAAACTTATTCCTTGGCCTGTGCCCCCAGAGAGAGGGCAGTGTGCTCAGCGCTCACATGGCAAGCACCAGCGACAGCATTTATCCTCTGTGCTACCCCCCATCCCTATTTCACATGGGATTAAGCTCACTGGCAGCACTCTTCCCACATATTGTCTCTCCACTGAACAGAGAAGACCAAACCACAGAGTCTGGGTACGTTCCCCTGCCAAACCTTGTCCCCTCAGTGTGATTTCCTTGGGCTTCTGACCCACAGACTGTGCTTTCCAGGACAGAGCACGGAAAGCCTTGCCACACACATACCTTCACGCTCCTATCAGGACCTCACCTGTTTAAGAGGCAGCAACATGAACTCCTCCGTCTTGGACACCTCCACGAAGTGTTGGAGGACATACTTGTGCGCAGACTTGAGGAGGTCACTGCAGGAGTGCGTGTCAGCAAAACCCCGGATCCCCAGGCAGTTGGATGGGTCGAGCTGGCTGAGTAGGAACTTGCAGCAAGCATCCCGCACACCATTGAGCTGAAGCAGGCTGGCAGCAGGAAGAAGTGTCTGGCAGTGGAAAAGAATGGGGGAAAAGAGAGTTTCCAGGGCAAGGAAACCGTTTTCACCCTCGTTTCACTGCAAGTCAATAACAGAACAGGCTTACTGAACACCTTCAGGCACACAAGCGTGTAAGGGACAAAGCATTCTTTGTTTCCAACAGGACTAAGCTAAAGAACAGCCGAGAAGGACACCTGTAACTCCCCACAGGGCCAGGAAACGGCAGGAGAATGGCAGACGCTCAGGACTAGACCTGGCCATTGCATAGTGCTTTGAGGAGCCATTCCCAGCCACAGCAGTCGCAAGAGCCAGACCTCTGGGCACAAGGGAGCAGACAAACTCCCTGCCCACTGCTAACTGCAGGTGCCATCAACAGAACAACAGCTGAAAGTGTTGAGCAGAAGGAGAGAAGAGTCCCCAGGAGGCAAGTCTCGTACAGAACGGCTTTGTGGAGAAGAGAGATTTGGGGGGAAGCTCCTACCTGCACGTTCCCTTCGCCCACCACAATCTCAGCCGTGTAAGCGTATTGCACCAGCTGCTCCAGGGCCTGCGGGTCAATGTCGTGCAACGTCACATGCGTCTGGCGGCTCTCACTCATCTCATCTGGGGCAACACAGATACTGGATGTGAACAAAGTCCCACAGCAGGATTGTTTCCCCACTGGAAGACTTGACCCTCCATAGCCCAGCATCACAGCCCAGAAAGGTCTCCTGCCCACCTCTTAGCAAGGAGGAGCAGCAGTATATTCTAGGGAATGGGGTCCATGTCTGCAGGATGGGCATCAAGATACCCATGCAGGGGGTTACGGGCAAAGGGCTTCGTGGAAGGGAGTCAAATGAGGAATATTACTGCGCTTGCTCGCAGAGATGATATACAGGCACTGTATTTCCATAGGGTAGGGCAGTGAGAACAGGGAGCAGGCCAGGAAGGGAAGGGGTTTGGAGAGAGGAGAGGGATTGAAGAGCAGGGAGACCCTGGCCACGGGGAAGAGAGGACACTACTTGCTTGTGAACATGGCGTGGAAGTACGGGCTGCACGACGCCAGCACCACCTTGTGGGCCTTGATCTCCTTGGTGCCCACATGGAGCACAATGTCGCAGAGCAGCCCACGCTGACGCATGCGGTTCATGCACACGAAGGCATCGTGATAGTGTCGCTTGGAGTTGTGGGAGATGCTGTGGCCGTCGCGGTTGAGGAGCTGCACACCCCCTTCCATGGCTGCAGGTGGGAGATGGTGGGCTTTCCCTCTTCACCGGCACTGACATGAGGGAAAACCAAAGCATTACCCAGGCAGGAATAGCTCTAGCCCCAGACAATTCCCATGGGCCCCAAGTATGCCCACCACTGCTCAAAGACCCTGTGCAAGAACAGCTCCCATCTAGCCAGCCCCTGCCGGGGAAACACCGTCCTGCTCAACCAGCGATGGGGAGGAGACAGTCCCTAGAGGAACACAAGTAGTACAAAGTGATGCTGAGACTCTTCTCTGTTCTGTGACACTCGCTGCTTCCCAGCTGTGTTCATCTTTGGATCGATATCCTCCTTACCTGCCTTCAGAAGGGTACTGCTCTACAACATACACACTCACACTGGTTTTGCTTGAAGTTGAACCATCTCCAAATCTGCCTAATGAGGTGCATTTCCATGCAATGTCAGCAGAAGGACTGATCTTAGAAGTCTCACCAGGGCATGGCAGACCCGTGTTGATCAAACACAGCTTAAATAGAGACAGCAAACGTGACAACCCTGATTAGCCTAAACAAAAAATAACCAGGGAATCCCATACCCAAAAAGGCAAGAGTGATGTTATGGACCACAGCTCTTCAAGTGGTGGCTGTTTCCTTCTAGCTTCCCAAAGGTGCTAGGAGATTTGTAATGAACGCACCCGCCTCCAACAAAAGTTCAGCTCAGAGAGCTGCTGTCTTTCCTGTGCCCGCAAAATTCAGGAGGATACAGCAGAGGGCAAAAGCAGTTGCAGCAGAGAGCTGCAATGTTTCTGTGCATTGTTTCTGCAATGTTTCCAATGCAGAACTCGGTCTGCACGCACACATACACACCACCGAGCGCGGAGAACCTGGGACAGCCCAGGCATACAGCAGGAGTATAAACTTGATCGGCTCGCAGGAAAAAAAAAAATTGCCTAATTGAGGAATAAAGGCATTGATTTGTGCAAAGATGTTTTCTCCTTCCATGCTGTCTGCATCTAGGCTGCTCATGGTGTTTCAGAAGGCGTTTGACTGTCTCCCTGCCAGCAGCACCGAGAGGAAAGGTGAGGGAGTGAAGAGAGAATGACTGAGCAGCAGGAGCAAGAAGGGGGAGGGAGCAGGAGAAAAAGGCAGCTTGAATTAAAAATAAAAAGCCCGTGTGCTGCACTCGTGCACCTGCCCCCGCATCCCTGCGGCGAGAGAATCCCCTCAGCCTCTGTGCTCCTCACGACACCTACACGTCGCCAGCCGTGCTGAGCCTAAAAATAGAAACCCACCATGCTGTGCCTGCTCAGCCACGAATGCAGCCATCTATTCGTTCTTAAATAGCAATTGTATCATCTACTAGAGTCTGGGGGAGGAAAAAAGATGAATAAACATCTTTCCTGAGCAGGAGAGAAGCCTGTAATGCCCTCTTCTATTTGCATCATCCTGCATGAGATGAGAATCCTCATTTCACTGTCAGCGGGGAAAACTCACAGGCACGCAACAAAGGCAATGCCTGTTGATGCTTTCCAGTAACGAGAGTAGGATGCCATTGTGCCCTTGACAGGAAAGAAAAGCCCCCGAGTTAACCGGCCTTCTCCTCCCACAGCCTTCAGCAGAGCTTTTCAGAAAGCTGCAACATCCCGGGGACACCCTCGATGTGTTAATTGACGTGGACGGACACCGCTGGATAAGAGGTGCCCACAGGAAGGTGGTTTGTAATTATTAACATCTCTACCTGGGCTCAAGAGCTCCTTTCCCAGACCTGGTTTAGTGGCAGAGAGCAGACAGTGCTTTCTTGCCTTTACTCCCCTCCCTCCTAGCTGCAAACCTGAGGGTTTTCCTGATCTGCTTGAGCTGGTTCATCTTTTTAATACACTTCTGAGCATGCTTCTCCCCATCAGTATTTAAGTCATGCCCCAGCTCTAATTGAGAGCACTCGCCTCGCCCCTCCTGGGTGCTGGTAGCAAAGGATAGGAGCTCCCGGCTCCGCAGCAGTGGGAGGACCCAGTGGGAACGACGCAGGACAGGACAGAAGAGCAGGGAAAAAGATGGGACTGCTTCTCCTTGTGCTCTCAGAGACTGGTGAGGAAAGGTTTGCTGCCTCAGCCAGGCGGGAGATAGCACACAGCTCGGCTCCGGCGGTCGGGGAGAGACACAGAGGGCACAACAGACTGAAGGTGGCTGTAGCCGATGCATTGGCATCACAGGAATCAAACGCATTTCCAAAGAGGGTCGGAAGTGCTGGGCTCTCTTCCCAGCCCTGCCACTGAGTCATTGCACAACTCTGGGCAAGTACAAATGCGGAGTGACAAGGGTGACATTATCTTCCCTTGCAATGATTCCCATGGCCAAGAGGTAGAGACCAGCTATTGCTCGCTCCCCTCGAGGGCTGGCGTGCACCTCACAGAGCTCCAAGGAGCTCAGCTGAAACACCACCGGCGCCTCCCTCACCCACGCCGCGGTGCAGCACCCCAGGCGACACCATCGCTGTGTCACTCATTCTCCAGTGTGACCGAGCAGGGAGCGGGACCAGAGGGAGATGCCATCCCATCCGCTGCACTGCCACTGGGCTCCCAAGAGCAGCCCCACACCGGGGACAGTCCTGATGTGACCCACAGGCAGCCTGAACCAACTCTGCTCGATGGTTTTTTCACTACAGCCACCCTACAGCCTCAGCAATCCCTTCCCTGAAAAGCAGCTCACCCACCCACCAGCCACCTTGGGAAAAGGTCACCCTCCCGAAGCGCAGGGAGCTCTGGCGTGGATCTGGCCTGAGGTTTGCCGTGGGTACAGCCCCTTCGCTCCCACTTCCCAGCGTCCCCTCCGCTCTGCAATTATGTGCTCCCATCAGAGCTCTTCTGCTTTAACCGATCAGAATATAATCGGTGGGGAAAAAGGGAAAGGACACCCCATTGCTGCTTGTGCTGCTCCCTGTACCTGAACTCTCAGTTTCAGTGGCAGCACCAAATATTCCTTATTTCCTTGTAAAACTTCATTCCCAGGAAATGAAGGTCCAGGAGCGCTGCTAAGACATAATTAATGAGGAACAGTGCCTGGACCACAAGAGACAGTAAAGCAGTGTCCAGAGCTCCAGCGGGGGGAAGTAAATACAAGCCCACTTTTGTGGAGCATGCAGCAGCATGAATGCACGTGTTACGCATCAGCTATAATGGATGCGGTGGCTGACTTGTAATAACTCTTAGGTTATGACAAAAAAAAGAAGGCGTTTGTTTGGCTCCTATGAGACAGAGCGTGGCCATGCATAACAGCTCTGTTAATTAATGCAAATGATCCCTGCCCAAAGGGAGGTCTGTTCTCTTTGCACAAAAAACCATATTTTGCCGAGAGTGAAAAGAAGCGTGCTGAGCAATAAACAGGGAACAGAGTATCCTCCAGGGAAAAGTTCAGAGCCTGCCCTTTCCCCAGGAAGGCCCTGGAGAATGGCTTTTTGTTGACAGCCTGGCTGGAGATTTTGTGTCCGCCAGGCTAGCTAGGAGACAGCAAAGGCACATCCTGTACAGCTGGTCAGATGTTGGGGACGAGTCTTTGCTGTGGATAAGGTGACATCCCCTGCTCTAAGGCACGACATGCCCTAACGCCTGACACACCATCATGCTTAAATCCATCGCCTCCATGTGTGCCCTATCCCTGCGCTGATATTCCAGTACCTCTTTTCCGGCAAATCAGCTACAAAGCCCCGCTCCGAGCGCAGCACTGAATCTCCCACAGAAGTGCTGCCCTTAGACCTTCAGGACAAGACGTTAAGTCCTGGCTGGCACTCACCTCTACCCCAGGGTGTCACGGCACGGATAGAGCAGAGGGCAGTGCAAACTTGGTCAATACGGTGGCATTATGTTGCCAGTTTCCTTTTCAGGGGAGTGGTTCCCCCTCTTCGTCGGCATTGGGGGTCCATCTCCCAGCCATGAAGTCCTTTTTTTGCCTACTGCCCTCCTCTGGCTCCGTCCCCAGGCAAGAAGGGGCTGCTAGCAGTGCTACTCAGTTGCACCCAGCAGCTTCACATCTCCATTCTGAGCGGTGGAGCCAAAGCAGTGCCCTCTACAACTGCACAGCAAAACTTACCTTGAGGCAATGCAATAGCACAGACCCCTGGGGAAGAAGGAGTCGCAGGCAGGAATCCCTGCTTCCAAGGGCATCTCCATCTCCCCTACACCAGAAATCAGAATTCTTATTTTTAACCTCTCTGAGAGGAGTCACAGGCCATTTGCCAGCAAGCAGCCTCCTGCAATTCAGCATCCCCCAAAGAACCGAAATGCGCAATACAGCTCGGGGCAGCCTAAGGGGGCACAGGCAAACCCCTGCCCAGCTGTGGGGCTGTGCACACAAGCGCAAGTAGCTCCTTTCCCCCTGGGAGCAGGGCTGGGAAGAAGATGTGCTCCTGTGTTCCTGCAGACTCTTCCTTCCCTTCAACACTCAAGGGACACAAACAGCTGAGCCGGCAGTAACAATAGCTGCTGTTGTGCTGTTGCAAAGATCGCTAATACAGCTCATACCAGCATCCAGAGATGCAGCCGAGTACAGTTCAGGCCTGCAAATTTTCACCTTCCTTATTGCTTTGTGGAGGCTCTGTTAATTTGGCTGAGCTATCCCTTTTGTTGAATCCTGTCCATGGCTCTGAAGCCCACGTCTAAAGAGAAGCTTTAAACCACCAGACAACTAGCAGTATTTTTGCATCAGTAATCCTCTTGCAGTAGGCATGTCTAAGACACCAGGGCTGTATTCACAAGCTACAGCAGATAGATACTACCCACCCTTACACCTCAAACTTGGATATCCCAAATTCTTGCTTCTTTCAGAGGGCCTGGCACTGCCCATTACCAAATATATTGCATTCCTACCCTTCCTGCTCCCTTCCCCACAACAAACACATCCAGTTGTATATGCCCAGGACTCAGGTGCAAAGCAGGTGCTACATCTAGGCAGTTGTCCCCACCAGGACCTGTCCCATTAGCATCACTGATACAGACAGAAAACTCTACCCCCTCAGTACAACACTTCAGGGCTCAGTCCCTTCTCAGCCACTGTAACGCTTTACCTGCATCCCAAGAATTCAAACAGACACCGACAGTGTGCAGCAGCTCACATTCACTCTTTATAATATAAGGTTAATTATGCATTCAGCCTAGAAGAGCCAGCAATTGTGAGGAAGCAGAGAGACCCAATAGTTCAGGACCAGCAAGTGAACTAGATGCTCTGAACTGCGGGTCCAGCCATTGCTACTGTGACAGCTGATTTACAGCTGCGCCTATACAGAGGTCAGGACGGCAAATGTTGATGGAAACGTGACTTCATGTTGCAAGGGGAACCGTCATTCCTGGCACCAGCTCTGCCTTCAGAGGTGGCACGAGGGACGGTAGAATTAGGAAGCTGGCAGTTTCAGACAGCCAGACTGAGAACTCGGACACCTTGGACCCCCCCTGCCAGCTCCTGACGGACACGGCAGAGGACGTGAGCAAGCCAAGAACACACAACTGGGGTGAGCTGCAAGGAGAGGTTAGGAGCACGCACCTCAGCCCCGAACACTTCTCTCCATCTCCACCTCCTCCCCTCTCTCTTCTGTTCCCGCTGCCAGCGGTACCCAGACCACATGTCTGTTTTCTATTCCCCAAGCCCCCCTGCTATGGATGGGAGGGCAAGGCACACGCTGCTTCTGCCGATGGGTGGAATTAATCTGCTCTGAGCTAGCCTCAAGGCAGCACGGGGCACCACAGACAGCGCTGAGTCTGCAGGACTGAGAATCCCCAGCTCTCAGTAGGGTTTGGGTTTTTTTTAATGAATTAGGCATAACTGACACGCACTGAATCCTCCTGTCTAGACATCTGCAGAGAAGTGACAAGCTGCCAGAGAGGATGTGGAGCCTCGGCACGGGGGTGGGGAGGACGGGGAAAAACTGCACACGGTTGCCAGCTCTACAGCACAGAGACAGTGCTGGCTTCAGGCAAGAAGGGCATTCAGCACATTGACCTAGCCGGTGTCTTTCAGCAACTCAGTGGGTTGTAATCAATCGGCTCTGGTGCACACAGAAGGCTGAGGTCTTTTCTAATTAAAGCCTCTCTCCCCATTACTCCTGGGGAGTTTTGTTTGGAAACTCAGCTCAAAGTTGCCCTCAGTCACCCCAGCTCGTGCTCAGAAGTGCTTTAGCTGAGAGAGGAGGGAGCGAGAGGCAGATCCTCAATGCCTGCACTGGGACATTCTCGCATCTGAAAGAGGTAAAGGGTATCCAGCCTGCTTAGTGCTTCTCTGAGTACACAGTCTTCTCCCTCTCTCCTGCACACTTTGCACCGGCAGCAACTCTTCCTGCAGACATCTTCAAATTTAGCTTTTGCCTTCAGTATTTTGCATGCAGGGGATCACGGCAGCTCCAAGCAGGACTCCATGGTTGAGGGATTTTGAGGCATCTGTGCTAACATTTGGGTCACTTTAAGTAATTGCTTGTAAGGATCGGGACTCAAATAGGTTTGGGACTGCCGAATTCCCAGGTTTGGGAGAGACAAGAAATGGAAACTAATTCATGCCTTGAGATGATCAGCAAAAGATGCAGGTCTCCAGCTGCACTGGGATTAGATAGCCGTTCCTACAGTCCAGCACAAAGCACATAAAAATCTAAAGTGAAAGGAGCCCTTTGTCCCTGCCAAGGACTGGAAATGTGGGTCATGTCCTAATCCCCCCTTCCCAGTGTCCCCCAGCGGACACAGGAGCGGAGCTACCGTCACATCCAGTGCTATTTTATGGCACAAGCAGTACCAAACCTCAACCCATAGGCATCAAGCAAGTCTCCTCTCCAGGCAGCAGAACAATAGTTAACAGCTTCAGCTGCACTACCCATCACTGTGGTATTCCTGACCTCCCTCTAGGCTCCTCCGTGACAGACATCTCTGTCCCCAACTCCTTTTTCAGACAGGTAAACAGACAAGATGAGAGCGCTCAGGTCATTGGAAGCAGCCCATATCAGAGGATCTCGATATTCCCAGCTCCCAGACTTGCCCAGGAGCTCCCTCCCTGCAACATCCTTGGCCAGCAGCTATTCAAAGCGGACTTTACCTGTCCGCTGTGCAAGGTGACAGTGTCTCGAGTAGGTGGCAGTGGGCCAGTTCAGAACGGGTCGTTACCGCTCAGCGATGCCCTGACATCAGGCAAGAGCGACAAATCTCGTGAGACTCAGCATGAGCTTCTAAAGGGAAAGTTGACCCCATGACATGGTGCAGCGTGGCCTAGCAGCTCCAGCCATAGACTAGGAAAGAAGGAAAAACCACTCGAGTCTGCTGGCTGCAAACGGGCGAGCGGATCTTTTCCAGACCGATAAGCCAGGGAACAATGTTGCTGCCGATGCCCTGCGAAGTGCCGCTCACGAGCGACTCTTCGAACCAGGAGGTCACCAGTGGAGGTCACCAGCTGTACCCTGGCCTCATCCCTTTCGCAGGGGCTGCATGGCCCACGCCACGTTTACTGACAGCTTACAAACCCTCCTACCAGCTTCAGTCGTAGCATGGGTTGGCAATGTAGACATCCCGGACCACGTAAGCAGATCTGCATTTCCTCTTCTGAACAAGCTCAGTGCTTCACGCTGTGGAGCAGTGGGAGCCTGTTTTCAAGCCAGAAAACAACTAAGAGAATTCCCTCACATCTTCTTGCAGGCAGCAGCACAGGCCACATACAAGAAAAATGAGCTATGAAGAGCAGGTGACATAATGGCCTGGAGTTTACTGGTATACTGGGGGCTTGCCAAGGCCAGCGGGTCCCAGACCCTAGGAATTTCAGCTGAAGGAACTTGAATTCCTGTCCCTGAGGAGTCACATCCTTTAGAGAAGGCAGCATGGTTTGCAGCCAGTTCTAGCAGGCCAGGTGGAAAGGGTGAAGCCTCTCAAGACTACCAAGTCTACCAGGACCAGCTTGTCTTAAGGGTTTGGAGGCAAGGCTCCAGCACCTGAGAAAAATACAGAAGCCAGCACTGAGATTTCAGCATGCCCGTTTGATTTTTTTGAGCTGCCGTGCCTGAAACACAGCAAAGCCAGACCAGAACCCAGAGCAGTCTCCAGTCTTCAGAGCACGCCTGCCTTGATTTTCATGTGCCACTCCATCTACAGAGACCCAGACTGATGCTGATGAGAGCAAGAGTGGACGGCCACCAGATGGGCTGGCAGAGCAAAGAGGTTCCATTGCCACCCTCACCAAGCTGATCTTAGCTGACAGAGAGCATAAGGGACCATCCTAGCTACCCGAGATGCTAAGGAGTAACTCCATTTGGATCCTAGACTGTCACGTCAAAGGAGCAGGTGACTTACGCCTATTTACGCCTACGACTTAGATGCTATTTGCTGTGATTCATGAATCAGTCAGTTCTCAGGAAGGAAACTCAGATCTTTATACCCAAGATCCCTAAGAGTCTTACTCACTGCCACGCTGGATAAAGTATTTCCAGCAGATGCTCATGGGTCAGGAGGGGAGAGATTCCACAAAGATGTTTGCTTGGCTGTAGTGATGATAACCAAAAGGCTATTGTACACTGAAGTATTAGCGAGCCACAAAACAGCAAACTTGGAACAAACCGGCACCTCCTGGTGCAAAACACTAATGCACAGACATCTCAAATCTGCTGCGGAGGTCCCATCCCTCCTCCCATCGTTAAATGCAGCTCATGCCTCCAGAACATCCATCATGAAGTGGGGCGGTAGCTCTCCAAGGCTCATTTCAGCTGTGCCCTGTCCTAGTAACAACAAGTTACCTGCATCAGCCCCTCGCACCTGGAGACCGTCAGGATCAAAAGCACCCAAGTATCCACATGTTGCTGAATCACTCCAGAACTAACCTCCCTCCTTGTGGTCTCCAGCAACAGAGAGCAACCCAAGACAGCGCTCATCGGACAGCAGCCACTGAAGTCAAAGCAGAGCAGGCTTCCTTTACAAAGAGACCCCATAAAAGCAAGGCTGCTGCTTCCACAGTTTTTCTAGCTTGGCACAAAAGCCTGGCCAGTCGGTGGTCGGGTACTGACGCACAGAGAGCAGGGCCAGCCACCTGACCGCTGCATTTCTTCCTCGCTGTAGAGAAGCCGAGGTCCCAGGGCCGGCATTCCTCGGAGAGGGAGATATTTGCTCTGCCAGCAGAACCAAACCAGCTGCCAGCCTAGGACCACCTCCGCGAACAGGGATGCTGTAGCTGGAGGAGAGCCCTCTGCCCTGACGGTCACTGCAGAGGCCAGAAAAAAGCTGCTTCCCACCCCGCAACTTGCCAGAAAACCCGAGGCAACATTTCTCCCTGTGCCCTTCAGCTCTCCCACGTACCAAATAAATAGCCCGTGTGCTTCCACCCAGGGTAAGCCAAACTGCAACCAGCAGAACCTCTCTGCAGCTCTGCCCTGGGCCCCAGCATCTCACCAGGCTCTGAAGCTCCAGCTTTTTCCTTTACCAAAGGGATGGCTCCACAACTCGGATGGGAAAAGGAGACCACGTTTAGCCCCAAAACGCTGCCGGCCTCGGCTACCGAAGGACTAGGACAGCAAGCAGCAGAGGCAGCCGTTCCGCAGGGGCTCCAGCTTGTTCTTCACCCCCCCACCGGTGGGCTCCCTCCCACCCCCCTCCAGGCAAAAACTTGCTTTCCCGGGTGGGGACGCACCCCCAGCAGCGGCAGGGAGTGATGGAGACAGGGGTCCCCCGGTGTATGTGGGGGTCCCCCGGTGTATGTGGGGGTCCTCCTGCCGCCCCCCCTTCCCTTCCCCAGGGGAACCCCTCCGGCTCGCCCTCCTCCCGCCGCCGCCGTTCCCAAGGGGGAGCCGAATACCCGGCCCTGCCGCTAACCGGGGAGAGGGAGGGGGGCGTGGGGATAGGGCCGTACCCCAGCGGTACTCACGGCTCCGGTACAGCGAGGGCCCAGCCCGTGGGTTGCTGCGGGGTGCCCCGCTATACACGCACCGCTACCGCCGGCCCCACGCTGTGTGGGGTGGGGGGCAGGTGTACGGCGGCGGCGGCTGCTCCTCCTCCTCGGGACTGGGACCGGGGCGGCCCCGCTGCTGCTGCTTCCTCCCTCACCCGGAATAACCCCACCGCGGAGCCGTGCGAGAGCTGCCCACGCCACGACCCGTTACGCTACTGGTGCTCCTCCTCCCACCACCCCCCCGCGGTTAAATCCTGCCGCGCACGTGTCACCGGGCTGCGGGGGAAGGGCAGCTCGCCCCGCTCTGCCCCGCCCCGCCGCGCCGCTCACTTACCGGGCGCGGACACGCGTGGCACCGGCCCCGCTGGTGCCCGGCGGGGGAGGTGGGAGGTGTCCCTGCTTGTGGCAGGGAGTTGGACTAGATGGCCTTTAAAG
>JANZLQ010000001.1:4198451-4215054 GCA_026212715.1 Elanus axillaris
GAGGGGCGGGGCGGGACGGGCTGGCCCCGCCCCGCGGAGGCGCGCGGCACGCTGGGAGCGGAAGCGGCGGCCGCGCTGGAGAGAGAGAGGCGGGCAGCATGGCAGCCGCCGGCAAGAGGTGAGTGGGTAGCTGGAGCGATTTGCTTGGCGGGGGAGGGTGGGTGGACGGACCGGAGAGGCCGTGGGGAGGCCTCGGGGAGCTCCCGGCCGTGGTGCGGCTCGTCAGCCCCGCGCTGCCGGCCCTAAGGCTGCCGTGAGGGGGTAGGCCCGGCGCCGGCGGCCTGGCTGAGCTTTCCCCTCATTCCCCGCAGGAGCCTGGCGGAGCTGAGCCTGGACGAATTCTTCGCCGCCGGCTCGGAATCGGAGCCTGAGGGCGGTTGGGAGGAGGAAGAGGAGGCCGCCCGGCCCGCCAAGGGGGCTGCGGGGCAGCGGCAGCAGCGCGGGAAGGCGAGGCAGCCGCTGCAGGCCCCACCGGCTGCGAGGTAAGGGCGGGCCGGCGGCCGTCTTTCGCCCGCTTTGGGCGAGGTTTGGCACATCTAAGCACCCGTTCGGTGGTTGGTTGGGGTCTTTTTTTATTTTACTTTTGCCTGCTTTGATGAGTAACGGCGGGACTTCGTGGCAGCATCTGTCGTGGAATGAGCTAGTTTTGGGATGAGCTGGGTCTGACGTGTCTGACAGGGCTGCCTCAACACCCGAGGGTGGCTACGGGGTACAGGGCGGTCAGGTTTTCTGTTGTCAGTTCACTAACTGTAGGGGAAAAAAAGCTTGTGTTACACTTTTAATCTTTTACAGGGTATATTGGAGTTGAACAAAGCTTACTTTGTTTTTCCTCAGATTGTATTTGCTCATACTGGAAGATGTTGGAGTATCTGCAGATAGAAAACGATGAAGTAGTTCTTGGGCACTGCTAATCGTTACAAGCTAAAACAGTTCTTTAGTACCCGATAAGATTTTACCAAGCTTTCATTATCAGATTTCCCTAGCTTTCAGTAGTCTTTATAAAAGCTTGTGAGAGTAATTCTGAGAAATTAAGAAACAGATTTTTGTTTATTGTTTGGTTTTGCAAGATGTTTTCATGACCTCTGGTCAGTCTCCCAGTACAACCTGATAGCTTGCTATCAAGACTACTTAGTGCTGATTAATAACATTTTGAAAATAACCTTTTGCAGGTCCTCTAGAGCAGGTGTTAAATGGGATACAGGACTGTGGCCACAGCCCTGATAAATCCATCACCATTCAAATTAGCCCCAGCTGTGTGCTTCAGTGCCCAGAAGTAGCTTGCTTTTCTTAGAGCATCAGCAGAAGTTTGAGCAGTGAATAAGTGCATGTTAATTCTTATCTACTAGGAAGAAGGGAAAGGCATCTGAACATAAAGATCAGCTCTCCCGGCTGAAGGACAAAGATCCTGAATTTTATAAGTTTTTGGAAGAAAATGATCGCACACTGCTGAATTTTGATGCTTCAGACAGTTCTGACGAGGAGGAGGGGTTGCACATACCACCTGATACACTGGAGGTACTAGGCCCTGTTTTGGAGTGCTGAAAGTAATGATTTCAACTACTTACATGTTAAGTATTTGAGTTTTGGTGCAAGGCCTAAGTATATTTGGGCTTATAGTGGCCCAGATGGCTGGGGAGGGGCTTTTGCCCAAAGATCATCTGCAGGTGTACAGGCTTGTAATCCAGAAGTCAGCTGTGGACTTGAACTAAGCATGAGGAGTTTGTTAAAGTTTGTGAAAACAGAGTCTTAGAGTGTATTTTCTCTGTGGCTCTGGTTTTGTGTTGACTTTCCTGAGGAGAATTTGTTTTGCCTCAAGCGCTATGCTTTCGCCTTGGTGTTCTACATTATTGCATGTTGTGTTTATGTAGCAAAGATGTATGGCTTAAGTAGCTGCTTTTGGAATTTGGAATACCTCTAATTTAATTACTATTTTACACAAAGTGCTGGTAACAGAACAGCATTAATAAAATTTGCTGTTGCCTGCCTTCCTCTTCAGTAGCTACTCAGAAAAAGAGGCGGGGCCAGAAAAGAAGTGTATAAGCCTTTTCTCAGTCTTGGTACTGACTTCTTTAGGAAGCAAGTGATGATGATGAAGAAGAAGAACATGAGACAGTCAAACGGAAGAGAGTTTGTTTCATCCCTGTGAGCTTGAAAATGGTTGAAGAATGGAAAAAAGCTGCAGAGGTGAGCAGGGAGTTGGAATACAAGGCACTGGAGTATTCTCCTTTAAACATTTCTTCCACATGTGTCGCTGCCTCTAAAAGACCAACTTTCAATTGTTTGGGGTTTGGGTTTTTTCTTTGTCTTTCACAAAAATCTACAGAGAAGATGTATATCCTACATACAAGGTCATACTCAAGCTCTTGTTACTTCAGCATGACTTGTCTTTGCAGTTTCTCTTGGGCTGCAAGATTAGGGTACTCGCATCCTGTCTGAGGGAGAAGCTGGAGAAACGTGGTTCAGAAGAGGTCATAATGGTTAACTTTTGAATTTTCATCATCTTGCTAAGTGTTGTGCTGTTGGCAGCTCCAAGAATATTTTTTTTTAGTCACATTTTGAGTAGTGATGAAATGGCTTGCTGCTTCTAAGAGGGGGAGGGAAAGGTCAAATTGGATAGTTGCTTGCAGCTGATTGATTGCTTCTCAACCCCCAACCAATTAAAAACCCTAGAAGCCCATTTTAGAGCAAGTGAAGGCCACTAGTGTTTGTTAACACTGTCCTGACATTTTTCCTTTGTGTTATAGGACCGAGCTGTTTTTGCAATCCAACTTGGAATGAATTCCAATACTCCTGTCCCAGTAAAGTACTTTGGAGTTTCAGAATATTGCTTGCTTTTTCTTAGCAATCCTTTTTCTTCTTTCCCCAGAGGGGGCTAACACCAAAACTTTTCCATGAAATCACTCAAGCCTTTAAAGCATGTGTAGCAACCACCAAAGGAGATAACGGTGGGACTGATCCCAGCAAGTTTCAGGTCACTGATGCTGCAGGTGAGTTGGTCACCATACTACTTCTGTGAGAGAAGGGAAGTCATTTGGTGGGGAAGGTTTAGACATTGGAAGAGAGTGGGGATATGTACCAGCAGGAGTTAACTTACCCTTTTGTAGGCTTCATTTCACTTAAGTAGCTTAGCTTCCTGGTGGTGAGTCTGTGCAGTGGTATCTCTTCTGGTGTCCCAATGTGTAAGCGTACGTCTCGGTGTGTGTGCCTGGAGCAGCTGGGCTTGCAGACTGCTGAGGAAAGTACCAGCCTTCATTCATCAGATTTCTTAAAGTGAAGTTGAAGATGGGTACTGTTTATATGCTTGTAGTGCACGGTTTTATGGACAACTTTTGCTGCAGCTTCTTGCTGTTCCCTCTTAGAAATAATCCTGCAAGACTATTTTAACCAAACAAGACTATTTCTTACCAAATAGGTTTCTGTAACCTCACAACAATTCACAAGTTCAGTTGCACTATCAAGTTCACATTCCCCTAGCCAGGACCTCTCAAAATACTGCATGTCTAGATCTCTTCCTCTACAGGATTATTGTGCCTGTGGAACAAATGAGATGCAACCTTTCTCTCCAGCCTTAGCCCCCTTCTGCATAAGCTCCAGGTTTTGCAGACAGTCCTGTTTTAGACTCACAACAGCATGGCTGAGTGGGAAACATTGTTAGTGTCTCAGAGGATGTGACCTGCAGCTTGCCTACTTTTACCACTAAATTAGCAGGTTCTTTCTCACTGTGTTTTATCAGCTTGTTATTGTGCCATTTGGAACTGGCACTGTGGGGTGGGACTACTTAAACCCATGTGTTCTTCTTAATCCTTTCTTGCCTGGCATAGGGCTTTTTATATCTCTTTTGTTGCTTTTGGTAAAATCTCATTCTTTAATGTAAGACATTACATCACATTCACATGTCCGTTTCTGTGACTTTTTTTTTAATTAAAAAGTGTCTTTAATTCTCATTGTGGTTTGGGGGAGATTGATGGTAATATAGACTCCTAGTCATAGGTCAGGCTGCTTTTGTGCTTGCTGCTGTTTACTCAGAGAGCAAAGAGATGGCCCTGTGCCAGAAAGCTGTCAGTTGTAATCTTGCTGTTCAGATAAAAAATTCTAGGATTAGACAAAGTGATGTTTTCCGGAAGCTTATAGAAACACAATAGTTCTGCTGTGGGAATTACTGGCTTCAGTTCCTTGGGGAGCTCTTTTCAGATTATCTGAGAAATGAGGAATATATGGAAAATCATTTACAAGTTCTTTACTGACTTTTTTTAACCAGTGTTCAATGCCCTTGTGTCCTTCTGTGTCCGGGACCTCTTCCACTGTCTGCAGAAGCTGCTTCTTCTGAAAACCCCGAAGAACAAACTAAAGTAAGTTTGAGAATATTTGAGAGCTTGTAGGTAAGAGATACCTGGTTGGAGTTTTTCAGAACTGCAACCTGGATGTGAAGCTGGAAAAAGACAGCAGCTCTTCCCAAACACTAGCAAAGTTGCCTGATCATATTCACAGTTCTCTTAGCCAGGTTCTTCCTTTCTTCCCCAGAAGTGTGTCCTCTGTAATATTAGTGTCCAGCCATTTGCAGAGGATGTGTGGCTTCAACAGAAAGAGATCTGGAATTGCATGTGTTTGCACTCAGGAGCACTGTTAAGGCATTTTGAGTTGGTTTTCACAGAAGGGGACCAAGCCTTCTGCCTATATGTAGGCAGAGTATTGCAAGTATGCAACTAGTTTATCTAGGGCTTTAGGAGCTGTATTATGCCCTAGAGTCTGCTGGTCTGAGGGCTGGATCATCTGAGTTTGAGCTGTTCACTGTTAGAGCATAGATGGAATGGAAACAAGTATGCAACTGGGCAAAGAATGGTACAATTCATTTTTTTCCAGAATGGCAATATCGGTCCAGTACCTCTGTATTGTATTCGCTGATGCAATTTGATGTGACTAGAGAGGAGGAATGACAATTTTGAAGTCTCAGCTGCTGCCTGGGAGCTGGGAATTCTCTGGCTGTTGTGTGGGTTGGTGCTCAAAGAGTTTCAGAGTCAGTCTGGGCCCATAATTGAATGGGTGTCAGCATGGCTTACCCAGGAGCAACTGGAAAAGGTGCTAGAAACTCAGTAAGCACCAGTCTGAACTCTTGCTGGATGAACCAATACCGTAGCTGGGTACTATAAGCCCAGTTTTATAAAATGAGCTGTGAAGTTCCCAGTATATTTTGCAAGCTGGAGCAGCCTTACTTAGTCTCTGTGCCTGTTTCCTGCTAGATGTTCACAGAAGCTTTTTACCTCAGTTGTCTCTAGAGTTTCAGCTCAATACAGCTTTACTACTTGCTTCATAGTCCAAGTGTTCTGTTTTTCCCATTGTTGGGTAGAGTGAGAATTGAATGCCTTTCAGAAGTGCTTTCAGTTTCATGGTTATTTTTGTGGCAGTTATTTTTAATTTCCCTGTCACAGATGGAGAGGTGAGCTAAACTCTAGATTCCTTGTTGGCAGTGGTGCCTAGTCTGAGAAGTAAATTCCATTTCGTTGTATAAATACCAGCCTCTTTCATCCCCAGGCCTGACTTGTACAGACTGTGTCTGAATTTTGGGATGGCCTGGGGGCATTACTTCGAGTGCAGTGTCAAAAGTTTAGAAGAGTCTGAGCAAATGTCTCACAACTAGTTTGATCCCCAAAACAGACTTTCTTTCTACAAGTCAGCCTGCCCTGTTCTCAAGCAGGGGCTGCAGAATGCCTGACTAGAAGATAGCATCAGTGTGGGAGATTCAGGTCTCCACCAGGCTTTCTGGCTGTTACAGCTCCCCATATCACACTTCCAGAGATCTGGGTACTCTGCTGGGAGGCTCTTTGAATTGAATTTTCTAATGCTTTGCTTCAGGCAGTTTTTACAAAGTAGAAGTACTTCCTTTCACCTGTGACAGAATTGTCACTTCTCTTCCTCCTTTTCAAGCAGTTGTTTTTACTCACTGGCAATATCGAGGAAGTGAACTCACTGTTCTTTGTGCTGCTGAAATCTAATTTATTTGGTCGGGTTTTTTTAAAGTTAAACCCAACTCTTGCTCATTTCCAGAGTGGTCCTCCCTTCCACCAGCCCACTTTGGAGCAAGTTGCGACTGGACATAAAAGTGTACCTCAGCTGTACCATACAAGTAAGAAATTTCAGCATGTTTGTATTACTGGGGTTAGTCTGTGCATCGCTGGGCTTTTGTTCAGCATGTTTTGGAATGAGGCAGCTGGGCTTTTGCATCTGTGAACAATGCTGCTAAAAGGAGAGCCAAGCAATCAGGAAGATAATTAACAAAGCAGGTAACAATGTAGCCTCAGGTGCTTTTCCCTTTGAAAAGACAGTTACTCCAGTTTGAGGGTGACTTTCTACAATACTGAGAACCTTGGGTGGGTATTGGTTTCTGTCCCTTCTTCTGTAGTGGAGAATAAGTAAGACTTACTGGCTGAGACTGTAGTTGGCAGAAGCTATTTCACTGAGTCTCAAAACCTTGGGCATCTGAGATTTGTGTGTTTGTCCAGTTCCCTGTCTTGTTTTGGAAATACTTGGTCTTACTAACAATTTGGAGGTCCATAGGATGGTTGAGTCAAAATAGGTAGCCTGTAAAGAAGGACTTGATTAACATTCTGGCAGTCATTTCTGTCTTAATTGTCTGACAAACTAATACTTAGTGGCTTTAAAGTAGTTTGCAGTGCTGCGCTCCTGCATTCTGCATCTTTAATTGAATTCAATTTTTGGCACTGTGATCTTGCCACTTATTGTAGTAAATACTAAGATGATGTGTTGATAACCTCACATAGGACATCTCCAAGTATGATTTTGCTCTATCCCACTAGGATATCCCATTCATCCAAAGTTGCTGATGTCTGGTGTTTCAGAGGCAATTCATGGGTTATTTTTGAAGGAAATTCCTGTCCCCGGTTAATTTCTTTTGAGAATGCTTCATCATGCATCCACAAATTTGGAATATTGAAACCAAAACAACAACATTGAAATACTCATTCTTCAGAAGCTGAGGGAAGGGGCTATGAGGAAAGAAAAAGAAAGTGCTGATGTTTCCTAGCTGGAAGCTGGCAGAATGACTTGGCAGAAAGAGCATTTTGATCAGTAGAGCTTTTTTTCTCAAGTCGTGGTGCCTCTCGCCAGCAGCAGAAGATTGCAGTAGAAAAGGAAAAGCTGGCAATGCAGTCCCATTGAAGTGATCCCTGGTCCTGTGCTCACTTCTGAGTGCCCCCAGTCCCAGGCTTCACTACAGTGTTTTTCCAGCATAGTAGTTTCTGAACAACATGTCCTTTTATTTTGGTGTGTGAGGGACTTTGCAAAAGCGACCTGCTCAGTCCAGAATCTTTGCAGTGCGAGGAGAATGAGGAGGAAAGTTACCAGTAGAAAAAATGCCTCTGCTTCCAGCAACTGGGATTGCAGGCAGGAGGGCGCACTGCATCAGGCAGAACCTCTCTCAGACTGAAGTGATTTTGAGTTTACTGTTGTCTTCAGATTAGAAACTACAGATATCTCTGGGTTTAGCTCCAGGTAAACTGAGTTGAGCAACCTGGAAATACAAAGGTATTGTTTCTTAACAGGTTTTTTCCTGACCTTTTCCTTGAGTTAGTTAACCTCTTGCTACCCAGTAGTATTCCAGCTTCCCATTAAAGAAATCCTAGTGAAATCCAGTAAGTGATCAGGTGGTCTGTTTCCAAGCTTTGTGTAGACTGAGGGGGTCTTCATTGTGCTTTGAAAATTTGTAGTGAGACAAACAGAGGTGTTGGTGTCGTGCTGTCTGTAATGGGTCTTAAACTGTGTATAGACTTAGCTTTTGCAATATACACAAATGAGGTTTTATGTGATGAGCTCAGGTGCCATTAGCCACCCAAGTGCAGTAGCCTGAGCTCACCTTTGCCGGGATGATGTACTTTCAGGGGAGTTATTTATCCCACTGCTCCTTTCCTGATACTGCTTTTGGGGGTTTGTTTGAGCTTCTTCCTAGGGAAGGCTGGTGTTCCAGTCCTTTGGTAACACAGAAATACTTGGAAACAGCAAAATATAGATCCTTAATGGCAAAGGCAGAGGTGATGAGGATTACAAGGTTTGCACACTAAATGGGATCATGTTTTGTTTTCCCTCCATAGCTCCTGTCTTGTTTAACAGAAGCCTCAGTTGGTGCAGCAGTCCTTCAGCATGTCAGTTCTATAGTGCCTTATTTTTTGTCCTTTCCAAAGCAGTGTCGTGCACTCCTCAAGGTAAGGTGACATGCTATGATATGTCATTTGGATATGAAATACTTTCTTTACCCTTTCAGATGAGCTTCTCATGGTGTTTGGGCTGGATCTCGTGACAGCTCAGTCTCTTGTACTCCTCTTCCCTTGCTTTTCTTTTGGTCCTGGAAAGGACTCCTGCTTCTCTTACAGGCCTTCTAGGTGCCATGAAGCGCTCTCACGCTGAGGTGAGTGGGCATGTGGCTCCGCATGTAGCTACTGCTAATCCCCCTGCAAAGTGACACGGAGGTGTTCCGGGGAAGCTGTCTGCTTCCTCATCGCAGATGGAGTAATTGCTGCCTGTGTGCTGAGTCTGTGTACGCCTGTGATAGTATTTCACTCTCAAGAGCTGGGGGTGGAATATTTTTGCAGAAATTTAAGTCGCAACTGCTGAGCACTTAAGAACAACAAAGGAGGTGTGGAAGAGCGGAACAGGGCAACAAGGTGACATTTAAATGAAAAGCTGCAACACAACACTTAAATGAGGCTGGGAACCCTTTGATGATAAAGATGACTGGTATACAGTGATCAGAGGCTGGTACATCTCATATCTGAAGGTGTAGCAGTCTGCTCGCTGCTACAGTAGGGATTTTTGAGTAGGCTTTTTCAGCCCTGTTGCTGGAATCTTTCTGATTTCCTATAGAATTCATCAGTGCAGATAAGTTAACTAGTTTTTGGAGGCATCAGTCATGATTGTAGCCCTACTGTACCAGATGCTTCCTGACAGGGCCAGCCATGTCCAAGTGAATCTATACTCTGAATAGGCAAATACAGGCAGGCTTGGGAAGACTGAATCTGTTCATTTGCTTCTCAGGAAGTTGAGGGAAGAGACCAATGTATGATTGCTTTATGCAATGCAGAGATGTGTAAAACTCAGATTAATGAGTTTATGTGTCAGTGGTGGGCTGTCTGTTAGCCCAGACCTCTACACAGACTAACCTACCCCTCTCCAGCTGCTGTAGGTATTTTTTGTGATGCACTGGGTGCTTGTCATCATGTCTGTACCAGAGTGACTAAGGATATGTCTCAGCAGAAGAGCTGCCTTACACAGGTCCTGTCTCTGGCTCCAAACCCTGCTGCTGCTCTACCGTTTGAATTAGTTCAGTGAATGTCCAGGGAACTGGAATTAAGTCAGAACTACCATGAGGAGATGTATCTCAGGAATTGCAACCTATGTGCCCAGAGGGAAAAAACATTGATAAAGTTAGAAATCAAACCTGGGTGTCCCCTCTCCAGAGACAAATGTATCTTTAATAGCATTCTTTGAGAAACTACAATTTGGTGTTTGTGGCAAGAACTGGAGTGTAATTGGAGTGTACTTGTATTCTGCAGAATTCAGTGTAAGAAAAAAATTGGTTTTTTTGTTGGGCTGGAAGATGTATCAGCCAAATGTGTAATCCAGTGTGGTGTTGCTGTCTAGGGGATGGTGAGGAAGCTTTGCAAAGCCTAGGAGATTGAATTACATGCAGAGGCTGGTGCCTATGCTCAGAAGCTCAAATGTATATTTAGGTACATGAATAACAGTGCATGTATTTTTCAGAGATGCTGGTTGTGGACAGTTTCCTTTATTGATCATGGAAATATCAACTTTGCCTTTTGTGTGGTCTCACAGCTAGAGTATGAGGTCAGAATGGCTGCCAGTGCTGTTGCAACTGGTTCTGTGACAATATAGCCTGCAATCTTTGTGTCGTCCTCCTCGCTTGCTTTGTGTGAAGGAGGGAAGCTCAGGCCTGTCAGTAACCAGGAAGTGGCTCTTTGTCCCTTCACTTACCTGGATCTTTTTATTTTCTGTTCCAGCAAACAATTAATTTGTGGAGCACAGGTGAGGAAACAGTGAGAGTACTGGCCTTCCTTGTGCTGAACAAGATCTGCCGCTACAAGAAAGAGGTGTACCTAAGTACCTTGCTCAAGGTAAGGCTGGTACTTGCTGTACTCTGCAGCTTTTCTTTCTCGCATTGTATGCCAAGACCTTGGAGCATAAGCTGCAGCCTATTGGGCTGGAGATGGTGCTGGCTACCTCCAGAAAATTAAACAAGGAAGAAATTCTATGTTAGGTCAGAGTGATTCCCTGCTTCCTACTACTGCCCTTCCTGCTGGAGGCGCACAGGGTCTTAGCAGGGAAGGCCTCTGGTACTCATCTGTCTATTGGATGAATAGTCATCCTCCACATTCTTGAGAGCTTTCCTCAAGGGCTGACACACTACTGAGCGCTACTGAGATGCTCTTATCTTTCAGCTAACAGCTGAGGTTCCCAAGTGTAGTTTGCTTAGGTACCAGTGTTACAGAAGGAGAACTGTGACCAACCATAAGCATGTATGGCTCAAAGCCATCCTGCAGTTCTCTCTTGCAGAGAAGTAATGGTAGGGGCATCTCCAAGCACTGTGCTAAACTGACTCTCTCCCATCTACCCTGAAGAAGGAGCAGGCTGGATTATTATTTTTGCATATTCCTTTGAAGTGACTTATCTTATAAAAGGAATACTTCATCCCTGGTTTGGACATGCCTGGGTGGGGAATATTAGTGAAAGAATATTTTTGTTTTGTTTTATGTGGTTGTATCTTGTCCTTCTTCCTGCACAGCAAATGTACATTGCATTTGTGAAGAATTCCAGATTCACCTCTCCCAACGTCCTGCCCATGATCAACTTCATGCAGCGCACGTTGACAGAGATGTATGCCCTGGACACACATACGTCTTACCAGCATGCCTTCATCTATATCCGTCAGCTTGCCATTCACTTGCGCAGTGCAATGACTATAAAGAAGAAGGTAGGTACCTGTCAGTGTGGAAGGAGTATACCCTCCTATGGTGAATGTGTGGAGAGGGGAAAATTACAGTAGCCACTTCAGTCTTTTAGTAGTGTCTTTAAAGTGTCAGTACTTGTGTCTGACCCATTTCATAACATGCTGAGGAATTTTTTGCCAGGGGCCGTGAGCTTCAGAGATCACTTTGCAGTTGCCTGTGTTAGTTTAGAATTTCAGCAAGGAAGGAGAGAAAAGGCAACTGCAGGGTGGGAGTCACTTTTCTCTCCCCAGCTTCCAAGAGATTGTGATGCACTTTCCATCTTCTGCCTTGGGCACCCTTTTTCCACTCTGTGGAGCAGCTGTTTGCAGCCTCTTTTGCAAAACCTCAAGGTAAAGAAGATTAGGAACCACCCTGGTGCGTGCATCTTTCCAGTGAAGTCTGCACTATTTAAAGGACTTAATTGAACAAAGCAGCTCAGACCTTTTGGGAGCAGCCCTGATTGCAGCCACCTCCAGTCTGACCTCACAAATCTGAGTCAGATTGCTAATCCTGGCTTTGTTCATGTTTAGCAAAAACAGACCCCTATAGATTAATTGTTCAGCTGCTCCTAAACTTTGCAAGATTGGTGACCAGTTAAATCTCCTGGCTGTTCAGACATGGGAATGAATGAGCAGAGATAAATGGTGTCTGGACTGCATATGCCCTAACTGGATTGCACTGGCTTCTTACACCTTCAGTTCTGGCCCAGACAAGAACTAAATCCACTTGATATCACAGCTGGGGAGTGTTGTAAGAACTTTAAATAACAAGAGCACAACTGAAATGTACAAATCCAAGCAGTAAGCCAATTTAAATTGAGCTGTGGGTGGTTGTGGAAGGTGATTACAAGAGCAGATTGCTTATCTGTTCTGTGCAAGAGAAGCTGAGAACAGAGCTTCTTGGTACATCTAGGTGACCCGGTGAGAGCAAGGAGACCTCTACCACTTGCAGCTGCAGCTGAAGTCCCTACTGCAGAGTTTGGTCCAGTGGCTGCAATTGAGGACTTCTGTCCTTGTTCCAGGACTTACACATCTTGCTTCATCCATGCAAAAGAGGAGGTGACCTGGGCCTTGAAAGTTTGTCTGAAGCACAAGCTGGAGCTGAGGCACCTTGTTAAGTGCAATCTCCTAAGTTCTTGGTGCGATTCTGGGGAATACATGGGCCTGCAGATCTCTTTGGAAAGGGACTCCTGCACTGTTCCAGGCTTTTATTTAATATGGCACTATGAGCTGCTTAAGCATGTGGCAGGGAGAGTGGAGGCTTGCCCAGACATTCTTGAAAACAATGTCTTTTGGACTGATGCAAGACTTGACCCACACCTACCCATACTACTGAGCCAGCCTCAAATGCTAGTTCAGTGTGTCACTGTACATCAGGCATGCTGCTGGCCTGTTGCATTGTTTTTGCTGGTAACCATAAAGACTGGCTGAGAAACAGAGCTGAAAGTTTGTTTCAGCTCTGGTGCATGTCATTTTTACTCTGCAGTTGACAAAAATGGAACTGTCCTAGGTAGTGGCTTTTCCAAAATCAGGGATCATTTGGTCCTTGCTTTGACAGTGAATGTTTGTAGGCACATCTTTAAAAATGAGCACTGATGCTACCTTTCAGAGTTAGTGGGGTGGTTTGGGGCATTTTGATTAATACAGCTGAGGGAAGGGAAGCCTGAGGTGGGAAGGACAAACTGCTACATAACAACCAAATGAGTTTGAGTGCAGAGAGGGGAAATCCAGATGAATTCAAATTAATTTCTTGCTAGCTTGAATCTATAGTGTAGCTTTGCACACCCTTCCCCCCCCCCCCGCTTTCTGTTCTGCAGAGGCCAGAAGGCAATTTACAAGGATACCAGAGAGGGGTACTCCTTTCCAGCCTTCTTACCTGTCGGAGACAAGGGGCTGTCCCAGGGACTGTGGGTAAATGGAACAGTTAGAGGCTTCCTAATGCTTGGCCACATCCCACAATCTGCTGTGAGCTGGATCATTAAATCATCCTTCTCAAATGAGCCATACTTGTGAAGAAAAGCTGTCTGTGTGTTGCTCATTATTTCTTTCAAGGGACTAACTAGTACCAGATCATAATGTTGCCAATGCAGCATCTTCAACTTGCTGGATGGTGGGTCAGCCACTAGCATCAAAGCAACAGGTAGAATGTTAGTTATTCCTCTCGAACCAGTACACAATGTCCTCTTAGAGAACACTGGATAAAATGAGTCCTGTAGAGAAACCAGAATGAGCTTCTCTCATGCCACGTTTTCAAGTTGGTGCTTGTGTTTTTCCCTTTTCTGCAGGAGAACTTCCAGTCTGTTTATAACTGGCAGTATATCCACTGCCTGTATTTCTGGTGTCGAGTTCTCAGCACGATCTATCCCAGTGAGGTCATGGAGCCATTGATCTATCCTTTGACACAGGTCATCATTGGCTGTATAAAGTAAGTAGGATTTTTTTCTTTTCTTCTTTTAGCTATACTTTGTCTTGCTTGATGTGGCAGAGCAGTTACTAAGGGGTGTTATTGTTATGTGATTTGGATTTAATCTTGCATTGTAAGGAATTGTCTGAGAGCTGCTTTTATTGAAGTGTTCTAGATGAAGATGTGTTGTGAGCACCTGTATGTTTAGGTGGTGAGAAAGTTGTGGTGTAGGTCATTTTCTCCTAGGCTAAATTCTCTGTATAAGAGAAGTTACAGTCTGAATAGCCTGGACAGATTATCCTCCCAGTTGTACAAAGTGGCCAGGAAAGATGTACTGACTTGCCTCAGGACCTAACAGTGCCAAAGTACAGAATCAAGTCCCCATCTCTAGCTCTGTAAATACAGTTAGAAGATGCATTTTTTGTGCATATTTGTTAGAATTTGAAGAACTAGGACATGTTTATTGTTTATAGTATGTCTGCTGAGAATCTTTCTCTTTTCCCATCAGTTTATATGTTTATATATAAAATTTTGTGCTTTGAAAAGGCTGTTAATAATGAGCATTGAGGGAATTTCTGAAGCTCTGGTGATCTCTGAAATCCTGTTAGCTCTGTTAACCAGATTCTCAGCTTTAAAACACCACCCGCCTGGTCTTGAAAAACTCCCAAGTGGTGATGAAGATAAGCAGATTTAAAGGATCGTTAAGAATATGCATACCTCCCTCTTCCCATCCCCCATGCGCATAAGCTGCTTCCCAGTGCTGTTGTAGGGCTTTAGTTGTCTTGTGGACTAATCTAAGCAGTTTTCTACCTGTCCAGGCAGATAAATCAGCTATCTGGGACCAAGGAAAGGTGAATCGGGTGAGTCTCAGCAAGAGCAACAAATAGAATTTGTTAGTATCTGTGATGGACAGGGATGCTTTGCACAAAGTGCAGTTACTGTCTGACAAGGCTTTAATAAAGATTTGGAAACCTGACAGATGGGTTCTAGGGTGGGGAAAATAGACATGGATCCCACCCTGGCTTCCTTACTGAGTCAAGCCAGTGTCCAGGATATAAGAAGGGGGTGGGTGGGTTAGCAGATATGGGATTGATGTGGCCTCACAGGCTTCAGTCTATACCCAGGATCCCTAGTGCCTCCTTCCTGGGTATAGTCAGCATCTTCTCAGTGGTGGTGGCTGTGCTGGCCAAACTGAGACCAGCAGGAGTCAGTCTCTCTGCCACATCCCCTGGCATAGATAATGTCAGTAGTAACCGAGTGTTATGGAAGAACTCGGGTTGTTTCTATTTGAGGTGAGAGGATAAAATAATGTAGCGTGCAGGTCAAGGGTTTTTTTGCTTCATGTACCAATTTATGCATTTCTGGGAGGCCTGTTTAGGGGTATGCATCTGCTTGGGGGCTGCTTAGTATTTGACTGCTGTCAGCGGACTTTCTTGTGTAGGTGGCATGAATGAGCTGGACCCTTCTCTTTGTTTCTCTGTGCTGCTCGGCTTTGAGAGGGGTGTGTGTGTGTGTGTGATCAGGTGTTGGGGCAGGATGCTGTGCAACAATCTGGAATACCCTCTCGCTTCTGTTCCTGATGCAGTGTAGTGCTCTGGGGTGCATCGGGAGGGTGGTAGTGCTGGGAGGAGGCTCTGCTTCCCCAGTGCCTTTTGTACCGGGAGGTGGCGCCTGGCTCCAGCACAAGGGCAGTGAGCAGGTTGTCTGTCTGTCTGTCTGTGGGACCCCATCAGCTCCTCCTGCCACCCTGGCCTCGTATGTGAGGGGAATGGGGAGAAACCACCATCCATCACAGGTTTTTTGCTGTAGGCAGGGATCAGGGCAGAATTTGAAAAGTGATTAAACAAGATAACTAGTAGAAGAGGGTTGCCTGCTAAAATCAAGATCAGCTCCTTCTTTTTCTTGCTCCTTCTTTTTGCTGACCAGCATATAAAATGCATTGAAACTATTTTTAATAAAACATATTTTGGAAATGGCCCCATGTGTGTCTGGAAGTTGCCTGCGCTCAAGATGTGATCCAGGGAAGTTGGAGTACTGAGTGGAGAAGTACTGGAATTGATAATTTCTGACTTCTGTGGTGCTAGGAAGAACCTCATTGCTGAGTTTGCTCATGGAATTGCTATGTAATAATGAGCGATGCTGTTCTCACAAACAGCTGAAAGGTTGCAGTTAATTTGACCAATGGGGCAGTGTTGCAGGTATTGCAGAGATAGAAGAATGTGGAGGACATTATTTCCCCCTTCCTTTCACTGCCTTGTGCTTTTCTCTGCCTCTGTAATCCATAAGTTCCTCCTTTTGATCTGTGTGCTTGCATTTGTCTGTATTCATGGTTGTTGGGTTTTTTTTGTAGCAGAGTTGTTGCAGAAGATCCTGTTCTATGTTATTCCTTTTCCCCTCATCCTGTAAAGCGTTTCTTTGACCGTGTCTGCTTGGATTTCTACCTTACTCCCAGTCTAAGCTATAAATATGAAGTTCCTCCCTGGCTTATAGTTAAATGAGGATTTTTGGTGCCTCTTAAATTTTGGTTTCCTGCCTCTCAGCACGTATAGGGGGAAAAAAGCAGGTACAGCCTCCTCCATGGAGAAGCAAGCACAGCCTTGATGTCCCTGACCAAGTTCCCTTGGTGACCTGTCCTGGTGGGGCGGAGGCTGATGTTGAAAGAAGCTTTTGCTGTTCTTTCTAGCCAGAGAAAGATTGTTGTCACCCAGGAGTATAACAGAAGGAGTTGTAGCGAGTAAAAATAAGCCTTGAGAAGCCTTTAGGCTGTTTTCTGCACCACAGCCTGTGCCCTGGCTTCATGGGAGAAGTACAGCAGGCATTCCAAGAGATAGTGATAGTAAGACATTAGAGAACACTCTCTGCTGAGATGAAATGTGAGTCATTTTTTAATACCCCCCAGCTGTGGCCTGCAGTGACTAGGCAGTTGGACCCTCCTCAGCAGAGCTGGGGCCCAGCTGTGTTTTGTATTCCCTGTGCATCCAGCCATCGGGAAGTTGAGCAGATTGTTGCATCGCCACGCACTCTAAAATTAATGGTCTTGGTTTACAGTAAATCTATACACTTAACAGGTTTATTCCTTGATCAATTAATTCCTGAGAATGGCTTTCGTCATCTCCAGTGGTGCCAGATCATGGGTGCAAGGTAGATTTATTTCTATAATGGATCCAGTGATAATTATTTCACTATCT
>JANZLQ010000001.1:4223708-4234385 GCA_026212715.1 Elanus axillaris
TTTCTGTTCTATTAAACCATTCTTATCTCAACCCACGAGTTTTACTTCTTTTCCTGATTTTCTCCCCCATCCCGCTGCAGGGTGGGAAGGGGGTGAGCGGCTGCATGGTGTTTAGTTGCTGGCTGACGTTAAACCACGACACCCACATTTCTGTGGCATCTTTCACGCTTGGGTCTCTAAAGCTTCAAGTGTGGTTGGTGTTTGCTCCCTAACTGTCCCTTGGTAGGGTCTTTAAGAAAGCTGTGGGACAGTGATCAGAACAGGCAAGCAGGAATCGGGATTTCTGGCTTGTCTTCTCAGCTCTGCCATCAACTGCATGATCGTAGTTGAGTCATTTGGTATCCATTGTTTTGTGGTGTGATCATCTTTACACTTGTTTGTTTCTGTTATAGGTTTTCCAACAAGTGGATTTCAACAAGAAACCAGGACGTATGAGCGCTAAGCCTATAAACTTTGCAGTGATCTTGAAGCTTTCCAGTGCCAACCTGCAGGAGAAGGCCTTCCGAGTAAGTGGAACCCCAGCGGCCAACAGTGCACAGTTTCTCTGTAAGCAACAGAGCTGCCCTAGCGATATGCTCTGTGTTCCTGTCCCATAAGGCTGGAGACTCATTTCCCAATCTGGGCACTATAGGGTTTAGTTCCTATCTGATATCTATTTCTGCTTCCCCTGCTCAGGACGGACTCATTGAACAACTTTATGACCTGATGCTTGAGTATCTCCATTGCCAAGCCTGCAGCATTGGATTCCCAGAGTTGGTTCTCCCCACTGTCATTCAGGTAAGGTGTAAGATGCTTCTTGGTCGTGCTATGAATGTGTGCAGAGCAGGATAAAGTTATTTAAGCTAACGGTGAACTCAAGATGGTCCTCACAATGTGAGGAGAGAGCTGTTTACCTTTTCTTAATTATAGTTTTTCTTTGCATTTTGGGGAATTCTTGGGGAGGAACAGGCATTGCATGTAATTAGGAGGCTGAAGGTAGGTGAAAGTGGCTGTGGAGTTAGCCACTCTTTTGGGAGACGAAGCGGAACAGAGGGCTGCAAAACTGCTGTAGAGATCGGTTTTTGACTAGTGAATGCAGACGAGTTCTTGGCAATTCAGAGTTGTTCGAATTGCTGTATTGTCTCAGAGCAGTACCTGAGAGCCCATGTGAGAGCAGTACATGTGAGCCCATGCTTTTCTTTCCCTTATGGCCTCCCTCACGTGCTCTCCACAAGATGGCAATCTTCCCTCCTTTCACAGTGTCTCCATCAACTGGGGCACTTTCTCCCCAGGTCCCTCCATACAAAACAGTACAATTCTTGTCTCCATCCCTCCTCCTTGCTGCACTTAACGGTAGTACTGGGAAGTAGCCTCCTTTGCCTCTCCCCTGGCATTCCACAGTGCAGGTTGTTCTTCCTAGCCACTTCACGTTTACATACTTCATTGTCTGCAACAAAACTGCCTAATAGTGCTGTGCCTCTGGGTGTTTTGTGCATAATCCTTCCCTAATACCTTGCTTGCTGGGTGGCTTCAGTTTTGAATGAGCAGTGACCTCTCTGCTTTGAACAGTAAGATTGCTCAGTGCAAACATGTTGAAACTTGTTCCCTCCCTTCCTCCCAGTCATTTCTATTTTTAACTTATGAGTGGCAGGCGTCGTACAAGTTTGGCAGAGGGCTGCTGTCATATCCTCCATGGGGACATGAACCTCTGCTTTGCTTTGGTGTCTGCCATGAGACCCTGTGTCTGCATACCTTGTTGCTATGATGCCTCTGGTTGACATGGGAGCGATGTCTCGGTTGGGACCCACAGGGTGCTTGGGAGGCAAATCTCCTTGTTTCTGTTGTATGTAATAGGCTGGCATCTGTCAGGCGCATGACTCTTGGCTGGGTCCCTGCAGCCTGGCACAGGCCATTGCCTAGCTGGCATTAGGCTGCTTTGGCTAATGTGAGCTGACAGGCAGTCTCTGTGCTAGGAGAGCAGCTCCTGTGCTTGCTCTCGCTTTGCGTGCTTCTCGCTTATCGGCAGCGAACAAAGCCCTTTCCTCTCAGCCAGCAGCTGTTGAGAGCATCGAAGCTGTCGGAGCCGATGTTCTAGCTGGAATGAAAAACGGCTGACGGCCCTCTGGCACCAAGCGCCCTGTGGCTTCCAAACACGCCCTGGGACCAGCCTGTATTTCTGCAGAGAATTAATGCTATCGGATTCCTATTTGGCTGCCACTAACCACAGCCTCGTGGCGTCTGCTGGGCTGGGGTGCTGAGGTTAGCTTCCCAAAATCTCACAGTCTTCGGGAAAGTGGGGGGGGGCTTTTCTCCTGGAACGGTTCCAGTTAACTGTAAAAATCCATCTGTCCTGATTCTTCCTCCCCGATGAGCTCACGCTCCTCTCAGTGCCGTGTCGTAGGGGCTGTGTTCCAGCTGGCGATGGTTGTGTTCCTCGTCTTCTGGTCAGCGGCTTTGGGAGCAGCTAGGCTGAACTGCCTTCAAACTGAACTTTAAAACCTCCCTGCCTGGAAGGCAGGAAGCACCCCAGCAGATCAAAGGAAAGGAGAGCCAGTAGGGGCGGGAGACAGTTCAAAGGCTTCTGTTCTGCCCAGCTGCTGGGATGACCCTATGGCGGTCACTGCCTCCACAGGCTGGTAAGCAGCTCAGAGTGCAGAGCCTGCGTGTCTGGATGCTTGGAAGAGGTTGCCTCTTCCTTCCTCTAGAGCCCTGACAGGCATTAGAGAGCAGAGGTGGGAGGTTAAAGGGAAGAACCAGGCAGATGTCAATAAGGGGTAGGTACTGCTGGGTGGAGGCAGGAGATGGCATGATCTAGGCATGACTTGCAGCCAGACAGAAGGGCAGGAGGTGCCGGTTTGCCTTGCCAGCAGCCACTCCTACTGCTGCTCGCTCTCTGTCCCGAGTTGAATATTCTCTCTGCTTTTTGTGAGTGGGGGATTGGGCTTGATTTGGGTTCTCTGCAACACACACACCCCCAGCTGCTTCAGATCATTTATAGTTCTCTGCGTCGTTTACAGTAAGAGGAGCTGGGTTTTTGCTGTGGTCTCTGCTGGTATAAACCATTGGTGTTTAAGGCTGGCAGTTCGACAGAATCAATCCCGCTAATCACAGAGCTGCTTAGCTAGGAACTGATGTGAGATGTTAATGACATACACACACACGCACGTATGTTCTGATTGCTTTTATTCTGGAAAGATATGGTTGTTGTATTTGGCAGAGTGGAAAAAGGCATACACAGAGTCCCTTTCTCTCGCTCTTCTATCTTCTTTTACCTTCTTGGTTGTGTTCCCTGCCTCTTAACACAGGACTGAGATCTCATTACGTTTTGTTAATATCTGTGGCAGATAGTGGTGGGACTGTGAGGGATTGCAGGGGTAGGAGAGAGGAGGGGGAAAGAAGAAATGAAGCATACGGCTGTGAGAGCGAACACACAACACCAAACTGCACAGATAGAGCCTGAGATTTTGCAGGATTTCTGGTGACACTTCTGCAACGAAAGAAAAATGATAATGTATGTGGCAGCGGATGAAATGGATCTGGGGCTGCAGCTGTGGGGATCAAGTGAGATAAATCGAATGACAAATGCATCTCTCAGTGGAGATAAATATGCAGCACCTACACAAAAATAAGTATTTTAGAAAGGGGGGGTGAGGGTAGGACAGGCTTCACCAGCAGAAGAATAGTTTTGCTGATGGTTTCTTTGTACTTGTTTGATGGGCTGTATGCTTTGTGGAAAGGGGGAAAGGTTCATTTTAACTCCCATTTTTCTGAGTTGGATGTATGATGGCAGGTGGGCGTATGCTGGGGATAAAGGGACAAGAGGAGCCCCTGCTGCTAGGTAATGGGGGACATTCTCCACATGTGTAGCAGACAGCAGATCCTGCAGCAATATACCCATCAGGAGAGCAGTGTCCTGACAGAGAGGGGCTAGGTGTGACTGTCACCTCTTGATTAACATTTAATACCTACCCACTTGGCATGTAAGATCAAGTCAACATGTGGGCTTGACAGGAGGAAGACATCGCCTTCCTTCCCTTAGCTCTGTCTTTTGAGGCAGAACATTTGAAGCCGTAAGTAGAGAAGTCAGTACTGTGTATTTTCTGACTAGAAACACTTTATCATGATAGCATCTGCACGTCCCAGCTGAAGTGAAGGTTCCATTGTGGTTAACCATTTTCTTTTGCTTTGTTGGATCTCTTTCTCTAAATCAAGTGTCTATGTAGTGAGTGTATACGTATATATGTGTGTGTGTATATATATATGGCTTTAGCAAAGAGCTTGGCCTGCAGAATTTGGACAGCACTCCAGAGACTTGTCTTAGAGTTGGTGAAAACTGTTAGGACACAGTGTTGTAAGCTGGAATTCAAGCCATGAGTCAATCTGGACACCCCCATCTCTCTTTCTGTCATCAGAAGTATCCACTGCTGCCTCAGGTTTTAGTTTGGAGGTGTCAGAAAAATGCAGTGGTGTTGGAGGGTGGTTTGTATTGGGAGGGGAAATCTTCTCTGGTGGGGAGAAAAGAGGTTTGCTCAAAGACAAGGCTACTGAGATAAAAAAAGAAAACAACAGAAAAATGTGCTGTTTTCAATGAAGTCTCATTGTCTGAGAGTAGTCAAATGTGCTTTGGGGGCAGGAGCAGATTCTCAGTGAGTAGGATGGTCCTTGCCCTTTGCAGCAGTGGGATTTGTGGTTTCCTGGCAGACTGGCTCTTGTCCTGAGGGTTACACATAAGGCCTTGGGTCTAAAAGAAAGAATTGCCTAGGCACATGCTGCACAAGTTGTTCACAGAGATGGTTATTTTGTAAATTTTTGTGTGGTGGCTGTGTGGGTTTGTGCCCTTGAAAAATCAGCGGTGCCAGATGGACTTGGGTTGGTACAGTCAGACACTAAGCAAACTTCACCCCATGTGACTCTGCAGACGGCCATCTGTCCTGACCCACAGCTCTGCTGCTGTAGCAGCACCAAGTTTTCCCACCGAGCTATGCCAAAGGCCCTTACTCCCAGTCCACAGACACTTCCACCCCAATTTTCAGTCTCTTCTCAAACTCTGCCTTCAATCCCAGCCATAAGTCTCATCCACAACCTCTTGCATTTGGTATTCCCATTCCTGTATTGGCTGGTGTTCTAGTCTTCACGCACAGAGACCTTTCTGCATTCTAATCCTGGCTTCCTTGTGCTTTTGTCCATCTAGTATCCACTGTTAGTCCTGGTCTCTGTGCATCTGGTCTGCAGTCCCTCTTAATACTTGGCGGAGCAGGAGACAGGGATGTTGTAACTATAATGGCAGCTAGGAGCTGAGGCCCCAGAGAGCGTGGACTTCTTTCCTGCTGGTTGCTTGAACTCCACTGACACATTTTTTTTCAGAAAGAAGCAGTGTTAAAGGGTGGAAAGAGCTGGTTTTGAGCAAGGCTCCTGTGCTGGGTTGCGTACAAACATCTGGCCTGTCACTGCAACTCTTTGCATCCTCCCAGCCCAGGGTGGCAGGACCCCGAGGGCTGAATATGGATGATACGCTGGAGTATGGTACAAACTGAAGGGAAAAGGCACCCCATGCTGTCTGTCACTGGGGGCGGGAAATGTTTTTTTGCTGATGGGATCTGTTTATGGAAACTATTACGTTGCTTTCATTCTTCCTCTCCTTTTCCTCCTCCCAGCTAAAATCTTTCCTGAAGGAATGCAAGATTGCAAACTACTGCAAGCCTATCCGGCAGCTCCTGGAGAAACTGCAGGAAAATTCTGCCTACATCACCAGCAGGCGTCAGAAAGCCACCTTCGGTGTGGCCAGCAGGGAGTCTGTGGTGAGTCTGCTACTTCGATTTGGGCTTCCTGGAAAGACAGTCAGACTCTGGCTGCTGAGGTTGAGCGGGTGGCAGAGGGAGGAGGGACAAAGAGATCATGGAAACGGGAATGTGTGGGGTGGGGCAGATGTTCACAAACAACTGGACTCGGCAGGGCTCTGATGCTATAGCTGGCAAAACTCTGCAGCCAAGAGTCTCATGGAAAATACAGTCCATAAATTATACCCTTCTATTATTTATAACACACACATATGCACAGAAGCGCCTTGCTTTGCTGGGGCATCTCCTTTTCTGAGAAGTTTCTTTGTTTTCATCATCCTATTCTTGATAGTTCGTGCCAGTTCATGCCTAAAGTGGTAAGAGGGATTCTGCTGCCTCTGTGTTGTTTCCTCCTAGTCTGTTTAGACGAGTCTCCAGCAGTGTAGAACCAAGGCATTGGCAGACTGGTATGTTGGAGTTCAGGATCCTGAGGCAAACCTTTCCCCATTTTCCTGGGCCCTTGTGGAGTCAGAGCTGTAGAATCAGGGCAGTTGGGAGCCTTAAGAACAATAATTGGGTATCCCGGGCACTGAATTTTCTTCTCAAGAGAGGTGCTATTACATTCTTCTGTCTGCAGCCTAAGCAGCCAGCCTGCTGAGAAAATGCTGAGCACCGTTGACACCTAGAAAAGTTACAGTGACTCTTGGTGACTCATAGTGCCTGTGGAGCAGCTGAGTTAAACATCAGGATTCTACCTTAGTGATGAGATGAAGAAGAGTGACTAAGGTGATGATGGAGACCCCCCCCTTTATCTTAGGAAGTGAACTGTAGCACAACTAAAAAACTGTATATTAGAGGGTGTGTCAGCTAATAGTTGGCCATCTGGCGAACAGGCTTGAGAGATGCTACCTTTTTCCTTGTTTCCCCTGCTCCAGGAGTCTGCCTGCTCTGAGCCAGGTCCTCCTAGGGATGGTGTAGCATATTGTCAGGACATTCCTTTCAGTGTCCTCGCTTGAAGCCTTTTTTCTTTTGCGTTGCTCCATCCTTCTTCGGAGACCTGTTGACCTGACCTAAACTCTGAGGTATTTGAAATCCAGGCCTTATGTAAATGAAGCCAAAGGGAAGGAAACCTTGTTAATTAACCTTTGTTTGTGTGTCCTTTGGGTTGGACATTTTACATTTTATCTTTGCTTTTTATCTAGCACAGCAGCCTTTGCAAGCCTGATAACAGGTGAACTGTGTGTTCGTGCATGCCTGTCTGTGTGAGAGGAAGTAGTGGGTCTGACTCTTCTTTGCCTGGCAGGACAGAGGTAAAAATACCTCTGTCTGCAAGGCAATTAATGGGTCAGACTGGTCTCTCTGGCCGCTTGGTATCATTGGAAAGTCTGGAGTTCTGCATCATTGAAAGCTCCACCTGTTGGCATGGAGCTGAGCACGGAGCAGAAATTGCAGTGCAGACTAAGTTGTCTTCAGACACTAAGGGGCAGGGACTGCAGGACTGAAATCCTGACATATCAACGCCAGGACGCAGCAGTGCTATTCTGGGATTAAGGGGTTGATGGACCTGGGTTTGATGGACCTGGGTTTGAAGTGACTAAGTAGTCTTTGATTCTGTAAATGCCATTCTGGGTTGGACCTCTTTTGCTAAAGAAATTATACTTCCCGTCTGGAGTGAAGTTGTTAGGGTTTTGTTGTTTTGTACTTTTTGCGGGCAATGCTGTGACCACCCACCCACTCTGCAGAGGTAGAGATTTCAGCCCCTAGGGCTCTCCATGAAACAGATGAGCTGGGGAAGGTCACTGGCTAAATAAAACAGGGTTTCCAACAACTCTTGCCACTGTCTGCTTTTCCCAGCAACTCTGGCTGTAGTCCCCTGTGTAAGAGCTAAATGATTGTTTTAACATCTTGCTGCCTGTATGTCTCCCAGTTGATGCTGGTGCACCTGCTTTCCCAGGGACATCTGGGTGGCTGAGTAGCATGAATCAGGCCAGATTGGCTCTGGAGGGGCAGCAACAGGCAGCCTGCCTTGAGTAAGGGAGGTTGGTTAAGGGAAGCAGGCACTGGTTTGCCAAGCCTGTTTGGAGGCGGCTGTTCTGCCATTTAAAGGGTTAGAGCAACAGTGTTAAGTGCTGCTTGGGGAGGATGCCTGGACTGCCTGTGCAAGCTGTATTTTTGCACTGTGGTGGTGTCCTGTGAGAGAAGGGAGCCTTTCTCTTTCTTTGGTTAATGGGATATCAGTACTCCTGGGAGCAGAGGAAACAGCCTACTCGGTATTCTCTGGGGTGGAAGAGCCCATAGTGGCTTATATTTTGTGTCCAGGTGGCCCTGTGTTTTCCCCCTATGCCTTTGCAAGCAGATGGTGTAGATTCCCAAGAAGGGCCAAAGCTCCCACAGAGACTGGGCTTCCCAGAACAATTTGGAGTGTCCCTCGAAGTCTGGGTTGAGTTTGCCAGGCTGTCTCCAAGATATGTGGGGCATTGGCACTTCTCACGAGCAAACACTGCCAGAAAAGGGAAGGGAAGGAGGGGGATGAGGGAAGGGGAGGTATTTGCATGTCCCCCTTGCCAGCAAGAGCAATTGAAAGCAAATGCTCTCTGGTTTTCACATGCATGCATTTGTGCCTGGTCCACTGTAGGGAACAGAGCCCAAATTCTGAGCTAATTCTTCCATACAACATGCTGAAATGCAGCTTTCATGGGGGCAGTTACAGAGTAGTGGGTGTGCTTTAGAAAGGTGGATTTTACCTAAGGGTCTATATTATATAATTCTAAAGAAGAAACAATCTGGGGATTGAACCTAGTGCTGCGGGGGAGAGCATGGTGGTACAATGTGTAACTTAACATGGAGCGACTGTGGAGGGACCCCTCCTCCCTCCTTGCATCCCAGGAACTACAGCATGGAGGGATAGGCACACCAGATGTGTTTAGCCTGACTTCTTCCACATTATTTTAAGATTGAGAAATTTACTTCTATTTTTTTTTTTTTTTTGTAAGAAGCAGGTTAATATTTGAGAGTCAGTGCTTTTTTTGAGAGTACAATGCTAATAGGTTACTATAATAATTAAGGTCTTTGGGAGAGGAGCCAAAAAAAGTGGAGCTTGCAGCTGAAGTTGAATCCAGATGCATAATGTGCAGCGCTGATTTTAGGTTCATCTGCACTCTTATGGGCCCTGGATTGGTGGGGGAAAATGCAGGGAAGGAAAAGGACCTGCAGTGTGTGCCGGGCTGTGTTACAGCTCTGTGGCTCCCAGGCAGACCTTTGCGCCAAGCTGGGGAACCTTCGTTTAAGAACAGTGCAGCCCAGCAGGCTGTCACGCTTAATGAAATGTGAAGTGAGGGAATGAGCTGGTGGAAAGCATTGCCTCATTTCCATGGGATTTCCAGATCTTCTGCATTCATACCCATCTCACATGTCAGATGGGAGGTTTTTCTGGAGGGTGGGTGATGATCTTTGTTACATTTGTGCAGGTGCTATCACTGTGGGTTTGATCCACGCTGGGTGTTGCCTGACAGCACAGCGATGCAAAAGCAGTAATAGAAGGAGAATTGCAAATAGTTAAAGGTGTGATGGCATCCACTCTCTCAAAATTCCTGTTGAGACGTTCTGACTGGAAAGATGGGAGTATTTTAATGGTCTTTTTTTATCTCTGGATTCCAGCACAGTTTAAAACCAAAAATAGCTGTATCAGAACAAATAGACTTTTACCCTCTGTAAGAAGAATCTTTCTCAGAAGCTGTCTATACCAAGCAGCATCAACAAATTGCCTGATTACAGTTGGTTGGCAGCCTGATATGAGCCTGATCTATAAATGGGGTGACTTTGTACTCCTTGGGAATTACTCCTCTTGCCATAGCGGTGGGTCGGATCGACGGTAACGCTGTGCTGTCTGCTGGCTGGCGTCTCCGCTCACGAGTGCTGCTGGAGTCGGCGGTACATCAGCTGTGCTTTCAGTCAGCCTGCCGGGGAGGAGACCGGAGAGCAGACGCAGGCTCCAGCCATGCAGACCTGGAGCCGTGTTACAAACAGTCCCGTGGGGGTTGTGAGTCTGGGACCCATGATTACCAGAAAGGGCCTGTTTGGCTTGATGCAGTATTGATAGCGCCTGTTATAGGATGCATAAATAGATTCTGCGCCATTAGAGTGCAGGTGACACAAGCTGGTCACCATTTAATTGCCAAAGTTCAGCTCCTGGTGCCAGCTGCAGACACCACAGATCATCTCCACATCCATCCCAGTGATGGGCCAAATCAAGAGCTGTTGTAGACTGATGTATCTCACAATATATACCGAGTACTTGCTTATTTGTGTAAGCTGGGAGCTCTGTGCTGCTATTCACTGTGGAGACCTGCTCTTTCTCTCTTGTTCATGCACTGCTCTTTAAACAAACTTCTTCCTGTGCCTTGGCTCACAGGCTGCAGCCAACACCATGGCTCCCTAGTTTTGGGGCTCAGCTCCCCAGAAGCAGTCGATTTGAGATCTGCTGAAGAATATTTGAGCTGCTGCTGTGTTTTCTGCTGTGAAGATGGTCTGGTCTTTTGTTCCCACCCTCAGACAGGAGCATTGTGAACACACAGCTGCCCATACTGGGGGCTGTGGAGCTTTGGATTTGTTCTCGCTCCTGGATTCGGGATACTCTTTTTGGATTTGTGTTGACCTTCGAGTGTATCTATGCTAACCTTTGTTCTTGTTGCTCGTTCCCTTCCTCCTTTGCCTGTTTCACTTCCTACTTGTATGTCATGACTTTCTGCTCATGTTAGATTGACTTTTTACAGTGGGGTAATGCAAAGCCTCTGGGCACTGTGGTAATCCGGTTAACTGGTACAGTTCTGTGTGGGTTTTAAGTTAAAGGGATGTTGGCAGGTTAAGAAGAATGTATTTTAATATGATATACCACCAGCGGGCCCCCCCCCCCCCCTTTTCA
>JANZLQ010000001.1:4234485-4259122 GCA_026212715.1 Elanus axillaris
TGGTAATCCGTTTAACTGTTACAGTTATTTGTGGGTTTTAATTTAAAGGGTTTTTGGCAGTTTAATAAGAATGTATTTTAATTTTTTATACCACCAGCGCCCCCCCCCCCCCCTTTTCAGCATTAACATGCCAAATGATTGAAGTGTAAAAGAATTTTTAACCATCTAATTTGCTTCCCATCATTTACAGTGTTTGCGCCTTCTTATTCTCCCTGCTTGGACAACGGAAACAGGCTCAGCACTTCTTCGTGCTCTGCTCTCTCAAGGTTGGGATGAGTCCAAACCCTGCAGGGAAATGTTTGTTTCAAAAATAAACACTTGGCTGTAGAACACGGGGAAGAGGCAATCAGACATCTTTGGTACTTAGGTCTTGTTCTTGTAAGTGCTTGCATGAGGCTTTTCTGAATTAAAAAGCAAGAACTGAGCAGATGATCAAATGCCTCTGTTGAAGGAGCAGGGGACAAATTTTGTCCTGATAGATCCTCTGATCTGTCCCTTTGATTCCTTCCTTCAGGTTTCAGTTGAAGTAATTTCTTTTTCATTACAGTAGGCTGCATCATCTGACGACTTCTCAGTGTCCTCTCATTAGAGCTAGAGTAGAAGTGAATGTTCAAGGCCAAGATAGTAACAGTGGATCCCAGAAGGCATCGAGCTGATTTTAGGAGAGTCCATTGTGAATTCTCAGCAATTCTGAGAATCAGGCCTCTTCTAGAAGGGAGAAATAGGAATCTGGGAACCCACATTTCAGGTCACCGTGCTGAGAAAACTTGGTGATCTTCCATAAACTAAAGCATCTTACGCACCACCACATAGATGCTCCTTTATGAGAACTTTATGCTGTCCTTCAGCACCATTGGCATCTTGTGCTTTGGTATTGCATAAGTAAGCTGTTACATTGGCCAACTTGTCCTTTTCATCTTTTGGCTTTCCTTAATTTCCCTGCAGTGCCCAAGCATTGTTTTATCTAAGGAGAATTGTCAGTCACACTACTTCTGACTCGGTAATTGCTTAAATGACTGTGCCTGAATTCACGCTTAGTCCTGCTTGCGTTCCTAGTCATGGTTGACAATTTCCTACCCAGAAGCTGGGAGAAGGTGGTTTGGGAAAGGGTCTTAACCTCTGCTTTTGACTCCCTGAGTTTGCCAAAGTTGTATTGGAAAACTGCTTTGAAAACCTTTCTTAAATTTACATCCCCTCTCTCCACAGGAACAATGGGAGAAGCAGGTCAAAGAGGAGGGGACACCTCTGACCAAGTATTATACTCAGTGGAAGAAGCTAAGAGAGAAGGAGATACAACTGGAAATCAGCGGCAAAGAAAGAGTAAGAATGAAGCGCCTAACTTGCTGGACAACACCTGTGCTATGGGAAGGCAAGAGAGCCATATCCTGGCAGTAGGATGGTGGCTGGTCAAAACCAGCTCCACTGGTGTGAGCTGAAATTGGCTTGAGCTGTGCGAGCGTGTAGGCTGGGCATTCTTGGACAGAGCGTGAGTATGGCTGGACAGCAGCCTAGCTGGTGTCTTCAGCTCCCTGCAGATTTGTCCTGCTGGGATCTCTAGGAGCAACATCTGTCCCCTCTGCCTGTAGCCTGTTCATTTGCCCAAGTTAATAGAGGATAGGTGAGACAGGGTGAAGTACCACTAAGGTAAATTTCCCTCTGTCCCTGTTTAGGCTCATGCAGTTCAAGACCCATTGGTGCAACTGCCTTTGTAATTCAAGGCTAGGAACCTGAAGACAATAATGATAGAACAATTGTGTGTACTGGCAGGAATAGGTCGGGTAACAGGTTCAACTGTGTCTGAGCAAGTGGGGCGATATCCTTACTGTAGATGTTGCTTTTGGAACAAGCATGTGATGTAGTTTTGAAGTTTAGGCTGTACACATGGTTCCTGTTCTGTGTGTTCACCCCCACATTCATGGGCCTTCTCACATTACTTTGGGCAATTTACATAATTTCTTGCAAATTACGTTGCTTTGTTGATAGAAAAGCAGAGAGAGTTGAGCTCCTGTAGGCCTTTAGTTCGTTTTCTAGCTCTGCGGAATGTGACCGGATTGCCATACTAAAACCTAACTTTGCAAGAAAGTAGTGAGGGGAAGATGCCTCTCTTCTTAGCAAAGGGAATATCAGAGATTAATTCTGGTTTGCATTTTCTTATTTCACCCATGTGGGGGTGGCTGGTTGTGAGGTGGGACTTGCTGTCTGGACAGAAGTGCTCAGACGGCCATTTCCCACATCTCCTGCCCAAGGGAAGGCTGCTTGGCCACTCCTTATGGCACTGCACTTCAGGAAGCAGGTGGGGGTGGGAGCTTGCTTACATTAGGAGTCTAAAGGAAAGCTGTCTTGATGCTAATGCAGTGAAAGTGGCTGAGCTAGGCTCTTGGCCAGGGAGCAGGAAATAGATATAATTGGTGTCTCCAGCATATGGTGGGGAACAATTAAAATAATCGATGGGACATGAGGATGATTGGCTCTGAGACAAATCACAGAGCGTAGTAGAAGACCTGGGAGATCCTAGAAATGCTCAGTATTATATACCAGCCTGAGATAAGGACAGGAGGCTGAAATTCCCTGCAGCAGCCATGCAGAGGGAACAAAAAACACTCTTGTTTTCGGTGCAAACCCAGCAGGAGAATGTGGCCTTTGCAGAAAGGTAATGGGGAGTGGAGCTAAGAAACAGCAAGAAGTGATGGCTGTGAGTGGGGCTAACCTCTTGCCCAAAACTGGCCCTGCTGGTGTGAGCTGACACTTTCCTGGTACTGAAGCAGCTATCACAAAGGGAGAGGAGATCAGCCCTCAGTGGAGACAAACCCTGGTCTCATGTTAAAGGGAGGAGGGGAGCTGGAGCTCCTTGGGGTGGCCTCCCCTTGAGGGGGGATTGCTTTTGTGTAGCAAGGCTCAAGAGGGTGACTTCTGAAACGAGGGGAATTCTGAAGGGCAGTGACAGGGACTTGTTTTCTTTTGGAGAAAGTGGGCTGAACAGATAAGCTGTAGAGAGAGACAAGACTTTGGACTTAGCTTTCTGAAAGGCCTGTGGCTGCCTGGCATCTTTGCTTGGTGAATGGGGCTGTTGTCTGTCTCGGTGGGGACTGCTAGCTTAATGATGCGGCATTGTGAGCCCCAGCAGGAGAGTGAACACCGTGAGGCCCATTAGGGCTGGGAAAATCCATGTCCCATTAGCAGCAATTGGGGGGAAAAAGTAATAACAGAAAAAATCGGCCTGGCTCTCAGCTGCTATGAGCTGCAGCTTGCCTTATATAACAACACTGACCCCGTCTGCCCATTCCATTTGCTTTTCCCAATGGTTTTTAATGGGATGTAGACTAATCGGCTTCATGAGACTCAGTAGATAGTAACCCTCTAGCTGGGGATTAAAAGACTGGCCCCCAAATTACTTAATTTACTGCTACTGTGTGATGAACACAAGCTGTATCTGTGAACTGTGGCTCAGTACAAGTCTCATTCCTTTGCTTTGTGGTCACTCTTCTGCTAGTAGGGTTTTCCGGTGCCTTTATTTTGAGGTGCCTGTCTTGAAGGCACTCCTGTGGAGTCTCAGAAAGTTGGAAGTAGCACAACTCAGCATGATTCAACACCAGGTCCTTTTTAATATGCTCAGGTTGAGTTCAACCAGTACTGATGTCACCCAAAACTGTAGGCTGCCTTTGGAAATGGGAACTTTTCCTAGGCAGTATGAAAATATAAAGAAGTCTCGACTAACAGCCTCTGTTCCCTGCTGTACATGCCCTCCACAGGACACTGGTGAAATTTTTCACAATGTTGAGATAAGTCTCTCTCTTGTGTTTCCTTGAATTGGAGAAGTTTGGAAAATTGGGGAAGACTCTTCCACATCATGTACATGAGATATCTTACTCATACACAGCTCCATTTCCACTTTAAATCTACTAAGTGATGTGTTCCATGGAAACGTCCCGTGCTCAGGAAGTGTGAGGAGGGAGAATAAGACCTTGGATGATTTTTGCATTTCATTTACTGCTGCTGAGAAGTAAAAGTGACCAGGGTCGTGGAGAACAGGACTAGCCAACAGGGAGTTGGGCAGTGGATGCAGCAGTTGTTTGTTACCAAAACTGGGTTTCTGCTTCTGTTTGTGATGCTTTCAACCTCAACTATTTCTTGGTTAGGCCGTGCTGGACTCATATTTAGCTGCTGCTGTTGCTGAAGAGCGATAGCTACCAAAGCTGCCAAACAGGGACCCTGCAGGTAGCATGGCTCTTGGCACAGAAAGGGCCAAAAGGTGCTGCCTGTGACTGGGAGACTTCCAGAGTCGGCTTAGCCGTAGGAGCCTTCTCCCCAAGGCTGGGATGGCAGCACGACCTGGCTGAGGCAAGGAATGTATAAACTGGAAGGGATCAGATATGGGAACTGTGTCTGTGATCACACCCTAATGCTGGGTTAGAGGCATAGCTGCTGATACATTTCAGCTTCTGATGTTTACTTCTGGAGCCTCTCATTGAATCAGTATTTCTGGAGCATTTCCCTCTGCCCTCCCACCCTCCATAAAGTTGTATGCCAGAACAAATAAGAGGAGTGAAGCATGATCCTGTCTTGTCTGTCAGAACTGGTAGGGGCTAAGGAAAATGTTTTCACCCTAGCAGCTCCCCTGCCCGGCGATGGAGCTTGCTGGAGCATAACCACTCTAGGAAAGAGGATGGTTACAGTATGTCATTAGGTCAGCTGAGGGCAGCTGTGTGGCAGTGGCTCCAGATTGCTGCTCTTGCTGCATTGTGCTTCCTAAGTCTCTTCTCTGGCATGCAACGACTGCTGTTTGGAAAGCCAGTCATGCACTGCTTTCTTCACGTCTCTTCCCAGCACAGAGACGGCCCAGCAGGTCTCTGCAGGGCCGGTGGAAGGAGAGGCATCTCATAGTGGAAAAGAGCAGGTGGGAACATGATTTAAAATTAGGACCTTGTAATGGTGGTTGGTGATTTGCTGCCCTCTCCCCTTCTCGGGCCAGCTTCTGACTTTCCATCCTGGTGCTGCAGGTTATTGCTTGTAAGTGCTCAGCTCCCAGAATCAATATTGCCCAGCTGGGAACCATAACCGTGAAAGAGGCTGGGAGAAATTGCTGGAATTGGCTGCAGGAGCAAATGCACATCTCTGTGCCTCTTGTTGTCTCTCCCCCCATCCTCATTCACTCCTTCTGTCTCTCTGCTGAGAGCTGCCATTCTATATAGACTGTGCTTTGCTGTTGTTCCCGCTGGGGGAAGCTCACAGGAGGGTTGAAGTGGATGTGGTCAGAGAGGAGTGTGTTGAGGGGTGGTCTGACGGGTGGGAGAGAGCAAATGAGTTATTACTCGCAGGGCGAATGTTTCCAAGCAAGCTAATGTGTGCTAATGCATGAGTGCTTCCCAGGAGGTGTGCAGCCAGGCACGGGCAGCGGGCAGCTGATGTTCAGAGAGCACTTGGGATTTAATTTGCATTCTGATTATCTTTGCCCTGCTGGCCTGAGCCCTTGCAAGTAAATCCTCCCCCTAATCCCCCTCCGGAGAGGTGTAAAGAGCAGTGAGGTGGTGTCAATTGCAAGTACTTAATGGCATTGATATTGGCTGCCTGCAGCAGCAAGGCTCTTGGCCCATTGATCTCCATAAGGGCTAGCAACTGGGGAAACCATGGTCTAGACAGACCTTAAGCATCTTCAGCACCTTGCCATTTAACTGTGCTGAAATCTGCAGCCAAAAAGACAGTACTTCTGCTATAGCTGTCACAGCTTTTGGCATTGGTGGAAAGCTGCTACTTCAGAGATGACCAGCACAGTCTGGCTTGATTGTGCTTGGCTGCCCAAGCTCACAGGGCCTGCACAGCTTTCAGTCCAGAGATCTAGGACAGCCAGCTTGTCATGGATGTCTTGTGCTTTTATCCATGCTAAGGTACCAGCAGTAGATGGCCCATTAGCAAAAGTGGTTTATTAGGTAAAGATCAATAGAGCAGTGGTGCTTTGCATGTATCATTCACCTTTGTAACTGACTCACAAATCTCCCTGTTACTCCCCTAGTTGGCAGCAGGCAGACCCAACTGTTCTTGGCAGTGTGGCTTAAACATACTGGCAAAGCCAAGTTCCTGTGTTTAAGCTCAGCATTATATGTTTAAAAGTACAAATTAAGGTTGTTCTTACTGTTGGTTTTGGTTTTTTCCAGCTTGAAGACTTGAACTTCCCAGAAATTAAGCGTAAGAAGCAAGATGAAAGAAAGGAGGAAGACAAGAAGGAATTCAAGGACCTCTTTGAGCTGGACAGTGACTCTGATGAGGATAGTGTTGGATTTTCTATAAAAGGTATGGGGCTGGGCATACCTTCATCTTGTCCAGAATTCTGTATGACGTGGGTCAATACGGCCCTGCCTGAAGGGGGATGCATGCTGGCCATGTTCAGTTCAAAAGATATACTGTTAGGGAGAGAGAGCACAGGATGTTGATGCCTTTTTGGAGGCTTTCTAAAGTGACAGATGGAGGGTGGCTGGGAGGCTTTTATCTTTCTCTCCCTCTCCTACTTTGTCAGTCCAGCTCATTTTAAAGCCTTAGTCTTGCATTAGTCTTTTTCTGTACATGACCCATACTCTCCACCCCTTAGCAACTTTCTTTTGTCACAGACACTGACCTCAATATGATAGCCCAGGAACCACGGGATGTTTGGCTGAACACAGACCCTGCTTTCAAAGGTTTCAGAGTAGCAGCCGTGGTTCATATTGTAATTCCCAAAGAGTGAGTTCTCCTTCCTGTGCTTATAACCTGTGCAGGTTCTGGGCTGAAGTCTCACCTTAGAAAACATAAAAGTGTTTGCTGTCTTCTTGCACTGTGCGTGGAAGTGCAGAAATCTATGTTTTGTTTCTGCACCTATAAAAGAGGAATAAGAAGGTTGTTCTACCCGACACCATGCTGGGTCTCTGCTGTATACATCATTGCAAACAATAGCTGTCATAGGGGGTAGCTACCAGAACAAGGATCTTTGGTGGAAGGATGGTTATCCTCTCTTTGCATGCACTTCTAATTGATTTATTTGTTTTATAGTCACTGACATTACAAGTATTCTTGGCAAGCCAAGAAGGTTTGGAGCCTCTAGAGAAAATGGAGTGATGTCACTCTCTGGCTGTGACCACGAGGGGGCCACAGTAAATTGTGGAACCTGCCTGAGAAGTTCACCACATAGTTTGAGGAAAAAACTTAGATGTTCTTTTTGTAATTTGGAATGTTTGGGATATCACAGGTTTTCTAGATGCATCGTCATTCATATAGTAGGGTGACTTGCAGGAATACAGTTGTCTTGTTTGAAGATTTAATCTACAGATAAAGTCCTAGTCTGTTGTGCACGTTGTAAGACGTGAGGATAAATCTTGAGACTTACCATAGAACCGATGAGCATTGTCTGTCTCACAGACATCTCTGACAAGGAAGAAAGAAAAGGTTGGAAAACTCTTGTTTGATAGCTTGAAGTTGAAGTCAGTGGATTTTTTGTAGATGACCCAGCACAGAACAGGAGGAGAGCAAAAGTAAGCACGTGACCCACCAAGGTACTGAAAGATCAGTGTGACATCAAAATGATTTGCTGAGATACGTCCTTGAGATCTGGGGTTGTCCTGCCTGCCATAAGAGTCAATGCCTTGGAAGAATCCCAGTGGCTTCTAAAAAGGCAGTGATAACTGCAGTTCAGAAAGCAGGTTGCTGGGAGCCAGGGAGACAGGGTCTCTTCCTGTGCCTCCCAGGAACTGACTTTATGCACGCTTGGGAGGTTTCTTGGACTGATGGATTTCTGGGTGTACATTGGGATCCTAACGAGGCACCTCTGTGATGAACATTCCTGATGATGCAGTACAAGGTCTGTGGCAGCTGTCTGTCTGGTACCTAATGTACACAGCTTCTACCTTCTTTCTGGTACTTGCCCGCTCTCTGTAGAAATCTGCTGATATAAAGGTTTGCAATCTACTTGTTAGGCATGGCTTTTGCCCCCCTGCCTGTGCACGTGCTTGTGACATCTGTCCGTAAAGTTCTTTGGCAGCTTTAAAGGGATGGCATATACTGTGAAGAGAGTGCAAATAAGGACTAAGGTCCACGTGGTATCAAAGGGCTCTCCCTGCTCTGTTTGTACGAGTCCCACAGCTGCGGTATCTAGTAACTGAGCATGCATCAGCACTGCAGTGTCAGTAATGGGTCTTGCCTTCCAACATTCCTGGGTCAGCTGCCTCTCCATAGCCTTTGTTCTTAGTAGGGTGTTTTCTGGAGGGAGGGAGCAGGCCCTGAAGGCAGCTTCCATCTCAAGGAGCAACTGTGCTCAGCCCCACCATGGATCCCAAGGTGCTGGGTGGAGGCAGCGGAGCACTGGGTCTGTTCTGTAGCGCAGGGTGAAGTCCCCTCCAGGCAATGGTGTGACTCCACAGTGGGAAAGGGACAGGGAACAGGGAGGCAGGGAAAAGTGCCTGTGTCTTGGGAGACGCATACAATAAGCTCTTGTTCTTACTCTGTGTGGGGTGTGAGATGTTCCCAGCCGTGCTCTGCATTCAGTAACTGTCAGGGCTGGCTACAGATGGAAGTCAGGGAAGGCGGTGCTTCAGTTTGCTGCAGTTCCCTGTCTGTGGCCATTGTTCTACTCGGTGGCCAGATGCAAGGGAATTTGGGAGGCCCGGCAGCTGCCGTGGCCTGTGTATTTGCTTCTTTACCTGTGAGGTTTGAAGCCGTACCAATTGCCTCTCTTTAAATAAGGCAAAAGGAGAGTCTGGGATAATGGAAGAACTTTGGTTCGTCTTGAATCAGCCTCAGACTACTTCCAAGAGACATGTTGAGCAGCTGGTGGCAGAAATCTAGGTAGGAAAATAAGACTGCCCTGGATGGACCTTCTGGGAGAGGAAAACAAGAAATATAGCTGGAAAACAAGAAATACGGCTGAGAATGCCCAGTGATGCTGACCTCCTTGAAAAGTGACAGGGAGAGACCTGCTCCAAGACAGGGTGGTGCTGTGAAAGTAACTGTGATGCTGATGTGTTACGGGGATCTGGGAAGCTCATGGGAGCAGATCAGCCCTTCTAACACAACGCTACCTCCAGACATGGGCAGGGGGAAGTGGGGCTGGTGGGCTATGCCCTCCCTGCTCTGGGAGTGGAAGCAGGGGCACAGTTTGGGAATGCCAAGGCTAAGGTGGGAAGAGAATAGGGGGCTCACTGGAAAGGTTAACCATACCAAGAGATGTCCATGCTCTCTTCATTAGCAAGGGTTAGCAGTGGCACCCAAAACTCTGTTGAGTTCTTACTGCAAAGAGCCAGTTCCAGAATCCTGGTGATATGCAAGTCTCTGCAAAGAAGGGGGAGCGAGGGAAGGACTTCTGGAAAGGAAGGAATTCCCTGCCAGAAAAGTTCTAGCGAGGTAGTTGCAGTGGTCTGTCACTGTAACTCATCCTCTTGGGCAACCCCACACGTTAAATCTGGGAGGTTGGTTGCCCTGGTCTGGAAAACTCTCTTCCCCCTGATGATTACTACGTAAAAGTCTGGATTTCAGAACCTGCTGTTTGTGCAGCGTCATTGTGGATTTCCGGTGGGATGTTGGGTATCGAGGCATAATGAAAATGGCTCCCATCTCTCACCAACCACAGCATTTGGCATGGCAGAATCTTTCCTGTGTTGACAGGATGTTCTTCTGATTAGTAGTTGTTTTGGCCTGTCAGGTCCCAGACCAAATTCACAAGAGTGGAAAATTGCCTGCTAAAAGCCAGGAAATCATCAGTTCTCCATTATTTAGCTGCTGTTCAAAGCCCCCCCACACATACACCTTTTCTTTTGATTTAAATTACGTATTGTATCAGTGAAATGTTGATTTCAGCCTATACTGTCCCTAATCTCTCTGGAAGAAGGCAGGCCTGGAGAGCAGCTATAGTTCTTGGGTTAACCATTGCTAGCCAAAACATCTTGCTAATTAACTAACGTCTACCTCAAAGACCTTTGTATTTTTCAGAGCAGAGCAGCCTTCTGAAGAGGTCTTTCCAATCCCAGGCAGGGAGTGAATGGCACGCTTTTCCCAAACTGAGGGGGTTGGGGAGCTCTCTATTGTCACAATTTGCCGTTACTCATTCCGGGGGGGGACTTAGGGTAGATGAAGAAAACTGCCCCTGCGTGCGGGAAGAGGGTAATGTGCAGATGTTGTTGTCCTCCAGCAGCACTGGTGCAGTTGTGCATTACCTTCCCTTCTGTTCCGAGCATCCCCCTTTTGTCCATCCCCCACCTCCACCATTTTCAGCTGCGCTGTTGCGGAGAGAGGAGATTTGCTGCATCCAGCCCCAGGCACTGCTGCAGGAAATGGCCGCCAGCAGTTTGGTGTTTGCAGCTCGCACAGCCCTTGGCCCCAGTGTGCTGCTCCCAGATGGGAACCACCCGTCCCTGCTTTCCTCCCACTGGGGAGCAGGACCGGCAGCAGCATCTGGCAAAGGTACCTCTTCCAGAATCCTCCCAGAACAGCATCCCTCTGGCAGGCAAGGAGGGGCCATGGGGACTGCCCTGGAGTTGAATAAGAAGCATCCTAGATTTCCTGGAAAGTAGGAGAAACTGCGGCATGGGCCGGGGAGCAGATTCAGATGGGTTAGGTTCCTGTGGGGAGAATCAGTGTGGGCATAACATTGTGTTAGTGGATTCTCACAGGGCAGGTGCTCCTGGAGGTATCCTTGGAGTGATTCAGAGGTGAAAGCCAGCTACAGCCAGGTGTTACAGCCTTGAATCTTTCTGCCCTTCAATCTTTCTGCCCTTCAGCTCCAGGGCTGCACTATAAATTGCATGTGTTGAGGAGAGGGATAACAGGCAGGTGCGTAAAGGTGCAGGTACAAGCTAAACACCTCCAGTGATCTTGCAGTATATGGAGATGCTAGGGAAGAGGAAAAAGTATGTTTGGGACAGGGGACGTTACAGGGCGGTCAGCAGCTTGGAGATGCTCTGAACTGAGGGGTGTGGAAAGTCTGTTTAATATCCACTGATGAATCTGCTGGTTCCCTGATTGTGCCTGATCCTCATTGTTAATGTGGCTTCCACAGATACCTCTGGTAACAGGGTAAGACATGCCACAACTTCAAGGTAGGTATTATTTGAAAAAAGCATTTTTTTTTTTCTTTAAGCCTACTGCCCACTGAACTCACTGATCAGCCTTTTGTGCTAGCTACAGCCATCAGCCTGCTTTAATGGACCATGTAGGATCCAGGCATAAACCTATCTCTTAGGCCTGTCGTCTCCTGAATCCTAACCCCAGTTTTGTATTAGGCCAGAGATGAAAGGCTGATAGCAGGCCACCTGCTCCCCTTGGCCCATGCCTTCTTCCTAGTCCTTCAGGTCCTGCAGGACCCAGCAGTAGCTGAGCTCTGATCCTTCATTACCTTAACCTTAGCCTTAGCAGCCTCACAGCAGCCAAAACCATGATAAGTCATTTATCTTTGGCAGCAGCAGCCTTTTCCCTAGCTCCATAAGCTTTGCAGGTCTTCAGTCCCTTCCTGAGTCCCAACCCCGGACTCAGCCTTTGCTGTAGGCCACAGGTCCATGATAGAAAAAGCCTTGCACCCATCTGAATTTTCATTCTCACTTCTCGGGTCTTGCTGAATCCAGCAATGAATGAATTAATTAATCTCTTCTGAATCCTAGCAAGACTAACAATAACAAATATTTCTATATCTGGTGTCATGTTTATAGAAGTCTCGTTGGGTGTCTTTGTGGCTTGAGCCCCTGCTCTGTGAGTACCGGCACTTCTGTTTATTTTAGGGGTTCCTGAAAGAACGGACAAGGGTGGTGGACAGTTCTTTGGAATTCGGTCAGTAAGTTCATCAGCACAAATCCATACCCGCTCCTTTCAGAACCTGGAAGTTAGGAGTGCTGGTTAGCTCCCTGTCAGTGCCTCTTGTGTTGCACTGGCAGACCTCAACTAAGATCAAATTTGGTGGGGGATGCTGCTGCCTAGCCTGCTGGGGAGGAGTAGTCCCTGCTCTGTGCGTCAGTATGACAAATCCAGGCATAATAATTGGGGCAGGAGAGGGAGGGATGCCTCAACACAGCTGGAATGGGGTTTGAGACAGGACTTTGAGTTCATGTGTCCAGGATGCCAGCATAGTGGTCCTTGTAACAAGGTGACGCTGCCTGTTGGCTGTTTCTGGCTGCTCTGTTTGGGCCCTACACCTGGCTGTGGTAGAACCATACCAGGGAATAAATTGCAAGCGTTGTATTGATGCGTGCAGCAGATACGGTTGCACAGGAAAAGGAAGAAGTGATGAATTTGCAGTTGTTTTTTAATCCCGTGGATCTGAGGGGAGATTCCCCTGCCTTGTGCAGGTAGCACTGAAAGCTGCCGGCTCATTTCAGCAGGATTGCACGCCCCTGGCATCCTCCCCAGGGGGCAGGAAGGGTGGTGAACGCAAACAGTTCCATCGCATCAAGACAAGCTGCCCTCTGGAATGGAGAAAGCATCTGGCAGGCAGGAGAGACTCCCTTGCTTGGGTCTCTGCAAGGTCTGGAGACGGGAGAGAAACGAATTTGCGCATTTTGGGAGCTCCTGAGCAGGCAAGGGCAGAAAGAGCCAGGAGAAGGGAAGGAAAGAGTGTGGATTTGATCAGTCTGTGTGTCACTAGTGGGGGTGGGGAGGTTCATGTGTTCCTGTCATTTACCAGCTGACAGATCTCTGGGAGGAAAGACGGCTGCTCCTGGAAATTATTAATGGCTTAGAAAGAGGTGCTGGACTGCCTCGTCATGAGGCAATTAAAGGCGAGAAGGGAGTGTGGCTGCAGCATCTCTCCGGGCCTGGCTGTAATGAGTGATCTGTCCACATTAGGTGTTGGTGTGCCTCTAATGAACTTGAACAGGTTTCTTCATTTATCCCTCACGTAATCATATTACATCAATTTAATGCCAGACTGGTGGGGGCCAGGGATGTGGAAGGAGAGGTCAGACATTTTCATTTCCTAGCAGAATAATCATGGCCTTTCTTAGTGGCAAAATTCCTGCTGTGGGCTGTCAGCTTGAGGATCTAGAGGCAGAGTGAGGAGGAAGAGGGGGAAAAGCACTGGTTAACCGGAGCACCCTAAGCATTGTCTTCTGGAGTCTTGCTGATACACTTCTGCCTCAGGAGATGGAAGCTTGAGTTCTGCGTGAAGGCTGCATTGGGGCCTCTGTGTGTGTGTGTGTGTGTGTGTGTACATGGGTGGAAGGGGAGGCAGGGGCTGAGCTTAGGCGAGGGGAGCAGGAGGCTGGAGAAGTAAATTCCTCTTAGTGGCCTGCTGCCTGTGTCGTAGCACACAGGAATGACCCAAGGGCCCAGGAGCCGATTCCTGCCCACAGCTGGTTTCTCTGCATACTCTCAGATGAGCTGGTAGCTGGATCTGTCGGTGCTTTTGCTAGTGCTGCTTGATGGATGAGAGCGTGCCCCTCGGTTGTTGCCTGAACTGCTCAGGTGCCCATCAATATGATGTGGTGCAGTGAACAGCACTGCAATCCATCTCCTGTGGAGCGGGTGCTCTCCGCATGGCTGCGGGCGCCTGAGAGAGCTCCGTCCATGAGATGTAGCTTCCGATCCCTTGGGGGGCAATTGCACAGAGGCTGCATGCTGGCAGAGCTGACAGATGGGTGAAAGCAGAGCGAGCAGGGTGATGACGGGGAGCTGGGAATGCTAGCAGCCAGCTTATTAATGGCTCTGTATCCAGTTCAGTGAGTAACATAGGTCAGCTGCTGAGGAGGGAGGATGGGGCAAAAAATAGATGCCATGGTGGGGCCCAAGAATCGCAATGTGAGAAAGATGTACAGCCAGTTTCCAAGCGGAGTCTGAAGTGTGAGTAAATAGCTGCTTCAGCAGTTTTGTAAGCAAGGGCAGGCAACCTGCAGCACGGAGCTGGGGTTAGCTCGGGGGTGGTGGCAAGAAGCTGGTTCCTCTGCTCCCTCTGTACAGAATTTGTATTCTGTCATTTAAATGCCTGGTGACTCACACTGTCTGGAGGAGGGAGAGCGGAGAGAAGCAATCCTCCACTGAAGCAAACTCAACATGTATAAGAGAAGTCCTGATCCAGAGGCTGAGAGGTAGATGATTTTCCCACAGGCCAAGTACCCAGAGACTCTTAATGCTTCCTCCCAGGCTCCCTTGGACCCGGCTAGCCATCTGCAGAGGGAATTTGCAGCAGTATCTGTTCCTAGACCTTTCTGTTGTGACTAGAAGAGGGAATAAAGCTGAGAGGTTTACAAGGATGCCCTGAACCAGAGAATCTACCCCTGATTTTGGCTACATATAACCGGGGGGGTGTGGGAGGGGTGGTATACACAGGCATTATTTCTCAGTGGAAGGAACCACCCTTCTCTGGTCTCAGCTTTGTGACTTACTCCTCCTCCTTTCTCAGGTCTGTTCAGTAGGCCCGTTTCTTCTCATTGTACTCTTCTGTCTGTCAGCCTCTCCTAGCTTTCATGTCTCTCTGAGCAGGGCAGACAGGTTCATGACAGGCGCTTGGGTGCTGCACCGGTGGTGCTCCATAAATACCAGGTAGCAGCAAATCCTGGGCTTTAGCAGTAAAACCCTGCTATGGGCTTCTGAGGTGATTTGTCTGACTCTCTGTGTGTTGGCCTTCCTGGCCCCTAGCAGGTGCCTCTGAAATGAAATGCATCCTCCTCTGGGCCTCTAGTGCAAGGGGACATGGCTTTTGGAGAAAAATGGTAAATTTCCCCTTTAGTGTGTATATGACTGTACTCCTCCTGAGGATGAATGTTGGGATGGCAGTACTTTGCCCTTTGCATATACTGCCTGCACGTATGCTTGCGTGCTGTTCTTTACGTTTCCATTCACGTAGTAAAAATATTTTCAGGTAAAGCCAAAGCCAAGCAGGCATCAGACGACAGTTCAGAAGCAAGCAGCAAGGACTATGGCGAGGATGATGATGAAGAAGAAGGAAAGTATGAAATTGAGGAGGATGAGGAAGAACTGGAAGACGACAGTGACTCAGATGGTAAGTAGTGCAGTTGGGCAAAGGGGAAGGGAATTATTGACAGCACTGGTAACTGAAGGCTCCTTTGCATTCTGGGGGCTCCCCTACAAAGGAACCGTCTCCTCTTTTCTTGCTGTGCTGCTGTTCTGAGCTGTAGGGTGTCAGGAGGGACTCCTACACACAGACACACACACGCCCTGGACGGGGAGACCTGGCAGTTCTGATTTTATACCGAGAAGAGAGCGAAAGGGTTAAGGTCTTTGCAGGCCTTGCTCTAACAAGCCACTAGTCCCTTTCATCTCTTTTCAGGGGCCTCCTGCAGAGAGGCTCAAACAAACTCTTGAAGTACAGCCCACCCCAACGGGGTACAGAAGCCTTGCTTCAAGGCTCTCCACAGGTTACACATGCATGGGGGTTTCACTTTTCATCTGAGCAGTGCCTGGGGTGTGGATGGGGTGCTGCACAGGTGTAACCCTTTAGTTGCTGCCTCTCCACAGCTCCTCCCAGGATGGGACTGGTAGGAGATCTCGTCCAAGTCCTGCATTCATCTGGGGTATTTGCGCTGCAACTGGTATTTGCCAGTATGAGTACAGACCCTGCTAGAACCACTGGCTTCGCTCTGTGCTTAGTCCCGAGTTAGTTAGTAGCTGCTGCCCAGACTGAGAGCAGTAAGACTGAGAGCACCGCGCTCGGTAAGAGCGGTGGGTAGCAGCGTGAGGGGCTACCAGTTCGGCGTGCTCCTAGCCGGCCAGAACAGCTGTCTGAATGGCTACTGAGAAAACTGCCAGCTGTGTCACCAGGGCTGTGCTAGATGCCAAGCCTGGCTTTGTTGCAGCTGAGGAGAGAGCGTCTTCCCCCTTCCGTCCCTTGCACAGAGCCACAGCCAGCCAGAGAGCCTGCTCGGCACCCCAGCGGTGCAGCTAACCGCGTTCGGCTCAGTCTTGCCTGTGTCTGCCAAGTCACTCTGCTAACTTAGCAGACGGAAGCTGGGCCTGCCAGAGGCTCTGGCAGCTGTGGTGTTCCTTTGCTGGTTTTTGCGTGCCACTTGCTTAGGCCTTTGTATTAGAGTGCCAAGCCTCTGCTCCTCAGCATGCCATTGGGCGTGATGTGTGGTTGTGGGGAACAGCCACAAAAGCTCTTGTGTGCAGGCTTTCTTTACTAGTTTGGGGAGCAGGGAGAGCAGGAAGGGGGAAAGAGTCCAAGTGAGAGCAAAATCTGACTGATTTAGCATGGCAGATGGCTGTGGCTTGGCATGCGCACCCAAACCTCGGCGCCGAGAATAGATGGGTATTTGATGCGTGTTCTGACAATGCTGTAAAGGATAAAAAGAGGGAGAGTTTTCCCTCTCTGCCTACTGGAGTACTCGGACGAGCTGAAGGAAAAGCACCCTTCCTTGGTGTCCGGGGGAGCAGGAACTCTGATCCTCCCTTCCTTCACCCCTAATGGCAGCTTCCTTCGCTGTGGCTTGTAGAAGCACGGCGTAGAGCCAGCAGAGTCTTTTAGTGCATGGATACACTGGTGTAGTGGCAGTGACGTTTAGGCCCGGTGCTCCTGGCCTATGGCACTTTTTCAGACATCGGGCAGGCAGATTCACCCCTCCCAAGTCTTTAAGCCCTGTGTGCTGAGCGTTCCTGTTGTCCTTTTTACCAAAACATATGCATGCAGCCTGATCAGGCAAGGGAACAGCGAGGAGCTTTTGTCCATGACAGCTTCCACCCTGCAGCAAGCCAGAGCCTTAGGGGAGAGCTCCGCACACGCTCTCAGTGCCTGGAGAGGCACTTCTGTGGTGCTCTGGTGTCACCAGGGCGGTTCTGAAAGATGTGAACTGCAGTGAGCATCCGGCGGTAGCTTTTTGTCCTTTTCGGCGTGTGGGCTGAACTTGCAGAGCCTGGCAGCACAACCAGGGAATGCTGAGGAGAGGGAGAGGAGGCCGCCCTCCACAACCTGTGGGTGTAAGACCGGAGGTAGGAATTGTTGCGGAGCAGATGCTTTGCTGGTAGAGCCTAAGGAAGATGGTCTGCAGGGCCCCCTTTGGAAGCAAGGGGTAGGAAGCTCAAGCCACACTTCTGGAATGAGAGGGAAGGGCACTGGAAATGGGGCCAGGTACAGTCCTGCACAGCCCCTCAAAACAGGTTCTCACTTGTGCTCCCCACTGTTAAAGTATCATTTCAGAAAGGAGGGAGCCTGGGGCTAGTTTTGCATTTGGGAGTCTTGCTGTTATCTGTGACAGCTCCTTTCTGTCAGCTCACTGCCCAGCCTGACATCCATCTCTGGTGAGGAAGGGGAAGACTGACCTGAGCTGCAAGGGCTGAAGGTTTGGAGGCTCTGCCTGTCTCATGCCCCCCCAGTTCTTTGTGTTTCTGCCTCAGGCACAAGTTAGTTAGGTCTCCTCTCCCGTTGCCCCAAGTATCTCGGCGCCAGTGCTGTACCGAGCACCCTGCAGTGCTCTCCTACTGCTACCTGGGAGCTGCAGTGGCGCCAATAAATTAACGAGTGTCTGGGATTAATTAGCCATGAGTTGCCTCAACTTGCCTCACTCTCACTCCCAGTAAAGCAGGATTTACACCTCTCACTCTTTCCACCCACAGAGGAAGGCAAGGAACCTGCTCGGGTTTCCCCAGGGTCACAGAAGCAGAAGAGCTGCACTCGTGGGATGTCACGATCTGACCTCGAACAGCTAGCTCAAGGAGAAGAGGACATTGTGGAGGACTTGGCTTTCTCTGATGATGACTGAACACCTTTACAGCCACTCCCTCCAAGCTTATCCCTTACGGAGCTGCTGTGTACTGGATCACCCAACCTTCAGCACCTGTAGCTGGCTCTCAAAGAGGTGGTAAGAGCTGGGGAGCGTGGAGGGTGGGAGGCCACCCCAGGTGCCACCAAGGACTTTCTCAGTGACACAGCAGAGATGCTACTTGGACTTTCAAGCTTTTTCTACCAGTTATGGTTTTGGTAACAGTAAAATTGTGGTCATGTCAAGGCCAGTAAAACTGCTCAGTATAGGTAATAAAGAGACCTCATTAAAATCTGCTGCTTTAAATAGCATAGGGTTCAGTTTCAGCTCCTGCTGGCGCGTAAGTCAGCTGACCAAGGGAAGGACAAGTTCTTTTGTCTAAGGGTCCTCCTGTCTGTTCAGCCAACCACCTGTGTCACCCTGTATTTTGCTCTGGGGCCCTCACCAAACCCTCCTTTTTGCCAAGAAGTTCTTAAGGATTGCATAGTGTTTCAGAGGTTTGTAGCTTCACTGCAGATGGAAGCCTTTATCAGCAACATCAGAAGCTGCTCAGTCGGTTCCATCAAGCTGGCTGGAAGTATGCTAAAGAAGTTAACTTTAAGTAAGTGCCTTAGGATATGGAGTGGGGGGTGGAGATGGGCGGTTCTGCAGGCAGGAAGGAGTAAGAAGAGGCAAAACTAATCGCATAGGAAACATTTTCATTTTGTGATGGCTGTTGGGTTTGCACGGGATACATTTGCTTAGCAAAAACAAGGGGCGAGTCTGAGCCCGTGCTTTGTAACAGACCTACTGTTATCCACAGTGACAAAAAGTCACCTCTTTCTAGGGCCAGTCCTAGCTGCTGGCGGCGAACACCATTTTGTTCTGAGAGTCCTGAAAACAATACCGATGACTGCAGGCTGTCTCGGGCACTCAGCCTTTCTTTATTACCTCAAAGCCAACCACCGCATCACCTGGGCAGCTTCTAGATGCAGTTCATTGTATGTCTTCCTGTAGGAGTGGTACTTGAGGGAAGACATTGTGTAGCTCAAGGTGGGTAAGGGCTGTTTGTGATCCGCTGGGAAAATATAAACAGCTCATCTCTTGAGACCGCTGTTAGTTTGCAGGACTGGCGGTTAAGAAACATACTTCTTTGGAAAATAAACTGGAACTAGAGGGTATTTGCTGAGAGGTAGGAAAAGTTATGTATTCCTAGGGCATATCTGACAGCATCGCTCCTGAAAATTAACTGTGCTTTTTGGGAGCATTGTTATTTGTTAACACAGAATTTTGGAAAAGAATACAGAGGGCCAGGACCAAATATGATCTTTATTCTTCCCTGCCACCATTCAGTGAGGGCAGTAGCTGTCAGGGCTAGGGGTGGCCAAGCTACCTGCAGACATGGCCATCTTTGCCTTCTGCACTGCCTACGTGTCCCCTGCCAGGCATCCTTACTCCTGCACACCACAAGAGAACAAGATGCTTTTTTAAAAACAACATTTTAAAAGAACAACTTTATTCCTTTTCCTTTTTTTTTTTTTTTTAAGTAAGTTAAGTACTGTTTTCATGGAGTCAGAAGAACCACAGCTCAGAAACATTGCCTTATTGCAGATAAAACCCCAGATGTACTATAGCCTGGTTAGTGGTCTCCCTCTCACCCACATGTGTAAGTGATAACAACTCGGTGTATCTAAAGAGGTAATTATGGTCTTCCTGTCCTACACTGAGTGCTGCTCCTTTCCTGCTTCCAGACATCATTACTGCACAGGTAATTACTGCTGTAGTACAGTGTTGTGGGGTGTTTGCTTCATTCAGAGTTTGTTATGTCTTTTTGGAGCTTAGTGGCAGCAATAGGGAGAGAGGGGGCTTCTTTTTCCCAACTGCAGTTACAGTAATTACTAGACCTGCCCTTCCTAGACATACAGCTAGATAAGATACCCTTTGTCCCGTAAGGGGGAGGAAGTAACCTCAGAAATTAGTAATTTGGGTTTTATTAACAACATCATAATTATTGTCATTATCATTTATAGCCCACTGAGGGGGCCAGAGCACCTGCTGCTTCATTAGGGGTTCAGGAGCTCTTGAGACCGAGGTTTCCTACAGCTGGTAAAGGCTGTGTCTTCAGGCAATTAATTACGTATGGGAGCCTGGGATATGACTGCAAAGATGAGAATTGTAAGGCCGCAGCTATAAGTAAAAGCTTTTACTTACCTTTTCTTCCAAAAGAGAAGAGTTTCTTGTTCTCCATCCTCTAGTTAGAGGTGGGCAAGGTGCTGTTTGCCTTTGGCAGCTGTGAACCAACCCTCAGATTGGCTTTTTAGGCCACTGCACCAAGAGTTACCAACACCAGCGGTAAGGCATACGGCCCCAGTGGACACGCAATGAAAGAAAGGAGACTTCTTGGGTAAAGTCATCCCATGCAAGGAGCTCAGGAAGCTAGGTACCATTTGTAAATTAAGTGTTTTTCTTTTTTATTTAAATTGATTGCTGGAAAGCATTTTTATCGTGATGTGATGGATAATGACTTTTTTTTTTTACAATATAAAGAAGCTAATGTACCACCAAGCTATTTTGTAAGAAAAACGGTAGCACGTGCAACGTTTAAACAAAAAAAAAAAAGGGAGCGGGGGGAGAGAGAGAGAGAAAAGTACCACATGTGATTGTTGTTCACAACTGTACAAGTCACAGGAGGTCACCCCCAGGAGTTACCACCATCTCATTCACAGTAGTAAAAACTCTACCCATTGTTTTTAGCCTGAATCCCCCAGCATCCCTCCCCCTCCTCTGGGAACGCACAGGTATCTGTCTCGTGGTCCACAGCAGGCCAGAATGTGCAACTACATCCACCTCTGTAACAAGGCTTTAAGAAGAACAAAACCAACCCTACGAACAAAAAAACCCACCCCAAATGTATAAATGAGTCTGTTGTACACGTGAAGGAGGGAGGGGGCCACAATGGAGTGAGGCCTGTGACCCTTCATCCCACCAAAGCACACACTTTTTTCTTCTTCTCTTTAAAACAAAACACCTAATGAAAAATAACAAATGCCTCTGCAGGGCTGGAGCACAGGCAGAGTTCATTCTCTGTGTGTGCCAAAAGGGACAACGTGCCAGGGAAGAGGGCAGCCTCTAGCCTGTAGGACAGCACTGAGCCGCCTGTGCCGTACCATCCACACTGAAGTAAACATGGACCGGAACTTGCCTTTTTTTTTTTTTCTCTTTTTTTTTCATTTTTGTCTGTCTTTGGTATTGTTTTTTAAAGTTGCTAGAGATGCATAGACACCTGAATGAGGAACTGAGTACAGTTTCCAGGGAGGAGGAGATACTTGGGAAGGTGGTTGGTTTCATTTTTTGATGGGTTTTTTTGCTCAGGGGTGCCGAGTACCATTGGGAGGAGCAGTGTGCATTCCCTGCTTGTAGTCACACCCAGAAGTTCCTGAAAGCCATGTTTCTTTGAAGGCAAAGAAAAGCGTTCGTTCCCTGTCCACGGCTCTCCGTCTTAGACTGGTGAGCGAGAAGGGATGTGAAAGGGAATGGGAATGCTGCTGCCATCCTCTAGAATCATTTTCTCTTCACTTGTGTTTTCTCAGTACATCTTTGGATAGTTTTCTTTCCTTCCCTTTTTTACAGTTTTTAAAATTTGTGTGTGTGTTTTTTTTAAAACAAAAAGCGAAAAAATTAAAAACCTCCCTTCCTCAATCCTGTGTCTCACACTGCTGAGGGAGGCTCTCCTGGTCTCTCAAATGCATTACCTTCAGTTTGTTCAACTGAATCTCAGTTCCAGAAGCAGTCAAGAGCTGTCCTGAAGTTAAGATGGAGGTTTCGTGGTGTCATTGATCCCAGCAATGATGGAGGGGTTTCCATTTTCCTGCTTTGGTGAGACGCGGCTGGCGGAGGGCAGGCCACTGCTGAAGGGGGAGGCCACGCTGCCTGTGGAGGATGGCCGGAGATCAGCTGGGGCCAGGTCCCGCTCCGGTGGCCGTAAACCAGGAGGTTGCAGCGGGAAAGCCATGGGGAAGCCTGCCATGTACAGAACTCTGCCCACTCTCTTGGCGACCTATTTATTAAAAAAAAAAAAAAAAGGCAGGAAATAAATGCAGGCGGGCAAAATGGCACTGAAGTACAGCTGCAGCTGCAAGGTCTACCCCAGATCACATCTTGCAGGCTAAAGATGTGCTGGGACATGCAGCGTGGGCCTTTTTCCTGTGGCTTGTTTTGCATGCATCTGTGTTCTTAGGCCAGAACGAGACTGAAGGCCTTGCGGAGGTGCAGGCTGAAAGCGTGCAACCCAAAGCTGAACCGAGTCCGGCCTCTGATCTGAAATAACTGGGTCTCGCTGTCTTGTCAGAGGACTATGGAAATTTGCAGCCTGTTTACCCAGCTACTTAAGGCTGCGTGGACCACTGCGATGATGGTGCTCTTCGTCTTTCATGGACCCCAGCTCATCCTCTTCACGAGTGAAACACAGCAGTGGTAAGCAGCAGTTCCTAGGTCACCTCTGCTACTCGAGGTGTTGGGAACAGGCCTGGCTGCAGCTTCCTTCAGGTGAAGGTGTATCAGGTGAAGAGGGCTGACTGATTCCTACCACTTCTGTTACTTCATTAACAGGCACCACTGGGCAGACAATTTGATAGAACTCTTCTGCTGTCCTTTTGCTAACCCAGCCCAGGGTACTGTACAGCAGGACAGTACACGATGTCCACTTCTGAAGAGCAGGATTTGCTCTTACAGGGGGGCTGGGACAACAGCGTGAGGGACAAAAAAAAAAAAAAAATCTGGCTACAGGGTGGCTGCTAACTGCACAGGAAACTGTAAGCCTGCAGCCTCTCCCTTCTTCTGCAGTACTGAAGAAAACTCTCCTGAAGCAGTTCTCGCCTCCCAGCGAGGGCCAAAGGCCCCACAACTTTCCAGCACCTACACAGCTGTTTCACATTTAAGCTTAAACAAAAACACAGGCTTGTGTTCAAACCAGACAACTGCGGCATTATTCAGTTAGCAACATTGGGACTTCACTGCCCACTTACTCTCCCCCCCCCGCAACCATGCCTTATTATAGAACTTTAAACACTATTGATTAAATTGAAGCAGGGTTTTTCTAGTTTCAGCCCATATCTCATATTCCCCCCACCAAATCCGATCTAAGAATGTCTGTGAGCTATTTGGCTTTCTCTGTTTTTTAAGAAACATAAGAGTTTTATTTCCTACTGAATTGACCCACAGGGAACAATTGCCCACAGAACCTTTTTATTAGACCCCTCATAAACAGTGAGGGCTGTAGGGAAAGTAGTAAAGTTGCTCTTATTGTTTTAACATAATGTAACAAATGTATAGCTTGTGGGTTAGGGAAACCATGCCAGAATAGTGACTATCTGTGCAACCCATGTATGTGCACATGCACATTACTGTCACAACTATTTGCATGACATAATCCCCTAGGGAATACAATAGAACAGCCTGTTCTTGACATGTGTCAGAAGCTATTTTCTGATCATTAAATGGAAAGAAAAGAAGCTAGTGGAGATGTTCTTCTAGATTTGAGTCCAGCCATGGGGAAGTGGAAGCAACTGCCATGGAAGTCACCATGACTGCCAGCTAGGGAAGGCGGGAGAAGAGCAAAGCAATGTTAGGAGCAAAGCAGATCTCTGCAGACAGAGACTTGGGAGCCAAGTCGGGGGGGGGGGGAAGAAAGAAAGGTATTTTGAGAAGAAGAAACAACACTATAAGCGCACAACAGCAAACTAATCTGTTGAGGAGGAAATACAGCCTCGTAGAAGAGAGAACTTGAATAACTCGACAGAGGCAAATGCCATTTCTATTTCCAGCGTATTAAAATAGAAGTGAATAGCACAAGTCGGGGGGGGTGCACTGTGGGAGGGGGTGGCACGGCCCATCAGCAAGACCGGTAAACTATGACTAGCAAGAGATAAAAATGTTACAGCAGTCTTATTACTAGCACAGCAGAGAAGGGAAAGAGCTGGTCCATTAGTCACTGGGGAGGGAAAGCAATCAACAGATGATACTGAGATGTGTTAAATGCATTTGTGCTTCAGGCCTCGCTAAAAAAGGAGAACTGCCAAGAGCCATGTAGTTCCAAGGAAAATGAGCAGCACAAGGACTTACATCCAGTCTAGAAAAAAAAAAAAGAGACAACTGGTTCCTGAGATGGATTACCCAGTTCTTTCTTTAGGTACTTTGGGATGACTGTTTTCAGGTTGAAATGATTTGAAACCATCTACCTTGCCTCACCTGTTTACAGCTTTTCTTCTTTCTTGGCCGGTAGTTGTGGGAACAGCCTGACATGTCTTTTCTAGCAGAAGCTGGTGCATTTGGGGAGTTTCCCACTGCATCCCTGTCACTCCCTCCCACCACTTGTCCCAAACCGTTTGTTTCTGCCCCTGGGCACTGAATACTGTCTGTGTTCTGTTCCTGAAGCGGTTATGTGACTGGCTCCAGATGAGGATATGGAGCATTTTGGAGGACAGATCAAGCTTTCTTGAAACCGGAATTACAAATAAATAAATAAATAAATGAACAATTACTGCTTAATAAATTATATTCAATAAACCAGGTCTCTTGCCAGCCCTATTCCGGCTAGGGACAACTTTAAAGCGTGCCACTTGCTACTACATAGGACGTTTTCCTACCTGTGACCTTATCTTCAGCGCAGGTCCGAGTTTCAGCCCCATATTGTTCAGTAAGTGCTCTTCCGTCAGGAGGGGCAGGGTCTCACCATCAATTGCCTGCTCTCGGAATACCTGCAAGAAACCAGAACACAGGTCCAGGCTTAGAAATGCCAGTGACATATCTGATGCGCTCGTCTTGCCATCACACAGAAGCGCACTGGTAGAAAAGGTAGGCTCTAGGAGTCTCAGTGGTGAAGTAGGCCCATATTAATACACGAGAGGTATACACAGTCCTGTATCCACAGCTAGGAGCCAACAAGTGCAAGGAGACATGTGGGAATGTGATTTATGGCTGGTTGGGCCAGTTCAGATAAAGCAGGGGGG
>JANZLQ010000001.1:4259222-4281709 GCA_026212715.1 Elanus axillaris
GGGGTGTAATTTCTTTTTTTTTTTTTTTTTTAAGGTTGGGATGGGGCATGATGTTTTTTTTCTCTGGGGAACATCCCCAGGTTTAGCAGCCAAAACAGCTGACCTAAGTGCAACATTATGAGTAAGCCCAGCTGATTGATAGCATATGATAGCAGATCTGAGAAAGAGTGACAAGCCCAGGGGCCCTATCCCAACTCCAAAAAGGGCAGAAGACATAGGAGAAAAAGATAAGAATCTAAATGTTGCAAATCCTAGGTCACTCACACTTGTGTGGATATTTGGAAAAAGTTGACCCAGTAGACTTCAAAAGTATTTGCGGTCTTCAGTGAGGCATATGCAATTGAAAAGGAGGAACTTGCTTGTTCATGCATTTCCTTCTCAAAGCTGCTAATTTCCAAAACAGTCTCCAGGCAAAATACATAAACAGATCTGTGGAGCACATTCTGCAGGTTAGATGGATTCATGTGCAACACTCTGTTTTGCACTTTTTTTTTTTTTCCTTTTTTTTCTGTCCTGCTTTGCCTGTCGATTATTAATTACAGCCATGCCTAGAACATGCGAGCAGCCTGGAGAATGCAGTCCATCGTGCTGTTTGGCAGTACCCAGAACACCAACTGGGATCAGGGAGAATGAGCCCTCCGCACCAGTCTGTTTTAGCACTAGGCCCCTTCTTTTTCCCCCCAGCACTTCCAGCAGCATGGACTAACAAAAATACTGCAGTGCCACCATTCGGACCGAGGTAGCCAAGCCGTACCACTAAACGTGGCACGATCCTACTGAGCCAACTGCACCGGCCTTTCACACAGCTTCCATTAACAATACAGCAAGTCTCTTACCCCTCCCCTGGTAAGTTGAGTGAAGCAGAACCTGGTGATGTGCGTGCACATAATCACAGAAATGACAGCAGGGCTAGTATAGTCTAATAAAATGAGAGTTTCTTAGGAACACATTCTAACAGACCCAGCCATGCAAAACTATATCATTTTAACACATTCTTAAGGACAGAAAAAAGTACTTTGTTTTGCCTCTGTTTCAAATGACAGGATCATGCTAGAGTTTTCCACCTAATATGTATTCTGTTATAAAGGTTAAGATCTGGATGCGTGGTCTTATTGCTCCATTCTTCATATACAGAGCAGGGCTACACTTGCACCAGCCTCCCCTGAGTGTTTATTCTGGATGTACAGGCTCAATACTTCAAGAGTGAACTGCCATCATTTGGTAATTTAGCCAGCCAGGTTCCCCTCGGTTCTGGGAGATGTCAGTCAGATGCCTGGTTTTTCTTACTAAACCACACCTCCACACCATAGCGGTTTTTTTTCACAACCCAGCTCACACTGGATGCTCACCCCAACGAACGGTCTGCGGGGCCTGATCCTGCTTTCCATGCTATGGCCTATGCATAGCGTTATTATATTACTAAACACTATGGCAAGGGAGGGGGTTTCAGTTTACTCTAATGGCTTCTTTTTCAGCAGCACACCGTAGCCCAGAGCCAACCCTCTGGAGAGTGGCAGTGGCTATCAGGGCCAAGGCAGCTGAGCTGTTGCAAGTGGGTATCCTTGCTGGACTCCACCAGCAAAGCTGCTCATGACTGTAGCATGTGTTTCTCGTCTTTGACCTAGCAAAACTTACTTACTATACCAATTTCTATTCCTTCCTCTGAAGCCAGTGTGGCTGGGAGCCAAAAGCCTCCCTTCGCTCGGCACTAAAACCCTCCACACAAAGCCTTAACTTGAGAAAGGCATCCCCCCCTTGGGTGTCCCACCGGTCTTGATCCACTGCAGGGACAAAGCTGAGTATTGTCAAGGGCTGAAATCAGGCATGGCAACTTTTGTTTTTGCTGAAGTTTTCTTGTTTGTCTGAAACATGTTTCTAAATGCACAGCATACCACCAAACTCTTGCTGGGTTTTCCTGGCAGGAGAAGCCTGCAGACCAGTGCCAGACCTCCCCGGCAGCTGTGGTTTTGGAGAAGAGAACACAGACAGCTCTGCAGTTTAGAGCCACGGAGCTGGGTCGCCCTTGAACACTGGCATTTTCACATAGTAAAAAAACCTGTTAAGCATATAACCATAGTGCATAAAAACGCATCATCCCTCAAGCCATGCACCCCCTACGTAATGCAACATAGCAAGGCCACGACAGGAGGCTGTTTACAGCAGCTCCCATTATCGTAAAACATTTTGTTTGCAATGCACTGAGAAGATTGCTGAACCTTTGTCTCGGCAAGCTATTGATTTCTTCCCCACTGGTATACCAGGAGCTGGCATGGAAGGTGTAAATGGATGATGCTTCTGCAAAGTGGTTGCGTTAAAGATTTCTGCACATTTCCTACTGGCCTAATTCAGAAGCTTCCAGGCAACTCTGATCTTCATTCCCCAACGTAGGAATGCAGACAAACTGCAATGCCATCACTGCAAGAGCACACTGTTTGGGGTGGGGGGGTAACAGAGAATGCGAGTAGCTGTATCACTTCAGTTTTAGAGCCTTTTGCTTGAGCTCTCTCCCACACATCCTGCAGCCCACACGTGTACGCCCCTGAACCCACTCCCCCCCCAACTAAACCCAGCTCCTAAATTCCCCTCTATGCGCGCAGACCTACTGCTTCTCGCTCCCATAAACACCCATCCGTCCACCATCTTTTTTTAACCAGCGTCCTTTCCCTCCCTCTCTCCATAATCAGACACTGACCCTTCTCTCTTCCACACACTCGGTCACCCTGAGCCACTCCCAAGCACAACCCAAGCCTCTGTCCTTCCTCTTGGGGAACGGTACATGTACCCCATCTCCGTAACAAGCGTTCACTTTCCTAAACACTGGCTCTCGCACGCACGCACAGCCGTTTGCTCCGAAGGAGGACTGGCTTTACAGGTGGTTTTAACAAAGCATGTTGTGATGGGATTATCACGGTTAGGGGACAACAAAGTACAGACTTTGGACTGAAAGCACGTTATCCTGTTACCTGAGCAAGAAGGGGGAGGCGTGGGGCAATTCCAGGTTTCCACTTCCCCATCCCCTCTGGAGGGATGCAAAAGCACGCACCTCTCCCCGTGGCACACTGCCAAATCAGCATAACCTAAAGGGAATGACTTCCCGATAGGCACGCCGCTCTCCTAACAGGCAGTCCCAGCAGAAGGAGGGGGGCATCTCGAAATGGCTGGGGACGGGCATAAGTTCTGGGAGAGGACGCTTGCCTACCACAACTAACAGAGGGCGAGACAGCAAGGGCCAAAGAGGGGAAAGCGGCAGTTTTTTAGAAATTGCATTTCAGCCAGCCTGGATGTCAAAAGCGCAGCTTTGCACTCCTTAGGTATCAGTCAGGGAAGCTCCTCTCTTGAAACGGCACGTCCGGAAAGTTCGACTCCTGCTCTCCTTCCTCCCCTTCAAGACCTAGTCTCAGCCTAGGATGTCTCTCTGCTGAAAGGCTGGATTGTCCTGAACTTTGGCCCTTTGCCTCTCTATCTCTGCTACTTTCAGTCCCTCCCTTCTCAGCACACTATATCCTCTTCACAAGGCTGTCCCAGACAGCTCAGGAATCTCTGCCTTCGCAGTTGGTGCATTCTCTCAATGGGGCATTTATAATGGACTCGAGCAGATGCAGAACCAAAAAACACAGGGTTGCTTTTTGTATTGCACCTCATGATCTCACACTGAGCAGGCTTTATGAAGCCCCTGTTACTGGTGGATGCTTCAGCTCTGCCATAATGAGCTTGAAAATCACAGTCACCATCACTCCACGGTGTAAACGTGGAAGTTCCTTTGACGCTTGTGCGGGCAGGGTCTCTCGCAACCCCGCTCTGTCCCATAAATGCTCCGGCTGCAGCAAGAGCACCTTCTGCCAGGTTGGCTGGTACACCGAGCTGCCCACCCCAATCCAGGGGACTACCTGACAGCCCATCCCTCCGTGCAGCTGCTCCACGCAAAGCCACCGCTGTGTTCAGCTCTGCGATAGAGCACAGGGCAGCTTCTAAAAGCACGAGCTGGACAGTGAGAGAGAGGTGACACTAAGCCACTAATCACGATCAACCCTGCAGCTCAGATGCTCACTCCTAACCTCGCCCCTACTCCTGTCCTCTCCCACTGTACTCTCCTTATCGCTCTCCATCTGCAAGCCCCGTCACACACCTTCTCAGGGTCCAAGTAGCTAGTTAGCAATCCACCGGGGAAAAAGAAATCAAAAAAGCTTCAAGCCCTGCAGGGCTCGGAGATAAACCTTCTAGGAGGGACAGTGCAAGTAAAATAGGCACAGACGGGAGGGAGAGAAAGGGGGGCGGCAGGGAGGACGTTCCTCCCGTGATGTTCTTGAGGCCGTTAAAAGAGATTTACCTGAGTGTACTCGGTGCAGCCAGACAAGTTGGACACAAAGCTGCATACGTCCTCCACCGTCCATTTGCTGATGTCTTCCAGCGCAGGGCTTTCCTCACCATCCAGAAACAGACCTCCCATGGTGCCTGGATTGTTTGGAGTTAGGGGGGTAGGAAGGAGGGGAGGAGAAAGAAACATAAATCATTAAAATCCCACATGGACAACAACTAGACTGCAATCTGAATATTTTTCTCTAGCCACACATTCATCTTTAATGACCTGTCAATTAAAGCACTGGGCAGGGTCAATTCATAGGCCTCTTCCTCCTGGAGGTCCCCTGCTTAGAAAGGGGGGCAGGGGAAAGGGAAAAATCCTGGCTAATGCATTTCATGTGTTTAATGTTCTTCAGCTGCGGGGAAGAAATGGGGGGAGGGGAGAGAAAAGAAAAAACCCTGAAGGAGTGTTTCTCCACACGCACCGCAAAGCGGAAAACTCCGACTGCCCTGTGGGTTTCTTTCCCCCAACCCTTCTCCTGGCTACGTGCTCCGAATGATAACAGGCCCCGGCACCTCTCCCTGGTGGCCCGCTGCCTTCCTTGCTGGAGTGTGAATCACTGGAGGACGAACGTCTTGCTCTTTCAAAGCGTTCATTTTCAATCCACCCCAGCTCCTGAGCTATCCATAGGATCAGTCTGCCCCAACACAGCCGCTACCTCAGAATACACTGCCCTCCGCTCCACCACCGCAGGAGCTGGGCATCTCTCCTGGCCAAGCATCTGACGGGTGACGGGATGACCCCTGCCAGCCCCCGCAATACTCTGAAGACAGCACAGCTCAGTTCAAGCCGATATGTCAATTCTCCCGAAACGCAACAGCGGTTCAGGTCCCAGCCCTGTCAGCAGAGACGAAGGTGATGGGTTCCAAAAGGGTGGAAAAGAGCCCCCCTGCCGCCCTGCATCGCCAGCGCCTGACAGCGTGGGACGTGCACGCGGGGAGAAAACGGGGCTGGAGCCGAGAGAGGAGCTGGAGGAGAGGCAGAGAGAATAGGAAGAGGCAAGAGAAACACCAGCCAGGTAACTCTTACCTACTGTAGCACGTAAAAGGGAAAAACGCAGAAACAAGTCACGAAGAAACCTAGTTCCACAAAACACCGCTTCGGGGCGAGGGTGGGGGAAGGCATTACCAACCTGTGGAACTCACTGCTGCATGATACCGTCTAGACCCAGAGATCAAGAGGACATTTACAGGCATGTGAGCATCCGTGATTACAGAGGGTAGAGAAAGCATTCGTGAGGGGTATAAACTGTTACGCTTCAGGGCACAAAGCAAGAAACTACCACAAAAAAAATACTTCTCCCAGGGCTCTATCACGACAAAATTCTCTGTCCTGTAGGCTGAAGGTTTTTCCTGAGGCGTTTGATCAGCACCATGGACCTAACCCCTTGCTGTGACTCCGTCGCTCCTGTCGAGGCAGGTCGGAGAGCACTTCTGCAAGTAATGACAAGATGAAGCGGGATGCAAGAAAATCGTGGTGGGGAGCACAAGCCCGGACGAGGAGCGGCTGGTTCCCTGGGGGATCACAGCAGGTCAGAGGCAAGAGGCACACAAAGAGGCGCAGAAAGAGCGAACAGCAAAGCCACACGCTGAGCCTCCGCTGGCTAGTTGGCAAAGCCACCAGCACAGTCCGAGGTAACAGGAAAAGGACAGGATTTACAGAGGAAGTTATAATGCCAATAAGATGCTTTTAAAACAGCGGCAGTCTGCACAAGAAGCAGTCAGACGCTATGTAATCATTTCCGCTACATTTCCGCTCCCAACTTCCCGCTTCCCTTCCCAGCCTCACCCTCCACCCCGGCCCTGTAGCTGCACCACCACCTCCCCTCCCGCCGTGCCACCACCTCTCGGGGAAGGAGACGGCAACGTCTGCTTCGACCAAAACTGCAGCCCGAACCGCCTGCACCGGCTGGGTAGCCAACGTGCATCTCCCAGCGCAGCAGTCGTGCAAGGACCGCCAGCCTCCCCGGGGAGCGAGGGCCAGCCGCCGCTCCGGAACGCTCCGCAGCAAACGGGGATGAGTCTGCATCTCTCCTTACGCGCACGGGCCGCTGCAAACAGCCAAGCGCCAATCCCAGTGCCAGAACGTCTTGGCCGGAGAGACAGGAGCCCTCCAAGGGCTGCAGCCTCTGCCGCTCTACTGTCCCTCTGGAGTAGGGACAGGACTGTCCCTCTCTCTCCCCACGCCTCGGGACTCTGGCACGGCTTTGAAGGCCTCCTTGCCAGCGCTTCTTACCAGCCCGGGACCCTCAGGGCGCTCGCTGTGGGCAGCAACCAGACTTTTCACACCTCCTTCACATCCTTAGTCTCTACCACAGTCTTCTTGCAGGCACAAGGCCCTCTCCCCTCCAGCCTAAGTACCAGGCTTGCAACCCGCTCTTCTTGCTGCTCCCCGGGACACAGCTCTGCCTGGAGGTGACGTGCCGAGCGTGGAGAGCTCGTTTCCCCCCGCCTCGCCAGCCTGTGCCCCGCTGGAGGCCAGGCAGCTCCTCGCTCTCTTCACACCCCTTCTTTTTTCCAGCTAGAAAAAGCTTCAAATACTTTTGTGTGTCTGATAGCAGCTGCAGAGAAAACGACCGGCTTTCCTGCGAGCTAGGCGCCTGTCAGCACAGGAGGTGGAGGCAGAGGCCGTTGCCAAAGAGCCAGCGAGCACTTCCCTTCCCCTCACCACCGCCAGCCACCAGACAGACAGACAGATGGACACGAGCCCTCATTCTCATTCCTATTGCATTCCATTTTCCAGGAGACAAACTCACAGCTGCTTATGTTAAAATTCACAACACACTCCAATGGCTGAGGGTGCTTTTCATCTCCCCCCCCCCCCTTTTTTTTTTTTTTTTTGCTGTTTCGGGGGAGGGTTTTTCTTTCTCGGGGTGGGGGGTAATTCCCTTTCTCCTCTTTGGAAGAGTGGCTGCAACTTGGTAAATAGAGGAAGTGAAACTGAACTCAATTATTCCAGGCACAGTCAATGCTCGGGCGAGACACCTCCATCTGCAGCCAGAGCAAGCGTCTCTGAGGGGATGTGACTGTAACAGCCAACTGCTTTAAAATTAGGTACTTCCTTATTCCAAAAGCAAGCCAAGGATTGAATTGCAGCAACACAGTGCTTGGGAATGAATTCTCCAGTCGCCAGCCAGCCAGCCCCATCCTCGGGGTATAACCTCAGCCTGTACGGAGAGAGGCTGGTCAGTCCCCACCAGTCACGCACGCTCTGCCCGGTCCCCACCAGTGTGGGCAGAGATTTAGCCCAGATGCGGCATTCGCAACTAGCCGGGATGAGGGGAAAGGTGTAAGGATTCCCTACGGTCCCTCTCCTGCACACGTGCTTGCAATCCTGGAACCGCATCGAATGCGAGATCGTTGGCAGGGTTACCGACGTCGCCAGCAGAGCCGGGCTAGCAACTGCTTCTCCTACAGAAGCCTATCTATCTCCTCTGTGGTTTTCTTCCCTTTGTCTCTTCGTGCCCCCAGAAGGAAGGAAGGGAGAGGTCACGATGCACACAGATGCACGCAGTAAGCCTGCTGCGTCCAAGTCTGAGGGCAAGACAGGCCCGCTGTTTGGGAACAAGAAATATTTTCCACGTACCCACACACAGAGAAATATAACACGGCCAAAATATTTATCTCCAAGAGTTTGTTTTCCCTTCCCATTTATACCAGGGAAACAGGGACTGACTGGTGGAAACGTTCTTGGGAGGGGGAAGGCAAATACCAATACTTCGGGTTCTGGCCTATTAGTAATTTCTGTGCCACAGAACTTAAAAGCTAGAGGGTGGAAACCTATTTCCACTGAAGTTAGAGGCAAAACACCTCTGTTCCCTGCAGAAAAGCCCCAAATCTGACGGCGCCCGCAGAAGAGCTCAGCCCTAGCAGCTCCAAAGACTCAGTCACCGTTCTGTGTACTCAGCACCCCTGAAGTCAGGGTCGTGGAGCCTGGCGTTCAGGTGTGGCCCCCCTCAGCTCCGTCACCGGTCTGAAGTCACCAGATGCAGGACTAACCCCAGGAAGGACTTCTGGAGGACGACACGGTACCGGATTACACTGGTCCCTCTGCCCTCGGTGTGTAGCTGATTTGCGACCGGTACAGGATCGGGCCTCGGCGCACTGCGTCCAGTCACTGGCCCCTTCTAATTTTCAAGTCCCTAGAGCAGAAGGGCTCCTCCTGTCCTTCCTCCCATCCCTCCTCAGGAAGATACTGCACCGTCTGCTCCGTCTCTGTGCATGGCTGCACCCACTCACCACTGCTCTGGCAGTTTAGGGAATGATAACAAATAGGTGCCAAGTGGCTAGAAGGGACGCACCTTCTATTATAATAATGACATGTCACTGGATCCTGCTGGACTGCGAGGATGCATAAAGGGCAGCATCTATTCCCTGCCAGGCCTCCTCTGTCTTGCTCTATGATAAATGATGGTCCGAGAGACTGGTAATGGATTACAGAGCATTTCACCAGATGGGGCCCAGCGTGTAGAGACTGAAAAGAATCCATCGTCCCAGGCCAGTGTCTTGTAGACAGGTGTCCACGTAAAAGCCCTCGCCACCCATGCCGCGCTCCATTTATAATCTCCTTCCCTCCTCCTGATATCCAGCTGCTTCAGAAGAGAAGCCCAAGGCTGAACGGGTCAGGGAGAGCAACCCTCCTGGCCATCCCAGTAAGGGAAACCTCTGCTGCAAATCCAGCAGCCAGGCTGCAGTGGGGCTGTCTCGGCTGCACGGAGACACACGAGTTTTTGCTCCTGACATCGCAGGAGACAATTCAGGTGCCAACTGGGAGACCAGCGCACAAAGCAAACCCGCTTGGAAGTCAGCCCACCTAGGGGTTTAATCGGTTTTGCTACCACTCTCCAACCCCTCTCCCATTCCTCCCTGTGCATTTCTCCCCCCCGCCTTCCCGTGCACCGGAGAGGGCTCGGGTCATGGAGCGGCACTGGAAGGCTTGCGTTAATTGCTCTCCAGACTACAGATCGATAGAAGGATTTTAGCCTCCTGCACACTCCATCCTTCACCTTTTCCAAAGGACAGGGCTGGAGGAGGGCGGTGGGAGGAGGAGGGGAGCAAGGCTGCTGAAACCTTGACGAGATGAGGTCATCGAGCAGCCGCCAGATCCCCAGAAGGCAGCTCAGGGAATCGACCCAGCTCTGGCTGCCTCATCGATATTCTTCCCAGTAGGGACAGAAAACAGCTCTCTGCCTCCAAAGGAGGAGCCTCCCCTTGCTGGAAGACCAGAGGAACGGCCTGAAACTCAGTGGTCATTTTCAGCCAGCCACCTCTCTCCTCCCTCTGGCTCTTCCTTTCAGCCTGCCATGTTACCTGCCTTGCTTAGGTGGTTCCTTTGTAATACCAGCCTCCAGTGTACAGCACATCATCGTGACCGGCCAGGCCAGAAGAGCAGTCCTTACGCAAAAAAGGATTACAGAAATTACCTGGCACTGGGAGGAGAGGTGGGTGCAGTTCTGTCTGTCTGTCTTCAGGTGGTTCGCATTCCCCGAGGGCCGTAATAACACGTTTTTCATTGACACCCGTTACCCCAGCGCACCCCACAATCCCCGCAGCATTTGGATCGATACAGCCCTCAATATTTCAGTTGCTGAACTCCCAGCTCCCCTATCGACCTGCTGTGCTGCATCGAACAAGACGCCCCGTCTTCCCAAGGCTGTTTCAGGTGAGAGCTCTTGCTATGCAGTTGTACAGTGCCGAGCACAACAGGGTCAGCGCTGCTGTCCCACAAACAGGCGATATATGAACAGCCACGGCAACGTGTGAAGCTAGCCGAAAGCAAAAGAGCCCTCAGGAAAAGACCTACAGCCCTGGAACAGGCTCCACAAATCAGAAGTGCCTGAAAACTGGGCAGTGAAACACAGCCCTGATCTTTGCCGAGGCCTCAAGACACGATCGTGATATAAATTTGAAGTGATAATAATAAACGGCCTATTACAGTAACTCGCACATTGCTGGGGGAGGGAGGAAACCCATCTAGAATCCAGGCCTCCCTGCAGAGCCTCACACAAGCGATGAGCACCACAGAGCCGTGCGCTTCCCTTTTTAATGGCCAGGAGAAAAAGGCTCCTGCGAGGAAGCCTCAGCAGCCCAAGGCAGCAGGAATATTTATCATGTTGGCCACCTGCCTGTCATAGAAAAATCGCTTCCTCCTTCCTGGTTGGAAGGCAGCTCTAATGAGTGATGGGCAGCCGCGTTCACAACCGCAGCAGCTCTTTGCATAGAAAACAGGCAGCCTCAGCGACCCACATGCCATGCCCCCCCCTCCTCCCTCCTCCGTGTGGCAGGAGGTCCTACCTCCTGCTAATTGCTCAGCCAAGTAATTAGCTGAGGCAGGTTTTGGCTCTCGGCTAGGCTAGCGGGGCCGCTGCCCTGCTCTGCCCACAGGAGACCCCCAGGCAGACCAGCTACCCGGGTTTGAAACCCCACTTTGTACCCCCGGTACTTACTGCTCCCTTCTGGCTCCAGCTGCGCCTGCCTTTGCTGCCCCAGGGACTGTGCCGCTGGGGACCACGGAGCTGGCAACGACTTCCCTGCCTGCCTGTCCCATCCAACAGGCACCAATCCAGCTACACCAGTGCCTGTGAGACTGAGAAATACAGCACAGGCAGGGGAAAGAGCCCATCTACCTCCGGCCCTGGAAAAGGGGCACAGCAGTGGCAACCGACACATCCAAAGGCATGGGGCAGCCAAGACGTGTACGTCACCGCTGGGGAACTCTTCGACATCCCATCCCAAAGGTGATGTCTCACACGCTACTCTGGAAATGTCCCAGATCTGACACTCAGCAGGGAGGAAAAACGCCTTAATCCTTCATTTCCCTCGCCTCAAACCATGGCGATGCTCAGAGGGAGAACCAAGCATGTGGGAACCAGCCAGCCACCCTCCAGCCCTGCACCTCCCCGGTGCCATCTGCACCTCTCCCTGCAGAACAGCCTCAGCCTCTGCCCACACAGGGCAGATCCAAGTCACCCTGGGAAGCATTCCTTCCATTCCTTTGTCCTGCCGTATCCAACCGGGCCCCTCCAGTCCCCACTGCTTGGAAATCTCAGGAGCACAGCCCAACGGTCTTCACAGCCTTTCAGTCCACCCTTCCAGATACAATACTTCTGGCCCTTTATTTTGTAGGGCAGCACCTCGCAGCCATTCGTGATTTTTGTTGCGTCTCCCTGAAGCCCCCTCTAGTTTACTGGCGTCTGTCCTGAAACGTGGCTTCCAAAGAAGGCCCAAGCAATTGCAAGATGCCTTAAGTCCACCGTACTGCGATCTCCCTTCTCACGTGCCTGGGACTCACTTTGTCCCTGCTGGCCCTCTTTATGACCCTTAATTTCCTTCATTGCAAATGGAGTCCTTTATACTAATTAAAAGACGACGCTCGGTTCCCTACAGAGAAAAAAGAACTACAACCACACTGCAGAACAGGAAGGGGGAAGAGTCCCACTCTTAGCACACTGCAAAACACGCCACTGCTCCAGCCCGTAACTCAGCGGCAGGCCTTCACACACTCACCTGCATGGAAGTACGGGCTCATCGTGTAAGGGAATCCGAAGGGCAGCGGCTGAGGTGGTGGGATGGAGGCTGGCGGGAGATATTTCACCTCGTTTTTGTTGATGCCTGGGCCAAGCAAATGGCTGGGGGACTCGGCGCTCGAGGAGCTGCAGGGGGCATTTTGACTAGCAGCCGCTTCACCCAGCTCCTTGGCTCCTTCACACACTTTGCCTGTCTCTTTGCACTCCTTAAGCTCAGCAGCCGAGCTGCTGCTCTCAGCCTTCAGGCTCTCCGGCTTCTCGTCGCTCACGTCCGCGTCGCTCTCCGAGTCCTTCATCTCCTCATCGTTACAGTCTGGTGCCCCATCCCGCGCCCGGGGCTCTGCCACCTCCTTGGCCTCGCTCAGCCCCTGCGGCTCGGCGCGGTGGTGTGCCGATTTTCGGCTGCCCCGCCGGGGCTGCTCCTTGGGCGGCGTGGCACTGCTGGGGACGCTGGGGTTGAGGGACAGGAGGGGAGTGTTATTGTGTCGCAGCACCAGCATGGCGTTCCTCCGGGAGAGCTCTTCCCGCAGCGGGTGGCCCTCGGGGATGTCGTGCACGTTGCGCAGGGCCGGGTGGTCTGGGGGCAAGCCGGGATGCAGGCTCAGAGGGTCACCAGCCAGTAGCCTTTGCCTGTGGAGATTCTCCAGCTCCTTCTGGCGGATGATCTCAGCCGACATCTCCAGCCTAAATTGGGAGAGGCAGAGAGGGAGCGTCGGTAGGAGGGGAGGGCTCTGTGAGTAACTTGCTAACCCCCAGCCGTTGCTGAACGAGAGCCTGCAGGATCAAGGTGTCGCTTCCACACCCCCACGTTGTTTCCATCGGTCTCACTTGGACACCGCTCTGTCGCCTGCGTGCAACTCATCCAGCACAGCACCCCGCGTTACTCCGCCCGCTGCTAGGAAAGGGAAGGAAAAATCCGACCCAAGCCCAGGCAGGCTAGCCCTCTACACTCTTTACCTTGCCAGGTTTTGCTTTCGTAGCATCTCTTGCTGCCGTGCAAACATCTCCGCCTGTGCCGGCTGTAGGAACCCGTAACCTGGGGACAGGGAGAACAATACTATGGGGTTATTAATCTCAGCATTGACTCTTTGCTAACTCGGGGTCAGCTCCCCAGAGGGCTAACTGAGCAGGAAAGGGCAGCTGAGAGCTGCCTTTCTGTTCTAGAGCCCATCTATACTGCAGAGGCAGTGCAGTCTGCTGCTGAAACATGGGACCAGGGAGCCTGGTGGGGATTAACAGAGAGAGCAGCCAAGGCAACCTGCTCCTTTCACTGCACAACACAACGAGGGTGAAGTCAGCGCAACAGTACCAGGGAAACACAGAAAATGTGTCCGGGCCATTTGGCTAAAGGACAGTTCGTCACAGCCTGCACCTTCACTCTACCCGCTTCTCCTGGCTCACATTAAGCATTTCTTAAGCACTCACCTGGTGTCTGGCAGAGAGCCGAAGGCACCCCAAGAAAGGGAGGTCTCAGGTGGGGCCCCAGGGCAATATGGGGCGCATTCTGGGGTGAAAGCAGAGGCGGCGGGTGGGATATCTCCCTGCAGAAATCAGAAAATAAATACATGTTTGAAAACCTGGAGGCTCCATCCACAGCACCCGGAGGGCCCTGGCTCAGGAGTAACATCCCTTCTGCAGATGACCCGCATTCTGTAGCGGAGGCTGTTCTGAGATAGAATGATGCCTGCTCACCCATACGTGAAACTTTTAAAAGAGGAGAGACAAGACAAGAAGCAGAACCAGAAGGGGAAAAAAGCAGCCAGGACTCCATAGGTCCCACACACTTCCCACCTCGATATGTTTGCTTCCATGGCCTTTCAGCTGGGTTTTGGCCGCCCAGGACTAGCAAAGGCAAGGCTGAAGACGCTGCATCTGCCCGTCCCTTAGCAAGCTTGGGTTTCTACCTCAACTACCTTGCAACTGAAAAAGCATTCCGTATTTTGGGAACTGGAGAGTGGGTCTAGGAAGATCTGAAGGCATCACTGGTATGCCTTGCAAAAAAAAAAAAAAAAAAAAAAAAAATAAAAAAAAAATAACTAACCTAGCTAGGACAAGGGGAAATCTTTAATTCTGGAGAAAAAAAGCTGTAAGTCAGGCGGAGAGAAAACACAGACAGGAGAGATGAGGAGCGGGATGTGAGCAGGAAGCGCCATGGGGTCAGTGGGAAAGGAGTACTACTGGAGAAGGGGTGGGTGATGCTGGCCAGAACGGGTAGAGCACAAGTAAGGTGGCAAGTAAGCTGGAAGAGGCAGGTTTGAGGGGTGGGGAAGAGGAAAATGCCTGGAAGCAAGGTAGGTAGCACTTGCTCGCAGGGAGAGGGGAAAAAAAAAAAAAAAAAAGGCAGGAAGGGAATAAGAGCCAAGGTCTCTTCCATTAGTCAAATCTGCCCCAGGAGCCTGCAAGCAAATCTCTGCTTTCCGGCTGCACGTCTCTTAATTCCTTTTGATGGCCACTTACAACATTATTACCTTCACCAGGGCATCTAGAGGCAAAGCCAAGTGCTGTGCCGTTTATTTTCATTTTACAATATCTCCCTATAAAATCGGCTTCAGGAGAGACTGGAGGGCAGGAGAAAGGGAGCAAGAAGGTGCGTGTGACTTTGCAACAGACAGACCACACGCGCAACCGTGCTCCCCCTTTCAGTGGGGGGGATGATGTGCAAGCGTGGGATAACGTGGAGAATCCCAGCCATCCATGCCCCCATCCCGCACAGCTGGGGATGGATTGCCACCACGGTTCACGAAAAGCCAGACAAAGACCCTTTGGGGATGAGGTGGGCAAGGAGAGGACTCCTGTCCTTCCCCTAGATCTTCCCGGTGTAGTTTTATCCTCACTCTGCGCAACAGCCACTACAAAACACTGCCACACGCTGATCCACAGCACAGAACGGGCCGAGATTGCCCTCGGAAATTCCTCTTTCTCCCTACCCCTTGTCCACCCGCCTGTCTCTGCCTCCACCCTTCCCGACTGTCTCTACTCCCCTTCTCCCCTTCCCCTGGCTGTCTCCGTCTCTCCTTTCCTCCTCCTTCCTCCCCTAGCTCTCCTCTAAACTAATTGCACAGCTCGCTGTGTCTGGAGGAGAGCCACAGATCGATCCGTCGCTGTTGAAATGTTAATGCTAATCGTATAACCGCTCCGCCAGCACCTCGCACTTCAGTGGCAGCTCCAATTAATCTCAGGTAACGCAGCGCGTGACCTTCGGCTCAGAGCCGGGGCAGCAGCCAAGCGATGCTTATGTAATTACACCATGAAGTGTGTAATCACCTGCCCTAATCCCCGAGGCCTCACAATTAGCCGAGGCCTCGGTCGCTGGGCTGCCAAGTGCTTTGCCACCCCGGACAGCCTGCAGATGAATAACGGACAATTAAAGCGGCATGACGGGGGCTAGGAGGTGTCCGTTCGATCGTAATTAGCTGTAATCATGGGGAGACGAGCCTGGCAGACGTGCTGTTCGTTTTATAAGAAGCAATTTAGGAAATCAAGTCGCTTTTAACCATTCCGTGGCCAGGCAAGCAGTGGCCGTGCCCTCCCTGCCTTTTACAGATGCAGAAAAGGGGATCCTGTGCGAGAGATAACAATGCCGAGAAGCCCCAGGTGCAGGCTGCACACAGAGAGTTCAGAAGGAAATGCGAAAAACAAAGAGAGCTGCTTGATTTTAGCCAAGAAGAGACAATCTGTGCCCAGGAAGCACACCGTTTGATGGGGATCAGGGCTGGCCACTGGAAAATAAAAGGTTCTCTCTTTGGTGGCAGCCCAGTGTTAATCAGAGGCTATTTTTATGCTTTAATGTTGCGCTCCAGCGGCTAACTTTGATCCCTAAGGAATTCACATGTGCTCGAGACCCTGCAGCTCATTCCCTCTGTCCTCTCATCAGCCCCGTGCAGCTACCCTGCGTTTTGGGGCCAGGGATCAGCTCAGACTTCGGAGAGGCCAGCGAGCGGTGTCCTGGCTGAGGAAGGGAGGATGGCGGGACGAAGCAATCGCTGTGGGACCTGATCACGCTGCCAGGCACACGGCTGAGCACAGCAGCCCGCAGTGGCTCCGAAGGAGCTGGAAGTAGTTGTAAGAGGGGTTGTAAGAAACACATCAGGAGCAACTTTGAACGTGAGAGGTCAGTCGCTGCTTATGTTACACACACAACGCATGCTGGGGATGAGTCCAAAGGTTTAGAAAATTCAGGGAGACACATTTACGCTTGCTGTCACCATGCCTGCCTGACACGGCAGACCACACGGAGACCCCAGAGTTGTTCTCTCAGCAACGCTGGAGCTCTCCACCAGCCACGCGTGTAGGGCAAAGCTGCTGGGTGAAACCAGACGAACAGGACCAACCAAAGGTCCTGCCTTTACACCCGAGGAGTACGTAGCCCCTGAAGTCAGAGAGGAGGCTGCGTGTGGCCAAACAAGAAGGAGTCATTGCACCTCTCCTGCCACCCCCCACCCCCACTGCTCAGCATCAGGGCGAAGCAGAAGAGAACTCAGAAAGCAAGCAGGTAGGCTCATAAATATTCAGGGGACAAGGGACTCTTCTCCCTGCAGGTAGACTGACGCTCCCTAGCTCATGCTGCAGAGCCCCGGAGGAGCAGCGCTTCACACTGCCTGCGTTACCACAAAGGGCAGATGCTTTCCGCCGTCCCAAAACCCAGCCTCCTGGCAGTCCAGGCGGGGAACCTGTTGGAGCCTGCCACTGCTCCCTTCCAGCCCATCTGCCTGATCCCTGGCATGGAAACCTGGCACACGAGGGAGGGAGTACGACCAGGTCGTGTCCTGGCACAGAGCTGGGAAGCCCTCCCAGGCTGCCTGGTACAGACATAGCCAAATACTTCCAAGCGAGCTTGGAAATGAAGTGGCAACCCCGGAGGATAAAGTCCCAGAGACCTTAACAAAGACTACCGTGCTTTTAGGCAGACGTGCACCACAACACAAATCCTTGCATCCTTTCTCAGGTACATATCAGCCTTCCAAGCCCCCACTAATTTCCTTCCTCCTTTTTTTCCCACCTCCAAGTAAGGGCTGAATTACAGTCCCGTACTCTGAGAATGTGAATTTAGCCCTTGGCAATTACATCTGATAAGCCTTGTCCTTACCTCGTAGAGAGCAATTCTGTGTTACTGCATATTCCTCCCCTCACCCCCCCTTTTTTTTTTTCCCCTAACATGCCAGCTGGAGGCTTGTGAGCAGGGTATTAGGGGATTTGCACTGCATGCTGCTAAATTTGATATGTCCTTTAACAGGAGACAAATGGTTCACAAGGCTTAAAAAGTATCGACTTTTCTTTAACAATAAGCACTAATGGCCTTCAAATAATCAATATTTAAAGTCATTATGGGGTTACACATTATACTGTTAAAACCAAGCCTTTCACTTTAACCCCATCGTGTCCTCCCAAGCCCAGAGCAGCGCTCCCCCCGACTCACTCCAAGCTTAAAAGGAAGGCTCGGAGCACAGGCTGTGACTGGAGATGTGAGAGGGTCAGGAAATGCAGATTGAAACCGGCAAGGCATGGAAATAAATTTAGAACGGATGGAAGAGGGGGGAAAAAAAAGAATGCATGAAAGCTCTGCTTTCTTCTGCTTTGCATTTGATGGGAAGAGACACTTTAAACCTGAGGTAATAGGCAAGCAGCACACAGCTCCTTGCTGGTTCGCCATCCGCAGACACTGTCTGTGCCAGGAAAGGAAAATAAATAAAATGAAAGAGCTTTCTAAAAATGGTGTTTGGGATTTCCAGGCAGAAAGAGACATGTACTGGCGCTGCCCTTCTAGGGCAGCAACAAGGCCTGGACACGGGGGGGGTCTGGTTTATGCTGCCAGGGGAAATAACTCCCTCAAAATCCCAACTGGTGCTAAAACCAAATTAGTTAAATCAGGTCAAGCTCTTTGGCCTTTGCTCTGCGCAAGGTTCAGCCAGCCGGGATCTGGTGAGGAATCCTCCCACTGCAACAATCGGAGAAAGAAGGATATAGCAATCAGAGCAGAGAGGGGGATGCGAGGCTGGGGTAGGTAAGAGTAGGAGAGAGAATGTGCCCAAGGTGCACAGGAGCGAAAAGGAAAGCCTCCGCAAAGCGGCGGGGGGGGAATTAGGTGGTGAGAGAAAAAATGGTAGCAACAGCAGATGGGAAGAATGCAATCCAAAAATCCTTGCTGGGTATTTCAGGCACATCCTTGCACAGAGAAAGGCCTCTGGCTGATGCACAATGTTTGTCAGCTTTCTGCAACAGAAGGGCAATGAGTGCGTCTTTGAGACTCTGCGGCTCCCACTCCCAGAACACTCTAGCCAAGGGGCTCGGCTTCCCAGGACCCCAGCAGATCAGGATGCTGGTGACACCTCACACAGGCAGTATTTCTTGGTCCCTGGCATTCCTCCTGCCTTCACCCCATAATTGCCTACGGTCCCTGAAGATTAATTGTGTCCCTGATGCTTCTTATAGACAGTACCAGAGGCAGCCGAATGCTATTACCAAAGTACCTGCCTCAACGCTTGCCCTTTCGCTGACTATAATTTGCCTTCTCCCCCTCCTGTGAGAGAGGGGCAGGCTCTCCCACACCGACGCCATGCCATACACCGTACGCATGTGAAGAAGCTCCTAGCAACTCGTAACACAGAACCGGCGCATCCTATTTGGCCAACAAGCTTCACCACACTGATGACACTGTTAAGCAGCTTGTCCAGCCTAGTCTGAGCACCTGTGCAATGCCTTCCGTTTGCAGAGTATAAAAGTTTTTCCTCAAAGGGGGGGTGAATGCAAGTGTTCCCTAGGCTTCACACATACTAGCCTGCTCTATGAGAAGCAGCCTGCTCAGTTCAAGAGTGCTATCAAGAGCGAGTTCTGCAGCATGTACCAGGAGATGAGCACCTTGGGTAAGAACATGCCAGGCTAAACGACCCCAGCAAAACCACGTACACTGCCAACAAATTTTGGAGACGAGATCCAAGGAGTAGGATCCAAGCAACTCTGCATCTCTGCGGGGCACAGCCACCTGCCACTTTTGCAGGAGACACAGCAGTTTGGAGATGGGAAGTACTCCAGGCTGGAGTAGTTACAATGACACCCTTTCGTTGTACCCTTTCCTCTTCCAAGTCTTTTTGTAACACTGAACTCGAGCGTCTTTCCAAACAAACCACCAGGTCCTGGCGCTCTATCATCCAAGTCTGAATCAATCTAGAGAAGGATCTAGGAAACCAAAACCATGAAACCAAACGGGTTCTCAAGCCTGCAGCCTGCGTCTACTTTTGGCAAGACATGCCACTTTTACTAAGTCTTTTCAACAGATGAGGAGGCTGGACCAAAGAGGTGAAGGGCCCACTACACCGCTAAAAGGACCTTGGAACCTGGTCCGAGAAAACCCATACGCAGGGTGTCTGTGTGCACACGTGTGTATCACCCCCTTCAGAGCCAGTACCCACCTGCCTGCCTTGTGGTTGGTATCATTAAACATACCAGCCTGTTTCCGACCGGCAAAGATGCGTGCTAACTAGATGAAAACTGTCTGAACATACCTATCTTCCCAAGTGTTCCCTAGCTCGGACTCATCACCCACCTCTTCACACTGGAGAGCCGGAAAACTGTGTATATATAACTCCCGCTAGCAGGCAAAGGTCTCTACGTTCGTGTCTTTGCAAAAACAGCAGCACTGCCCTGATAAATAAAACTGGGTCACCAGTATGGGTTCTCCCCCCTTGCTTTGCCAGACATAATGGCTGAAGTCTGGGGTGGCTAATTATTCTTGCCCACAAAGCTGCCGCACTTGAGAGCTGACCTGATCCCCACAGATCTCCCGGTAGGAAGCTGAAATGGAATTTTAACACCATGCCAAACAGTTCACATCCCCCTGCATCACGCGTTATTACTTCTGCTCCTGGGAAAGGAGATGCCGTAAATCTACCTACAGTTTGCCTATGTACGTGAGCCAGCTTTCTCCATTGCCTTCTCCTCTGTCAGTGCCTACCTGAACCTTTTAAAATGTCTATACCTTCATAATAAAGGTGCACAGAGGCTGCTTTGATTTACCCTGTTGACAAAGACCATGGCAGCCAAGTACAAAACCCAAGGCTAACAGGAACAGGGAGAACGGAAGGGAGAAATTAACCCATGCAGTGCTTTACAATACACGCCCACCGCTTCTCCTGGCGTACCTAAAAATGCCTGCGGTGCTTTGGCGAAACAGCAAGAAACAGTTTGCACGTGACAGCTCCAACCAGGCCATTTCTGAGTGGGAGCAGGGTGATACATGCTGACCTTTAGTGACATTCAGGTGGCTGCAGACCTCTAAGGAGAAAATAACGATCATGTGAACTCACGTCAAGCAGACTTACCAAGTCATGACTGTGGGGCATAGTTGTAGCTCCCCCTTTCCCAGCAGGACTCCCCAGCTCTGCTAACCGCGGATTATCACACCTGAGAGCCTGGCCAGGGAGGCAGGCCACACAGGGCCGTATCACACCCTCTCTGGGGGAGCAGATAGCTGCAGAAAAAACAGGCAGTCTGGTCTGCCATGCCTTGGCACGGTGGAAGAAGGAAGCACGGGATGTGCCCAGCCAGGGCCACCACGTTGATGTTTCACATGGTCTGTTTCAAAGCTCCTTGGAGAACTACTGTGCTCAGGCACTTAGAGCAGGTCCTGTATGTACGGTCTGACAGGGGAGCAGCGCGGGAAAACAAAACCGGGGCCGATAACGTGCCGTGAGCCATGTTTCAGTCTGCAAACTCTTGGACGGAAACAAGGCTCCAGAGTCTACAGCACAGAGAAAAAGACAGCTTCTTTGTTTCGTTCCCACCAACACAACCACAGGCTGGTCTTGCTTATAGGCAAATAACTAGACCTTTACAAGCGGGTGCAAATATCCTTGCTCCACGCAACATGCCACATTATACTGCTCTTTGAACGGAGGTGCTCAAAGGCCTTCTCACACGTGAAGTACAACCTGCTTTCAAAATGAGAACCGCCGTCACTGTGCAGCAGGGAAAACTGAGACACAGAGTGACTCCTGCAAACTCGGTCCAAGGTCCCACAGGTATCTCTCTCAACCTCAAAGGCAGGCTGTGCCCCTGTGTGTTCCTTTCCCCCACCGCACCTCACCAGGATTTCTCTCTCACTTATGCCAATGCAACTCTCGGCTGGGAGAGAACTGAATCGAGAAGAAAAGCAGTGGTCTTCTCCAACCGTTAACTCCTGGCCTTCAGTCTCTTTCCCCTGACCCAGCAAGTAACTTCTCTCTCCCTCCCGTAACGGGGGAGGAACGCTGTCCCTAACTCCAGTCCCCTCCTTAAACTGCTAGATAACACCCTCTTCCCAAACGATTTAACGCTTTTCGGCCCAGCCCAGCTCCATTAGGTAGAACACCTGTCTGGCAGTAGCAAGTACCTCTGGATGTGATACATATCTAATTCATTTTCAATTTGCCCCTCCTATGTGCAGCACCTCCCCATAAGCAGCCTCCACCCTTCCGTACGTGCCTTTTCAGCCAGGCCTCCGGCTGGCCTGGCACTTCTCCAGGCCACACATAGCTGGAAAAATTTTCCTGATGACTGGATGCACTGAAACTCGTCTATCTCTGCATTCCTCACAGGTCTGCCTACAACCCACACGGACTGGGCTGGATTTTATTAGGTGGGTTAGCCAAAGTACACCCTGTAGGAAAAAGGTTTACCAGGTCTGCCCAGCCCCTACACATTGCAAACCCATTGGTCAGAAAGAAGGGAAAACACGATGGGATCTCCAAGGCTGGGGGGGGTGCAAGGGGGTGTGACTTTGAACTTAACGCATACATATGCAAGCTATAGAACTAATATTGCAGCCTGCTGCCTGTCCCCACCCTGAGATGAAAGGCAAGGAAGTCTAAATACTAGACCCTTTGACGGTTTGTCCCGTGATACCCAAAGCCTTTGCGTCCTCGTGGCTGCCAGGCCCTCTCCCGCCTCTGCTACCCTTGTCAAAAACGCACGCAGCTTTAATTTAATTTCCCTCTGAAGTTCTTGATTGCAGAGGGAATGGCTTATGGCACAGAGCAAGATAAATGAGCTAGAATTTCCTGGCGTGGGGGAGGGAAATCAGCTTTCCAGCACTCCTATCAGTGATAAAGGCAAGCCATGCCTCCTTCTTCCTTAAAAATTTCTTCTTGTTCTATTCCGTCCCAGAGCATTCGTTCTCTCCCATTATCTGGAGATGCTATAAAATGCAAGCTCAACCACCCTAACTTGCTCTGTGCCAAAGAACAGGTTAGAGTCTAGCATCTGCTCTGGAGATCCAAGGCAGGATTGGGACCGTTCCCACCAGCCAGCCAGTCGCCAACCTGGATGCGGAGGTGCACAAGCGCCATTCACCCCCAATTTGCGTACAGACATCCCAGCATGCGGCAAGCGCGCATGCAAAACCCCACTTTTGCACCTGCGTAACGCCCAAGGGAGACATTAACACATTACCGGGGCAAATCAAATCTCTCGCCCACCCTCATGAGCATCACTACCCTCACCCAGGCGCACCCCCACCCCACTCCGGACCCTTACGGCACCCGTGCACACACCTTTCCAGAGTGCCTCTGAGGGTGCACACCGGGCCGAGACCCCCCCCCCCGCCCCTCTCCCCGTGCGATGCCGTCGCGG
>JANZLQ010000001.1:4290047-4302974 GCA_026212715.1 Elanus axillaris
GGGGGGGGATTTAATAACACTTAATTACCATAAACTCTATCCGATCAGCCGCAGAGCAGATTTCAGGTGCAAGGAGGGGAGGCTAAGAGGAAGGAGGAGTCCAGGGAAAGGCTGGATTTCCACACTTAAAACTTGGAAGATTTCACATGACTCAGCCAGCGATAATTCCAGCTTTGCTGAAGCTTTGCTGTCTGCTTTTGTCATTACCAGGGGGTAATGCGGGAGACTGATCTTGCCAAATCTCTTCCAGCCGCCAGGTGTGAAATGGACCCTGGCACGGTCGCTGGGAAGGCACAGCCGAGGCAGGCATCTGTTGGGCCTTCTCGCTCTTAGCATGCCTCCCTGTTTGCAAGCCAAGAGGAGCCCACCTCTCCCACCCTGCGCCAACACTGCAGGGTCCCGATGGTAGCAGCCACAGGGAATTCAGGCTGTCGGAAGACGCGGGTTTTCTGTTCAGCCTGAAGGATGCGTCATTGCTGCACAACCTTTCCACCAAGCTTTTATAAGGCTCGTCCTCCCCAGGCAATCCCAGCCGCGACAGGAGCACCCAGCCTGTCTGTCTCCTCTCCTCTGCTACGACAAACCCACGACAGGCCGAGGCTCCCTGCACTGAACCACAGTAAAAGCTTAAGGAGCCCGCTGCAAAAGCGTCTCACCCCAGGTTCAAAGCCAGGTCTTAGTAGCTTTGGGGTCTTCGCTGCCTGAGCTGTCACTTGCCAGGGCAGAGAGGATCCGTGCCCACTCCTACCATATTCAGCAGTAGGGGTTTGGGGGACAGCAAAGTTATTAGGAAGAATGGGGCTAAATATTGTTTCTTCGTTCGGCCTAATTGGACCGCTGCCAAACCAATCAACATAGGGACATTTCCCCCCTCCAAGAAGAGGAACAAATTGACAAAGGCTAGATCTGAATTGCTTAGCTGTAGTCCAGCTCTGGTTCTGGTCTACTTCATTAATCAAAGATGCAATAAGATTTTGTTTTCTTTTAAATGATCGACAATAGCAAGGGAAAGAGAATGGCAGAAGGAGCAGTGTATGAGCTCATCAGTCCACCCCAGGGGGTGAGAGCAATATTGTTCCCTACGTGTGTTTTCCAGCACTCGGTCCAGTCTAGTTTCAAATCTTCCCAAATGATGAGGCTTCTACCAGATTTATTTTTCAGCAGTTCGAATAGGAACCAAAATACTCTAACTGACTTTCTCTTTTTGCAATTGTTCCGTTTTATTTCGTATCTCAAGGTATCGGAGAAGCAGATCTCCAGACACGCTGTTGCCGCAGGAGCGAGGGTTTTTACTTGGGGAATTGTCTCCCGGGGAGAAAGCTTCCTCCGTGACCTGCCAGCACAACCCTCGCTCCGAGCCTCTGATATGCTCGCATTTCCATATTAGACGCAAGAACGTTCTGCTCTGTTTGACAGCAGTGCTGGCGCGGCCCTGTTTCCACTGAGATAGGGCTCTCTTTTGATCTCCGGTGCGAACGCTGCGAGCATTGGGGAGGGGGGAAGGGAAGGTTACCGCTTCCCCGCTGGAAGGGTTTCCAGCCCTACAGGTGTTTTTTCACTCAGTCAGAGAGAAGGAGTGATTTACTTGGCTGCCTCTGTTCTCCTTGCCTTGTCAGGCACAGCCACAGCAGCACGAGATGTGCCGCGGGCATGGGGTCACTTCTCCCCTTCAAAAGGCTGTTTCAGAGACAATGCAGCTGTGCCCTGAGCAAGAGCTGCAGCCAGGGCCAGCGCGCAACGGAGAGGAGGAAGAGTCCCCACCTTGAGCTGTGCACCACCGCAGGGGAGTGCAAAAGGCGGGGGACGAGGAGCAGCACCGGCACAAGGCACACCACTGGGCCGGAGAAAAAGAACGGGTGCGTCCCAGGGAGAGGCCGCAGACCTGGCTCCTGCCGGAGGACAGCGTGGGGCTGCACAGGCTACAAAACTCCAGTCGGTCCTTCTTTTCCTTCCCACTCCTAAATCACAAACTGCACGCACAGCATCTGGGTCCCAGCCAAGCTTGGGGCTCTAGCACAATCTCACACTTTACAGCACTACTCTTACAGCAGCAGTTCCCAAATTCCAGGTAACTAGCCACTAGGGTCCACTGTGCTTGAAAACGGCTTGTCACACAATGCAGCTCCTTCTGTTTCCCATCAGTTCCTTAGTACAGCGCTGGGAACACAGGGATCATTTTCTCCCAGCCCTCCGTGGTACCCACGCCACGGGAGCACTGCCTGACTGCCAGCAGGACGGGAAGTCTCCCGGGAGTTCTCAGCTGCAAGGTGCTCTCACTGTTTGGGGCTTAAGAGACAGAAACACTGGCTATAAGCCCCTACTTTGACGCCCTTTTCATAGCAGGGGGTGGGTAGGTAAAGGCCCCCAAAGCACCAAAGTCTCTGCCTCTATTCAGGCCCTCACTATTCCGACGGTAAGCACAGCCTAGGCTTCAAATGCTGGCCACCATGTTGGAGAGAACGGGGGTTCCCCAGTGATCTAATTGTAATAAATATCAGGTAACACGGGAGATTAGTAAAAGGCCCAGCTCAGAATTTCCGTTCTGTCTCACGCTCTTTTTAAAGGGCAGGGAAGGCTTTCTGAGAAAAAAGTGGGAGTAGAAAATGCTTTTACTCAGGGCTTCCTAGGAACCCCTCTCTTAATGAGTTGGGGGAATCCCCGAGTCATTCAGAGTTAAGGAGCAGTATTTACACCCCGAATGCATACTGCAAAGCCAAGGGCTGCTTATCTGGCTCATGCTGCACTCAACCCACTCAACTACACAAAAATGGTGGGAAGGCCAGAGGAAAGAAAGAGAACGGGATCGTTTGACCCTGCTGCTCCCATGGCAAAACCATCAATTTGTGCAAGCGCAGCCACTTTATTAGGGTGAATCCAAATGCAATAGTTTGGTTTCAGATGGCTCGATTAAAGTTTAGCCCATTCTCAGCCAGGCCATATAGGTTGCTGTTACCTGGATTCAGTTCCTAAGCATGCACTGTCTTGGAATTACAAAGGATACAGACTCAGCGGAAACAGCAAAGATGACAGCAGGCGTATCAAGCGTGTTACAGGAGTCTCATGCCCCTATGTAACAAATGCGTTGCAGAATCTATAGAAGTATCCTGCTGGAACTTACCTGCACACATCTACTAGAAATATTTCAAGGATAACAGGAATAGGGCAGATGAAAAAAATCGAGGCGAACAGGTAAAGAGTAGCAGTATATAGGGTTCCTCTTTACACCTTTCAGAAAAGCCCAGTAAAAAGCTAAAGCGCTTCCACCTGTATTAAAGAGTTAACAGGCAGGAGAGGGTTACATGAAAGAAAAGATTTAGTATGTTCCTGGGTAGTGTTAGCAATGTTATATTAAGCAACACCAGCATTCAACATCCTCTCAGGATGCTGCCTTTCGGATCATAATTTGGGGACGAGGAGTCAAGATGAGACAATATACAGGAACATTACGTGAAATTAGGATGCGGTACAGGTCCCTACAATGTATCTTTATGCAGCATAATATAAGGTATGTAGTTTAAGAAGGCTTCAGGACAAACTGCTGCAAAAAGTCCCCTTTGAGATTCTTTGAACTGGTTATTGAGAATATACACCTTGGAGAGTCTCAGCTGCTGGACTCCAAACCCATGAAACAGGATCTAGCTTCAGACAGCTAGTCGGCTTTTATTTATTATTTTTTTTTTTAGTGGCCAAAGACTGCAGTTAGGCACAGTGATCAAGATGGGTATTACTGACAGCTAATTAGTTTGAACTTAACAACAAAGCCTTTAAGTGAACGGCCTGCAAAACCTCATTTAAGCAACCTTGAGACAAACTCATTAACTGCAGGCTCCATTACCCATTCCACTTTGCCAGTCATAAAGAAAGTTTAAAAATCGTGTTTATTGGAAAGAACCTTAAGACAAATCAGGAGATTAAAAAAAAAAAATCCCTATAAAGAGAAACCTTCTGCAGATTCCATCTCTATAGGAACAGTGCCATAAATGCATAAGAAAGAACTAGGCAGTCCTATTCTCCCTGCTAGGCTTCTTTTTTTCCCTTTAAAGGAACAGATGCCAGCATGATAAGCCCATGTGTATCTTTAATATTAAACGTGTAATCAAGACATTCTGCCTGAAAAGTAGAAACACCCCTAAAATCCACCTCAAAAGCTGCAGCTTGCCTTTTTTAATCATAAAGCAATTATTCTAATTAAGAGGCAATCCCCTTCTCACACTGCAAGCTTCCCTCCGATTAGATAAAGAAAGCACGGTGCACTGGTAGCCTCCTTCATGCACCCTCAGTGCCGGATACTTACAGCTCCCACACCACAGCCTCTCGCAACCCTCCCCTCCCTCCTTAATTTCAATTAAGTTCCACTCTTAAGAAAGGAGAAGAAAGGGGAAGGGGATGGGGGAGGGAGAAGCAGCACTTACCCTTTGGGGACTCACTTCTGGCTTTCTTGCTTTCTAAAGGACACTCACTGCTGCTGTTGGGAGAACATACTCTTCTCTTGCCTAAAATTTCATCTAGAAGAGAGATGAGAAACCTGAGTATCAGATAAGGTTGTACTTTCCTCTTTGCAGAAGCAACCAGAGAGACTTTGGTATTTTGCTTCTCTCTCACACACACACACAGACACACACACGCACACATATATTACAAGCAGAGGAAAAAAAATGAAAGTAAGAAAAATCATCATCTTGAGAGCCTTGATCTGCTTTCCTAATCACGCAGTCCAAAAGCACATAATGACTATTCACACACTGATCAATGCAACGTTTTAAAGCCATAAATTCTGAATCCAGTTGATTTCCTTACTGAGTTTCATCATTTGTTCTGTTGCCTTTTGTCCCCCTGGTGTTTCCACTCCTTTCATGCCCTGATGCAAAGCAACTGGGGGAGAGAAAGGGGAGGAAAAAAACAACACAAAAAAAAAAGCACAACAGATCTCTGAATCTTCCTACCACAGTATCTCTCTCTCTCCCTCTCCCTCTCTCTCTCTCTCTCTCAATCTCTCCCCCACCCCCTTCCCCCCCTCCTCCTTCAAAACCTCAAGGTCCTTAGCAATCTTCCCCCTCTAGATTGTACGGAAACACTCAAGCCTTTTGCATTACTGCAGCCCTACAAACCAACACAAAATATCTAATATACAATTACAGCGTCCCCGAACAGATTTAAAATCAATATCCTCCCATAATAATGCTGGGGAAACTGAAAGCATGATGTTGCATATGGGCAGGAAGGAAGAGACTGTTTGTCACTGCAAGCATCAAATTCTCATCTATCAAGGGCTTGTTAAAGATGCAGCATCTCAAAAGAAAAAAAAAATCTCACAAACAAGCACCATATTTGAGTGAGTATACATTGCATCTGCCTGTGAATCAACATGCATGCAAAGCTTCTGCAATTTGCCCAAAGTGTGTTGGTTTAGAAAGGTTACAAACCCCCTTGGTGCTATTTATAAGGACAACAAAATTATTTATGTTCCGGGGGACATTTTAAGCCAAGCGACTGTCCCTCATACTCAGAATCACTCCACGTTACTTTGAATTCAGCTAAGCAAGCCCAGGTTCCTGCCTTGGCGTTGTATTTATCAAGAGATCCAGAGCACAGATCTGTGGCTGCCACAGGCTGAGCAGTGCCGAGAGCAGACAGTTAACGTGCCGAGGGCAGAGCCTGCCAGGCAATGCCTCTATCCAAAGAGCAATTCTGGAACTCTGCAAAGTTACAAGTGGCATTTCAAGGTTTTAAAGAGCACAAGCTGCCTCCGATCTTATCTTGCCATGACCCTGTCACCCAGCCTGTTAACAAAACTGGCACTCGGAGACAACTGCAGAGGCTTGCAACCATCCATAACCAAAAGCAAAGTAAATACAATGAAACAGTGGCAATTGGAAAGCAGATGGGAAAGGATAGAGTCAGCCAGTGACGACAGCACTTCAGTTTTCTCAGCACTTCGTATCCCAGGTGTTGAATCAGCCCTTCAATAAATTTGAATTTTATCAATCCTCCTGCCTCAGTTTACCCTTTAAGTAACTTCTCCAAAACCACAGACAGTCTTAGCTTGCCAAGCCACCACCGAAGCTAGGAAGTACCTGGCCACACAGCACAAATAGAGTCACAAGCTCCCTCCCCACGGAACGCTTCATTCTTCATGTTGATTTTCCTGGAAATGTTAGTCTGATGCTGCAAACCCTCAGCGCTGGAGGCCAAGATCATATATCCTCCTCAGAAGTGTTCTCATCCGGGATTTGTGGCTTTGAAACAACAAAAGTTCCGTTGCTCTGCTCGCCCCTCCCAGCCTGGACAGGAGGCAGCAAAACCCAACGGGGCTTGTTCTTATGTACTTCAGGCAGAAGAGACTCCATGGAAGAACTGGTGACAGAAGCACCAGTTACATGCGACAGCAGTTAGGATATAAGCAGTGAAGATTCCTTCATTTCACAACTCTGCCAAGGCACCTCATTACCCTCCCATCACTCTTTCTCTCTTGCTATTCCACTCCCACCCCCGTGCGCCCATCTGCCAGCAGACATTCGCTCTGACTAGCGCCATGCCCTGCTATTCCCAGACACGTCAGCAGGACAGGTTGCAAGTCCCATCTCCCTCCCAACCAGCTGCACTTGTGCAGGGGAAGACCGAGATCGTGCAGTAACTCCGAAGCAGCACCAACTCCGTCCGACCCGTGCCCCACCAGCCTCCAAAACTGCCCACCCGCTTCTCGGCGCACACGCGCGTGAGCCGGCAGCTGCGTGAACAGTCGGCTGTGACAGTCTGCCATCGGCCACCGGGAAAGGTCCCGGATGTCTTGCCGTCGAAATTTGAACTTGGCCCTCCAGAGAGATCCCACGTTAACATCGTAATCTCTAGGATGATCTGCAGCATTTTCCTTCCAGGATCTCAGGTTCACATTGTACCGAAGCACCGAATCCCACACACTGAGTTTGTATTTCGGTTGCCCCCCAGCAGTTTTTATGGCAGTCAGTTTGATCGCAGAATGAAAACTTTCCTCTTTTTTTTTTTTTTTTCTTCTTCTTCATTTAAGGCAAAGTCCTGGGGTGTGTCAGGGACTGCCTCGGTCCCCAGAAGTGTGGGAACTAAATCAACAAGATATACAGTAAGCAAGGAAAAAGGAGTAATTATCATCAGTAGCCAGTATGGAAGCACAAAGATCTAACCATCTGCCCCAAATTTACTGAGTCAGTAGCAGAGCACAAGACTGAATAGAAACCTTTTTGAATTCCAGCCCAGTGTTATAAGAAGTCATACCCCCCCCTCCCAGCTACCTTAGCTGCAAAGCAGGGAAGAGCTCTGCAGGTCATGTTTTCATGAGCTACGTAGTAAGCTCACAGATTCTGGGGTACAACCTAAACAACAATGTATTTGTCTTACAGCAGCAATTCTTTCCTCTTTACGACTTCAACCATAAGCACGGCTTTGTCATACCACTTACACCTGCTAAACCTGCGCCCTTTTACAGGACCCTACGCTCTAAATTCATCCCTTTACGTCCACATGCCGTTCACCCAACCATTCTTTGCGCTCACGCACACAGAGCCAGCACAGTGGCTGAAGGCAATGGGATGGCAGCATCCACAGTCCATCTCCCCGTGATTGCAGCAGCAGCAGCAAAACCAAATATGTTTTGCAAATGAGTTGGCAGTGTAGCTTCTGGATGTCTTACCACCCCCACAAAGACAGGTTGTGCATTTCAAGTACACTGCTACTCACTGACCGAAAAGCCAAATGACAGCTGTTTGCTCAGCCCATGCACCTGCAGAAGACAACACCCCACCTTAGACAGAGGAAGGGGAGGGATGGTTGTGGGGGGCTTTTTGGTTTTCTTTTGGTTTTTTTGTTCCCCAAATCCCTGCTTTTGCCTCCTCTTTCCTGCCATCTACAAAGCATTTCAGTTGAAAGAAGCCAAATCAGGGCATTCTTTTAATATTAAAGCTGAAAATCAAAGACATTATCAGTAGAGCTGAAATGTTATGAAGATAGGCCAGGCAATAATGCAAGTAAGGAGTGCTAGAGGAAGCCCCAAGCATCCTGATCACTTAGTGCCACCAGCGCAACACAGCCCTGACCACACAACCCCCCCCCCAGGTCTCCCATGCAGGTCCCCAGATCCGGGATTACATTCAAGGCTCCTGCTAGTCTGCCAAGGCACTGCAGAAAGTGATGCAGAGAGGTTTTTGGAAACAAAGTGAAGTATTTTCCCCAAAGATCTAGAAATCAAAGTGGATTTTTTCCCCCCTCTTTCACGGGAAAAGGAAGTCCAGCACTCACCTGCTGCATTTCTACAGTGAAACATGAATAGACAGGCCAGGAAAGTAGGTCAGCCGGAGGAGGACAGCACTCCTGCCTCCGTACAGAAGTATCACCCAATGGCTTTGCAACCATAAAGGGAAAGGATGTGGGTGCGATACCATACAACGAGCTCGTGTAGAAGCCAGGACAATGTGGGTTTTACCTAATCACAGCCCTCTTTGGACCTGAGACACACTGATTAGAGGCCACGGGTGTAAATGTCACCTGGAAGTAACAGTGCTTTGCACTCCTGTACTGCCTCTAATCCTCAGCCTCCCAGCAGAGCTGGGTGACCTAACAGTCATGTTCTCCAACACATCTAAAAATCCCAAGCCTCGTTATCAGCTTTGAAGAGAGGACTTGAGAGCCCAAGTCAGCTGGGAGGATTCGAAAAACCCATCTCCAGGTTTCCCCAAAGAGGGAGGGACTTTACCTCCACTCTTTCCGAGGGAAACCGCAGCGGCGAAGTTGCACCAAGGACACACGCACATCAACGGCAGGGTGAGAACTGAGCCCATGGCCCACTGACTAAGCACAGGGTTTGACCTGGAGAAGGGAAATGAACCATCATGAGGTAGTCACAAAACTTTCGCCCTCCCAATGTTGTTAAGTGGGTGGACTCGAGAGAGACTCCCAATTACGGCTGAAAACCGCACCAAGTTTTTCTGCGCTGTGTTATGCTACAGAACAATGGGAAGAGATCAAGACCTATCTCACGCTCCCTGTCCATATCATTGGTTTTGCTCTGAAAGCTTCTTGGACCCAGAAGCCCCGAGTAAACAAAGAACCGAGCCAACTTACACGGGAAATCACCCAGGCTCAGATAGCCAACATCTAACGAGAAGAATCCTTTTTTCACCTCCTTTCGCATTATTTTAAGAGGAGGAAAACAGGAGGAAAACATCTTCCCTTGCTCTTAACTCGCCCATCAGACTTAAACCCTGGAGATGACAATTCCCACCGACCAGTCTGAAATATCTTGGCAGCATCTCAGTTTATTCAGCTCTCCCCTTTCCTTTGGCACAAACAGGCTACCACCAGAGGAGCTGCTCTGCTCAAACAACTCTGGTGCTCCAGCCCTGCTGCTCAGTCTGTTCCTGTGCCGAATGTGACAGGTTTGCAGGGACTCTGGAGACTTACTTCCCCAGCGATGGGCTTGTGCCTTTGTAAGAAGCTGCACCAGCTTGCCGAGTCCCAGCAGGCCCAGAGCTGCTCTCAACAAAGGCTGGCGTACGAGGGGCCACGCAGTAGGCTGCACACAGCAGCGTGGAATCTGGCTGCACATCGGCCCCATCCCTTGCCAGCAGGAATCAATGGAACAAAGGGAGAGTGAAGCGCAAGGTCATGGGAATAACGGGCCATAATTTCACTAAGGGCAACAAGAATGGAAAAAAAATTATTGGGGAAGCTGGGGGAAGGGCAGCAGTGGGCTTCTGGGACTTGGGATCCTAGGACAATACAAGAGCATGCCAGCTCATGGGGCAGAGTTAGTTCTAGCAAGGAAGGGGAAAATGCTGCTGGATCGCCGCAAAGGGGATGTTGAACCAGCTGCAAAATAAAAGTAGCATCCTACTCCCAGCAGGTCAGCTTAATGGCTTTAGGGACATGGCAGGCACCAGGCTTCAAACCTCAGCTATTGCACTGGGTTAGCTCGTTATTCCTTTATGTCTCCACATCTATATCTATTTGTTGGTTGTCATTTAGACTCAGACTGCAAGCTCTCCAAGGCAGGAAGCATCCTTTTGCTAGCTGCTGTACCAGTCTTAACAGTATAAGTAGCACAAGCAGCAGAGCAAGCTGGACACTCCAGGCTCGGGACTGTCCCTAGCCTAGACGAAGGTATCTCCAGACGTTCCCTAAGCATCGCGCTTCAAGTTCCCTGTGACAAGAGGCTCTTGGAAACAGGAAGAAAAACAGGGAAAAAAAAGAGGAGGGAGGAATGGGACACCCCAATGGTCTCTTACTACAAAGCAAGGAGGATGCAATATCGAGTAACCAAAGCCTTTTCTCTTTCCCGCTCGCTTTGAGAGAACTTAACTTTGGCAGGCTGGTCGTGCAGCCACTCCTCTCAATAGCAGAGAAGGACTCCAGTAGGCGAGAGTCAGTGACCATCACCCACTGAGCTCAATGCGTGACACAGAAAGTAGAACCCCAAAGGTAGGCCTGGTGTCGCTAACCCCTTCTTAAATGCGAGTTAACCGCAGCATCCATGAAATCTGCGGGAGCACCCAACAAGACAGTAGTTGAGTAGAAGGATTCCCAATGCATAATATATCAACCATTCTTTCCTAGGCACGAGGAGCAGCCTGCATCGCCTTTCTCAGCTCTAACCACTAGCCCATCTGCCTTTCCTCCTACCATGCAAACAGTATCCTGCTACTTCCCACCTCCTTGTGCTCACTCCATTTGCCTAGCTGGAGCTAAGCACCTACAAGGACTGTCCAATATTTCAGTTCTCAAGGAGGGAAACAGAGGGAGGTGCAGGTCACGCTGGAGCCATCCTCCTGCCTGTAATGAGGCTGTTTACTAGAGAAGGTGCACCGGCATCCCCTTGTCTCCCATGTTCTTACAAAATTCATTTTTACAGCATGCACCAAGCCATAGAAAGGTGGTAAATATTCATAGTATGAAAAACACTCATGGTGAGGATATACTGCACTTAAGAGAGAGATCTGAATTAATTTTATACGCTGCAGAGAGGCTTTTTAGCAATTGCAAACTTGTGAATCCCCACTCTCTTCTAGAAAAGATCTAAAGAATGAGGCTGGGAGGGTGGGCTGGAAGTCCAGGCCTTTTGGAGACTCGCTTTCTAGCTCTAGAAAGGAGCACGTTCTAGTGGGTAGGACAGGAGAAGGGGGAAGCTTGTTAATCAAAAGACTTAAGCACAGTTCCAATAAGGATCAGGTTTTCCTTGAGGGACCACAAACCTCTCGGGCAAAGGTCGTTTGGCCTCAATTTATGTATCTGTGATTAAAAGCTATAAAGCCTGGCATTATTCCTCTGACAGAGATACCTCCCGCAGTCCTGGGGAATGCCACCCAACAGCCCACCATGCCAAAAGGCGGGTAAGGCAACGTGGCAGGGACAGCACTCACGTTTCCCTGCGGGGTCCTAGGTGCTGAATGTTCTGCGTATGGTCTGTGCCAGCAACCTGGTATTCCCTCCAACACCCAGGACAGCTACTCCACCTCCTCTGGCTGCCCCTTCTACAAGCCTCCCAGCTTTTCTTTAGAAAAGCGAACGCTGAAGATAGCGATTTCCAACAGAGCTGCTGGTGGTGCTGTACCCTTAGCACCATTTAAATGTCCGATTGCACTCATTCAGCCCCTGAAAAAAACAGCGCTCCTCCAGTCCGTGACAGCTTTGACAGCCAGACTCCTTAATTCCTTTTTCTTATTCCCTTAATCTGTCATCTTTATCAGGCTGGGGAAGTGCCAGGCAGCATGCAGGAGCCCCGGCCCCGATCAATCTCCACATTACAGCTGACAGAATGGTGCTAATAACTTATTGATCTAATGTTTGCCAAGCCCCACTGGGGCTGAAAGGCTGCCATTGATTGGCTCGAGGGAAGGAGCCTCTCGGCTGAGAGCAGAGCGGAAAGCCTTCAAATTGTCTTCTTCCCGAGGAGTTGGGAGATGGAGGGAGGGTGGCGAAGGGAGAACAGGGAGGAGGACAAGGGAACTAAAGAGAGGAAGAGAATGGAAAGGAAGGAGAGTGCCCGTGTGAGATGGGGATTAAGAGTGGAAAAGGAAGGGGAGGGGGGCAAAAGGGTCTGAGAACCAAAGAAATGCAAGGAGGAGGGAAAAGAGCAGTAAAGGGGAGAAGAGCAAAGGGGAAAAAAGGCGATTGGGAACAAAAAGACTGTGCAGAACTGAAAAATTAATGAAATAGGCAGCTGACCCTCTTCTTGTTCGCAGCAAATCGTTAATAAAATCTTTCCAACCCACAGCCCTTCATCCTAGGACAGCTCCTCCCAGGTCTGTTCACGTCTGACGTAAAGCATGCAGCACTGCCGACCCCCCCGACCAGGTCTGAAACCACAAGCTTGCATCTGGGGAGAGGGCATCATCAGGACAGATTCCAGTTTAAGTTACGAGTCTGTTCCCCACAGTGATATACATGCAACTTCACCCTTGAGAATCCCCACCCATCTCCTTGATTTGCACTGAAGAGGCTAATAAACGTAGAAAGTCATCAGACATGCTTAGCAGAGGGAAAGGAGTTGAGGGTCTTTACTGTGTCCCTGTGGGGAAACCTGGGCTTACCTCTATCTGCAGAGACAGCAGGAGGTAAAAAACTCAAATCAACGCATGACCTTTCCCAAATTATAATAATGGTTATCGTCCTCTTTCCCATTTACCTTAGATCAGCGCAGGGCAGGCCAGTTTTGCCAAAGGATACACGTGCTGGAGCAGTGCTGTAATGCAGGGACTGAGCTGGCAGGGCTTCAAGAAAAGGCAGTCATGGTCGCACACTACCCTGGCGGGTTTGCCTGCCCTGGGGCTCTAAATGCACAGTGCTCATTGTGGTCAGGTCTGTTTTCCTGGTGGACTTCTCTCAAGTCTATCAATCCAAAAGGCTGGTTCAGTATTTTCACGTGTCTCCTCCAACACATCTCTCGCCGCCGCCGCCCCCCCC
>JANZLQ010000001.1:4325969-4336345 GCA_026212715.1 Elanus axillaris
TTATACAGAATCCTTTAATTTCCCCTACGAAAGTTACATTATAGCCCCCCCCCCCCACCATCACAGATACGCTAGAGATGACAACACACTGGGGATAAATATGAAGAACATTACTCTTGAATAAACATTCTCTCTTTCTTGTAGGTATCTAACAGCTTTTCTCACCCACCTTATTTGAAATATAATTGTATTCTTCTGTCTTTAAAATGAAAGCTAAAACTAATTTATCAGCTACCTACTCACCTTTACCGTTCCTCTGAATCTCTGCTAGTACATAAATGGTCTCCTTTCCCCAACCCGTCCCTACAGCCAAAGGAAGCTTCCTGGGAATGCATTATAGAGCAAAAAGTACTGCTAATGAGAAACGATAAAATAATTATTTCAGATCAAATAATAGTTTTCAGCAAACCAATAGGTACTAATTTTCTCCTCCCTGTTCATCCGTTCTTCCCTACAAGTATGTTCGTTGCAGAATCTGCACAAACAAGGCCACATATAAGGCCTTGTTTCGCCTTATCCCTACAGGAAAGGGAGAAGCAAAGGCTACTCAGGTAACCCTGCTCTACACGACTCCATGAAAATCCCAAGTCTAATTCACCCCCTCGCACGGGCCTTGGAGAACGTCCTGCCAGCAGCCTCTGTTCAGGTTCAGGAATACACGTAACTTCTAGAACTAAATCTCATCAGTGCCTTCCAGCAAGATGATGTCAAGAACGACTTTCTTTGTTTCCTGCCAGCACCAGTCTTTTGGGGAGTTAGATCCACAAATAAAAGGAAACCATATACTCTATAGCATAGAGCCAGAAGTCTGTCCTGTTGCCATACGAAGTCCCCAAAAAGCATCTGATGGAACATCAGGCCCATATGTAGCAGCTCCACCCATTTTATCACAATATCTACACTTTCAAACTTCACATGGATGCTTTGTGGGTGATCACACACAAGCAAAGCAAAGGTTGTTCATATTTTTCTCTACAGAACTGGAAGCTTAGCTCCTTGGCTGAACCTTCCAAAACGCTCTTCACTCTGACACAGAACGCTCTTGTTAACGTCTACAACTGTGGATTTGGTGTGGATTTACTTTTCTTCTTCAAGTTAAACAAAAGAATACAACCATTTACTTGTTGGGCAACTATTGTCTAAAAGCAAACAGGTATGTCACTGTTTGACGAACAAACTGAGTTCACCCATCTGGAAAGTCTTTTCCTCCCAACATATTGTCTCCACATAGCCATGCCTTGCCTGCCAACAACAGTGGCATTAGCCAAGAGCTTCCTTGTATTTACTGGCTTTGCCTTCAGGAAGCACGTCCTGGTTCACAGCTTTAACACTTAGAAAGGTGAGAGCTCTTTGTATAGTCCACCAAGATAAGGATTAAAACATTTCCTTAAGCAGTCTATGTCCCAAAGCCGCGGCAGAAATAATCTGGAAGGGCTGAATTCAGCCTCATGTTAAGTAAGTGTCCTCCCCATACCAATCCAGAAGTCATGGTTAATATATTCTGCGGTATTTCACTGGGATCTTTTTAAGCTTTCCATAGCGTACAGTCAAGAGTCAGCTGCTTCACAGTTGTCCTCCAAAGTCATCATGAGTTATGGAAACAGCTCTGCAAGTCTACACACAGTTGGTACCTTCAGTCTTCTCTGCCCTGACTGAAATCAAATGGGCAAAATCTGACTCATTCTGCTTAGTTCAGCTTACTATCAGCTTTTGTGACTGGGGCTACTGCTTCAGCCCTGCTGTCCGCTGCTGTCGAGGCAGAAATCAGTGACTGACACGGAAGGGTGGAGGCAGGTCCCCATTTGAAGGCACTCTTGTCCCTCTGCCCCTGTCTGATTTTTCTGCTGTAACTTAAAGGCGTTTATCTGACAAATAGCAGTTCTTTTAGCAGCAGATGCTAAAGACTGCAGGGTATTAAGGGGTCACGTCTAGCTTCCAGCTGCTAAAAACTTCTTGTGACCTTTTAGTACCTACTTCAAGTCTCCTAGATTAAAAGGCAAATCTTACTAGGAAAAACAAATAAATAAATAAATAAATCGACAGCCCAGAAGCCATCCTATATCAATCCTTAAAGGGCAGAGCAGCAGGATCCTCTGGCACTTGATAACGTTACTTGCATCACACAGCAATACTTTCTGCTGAGTCAGGATCAGCCTTGACACGTTCAGAACCATCTACTTTTCAATTCTCCTCTCCCGCTTTCCTTCTCTCTCCCTGTGTATCTTTCCAAAGGAATGAGCTAAATCAGTGAATTTCCCTTTAGTTTGCTTCTCCTGTCCCACCTCCCATGTATTTTTCATCTGCTTCTTCCACTTGGCCTAATTCGTTTAATGTCCTCTTCCTTACTGACTAACCTGTTTCATTCCTCCTTAAATACAGTTTTCTAAAAAGCGTGCAGCTGTACCACATAGACCAAACATGTACGTGTAAGCAGCCAGTTTAAGCACTGCTGCTTAAACTCAGTTCTGGCTGAGGTTACGCCGGGATTAAATCAACGCGGAAAGACCCACTAAGTATGTTATCGTTAGATTTAAACATACAGGTACACCCGCACACGGATACGCAGGCTCTTGGCCAAATGTCTGTCTGTCTAAAATACATTCTAATGCGGTTCATGCCCATCCAGAAAGGCTGGTTACCCACCACTGCAATCTTTGTTTAAATGGTGGTTGCTAAATGCATTTTATTTGCTCTGGGAAAGTGATGCCTTTGTTTTTCTTCCATCTTCTTATGCAGCCTTCCTGTGGCATATACCTGGATAAAATTATCCCCTGGCAGGCCCAGTAAGCTTGGAGTGTCTCCTCAAGTGGGTTTTTGTTCATATGGCAGTGAAGAGACTCTCTTGCACGCTCCTGCCTCTTTCCTTTGTCACTGTTTGATGCCTGCACCAGCGCAGGACTTTGAAGACAGAAACGCTGCCTCGGATATTCTTTCAGAGTTTTCTTACCATGCAGCCAAAAGCTAAAACATGGGGCTGAACATCAAGATGCCTAGCTCAGTTCTCTGCTGTGCTCCTTGCCTTTGTATGCAGCTTTAACCAAATTACTCACCGTCTTCTTTCCTACCAGTCAAGCCATCTTTAACAAGGGCAACAGTAAACAACTCAACTTCCTTGGAAACAGGGATGGCTTCGTTGCACTGACAGTGTCTTGAAATTCTAAGGTGGGCAAAACGTTTATTCCACCCTGAGCTGCATCACTGCACGGTATTAACATGCACGGCCTCGTATCTATTTCTCACCTCCCTGCAGTTCCCTCAAGACATCATGTGGCAGCAAATAGAAGGAAAATCCTTTTCCTCCCTGGAACTCCTTTTTATTCCACAATTTATTTTCATGAGATGCCTCAACCTCAGAAAGGTAATCCTGCCTGTGGTGCTGAGCAGCTGTGACCCAAGCGGAAATCAATGGGAGCAGAGTCTAGGTATCTTGTGGCCAAGACCAGGCTTTAACCTTGTGTTTACTATTCCAAAATTTGACGGGCTTGTCTTGAAATAAAAGGAGTGCATCGCTTACTGAACAACTTCAACACATTTCAGCAAATTATTCCAGGAACAATATATCCATGCAAGGGAATTCGACCTTAAAAAGACAATTTGAAAGGAAGGCTAGCTGTAAACAAAAACTCAAACCTGTATTAACTTCAAAGCTTACAAAGGAAGGGAGCAAAGCACCTGGCAAGACAAGGAGAGATCCTAATCTCCCCTTTCAGGACAACTGCCCTATCTCCAGCTTTTGGTTCTTAGCCTATAGAATGATTTGTACCCAATTAAATGGCTTTTTATCCAGGGCAATGCAGACAGCAGTTCTAAGGTAGCTAAATCCAATGAATCCAGGTACCCTCTGACAACTTGGAAAGGAGGATCAAAGACAAACTTACGACAAAGAGGCAGGTAAATTCAGATGGCAGTTCTCAGACCTGCTTGATTTAAAGTAGCATGGTGACTGTGTGCATTCATGCAGGTGTGGTGCATCCTAATGATTTCCTGGCATGAGTTTGGGATGACCTGTGTAACTCCCATGTGCCGAATGATGCAGGTCACTGAGAACAAAGGTCAGCTAGACCTTTTTGCCATCCCATGATGTATTTTAGATACGACAGAACTTTTACAGAACCGTGTGGCAATTTTCGTCCCTTAAATACATACTGACACATAACCACACAAATGACTTTCTTTGCCACATAGCGTAACACGTGTTGGTTTCTTCTGAACTAGCTGGATGGGCACAATTTTTGATAGTTGGACTAATCATTTAATCTGCAAAAGCAAAACTTCGGTTCCCAAGAAGAACTACCAATGTTTCTGCCAGGAGAGAGCTAAACTGAAGGGAACAAGCAGTTATGCTGAGGAAGCCCAAGAAGTGCACTTGTTGACATAAAAATCAGACCATTATTTTCTTCTATGCATTGCAAGTTCAGAATTTATTTTTTTTTTAAGACAGGGATTCTAATTGCCAAAGGGGTTTGCACCCTTAGTTGCCATTGTGCAGAATCGTTGTTCACATGGCTATTAATTAAGGCTTGTGTCAGCACTTCCATTACAAACCTCTGCCTTTTAGGAGTTTATAACTGAGCCGTAAAACTCTGCTCTAGGCTAAAATTTATCATGAAAGGGTCTGCCTGGAAGAAATCCATTCTTTTGTATTTTAGAGTCCCAAAAGCTTATAGCGACAAACCAGGGATTTTATTCTAAAGGCTGCCATACAAAAAACTTCAGCTGTTTTTTATAGGAGTGCTGGGTGAGATGGGCCTTCCAGACTGGCTTCCAGATGCTTACTGATCAGGGTGGGGTTTTGTATTCTTAACATTGTAAATTTTAGGAATTACAGGGTTTTATGCTTCAGGGCCAAAGTCTGTGCTTACTTAAATACCAATGAATACCTCTGCCCTCACTCGTTCCCTAATGGAGTATGAATCAGTACAGATTTCCCACCCTTCACTTCCCGCTGCCTCATGGGGGTGCCAAGACTTAATTCATACTCCGGTGCTCAATTCAGCATGGATGGACTTGAGTCTCTAGGTGCACAGTTTAGGCTATAACCTTCACACACCAATGTTGCCAACAGAAGGAGTCCAAACTATCCTCAGGTTGGGGGAGGGAGGGAGTGGGTATGTGTGAATGGGTTAAAATGACCGAGAGTACTTGTCCTCCGCTGCCCACTTTCACTCTTTTGCCACGTTTTTTTCGGGGAGCACACAGAATAGGGGCAGAACTTGTTAGCGCTGCATTTGAAGGGCATGTGGTGGAGATGGAAGTAATTTCTAATACACTCTGCTCCTGTCACTGATACTTATATTTGCGAAACATTCTGAGGCTTGCAGATATAACAGAAATGCCCACATCAGCCAAATACTGATAGATCCAGACAATCCCATCTCTACAAAGTATGAATAATTTCTTAAATGTTTGTGAAGTGTCTAGCATGCAGTGGGCACTTCCACCAGTAATAGTAGTAGTAGTAGTAGTGGTGGTGGTGGTGGTGGTAGCGATAATAGTATTTTCCTACAGTTTTTAAATCTCTAACTGAACAGGGAGTTTAGGCAAAGCATCAGGAACTACTTTTAGCAAAACAAAAAAGTTATTACTGGACTGCTATTTGCAAGCAGATCCAATGGACCAGATCCCGATTTCTACAGTATCCACATACGTATGAAACACACATAGAACCAAATTCTGGACTGTTTTGTACCCTGTCTACCTCCTTCTGTACAACGTTCTCCAAGAAGTTTCACAGCTGCACAGATTAATTTTTCTTCTTCTAGAAAACAAGAGGTACCTCACGGGCTCAACTATTTCACTCTGATGTGGCAATTCAGTATAAAAGAGAAATTTCAAAATTCCAGTTTTCTTTTTCTAGTGCAGAGGCAAATTTCTGCAGCTATATTTTTCAAGGATTAGAAAAGTTTATGACTACTAGTAACACATAAAGAAAATGCACTATGCTCATGGTATCAACTGACCCAGAGGTCACAAAGAAATATTCATGTTTGTAACTGGGTATCTTCAATTTATGAATTTCCACCTTCTTAGGGTATCCGTTACTGCAGGAAACCAGACTTTAAAACCAATATATCAGACTGGTTCAGCAATCCTTCTCTTCTCACAATTCAGACTTCTGAGTCATTTCTTTTATTTATGCTTTGTAAAACACTTGACATTTTTTTAATGTCAACTTTTTCCCAAGCTGACGTGTAAATACTCTCACACTGCACTTTTGCAGCTGTAGCTCAACCCGTTCATACTTCACATTGCAAAATGCAGAGTCCTACTGGCTCCAATACTTCACACTTCAACACTGCAGTCGGACTCCTACAGGCCTAAGTTTTTGCAGGACCAGGGTGTCTCTCTGGTATCATATTATCTAAAGCGTCTGTCATCCAGTGATTCTTGTCGTTTGCAGTCACAGGCCCACCTTTTAAGGTAGCACTTCTTTAAGCTGCCTAAGCACAACACCGCAACTCCTGAGCAATCCAGGAGCATCGGTCAGGTTGGCCTTCAATGAGCCTTTTGTGCAAAGAATGGCTTTTGCAAATGAGATGCAGACTCCCTTGTCTCTCGTGTCAGGAAATAGATCTGGGCCATGCCAACCTTCCATTCTTCCAAAAAGAGACCAGAGTAAACATACCAAAACCAATAATGGGCTTTCTTTACAGGTCTAATCCATTTTCTCTTCCAACATAAAAGAGACTGTTTCCCCCCCCCCGGACAACTTTCCCCCAAATAAAAACAAAAGGAAGGATATGTGGTAAGGGGAGAAAGAGGAACAAAGAAGGAAGAAAAAAACCCACAGCACTGACAGTTAGAAATGTTCATTTACATCTAACAGCATCCATACGCCAGTAACATATCATAAACTCTTAGCCTACCATACAAAGAGGGTGCCCCAAAATGGTACCTGCAAGAGGTCTCTCGGAAGGAGATGTTTAAATCCCAGTGGGTGTGTATCCTGTTAACAAACAAACAGAGAGGTCAATGGCACATGCTGAACGCTGCATCTCTTGGCACTTACTTAAAAGATCTGCTGCATCATGACAACCCACCCGTGGTCCTCTCAAACTCCCTCTCCCTAGCTTTCAAGCACAACGACTGCCGCCTTCTGAGCTGTGGGGTGCTGTGACGAGCCACACCACCCACACATGGCAGTCGTGAGTGTCCGCAGCAGGACTTACTGCTGTAAAAAAGAGCCCTGCAGGTGAGCTGTACAGCGGTGAGAGAACGTCTCCTCGCTGCGTGCAGTCTCCCTGATAGGTGCAGGGACTGCAGGATGTTGTCTCAAGTAATGGGTCATGTTCAGAGGAAGCAGACAGAGCTAAGCATTGACATTTTATGAAGAAAACCCAAATATGTCTGTACTGTATTCCCTCCTCCACACCCGCCCCAAGCTGTAAATAAATTATTAGCAATTTCCCACCTCGGAAATTAATTCACCTACTCTGTCACTCTGCCTGCTGACAAGCAGGAATAGTGGATTCTAGATTAACAGTAACCTAAATTAAGACAGAGCAGCCAACGGGGTTGGGTTTTTGTTGCCTTTTTTTCCCCCCTTGCTACTAGACAGCATCTACGCCAACCCAGAGGGCTTAAGGCAGATGCTTGACCTTCTGTGGTCTGGTGTCTCCACTCGATACCAGGGAGCACTGATCTCCCCCGCCACCCAGAGGAGGTCTGTGACCACCACCGTTTCTCCATGTCAACATGATTGATGAGAACCCCAGCCATTTGAGACCAAACTGGCAATCAAGCCCATATCCTTGCACAAACCCACTCCCACATCTCTCAGCATCTGCCAGCGAACATGCTGGTTCCTAGCTGTGCGTATAAATCAGCTCCTGCAGATATAGGTTCCCAAAAGCATTAAACAGAAGTGGCTGCAAATATCACAAGTAGCAGAGGCACTTTTGTGCATTTTGTGTATCCCTACAGCACTCCTGCCTGTGTCCTCCCCTAGAAAAAGGAACAGTGTGCCGCCGAAGACCATCTGACTTCAGAAGGAGCCTAATCTAAAACCTGCTGAAGTCAGAGAGCCTTTCTTCCAATTTGAATGTGCTTTGAATTGGGCCAGAAAACACTTAAGCATGACCAGTGAAGTCAATGGGACTTAACTCAGGTTTGAGTGTCTGTTTAAGTGCTTTCCTGAATGGATGCCCCTGCTTCAGCCTAGTTCAGAAATCAACTGAAAACAACTCTTAGCACGGAAATCATTTCACATCCAAGACATGACGCTGCTGCAAGTTTTACTAATGTGACAGCATACCTTTTGTGCTCTTCCTGCAAGTCTGGCTCAGAAAGGGAGTCTGGTTGCTCTCCGAGTAGTTCTTTTAGGGGACTGTTAGATTTTAGTAGATATTCACTTCCACCAATAAAGCTATGCTCAAAATTGTGCTTAGTAGTTCTTCCACGTATACCTAGTTTTTCCTATTCTTCTTCTTCCTCATACGTAACAGTTTAGAAAACCTATCCCAGCTTTCCATCTTCCCCACATTTTATTTGCAAATAGAAATGGAATAGGCACTTCCCAGTTACTGAGCTTATAGCACTTAACAGTTGTTCTTCAAAGTGAAACTTCAGACAGCGTTTGAAAACTTTCTGGAAAGGACAGGCCAAACGGAGGCATCGAGTAAAATTTCCATGAACTGAAGTTTGGTCAAACTCTCGGACACGTTTGGACTTTCCAGGTAAGCTGATCTGAATCCAAAGTTCAAAGCAAAATCAAGCCAGCCAAAGCCCTTATGGCCCTAAGAGGCCCAGACAGGTCTGGCCTGCTCACAAGAGAGTGGAATTGCTGAAGGGTGTTAAGCCTGATTTCGCACTACTCCCTAGAATAGTAGATTTCCTACATACACAAAACCTTCATAAACCCCTTTAATTCCAGCTCAGCACCTTACACTGTGCAAATCAGATCCTGGCAGCTGCACAGTGGAAGTAGGGAGAGCTCCAAACACTGCACAGTAATGAACTCTGGGGGACCAGCTGGAAATCAGACTGCAAGTCTGAAAAAGAACCTTGTTCTTCTGTTTCTCTGTCCATAAAACATTCTTCAGTGCCTTCAAAAAAAAAAACCGAAAGGGTTTGGCCCTGACCTATATGTAGATTAAATGCCATGTTTGTCTGACTGAAACTCCTCGATCCCTTTCCTAATGAAAAAATTTCCATTCAGAAAACCTGTGTTTACGGTAACCTGCCCTATGGGCCTCTGAAGGCAACGTGCATTTCCTCCAAGCAGCGTTCAGAGCCTAACAGGGGGCCATAGTCCACTCTGGACTACACACGTGCTGGCATTACACCGCCGTGTGTGCGCCATACGGCTCTCACAGCCCATATAGCTGGCACGCAAAGATGCCCAGCAACAGAGCATCCCATTCTGCCACACCACCAACCATTCCGTCTCACCCTAAAACTCAGCTAACTACGTGCCTAACTAACGACTATGCTCAGCTCTGGAGCTCACAACATGTAGTGCACATCCATCTGTTATAACACTACCTGGCAGGTAAAAAGTGGTTTTCGTCCTGGACTCTCAAAGCAGGGCTGCAACGTTCCTTTCACCCATGCAGCTAATATACCTCATTCAAAAGCTCCCATCCACACCGGGAGCTGTCACCGCTTCCAGCTCTCCGACTCAGATCCCGGGACTGCACAACCTGTACCATAACGGGAGGCTCCACATCCCACCCAAATGCCAAGGAAGCAGGTAGGCAGGTACCTGCCAGCCGTGGCACGGCCAAAGGGGGCACAAGGCCGGAGGGTGAAATGATCTGCTCGGGCGGCAAAGGGAACTGACATCAGAGCAGGAGCTTGCCTGGGCTCCTGGCTCTCTACTTGGGGTTCAGTCTCTAAGTTAAACTCTCAGCCTTCCACAAAACGTAACTTACGGTCTGCTGCAGCTACTGACACGGACAGACTGCAGATGGGGATCCTGAGTGTCAGGCGAAGGCATGTCTCATAATGAGACTTAGCACAGCTAAACTTCAAAGTATAAGAACACTGCATCAGAGAGTTCTAAGTAGGGGGGAGGGAAAACCTCATACCAAAGGAATAGCTCAGATCCACACAGAGGCAGAAACATCTATCTGCCGAGATGGATAATTAAACACCCATATTTAGACAAATGAATAGGTGAGAATGAAATTAAGTTCTAATTATCTTTTTGGGGGGGGGGAGGGGGGGATAGGGAGCAGAACCAAGCACTCATTCCACATCTCTATGCCGTTATCACCAATTAGATTTCGGAAGCTAATATACGTCTTGCTTTAACGGGTTATTCATCCAATTGAAATCATATTATTAATAATTTGCAAACTATCAGCTACACAAGCCTGTACTTGGGTTGTATAAAGAGTGGTGAGCAGCAGCTAGTCTTTTACAAATTAATAACA
>JANZLQ010000001.1:4336355-4353952 GCA_026212715.1 Elanus axillaris
CAGAATGGGGGGGGGGGGAAATAAAAACCATAGCCAGGCAAACAAAGGTACTAGAGCTGCTACTGTCTCTCCCACCTCCTCACCCACCCAAGGTCTCAGACACAGTGTGATCGGTTAGAAAGTGTTCAGTAAAAATGACCAGATGGGCCCCACAGTAGGAGAGAGAGACAGGCTCCCTGCACAGCTTCGGAAGCGGGAGAGCAGTCTGAGGGGTTTGCAAGCTGCGGGAATTAACAAACTGCTGCATCAGGCAATTCAGCAAGGAGGGACGAGAATGTCAGGGTTCGGTTTGTGCAAAGAATGGAATTACTTATATATGTATGTGAACCGAAAAAAAACAACCAACCGGAAGGACTGAGGCTATTCAAGGCATCTCTGGAGCCTGTACTGGAATGAGAATCCAGCCCAGAAAAGAAAGTGACAGAGCTGGCAAAATAATGCAGAGCAGCTGGGATAGTTTTTAATTTTTCAGTTGTTTCTTTCCTTCCCTGTCATTCTTTTTTTTTTACCCTAGTGGTCCCTGCAAGCTTTCAACACCAGAGTGGCAACCAGGGAAGAGGCCAAGAGAGTGAGTCAGTCATCCCCCTAACGTCTTGTCACTCCAGGGGCAGGAACAACCGCGTTCTGCAGCTGAGCTTCTGCACTGTGGCCAACTTGCTTTCTGCTGCTGCCTTTGGCTTGCTCCACTGTCCCGGGTGCGTGCTGCAGTAACCGATACACGTGCCATGTAAGTGTGGAGGTACTGGGCTGCATCCAGCTACAGGAGCAGGTCATTACTGCCAGAAGGAGAACCCATCACAGCCCCATCTCTCACCCACAACTGTCCCTTTCTAATCCCATTTAATTATGAGACCAACACTTCCTCTGGATGGAGTTTGTCTGTACCTTTCAATTTTTCTAGCACAGGCAAGGCCACAGAGAAGAGAAAAATATTGACAAGGTTTCCCCACATCCTCTGGTTTAGAAGACTGCACTGAAGGGACGGTGTTGGTGGAAGGGTGAATTAAGGACTTCCCTTCAACTGGCACAGCCCAACACCACCATGGTCACTGGGAATTCAGCGTGCCCTGGGTCAGGCCCTAGCCACCACTGTCCTGCATGGCAACGCGGAGCGCTGAGGCACACAGTGAGGCCTATGCAATGCAAATCGCAATGCTGCAGGTCAGCAGTTTGGGAAGGTGCATTTGCAGGTGCCGTTATTACGCAGCCTGCTTGGTTGGATGGTCAGAGCTAGCTCCTCTCTCCTCCCTACTCTTTGCATGTATCACCGTCTCAGCTTCCACAGTCTCCCTATATCCATGTCACGCTATTTTCAGACAGCCAAAATTAAGAAGCTTGTGCAGGCAATGAACAGGGGTAGGCTCCTCCAGGAAACCTCATACATGCTGGCTGGAAGAATGGCCTTAAGATTACAGCAAGACTGAGACTTGGACTTGGGGCATCGGGGTTATTCTCCACCATGGCGTGGATCCAAGGAGATACAGAGAGCAGCCAAGAGCACTTAAGGGTCAAGACCTCACTTGCTTTCATTCTCAAAATCCACCTTTCTTTCTGGTCTCGTATGTCCTTCCTGGGCAAGAAGGGATTTCTTGCTGTTTATTATATTTTATCCTGCAGCATCCCTGAGAAGTAAGTAGCCATTTTCTCTCTCTCTCCCTCTCTCCCCCCTGCCTCAAATATATGTCCTCATTAGGTCAATGACATGCTTCCTGGCATTCTGGACCAAGTCCAGCCTTCGCTTCCCAGAGGAATCTTTAATATATTTATTGAATACAGTGACTGTTATTAAGTGGTGCATGCTTCAGAGAAAAAGGGGGAAGGAGGGAGGAAAGCGAAAGGAGAAGAGAAAATAAAGGGTTGCAGAGGAAGGAAGAAGGGACTGACAGAAAATAACCAGTGTGAAAGAAAAGTGTCATAAGGCAGCCAAATATTTCTCCAGCCACAAGAGGGGCCCTGCCTCCCTCCTTCTCTTGAGTCGTGGCAATTAGAAGAAGGGCTGTCGAATTTAATCTAAGAGCCTGATTCACGGCTGGAGCCCAGAGCGCTGCTCTGTCATGTGTCTAGTCTCTCTTCAGTTGTATGCTGCCTGGGAGAGCCTTGTCAGCTTAGCCCAGACCCCAGACAGGCTCTGGCTTTGACAGCAGGTAAAAAGCAGTGTTGTGTGGCGTATCCTGCCATGAAAGCGAGCGCCAGCAGGAAGGAGGATGTCACGCAGCTCTCATCCCAGGGCAGCACCAGGGTGGACTGCCTGGGAGCGCTGCAGGAAGAGGCCAAGCAAGAGAAGGAGGGCAAAGGCAGTGGTGTGTACATTGCACATCAGCTGAGAAGGCATTGGGACCTCATGGCTCTGAATTACAAGCAGGTGCATGTGACAAATATAATGGGGGGTGCTTGGGTTTGATCTTCAATCAATTAGGGAGTCAAAGAACAGCAGCCTTATGGGATATAAGAAATAGCTTTCCACTTAGAAAGGCAGGCAGCGGAAAGGCTGACAGCCACTAGCCATTAAGGCTTAGTGGAGGTCAGTAATTTTGCTATTAGAAAATGGACGCTGAGTGAGGAGAATGCTGTAAAGCTGGTCCGCGAGGTGAGGGATGCCGGGGGTGAGCAACTTGCCCCTGTCTGGACTCGATCCATGTTCATGTGTGAACAGAGGCAAGGAGACAGTGTTCCACCATTCCTCGAGTAAGCACCTTCATCTCAAATGCTCTCCTCTGGTTTGAAATAACACTAATCCCACACCAGGTGCTAGACACCGGGGTCGTACTGCTGACACAGCCAGAGAAGATTCAGGGGTGTGAGGGGGAGTGGCATAAAAAAAGGAGCAGCATGAGGTTCTCCAGAAATCTGCTTCTCATTGCACAGACATCCTATTACAGGACAACTTTTCTTATTTCTCCTCAAAACGGCTTTTATTTCAGAGTAATATTTGGCAAGGAACCCCACCTGTTGTGTGCTCTCGTTGTACAATCTGCTCCTACTTTTTGTCCCTATCCTCTTTCTTTAATAAAAGGATTTCAAAGGCATTTTCGCCATGCACGTCCATTTGCGTGTACGTGTTTACTGATATCCCATAGGGGTTCCTTCAGAGACAGGTCAGGTCAAAAACCTTCACCATTTTAAACAGGTGCTTAAGTATCACTGCCTCTTATTATTAGCCATGCCATCACATTTTGCTGAGGACTTAGACAAAGCTCTGTGTGAGCAGTTCCTAACCTACTGTTAAATCTCACATGCTACCCTTACGTTTCTCCTCTTTCCCTCCCCTACTAATGAAAAACGCCAGTCTTTAAAACAGAAATTAAATTCATGCACTCACAAGACAATGCTGGGCTTAAATCCAACAGCATGTGAGGATCTTACCGTTAAAGCTGAACCTTCCTCTCTGGCTACACTGGCTTTCCTCTGTTTGGAGATTCTTGGGATAACATAATGGAGATAGTGTGAAAATGCTCACCGGCTGTTCCTGAGGTAATGCATTTATCAATGTCGGTTGGACTCTCCCAGTGAGCATAAGGAAGTTAATGCTCCCCAAACTATTGCAGAGCAATGGAATGTGTAGTCTCAAACTTCCTCTGCATTGCTTATTTCGTGTCTAGGATAAACCAGAGAGTGGTAACAAAAAAAGCAGACTGGCATAACTTTTAGTTTACCTTTCTGGAGAGGGGCAGCTTAGTTAATGGTCTGCGAGAAGGGAAAAAGGCTTCGTGAAGCCAAAGTTTCTAACTGAAGTCTGCTCCACATAGTTCTTCCACGAGTTCAGCTATGCCAGTATTAGTGACTAAAATAATCATACAGGTGACATAGGTCATTGGTACAGAAATGCCCTATACTGATACCATTCTTTTCCCCCAACAGGAAAAACTATTTTCATAGCCACTGGACAAGCATTCTCACCAGGAGTCAGTGCAACTTAACCAAACCCTAGTAATGAGGGCGATGCAACTGTTGCACATAGGCAATGTTGCAAAAGAGCAAGATTTTCCGAGACCCACAAGCAGATCAAAAGAAAAAGGATTTTCCTCTGCAATGCTGTCCCACTAATCTTCAGAGCTGAGTGCTTATAGTCTGGGTATCAAGCTACGGTACCAAGCTCAGCAGGTGCCTCTGGTTATATGAGACAAGATTTTAAGCCCTCTGTCTTCCAGACAGGAGGCGTAACACAAAGGCTACTTAGCACACCCCGCAAAGCCCGCTAAAGAGGACTCAAGGGGTCTCACTACAAGATGAAAACATTCGCCTTTAAGACTGGGTCGCCTGGATTTCAAAGAAGATGAGCCAAGCTCACTTCAGCACGAAGCCTGGTTTCCTTAACTTTATTACGTATGTGCAAGACGGCAAAGTGACACAGTTTTGCAAGGACTTGGTTGTGGACTAAGTTGGCGTGCATTGAAACGCACTAACTTCAGTGGTAATTACAGGTCTCTGCCTCTTTCTAGGACTGCAAGAACATCACGAGGCAGGTTTTCTCTGCCTCAGACCTCCTCTGAAGGCCATCACCTCCGGCAACTGCCTAAGATCACAGAGGAAATCACTGTCAAAGGTGAGGGTGAGGGACTAGCCAAGAAACTAAGCTTCCAACTCCTATTCTAATCCCTGGAGCCTTTTCTTCACCAATACCCGGAACTCTAAGTAGCAGAAAGCATTCCCTTGTGCCAACAATGGAAGGAAACAGTCAATATAAAGGAAATTGGGAATAGGAGAAAAAAAGGAAAGGCAACAACGTTCAAAGCAATAACGCAAGTCTTTACAACGGTAAGCGCATGCAAGCGCCCACGAGGGCCATCCAGGGGTACAAGAGGAAAACACAGGTTTGCTCAGGCCCTGACCTTGTTTTCCTACTATCACAGTTTAACCTATTTCTTCCTCTCAGTGGGAGACAATAAAACCTCAGCCCAATCCATCACCAATCGGGGAGGACACAACAGGTGAATTAAAAACAGAAAGCAGATGGGGCACTGTCTCTGCCGGGCCCCAGCTGTCGTGTCTGCGAGCTGTCTAGCCTTTACGATGCTGCTGCTGTCTCTGGAGCCAGCCCCATCACACCTTCCACCCCGGTCCCTGGGCTGCTAATGACACTGGGAACAGAGCCAGAGCCTGCTCTCTCCAGCAGGGCCGTGCGAGAGTGGGGTCGGGTTGCTTTCCATTCATTGCTCTTGAGCAGGTGGACATGGCCAGTCCTCCCTCTCTTTGGGACAGAAGGGCTGGGGGACCCATTTGCGAGGGACAAAATGCTGGGAAATGCTGAGGGATTTGAGCAGTAGGTGTTCCCTGCCTGGGCACCAAGCGCTGAATTACGTGCTCTTTTTTTTCCTGTCATTACTGCACTCATCAAGAGTGCTGCCTGGCCCCTGTTTGCCCCAGCTATTTTAGCTTTCCTCCCACATGCTCTATCAGAGCTCCCAGGAAAAGGAAAAAAAGAACAACTGTACAAAAGCATGAGAGTCTAACCTACCTGGTAAGAATCATGTACTCCTCTAAGGAATCAAGACAAAGCTTAAACAAGAGACCTTCAGACAAACTGATTGAAAAGCACTGAAGAGGACAGGAATGGTAAGCTGGGGGACCACCGGCTAATAACTATTAAGTATTTTTTCTTCATTTCCTAATAAACAAGGCAAAGCAATTACAGTAATTAAAGATTTAAGATAAGAGCACTTTATATTTGGGGGCCCGGCATATCAATTATATAGTTATCACGTTGTTCTCCCTCCTAATGAGACAATCTAGCACTATAATTTTGCAGAATTAAAAGCGTAATTAAAGGGGGCAGGAGAAGAAGGGCAGTTTACCAAAACTGATTAGGAGGGTTCCCTCTCCTCTGTGGCTCCTGTGCACATGCACAGCGCAGATGCATTCCCCAAACACCTTTTTATTTCCAAGCGATAACCCTCGAACATGGCTGTTGGACAGCTGCAATGATAAACCCAGACTTTAATTACAGGCGGGTTTTATGAGAAGAGCTGGTTACTGTTTTGCCTCCCTACTTTCAAGCTCTCAGCTGCTGAATGTACCAGCATCTGTTGGAAGGCAAGGGGGGAAATAGCTTATCTACTCAGGAGCAAGAAACACATAAAACATAAGAAAAGCAATTACATGCCTTCAGTTTCCACTCCTCTGTTTTTATAGGGCTTGTCTTAGAATCTGAGTGATTTTATGCATCAGAGGAAGATGACAATCAAGATGAGTTGCAATGATATGCATGGGAGGCTGAAACACAGCGCCTTCAGGTATTTATTTTCCTGTAGTTACAGGTCTTCTAAGCATCATATTTTCTCAGAGGGACAGGAGAACCCAAAATGTTGCAGCTGAATGTTATGGGTACTCAGACCATACATGAAAGCCCAAGTGACAGGTACCGGAAAGTAACTCAAGACAATCCATTCTCCCCTTCCTTTAACCCTGCACGATTCCAGGATGAATGTATATGGTACTGAGAAAGACATGACGGAAACATGTAAGTACTGAGGTAAACCCCAGTATCTGAGCGACGCTTTGCCTACTGCAATTCCGTTACTACTACTTTTAGACTACAGAGGCGCTCATGATCAGTGAGACACGGCTATGCTCTTTGATACCCGTAATCAAGAACATTTAACAACAACCATTGCTGCTACCTCCTTCCCAAACTTTGTTCCACAACGCTAAATTATCCAGTTTATATTACATCAGAATTTGGGGACAACTGAAAGCAAAAGGCAGGACTTTGGACCCATACACCTCTGTGTATTTTCAGACAGCTATGTAAAAGGCCCACAGATGACTTTCTGGTCATGCAATTTGTTGGGCACATCAGGCACAAAGATACAGAATGCAAATCCAGATGCCTTTAGTGCAAACACAAGGCCCATGGTGCAAGGCCCCATAGAACCCCACTAGCCCCGAACAGGAGCGACTAAGTAGAAAAGAGGACCCAACTACTCTTTCTGAGCTACAATGTGACATTTGCACTTTAATTTCAGGCTCTGGAGATTACTCCATTGGGCAGCCTGGGCAGTATTGGCCCACAAAAGCTGGTCACCTGCTGCCCATTTTTCTCTGTCTTTGCTCGTGCAATGCAGCACTCCCTAGCAGGAAAGTACCTTCTTTTCATGATACTGATATGGAGATCCTCCTCCTGCTTTACTTCAGGGTGTTGACCATTGCTCTTATCGCTCTCTTCGCTGTCGTCACTATGCGAGAAAACTGAGGTCAGCTCTTTCTTCGGGATCCTGGTTGGAGGTAAGGGGATTGTCCTCTTCTCTGCCAGGCGACCCCGGTTCTGGCACAGGATGGAATTAGTTGGAATGGGAAAGGGGAGGAGGAAAAGAAAAGAAAAACAAGAATTTGGTTAGACAACCCAGAACCAAGCAGCTCCTCTCAAATGGCTGCCCTGCGAAGGCAATGCTGTTAGTCGTTGCAGGTTTCACACTGGCATGTTGGGTGGGCAAAGGCTATGTTCGCTTTGCAAAAGACTTTTCAGAAGAGGCGTATCTACATCTAGTTCTTCCAGTTCTAATACTCGAGTCACGTGCTTCCAGTCTCTCCCCACCTCTTTGCTCCTAGCTTGCATCTCATCCACGCCAGCAGGAAAAGAAGATGGCAGCAGAATTAGGCACCAATCTCCCTCTCCAGAGTACTCCCTACCAAATGTTGCACATTACCATAGCAGAATAGGTTAAATTAAACTTTTGCCAGTAGCCCAGGGAAGATGTGTTCCAGACAATCTAGAACAGTTTTTACTGCAAAGGGAAAACTGCCTATGCCAGCCAGCAGCAGGTTTGTCTCTCACACCAGTGAACAGTCCACATCAATTTCGACTTGCTTTACTGAGGCTACGTTTCACTGTTCATTTGCATGTTCAGATGAAGCCAGCAGGTCTTGCCTTGTGCAGTCTTTCCCTAGGTGGTCCTGGCAGTGTAGTTCCCTCAACAATTCACTCCTGACAAGACACAAATAAACAGGAGGAAAACTCCCAGGAGGCAAAAGCTGCTTTTTCACTGCATGTGTATTTGTGTACAGAACCTAGCACAACATGACCCTGGTCCCAACCTCCTGTCTTCTGCAAGTAATGCGAATGTATTACAGATTACTCTGTCCCTGCACCCTTTGTGCCTGATCTACAAGCAGATACGAGCCTAGTGCAGCCTAAGCTAGAGCGTGTTGGGTTTTTAGCTCTCACTGTGATAGAATATGTTTCTAGCACTCGGGGTGTCTAGCTTGATCTACGACTGTCCAAGACTGAGAGCCGTAATACGAGCACATACAGTGGAAGATGTACATTGGAAACCCAGGGAGACTGTAATGCCATGGCCCCACAGAATTTAAAACTTTAGCAAATGAAATCGTGAAACTGGGAAGAGAACCACAGCGAGGGGAAGTGAAGCACAGTTTCATGCACATTCTTTGTACGGGTATGTAGGCACACTTCCTTCAACAGGACAAGTCATAGAAAAGAAGCATGTTTTTAGCAAGGACTGGAACAAAAGGAAGAAAGGTGTGCAAAACAGGTCAAATAAGTGCAGAGCAACATTTAACTAATAACAGTTTCTCTGAAACATCCACTCCAACTTTCCAAATAAACCTGGCAAAATGAAAACGTCCTGGGAAAGCCACTCAGGCTCTCTGCAGGGGAGAACGGAGGAAGACCAAGTGATAGAAGAGCCCATGTTTTTTTAATTAAACAAATTAAGAACTTTCCACAAATACAAACCAAAAACTTCTTGTTTACCTCTGTCAATAAATTCCGGTTGTGGTCATTAAGGGGAGACCTAATTGTTGCGATAATTAGCTAAATCCATCTGGAAGGCATCACCCCAAGGAGGCACATTAGCTTTCCCATTCTGATGCACGTCCAAGCCAAGAACACAGCTGTCTCTGAACACCAGACACCCAGGGGAGAGAAGAGCAGTGGGCCAAACTGGCCTAGAAATTGGAAAACGCGTGTATACAAGGGAAAAGACATGCACTTTCTTATTGAGAGAGACATGAAGAAGAAAAACACACCTGTGGACAGCAACAAGGTGAATGCTCCTACATCTCTGAGTATCCCAAGTACAAAGCTTAGATCAAGCTGCAAAAGGCTCTGTAGTGCGTCCAAATGCCCAGACTCACACATAGGAGAATATCCTAACTGTGAATATTCCCGGGGACTCTCAAGAGACCCACCTGCACAAGGCGAATTGCTACGGTGTGAGGGGCCAACCGCATGTACGCGACTAACAGCAAATGCTCAGCCCTGTGGGCTCCCCTACACAGTAGGAGAGATCCACTCACATGGCCCTTTGCAAAGAAGTTTCTCGCTGTCTGCTCCCTGGAAGAACATGCAATATAAATTGCGTATCTCCTTCCCTTAAATACTTTTTGCACACTAGGTGCATTTCCACCCCTGCTCCCGTTCCTGCTCCAGTGCGCACAGAGAATGTGCGCAGAGCTTACCCTCCGCCTAGAGCCATCTTAGTGACTTTAGCTCGCACAGTGTCAAAAGGACAGTAGGGAGAAGAGGAGAGAAAGGGAAAAGTGAAGGTAGGAAAGGAAAAGCAAGGAGGGCAGTATTTGCACCAGACTTCTGTCATTCTGAAAAGCTAGGACTTGCTATCAGCATGAGCTTCATCATGCCAAAGCTTTATATATATTTTTTTTCTGAAGTTGCAATTTGTCACAACAAATAAAGAGGGAGGGGAGGGAGGGTGTGCAAATTTCCGCTTCAAAATAATTGCAGTTCACTCTCTGCTGTGACTTCACAGGCTAAAGAGAACGGCGCTGATCAGATACTAAAAATCATTTTATGGCCATTATGGTACCTTTGAGCAGTTACCAGGTCTCAGTGACCGCCCAGGGACTCATCAGCCCTAACAAGAGTGAGAGTGCAGCAAAAAGGGAGGCACTAAACCTAGAGAAACAGCCCACCAGGAACACAGGTTCCCTCTTTCCCCTGCTCCTCAGAATGCTTACACTTTGCCTTCTGTAAACTGTGTCCTTACATCTAAAGCTGCTGTGTATATATATATATATATATATATATATATATACACACCTATATATATACACCCATATATATATGCCTATGGTGTAATACACAAATATGTATATACATACCTAGATAGATAGATTTCACCTAACACACAGAGAGCTTCTTCCCTTAAAAGACAAGCAAATGGACATGAATGGAAAAGAGAACCTGCATCTGCAGCAATCTCTGCTCACAGATGACCTGTACTACCTTTGTTCTGACCAGACACTTACCATTAGGTTTGGGGCATTTATTTATTTATTTATTTATTTATCTATCCATTCCCAGAAAATTAAAATAGCCAATCAATTTTGCCTTCTCCGTTCACCCTGCTACAATCAATTGTCTTTCCATTGACTTGAAGGGGCACTGGTCCAAGCTGCAAATAAAACCCACTCATTTGTGAGAAGCGCTCCATCCAAGGAATCATTCCTGTGACTCTGGCTTTTGCTGAAGTCTTTTGCCAGTTGTCAGGCATGTACCTACGCAGCTGAGCAGTATATTGAGATAACCTACAGTTACTCAGATTCAGGGTTATCAACTATCACTTGGCAAGCAGTGGCAGATAGTAAAGTGTATGCACTTAGCAGAGCAGTGTTACGTGCAAGAATACGCCCAGAGACTACAGTGGTATTGCTACGTATGGGGAGGTACACTGGGATTTATAGGTATTTGATGTAAGCCTCATAATCTCACATTAAAAACCTTGTATTTGTGTGACAGTGTCATTACAGAGTGGTCTCATACATTAATGGGATGCTGACGTTGAACCACGAACCCTGTAAGAAGGTTTGAATATTTTAAAAAGAAAACTGCCTCCCAATTCGTTGATAGTCACTGGGATGTCTGATTCTTGGTAAAACAACCCAATCAATAGTCACCTACTGCCAGACCGCCAGGCATCTTGGGACTCTAGCTCCCCTCCGTTAAATACTCCAATTTTACGCACATGAAGGAAAGGGGGAAGGTGTGTTTTGCCACCTGGTTTGCTTAATCGAGTAGGACGGTTTTGACCAATGGGTCAGAAGGAGCATTTTCTATAGCTGCAGAGCCAACAGCTGTTAGTACAGGTGCAGTACCCCCAGCAAAAAGATGAACTAGACGTAGCGGTAAGTATGTCTTATAGGTCAGTCCAGCAAAGCCAGGTTGCCTGCCTGCCAGGTGCCTGGCCCACGGAGTACAGACAGAAGGTGGTATAAAGGAACAGATTATACCCCTGAGAGCAGGGGGAACATAGGATCCCCACTGAGGACCTGTTCTAAGCACAGACGTCTGTGGGTGAAATACAGCCAGCCAGCCAAAACGCTGCTGCAGAGTTATTGCACTGGTGCTCTCCCCTACCATCCAATAAATCCTCCAACAACCTCTTTGGTGCCTGAGAGGAGTCAAAGATGTTTGCTCTCAGGACAAACACTGACTCAGCTCAGGGGAAACCTCTTCAGAGCTTGCACCTTCCCATCCTAAGAAGGATTTCCCTCACCCTTTGGATGGGGGAGAGGGGTGGAGAACAGAGTATCACTTATCCTCTCTTTAATTAGTGTAACTAGAAAGTAAAACGTTTCTGCAATTCGCCAAAGCTTTCGCAAGGGTGGGTGTTGAGGGCACTGCAGAACTGCCTCATGTATTAGGACTCCCCTCCCTTTATACATTGTTAAAGATTAATTTTGTGGGTTATGCTTCCAGCTAACGAAACACAGCTGGAGTTTTGAGTCAATAACCCTCTATTCCCCAGACACATTCAGCTACCCACCCGGCCGTTCCTGCGTCAGTCCAGCCCTCGGTCACTCACCACTTCACCCTCCTAGGCTCTTTTGACACCATTAATTGCTTTCATTGCCTCTCGAAGTATTGTCTGGGTGGGGGGTTGCTTTGTTTTTAAAAATCACAGACAGGCATATTTCCTTTCCCCAGGAAAAATCAGATGGGTACCAACACGCTATTTAAAGTTACCGATTGCCCAAGCCTAGAGATGCAACTACAAGTAAAAAAAAAAACAACAGCTTGGGAACAGTGGTAGGTTACCTGAGCGGAGAAGCCTGGAAGCCCGATCATTCTGTCGTGAAAGCAAAGGACCATCAGGAAGATGGAAAAGAAAACAGTGGTGGTATTTCTTTCCTTCCAGAGAGCAGGGGAAAATTGCGCTCTGTGTGGCTAAGCAAGGTCAGTAGAGTTACAAAATAAAATCTTTCTCCCCCCCAACCCATCCAACCCCCTCATAGCTCTCCCCTGGAGCCGTGTTTCCTCAGCCAAGAATACCGAAAACCAAACTGTTGCATAAGAGCCCTGGGAGAGCTTGCAGATGGAATGACCGGCGGAGAACATAGGACTTGGGGGAGAGACAGGAAGGGAGGGTTAGGAAAGGTTTCCTGCCCTGGGAGCTACTGCAACAAGGTCAAAACAGCTGAGCGCCCTGGTGTGACATTCAAAGTCAGCCAGAGAAGGAAAGATTCCTCACAGAGAGAGTCCCTGGTGAGCATTTAATTGATCCCAGCAATGGAAAGGCCTCTGCTCCGAGCTGCAAGGCAAAAAGCTCCATGGAAAAAAAAAATGCACATGAAAGCAAAACTTTTGCCAGTCCACATGAACTGCCAGCCGAACTGTGGACATCTGATCCCGTTGGGAATTGACCCAAGAAGATGAGCAGGTGCAGTCCCCTACAGACACCGCTTCTTCAGCAGCCAAATCGGTACCAGAAAAAAAGCACAGAACTGCAAAGAGTTTGCACATTGATAAAAATATCAAAGCTGTTTGTAAGATGATTCACGTGCCTGTGATTCAACTCTCAAACCCAATTTCTATTGGATTAAAAAAAAACGAAAACCAACCTGCAGAAGCAATAGCACATGCATTCTTTCTGTATATGTCGATCTGGGAAATACAGGGAGCAGACAGGGAATGCTGGGGGGAGGCAAGAGGGGAGGTTTGTGTGCTGCCAGTGCTGGGAGCTGAAGAATGCTAAATCTTTTCCATATGTGAAGGAAATCCTCAAGTCCAGACAGCATTTTCTCTCTCTTTTTATTGATAATAAAGATAGGGAAAAGGAAAGGGGGAGGTTCTGAGAGCCTGGAATATTTTTCTTTTCTTTTTCAAATAATAAACCTAGTCAAATGGCTTTAATTAGGGAAATCGTACAGCAACGGAGCCCACACATCCCCCTGTAGGATAACTGACAGAGTTTGCATTTACCTTCAGCTGTGATTAGTGTAAACACCTACGAAAGGGTCACTTGCCTTCCAAGATAATCCTCCACTCTCCCCTGGGCCTTCATTAGGCGCTCTAGGCCAACGTCCTACCAGGCCGACTGTTTCGGTAGCAAATCCGGTATGGGCGCAGTTCTGCTGCCCTGCGCTTACCAGCTTCTCCATCAAAACTGAGGTCACAGACAGAAGCAGCTGTCCAGCCTCTCATCTTACCTCCTGCTCCAGTGTTCAGTAATGAACAAATGAATAAAACAACAGTCGGCAGCCTTCCGCTGCATCTATTTTTCTGCCTCCCTGTCAGCTGCAGTCCAGCCCTTTAACCTGACCGCTAATAGGTTTATTATTTATCATCTCTTTCCAGTGACACCAATGTTACGCTGGAAGTTGTTCCGGCGCAGGAGGGATGGCCCAAAGTACAGAGGGAGCAGAAGGGCACAGACAGCAACGGTCAGGCAAAAAATTAAGGCAGTACAGACCACGAAGACTCTTCCAGGTTTGGGGGACTGTGTCACACTCTTCGTCAGAGTCTCATCAAAGCGGTTTACAAGTTCTGGCAATGACTAGAGGCAAGCTGAGGGGGCAACTCGGCGTAGCCAGGCAGGTCTAAGAGCTGTAGCCAGGGCAACAACAGACGCTGGGAATAACTGTACCCTAGCAGGCTCGCCAAGTCTACACTTGACGATTCCTCATTAACACTTTTGAGTTGTCATCAACGGGTTTATACAGAAGCTCTCGATTCCAGTACAGACAGTCCAGGCCCATTTTTAGGGTATTTTATCTTTTGAGAAAGAGAGAGAGAGAGAAAGCAGATCAAAGAAGAAAATTACTCTTAACCACGGTTTCCCTGTGTGATCCTAGGCAACTCACCTGACCCCACTGTGCCCAGCCTTCCTGCTATAAAAAGCCATTAGTAACACTTTCTCTCCCTTGTACCTGTTTCTCCACACGTTGTATATTGTAAGCTCTTCGGAGCAGAGAATGAGATGTTGAGTCTGAGGCTATGCATAGAATCAGGGCTGTAGGTACTACTATAATTGGAGAAAGTATGTAAGTTTTAAACCAAAAGAAAGTTACCCAGAAGGGAAGCTACAGCTCTTCACATCAATATTAACAACATTTTTTTCTGAAGCCCTAAAGAGACAGATGAACAAGATCCGTGAACAGAAGGGAACATTTCCCATTTATTACCTCTGAGTGAGTTATAAAGCCTAAAGGATAATTTGTTAATAGAGCGAGAGCTATGCTTTTCTGGAAAAGCCAACTGGAATTTCCAGTCTTTGAAGGGAGGTAACTCTAAGATAGAAAATCTGTAAGTCCTTTGGAGCTACCTCTTTTCAGAAACTCTGGAAGAAGGATGAAAAGTGGCCTAGTCTTTGTTTTCTATGTCTGTTCCACATCAAATAATAAATTTTTCCATTTCGTTCTGAGGTTGCAAAGAAGGAAGCAGAGATGTGAAGCCACATCCTCAGGCAATCTAAGTCAGTATTAATGGAGTAGAAGTCAACTTACATCAGCTGAGGATGTGGTACACTGATGCTATCTCCCAAATAAAAGCCAAACTTACATATTTTTCTCTTTTTTCTTTCCTTTCCTGCTCCTCCTCTCCGGTGAAGAGACAAGGAGCAAAAGGGCACGGATGCTTTCAGACATTTTCCCTTCTTTTCGCGCACCTCACTGCTGTACCTTTTGAGTAACAGGAAGACAAGAGAACAAAATAACTGTCCATCACTCCCTCCAGGTATCAATGTTTCACTCCAAAGTTTCATTACATCAGGTCCAAGAGAACACAGCCTTTCCCAGTGAGTCTGAAATATTTCATCAAGAGGAATTTGACTGGGGTTTATACTTTTATTCTGCTCTGGAGACACGCACTTAAAGCATTTCTCTGAGATCCTTGAGATTTCCAAGTGTGGCTTAAAGCCTGCTCAGCCAAAAGGAGACAGACCCAGGCTTTGTTCAAGTCCTACAAGAATGGGGACCAGCCACTGCAGCTTTTCATTGGGTAGAGTGCAATTTCTGCCTCAAGTTCTGTTTTGAGATATTTTTTTTCTTTTTTGATAAGTCTTCACTGTCATAAAGAGCAACTTTCACAGAGATCAAACAGAAACATTAAACAGTTCCTCCCAAAATGCATGTTGTTGCTGTAACAGAAACCAAAACAGGCTTCATCTAAACAGTTCGGTGTGTTTTACAAAGTTCAGTAATTACTATCTTCACTTAATGGATAGACAGACCTGGATTTGTTGAGAGTCAGTTCCTCCTTTTCTTTAGTTGTCCGTACGGAAGAAGATTTTGCTGCTGCTGTAGTGATTGAGAGCTACGGCCGGTTCTTTTGGAAAAATCGGGTCCGACACCAGCCTAAAAGCTGGGCTTCCAGAATATTGAAGTGCCCCGTGATCACTGATGACTTTGAAAACGTAAGCTCCTAGGGGCATCAGTGGAACCGCAGACTCTCAGTCCCTAATCCCAGCCATACTCACCTCAGACACCCTGGTGTTAGACTGACCCAAGAAATGCCTCCTGTCCGTACCCACAGCTGGACCACTCTCGTCATGGGCAGAACGAGACGGAAACTAACCAGAGGGCAATTTTTCTCAGCTGTAAAAAAATTGATTTCCCAGCAGTTTCCCTCAAAACTGAAGCAACCAAACCGACGAGAGCAGAGAAACAGCAGCTGCTCCACACAGCGGAGGCTGAGTAACCAGAGCTCTGCATTACATCCTAGTATTCCCCGGGGAGGCTGGTGCCAAAAATCAGCCACATCTGCCTCCATGGTAGGACCACCCAGCAGCGCAGCACCAGCCTCCCTGGATGGTAGACGTGCCTCTTCAAGAACCTTGAGCTCAAATCTTCAGTTAACACCCGCACAGAGATCGTTCAGGCTGGTAAAGATATAAAAAGATCCACATGCTGTAGTGTTTCAAGTCTGATCCCAGCACTGAAGAGTAGATCGGAAAAATCTGAGGAGAGAGCTGCCACTCACTGCGCGAGCAACAGCCAGGTCTGCCCACAAAGCTTCCTCGGAACGACTCAGCCCTCCCGACAGCGAAGCAAACTTTGAAAATCCAAAGCAAACAAGAAAATTCCAAATAGCAATTAAGGCATTGCTTCCCCTTTTGCAAAAAACAATGCCTGGTGTTTAAGCAGCCGTCATACTCTTCGACTATCGATACCAAAGCAAAACAGAGAAAGGTGCAGTTCATTCACAGGCGTGGCATGACTGGCAGCGTTTGTCGGAACAGCATGTATTCCGCAGCGCCACTCAAGGCTTTGAAAGGATCCCTTTTTCGAAAATCAAAAGCTCTGACACCTGCTGCATGCACAAGAGTGAAGCCATAGCCTCCCTGGAGCTCCTTCCCTATCACAGAGAGCCAAAAGCAAGTGAAAGCTGAGCCAATAAGCCTGTCATCTGCTGCACTGATACTGCCATTATGCAATACTTTTCATTTGGAAAGCACAACGTGTTTTATAAGCTTTTGTTATTTAAGGGCTTTTAACACATCTGGGAGGCCAGTGAGGAGCAGTAGGTCCATTTCACAGAGGTGCAGAGCGTGAAGAAGATACGTAAGCCGATGAACTAAGTCACACAGAGAGGCCGCTGCAGAGCCAAAGGGACAATATATTCACATCCAGTGTGGAAAAGAAGCTCTGTGGACCCTTTTCAACTACCACAGGAACTGGACTACCACACCTTAGCAATGCCTTCCAGTGCTATGGTCATAAATGCATCCTTTCGAGTAAAAAAAAACAGCTGAAGATGTCCCTCTCTCTCCCTCCCGATCTCATTGCCTTTGTATGTGCACAGACACACAGCCCCCACTTCAGGAAGCACAAGGATCTGGTTCAAATAATTGGAAGAGACTGACTGACAAATTGATCCTTAGCTTTTTTAACTTGACCAGTGTCAACATGCACAGAGTGCCCATCACTAGACTTTGATGACATTATTCAGAAACAATCAGTTCTGCACTAAGGCTGCAAATGGCATTACCACTGACACGAGACTCACAGAATCTCCTTAAAGTCCTTTTGGGGGGATGATCTGATTTTACTCCACACACACAGCCTGCACGATGGAAACGACTTGCCCAAGGTTCGCTGGGTAGATGACAAAATGAGGGAGAACCGAGAAGGGTTGTGTCCCTGTCACGACTCTGCTCCTACTGCTTCCAGCCATACCACGGGGCTCCGCTTCTCCGTTTGTCAACCCCTTCAAGAGAGCCCCTTCCTTGCTATCACACACTACGGTGGCACTGTTACCTCTTTCCACCACCCTCTGCGATATAAAAACAAGAAAAAGACCATTTCCCCTTCTCCTCCTTTCACTAGAACCTTTCCTTCAACTGGCTGCACAGCTAAAGGTACCCTTTTCTGTAGTTTTATTCATTTTCTTAAGCCTCATCCCC
>JANZLQ010000001.1:4354052-4374400 GCA_026212715.1 Elanus axillaris
TTAAGCCTCATCCCCCCCCCCCCTCCCTCCCACCCCCAAACCACCACAGGCTACCTATGAAAACCGCTGCTTCCATTTCCACTTCATGATTTGCCTGCCACACCTGGGGGATTTCCCAGCAAATTGTATTACTTTATTTGGTCAATTGGCCTACAAATTGATTTTCCTGTACAAATAATGAACATTTATGGTTATTTTCCCCACAGACTGCTTTATTTTCCATGTAACAAAGACTGATTTCCTGCAGTTTTTGAGACCCGAGCATATGATCTGCAGTTACTGTGACCCCTGGTTGACGGATGGCAAGGACTCAGAGCACAACAGCAGGGTTTGGGGGGGTTTTTTTCCCCTTATGCTCTAACAGTACTGCAGAGAGAGATGACAGCTGGAAGCGAACACTGGTACCAAAGCGAGCAATTCTACAGGAAGTTTACTAGGGGAATAACTTGTATTGTTTTAAAAGAGATTCGGTCCTGGGAGCGGCCAGCACAAGGCCAAGCAAAAGCAGATGAAGTAATCAGGGGGACAGAGGGCAGAGCAGACCGTCCCGGGCAGGGATGGCAGAGGGCTGTGAGCCACCACAGGTGCCTTCCCCGTCCACGGGCACGCTCAGGCGCCCAAAGCATTTGAAAAGGCAGCCCCTGCTCATTGCAACCTTTGGAGACACGCTGCAAGGACTTCCTTTAATCTTACTGGCGTTATTGTGGAGGGAAAGGGAGGAGGAGTCAGGGAAGAAGGGTTTCTAGAAAGCCAACTGGGGGTGAGGCGGCCTGGCACGGTTTGTGGGCAGGGACTAGAAGTGTTGTTCTGCACTCATCTCCCCAGAGATGGAGAGACAGAGCAAGAGCTCCACAATACATTTCATTTCCGCTAATGAGAAAACGACTTTTGAGACAGAGCCTCAAGCAAGTTTTGAAGGTCACTCCCGCAGGTGTGGAAATGAATTGGACTAGATCAGGGTCCAAACATAAGTTATTCTACTTAGACCACAATGGATTATTTGTGTGCATGGGGGGTTAATAGCCTCAGGGCTGTGATGTGTGTGTATGTTTAATTTAATAGATCTTGACGGCTGAGGCTGCTAGGGACAAAGGCCTCTCAGCCGTAGCACCGTGGAGAAGCAAGGATAGGGAGGTTTCTTAGGTGAATCTGAGAGCGAGGGTGGACACAGAAGAGAAAGTCAATTATCTGGAATAAGTCCCGACTGCCTGCGATTCCCCATCCCCAGTCCTCTAGGGGTGGGTTTGGCCCATGAAGTCTGACTTCAAATCCAATAAAAAATTAACTGATTTTGAACAACTACTAGACATGCCTCCTTAGAGTTTTAATACGTGCTCTTCAGCTGCAGCACAGAGTGGAATTAATGAAAGGAAAGCTAGTTTGAGAGTATCAGGCATGAGGCTAAAAGCATGCCAAATTCCTGCTTAGCTGCTTTGACTCAAGGGAATCCCGCCCTTGTTCTTGGCACTGCTAAGGACTGACATGCCCTCAGTCCATCAAAATGCTGCGTGGCTGAGAGCACCGGGAAGAGGTATGTCACGACTGAGGATGACACTCATCCCTAACATAAGCTGGTCAGGGCAAGGATGCATCTCCCACAACCTACTGGTATAGCATGCAGATGTTTCACTCCCCGGTGCACTTTTATGGGCTTCACAGTAACTGCTCTATGGCAGTCACCAGAACACATTTGAACGTCCACCTCAGCAGGGAAGTCGGTGCTACGAGATCAAGTTGCTCTTATACCCCACTCCTGCTCAGAAACCAGATTACATTAGTGCTGATTAACTCTGCCAGGAGAGAGGGAACCTAACCCAGAGACAGTACAGTGAACTTCCTAGCTCTGGTGCTTTGTATAAAAAAATGGGGTGTCAGACAGATGACTTGCTGCGGGCGTCGCAACAGCTCTGACAAGGACAACAAAAAGGAACCGATTATCAGCTTCGGAAGGTGCAGTCCCCGGAATCACAATGTGAAACCCATTCTTCTCACTCAACAGACACGATGCGCAAACATTACAGTCCAACTCTGGCATATCAGTAACAGCACTTCGCAATTGTCCATAGCCTTCCACTTCAAGGCCGGCAGTTTTTGCAAAAAGGCCATGCAGTTCTTGCTATGAAGTACTTTTGTATCACCTTCTGGGCAAGTGAGACCAAGGGGAAGTACGGTGGGACAACTTGCTCATCCTCACACAGTAAAATGGTAGAGGATCCAAGACTGGAACAGAACAGTCCTGTCTCCAAATCTGGTGTTCCCACTACTCAGTAACCAGTGCACCCCTGAAAAAGAAACCCAGCTGAGCTCTACCTGTGAGTAACTGAAGGAAGATCTGATACTGCTGCTTGCAGTCTGTAAAGAACCGCGTGTAACACGCGACGCCTGTATCTTTATCCTGAACTCAAGCAGTCCACATGACTGCCTCACCGATGTGTTCTGCAGGCACCGAAGGCAGTGCTCATCATTCGCTGTGACTGTGCAGCACCTAGAACCACATGTTCCACTTAGACTGCGTATACTAACAAAACCAAAGGATAAACCACAACTACTCACAGAAATAGGCAACTAGTTGGCTCAGCACCTTAGGAGCAACATGAGATCATACTGTATGATTTACAATACATCTGTACATGTAAATATAACACCGGGAAATAAATGACCAACAAATACAGTGGCTTTCCAATGAGTACTGAATGGAAGTAGAGAGCGTTGGGAGTTGTCTGTTTTGAAGATAAACACAAAGAGAATGTAAAAAAAACCCCAAAACCCAAGAGAGGTAAATAATTCATCAAAAGAATAAAAACCAAGAAGCTGGAAGGAAAAAAAAAAAAAAAAGAAATACCAAAGGGAAGAGTTTTCTGAGCAGGTGAAAAAAACTTCATCTCTCATGGGAGTGAAAAGCAGAACCAAAATTAATTGGAATAAAAGTGGGGGAGGTGGGGGGAGCCGGGGCATGTTTTCATGTTTTTAAAGGTGAAACATTTTGTCTGGAAACTGGTATCTTCCCCTCTTACGCTTTTAAGCATTTCCCTGAGGGGGGAAACACAGTCTGCCGTTAAGCTGCTGACAGAGACAGCATGGTCTTACGTGGCTTCCAGCAACACTTCAACCATGGACAGAGACTTCAGGACAGTCGCATGAAGAAACAAACCTGCTCACACATGCAACACTTATTCTGAAGTAGGTCTAGTAGTTTCTTTCACCCAAAGCCACCAAATCATCAAGCAATCTAATGTACATAAAGCTGCGTTAGCATAGCTTGCCCACAACTACTTGTAAGTCTTGTAGGTTTTCTTCAGTTTTTTAAACGAAGAACTTGCTCCAGAAAAGGGTCTACATTTGGAAGCCTGCTGATGGCAACTTTTGCAACTGACGTTCACTGCTTTAGAACACTGCACATCTGTAAAAATCTAAAATAAACCCCCCCCCAGTTTTTAGTGCATACACTTTTGCTTTCTCTCGCATGAGTATACCACCCCAGGCTGCGGCTCCTTCCCATCACGTGAATGATGCTGAGCTGTACTTGGAAAGTACCTGGATGGGATACTATTGTACCTATACTCGGCCTTCCGAAGGAGGGGAAATTTGTGACTCAATAGGTGGCACTCTTCCTTCTTGAATAAATCTACTTGGGTATACTTTGCCGTCAGAGGTGCTGGAGAGCAAATTTAAGGTCCCAACTTATTATTTACTTGGTGATTTTCTGGGCCTGTTAAAACAAAAATCCCAGCCAAATACAAGCTTTACCAATTACACTCTGCCAATCCTAATTCCCCCCCTGCAGTTCCAAGAAGACACAGACTTCTCTGCGGTCGCATGATCCTCTTGTGCACTGTTAAGCAGCTCTGTTTTACCCGGCAGGCATCTGCATTTGAGAAGTCCGTGAAAGTGAAAGTGAAATCCCACCCTAGGCACGTTTCCATCTCATCTTCCTCCTCCAGAAATCACCAGTTCCAATTAACAGCTTTGGTCTTTCCTGCAGACACCCAGGCATACACTTTCAAAGCGTTGCAAGAAACGGTGCATACGCCTCCTCATAAGGAAGCCAAGGCTGCTATGGAGAAAACCTGCTCGAGGACTCCTGTCTGCAGTTCAAGGGTAAGTCTTTCTACAGGAGTTTCTCCTCTCATTAGCCAAATTCAGAAGAAAGGCATTATGTTTTGTGCCCCAGAGCGACAGAGGGCTTGTTTTCCAAACCTCTTTAGAGGCCCTCCATAGGGAATTAGTCACGGAGGTGAGTAATATCTACGATTTGAGAAAGCCTAGGAGAGTGAGTAGTCACTTGACAGGTTAACAGGAGCATGGAGCAGCTGCTATATTTAGGTGCTGTTAGCACGCACATGTCTTCACACATTTCTACAGGCACACCTGTGTTCCCGCATGTCCAGAAGGCATGGGAAGGGAGCAGTTAAAAGCCATACCTTCCCCACATTTCCCAGGGAGGGGGGTAAGAAAAGAGGGGATTCTCTTCTCCCTATCTTGCCCCCCACCCAGGTTTAGAGCCATTTAAATCCTGAAAGGAGACCTGACTTTTGCTCTTCATGATCACCACCTCCAGAGGCAGATAGGGTCAATTCCATTCTAGTCTGAAGAACAAGACAAAGATACAGACCATATCTCGCTCCAGGTCTTCTGCCTGGGTGGACCTTGTCCCAGAGAGTAGCTTAGGTAATGCAAAAAAATTGAAAGCTCAGCCACTGGTTTCCAATTGCTTCCGATTTGCTGAATCTTACAATATTTTCAGTGAAGGACTGGACCCTTGCAGACTGAACTTAAATTTCCTGCTAACAGGCTTGCTTTCCCTGCTTATTTCCCAGAGACTTTTGGACTCCATGCACCAGCAAGGCGCAACAGACCAAAGGATGCGAAACAGTGATCTAGCCTGTGACAGTGACTCTTCGAAGCAGAGCTCAGAAGAGAGTGCTAAGCAGCAGCTGGGGCAGTGGCTGACCTCCAGATCTGAAACATACCTCTGCCGATCTACTGCTCCTGTGTTCTCACCACCTTAACAGATCAGGAAGGACATAGCGAGGTCAGGGACCTTGGGACGTCATTGCGTGCCAGCTTCCTACCGCTGCAGCGGTCCTGAAGATGTCCCGCAGCGGCACGACACAGCGCACAATGACGTTAGCTGGCCCTGCTGTACTTGCTACAGAAGGCAGAGATGTGTCAAGCATTCATTCACGCTCGCCTCCTCTTTCCCCTCAGTGCCCCTCTCCCACCAATTCCTGAAGCCAACCGAAAACCATCTCCCCTGCACCCTACAAGGTCCCTGTGCTTTCAGCTGCGGAAAAAGAGAAGCAAACCAAGGGGCAGCCACCACCCCTGCCTGCCTTGCCTGGGGGCCTTACATCTCCCCTCGAGCAGCCCCCGGGGGTTCAGCCAGCCTTAGATGAGTCACCTTGCCCGTCTGGGTCTCGCCCAGGGTAGTGTGTGGGGGTGGAAGGGTTGGGGCTCATCGCAGGAATTTCCACACAACCCTTTCCTAACCCCACCCCACTACAAGCAGCCAGCGAAGAAGAAGACAGCAAACCGCAACACTCACCAAGGAAAGGGAGAGAAACAAGAGGGACGGAGATGAAGGGAAGAGAAAATGAGCAGGGATACAGGGCGCAGTTGTGGTCTACCTACTGTGCTGGGATGGTACTGGTTCGGGGATCCCTAATGCAAACACAGCTCAACACCAGTCTTGTCAGGGAAAGCGCCTACATAAGGAGGGGAATGCAGTGTCTTTCAGATGGATTTGAACTATTTTTTTGGACTTCCCTCGCTCCAGCTCAAAAGAAAAGCAGAATACAAACGTCGAAGTACAGCACAACATCGCTTGAACACCACTATGTAGTCTCTGCACAGGCGAAACCAAACCAAAACCAAAGCCCAGCACAAACACAAATTCTGATGGATACATGGCGAAATGGCTAAAATAAGAGTTAATCGAGTCAGGGCCAAAACCCTACACCCATTGGTTCTGGAGACACAAGATCAGGTCCGAGAGACAGCTCTTGAGAACTAAATGCCCTATTAAAATAAATAGGGATCAGATGGACAAATCCCTCCAGACATTTCAAAAGGCTCAGAGGAATCTCCCTCTGCACTGTATTCAGGCAGGTGAGCCATTCCCAAACAGAAAAAGCTAAAAGTAAAGCAATGCCAGGCACTCCAACAGGCAGAGGTCTGGGTTTGTTTCGACACTGCCTGCCAGCTGGAACTCTAGAAAAATCCCTTCTGAAATCACATTTAAAGATGGGAGGGCAAAAGAAAGGCAAGGAGGAGTATTTGAAAATTCAAGTCAAATGAAGAATAATAATGGATTCCTTAGCAAAGACTGCAAAGGTAGAAAGAAATTCTGACCCCTTGGCAGGCCACTCATTGTTCACTGATTCCTGCAGCCTCCCGAGAGGTTATTTACTGAGCCCAGGAGGTCAGCTGGAAGAAGGATAAGGGGAAGGAGATTAGAAGAGCTCCACCTCCCCTGGAGGAGGGACACCTCACGAGAGCACCTTATTTTCAGGCAGCTCTGTTGTGCTGGCATCACTGTCGCTGCCTTTCTGACCTTAGAAGAACTAGACAAGCAATGAGTATGCTTTTTAAATCAGGAACATGCAGCATGAGCTCCTGTGCTGTTGCCTCTCACCTGTTATCTCCTCCTCAGAGTCACCATCTAGTTTTTATTCCCTCGCTTGTCAATGTGCAGTCAGAGCACAGCTTACTTTTTTTTGAAAATAAAGTTATACGCTGTCTTCTCTCCAAGGAAGCCAAGCACAAGACCAAAAAGTTTGCTAACTGCTCTGTCCTGTCCACTGGGCTGCTGTCCTTTCATTTGCAGGGAAAAGAGTGTACAGGCGGCTGGGAAAAACCTGGCAAGGAGGTAGAAGGTAGCTCTCCTGTTTGATACATATCCTTGGATTCTCCAGGACCTGCACTAAACTCTATGTCTTCTGGCTCATCCCCAGCTGATTTTGTCCACTCAAACACAGAACGCTCTCTAATTCTGGCTGAAACTCAAATGCCCCATTAGTTTTCCAAAGATGTCTCCCAGTACTCTATAAATTGTATCCCACCTCTCTCGCCCACTAGCTCATCTACTGGTTTCTTTCCTCAGTGTTGCGAGACGCTTTTTCAGCCCCTTTTACCCAGGTACACATCCTCCTTATCCCTGTAGTTACCAACATACAGAGAGAGAGAGAGAGAGAGCACCCACTGAAGTATCTTTACCACTGCAGCACATACTCCTGTCTACATCATTATTATGTATTCTTTGGCTGCAACAACAGCTAGGAGTCCCCAAACAGAACTCCATGGTGCTAGGCGCTGTAGAAACAGAACAAAGGCCCAAACCTGACCCCAAGATCTCTGCTGTTTAAATAAAGACAACACTTGTAAAAATATTTGACAGCTGCTTAACCTTGTATTTCCCTGGCATTTTCCCTTCTTGCTAATTTTATTGCAAATGCAACAGTGGATATTTCATACAGTGAAACAGTTTCTTCTGAAGCATGTTTGCAACTACCGCTTTGTTATTTGTTTATTATGCTGGATTTTAGCCAGCATTTCTGGTACCACAAAGAGATACATATGTATTTTTCAGACTAATTACTCAAAACAGCCACGTCACCTCATGCAACAGAAAGGGGCTGCGCTTGACCTTTAGTCGACAGGAAGGGAGCTCACACTCAGCACTTTGCAGCAGCAGCTCTCTGCAGCCTATTAAGAGGTAATTCAGCAGTAACAAGGGAAAGAGAATTATCTCAAATACATTTCAGGCTGCTTTGGTCAAGAGTGCTTCATCCAAGTTGGGTAAATGCTCTCACTGTGCCTTTTGGGCTCCACCTGTAAGAACTTGAGGTTTTGCATATGCAAAACTTTGAAAGGGGCTGCAAACTCCTATGGGGTATGTGGGCCAGATGGGCCAAAAAATAATAACCAATGTAATGTTGCTTCTGTAATTCTATTGATAACTACGGTCTGGAGGGCAGGGGGGGTGGGCTGGGTAGAGAGGGCAGGAGAAATCAGGAGCCAGCATAGTCTTTGTACCAAGCTATCCCACCCTCAAAAGTCCGCGGCAGTCTGAACAATCCTTTGCCGACAGTAAGGCTGAAACTGGGGAAAGCTGAGACATGCTAATGCACATTCTCTTCCAAACCTTGTGGGTATCCCGCTGGGAGTTAACGCAGCATTAACTCCCACACCCTCCCCTTCTTCATGGCTTTTAGTACGCAGCAAGAAGAAGGAAAGGTCTCTTTAGGGCTGCCTGTAAGAAGTGCCACTACAGCAGCTCACAAAGAGGGAGAGGGCTCTGTAAGCAAAGGTTTTGGGCCACGTCAGTTGCTGAACCTCCACCTTGTTTCCTCCAGGTCTAGATGTTTTGCCTAGGCTGCCCGACCCCTCACCTTTTCCCCTCCTTCTTCTTCCCAGACAAACCTGGGTACAATAGTCCGTGCTCTGTTAACCCAGGAAGGCTTCACTTAGAGGCATCTTACGGTTTCAGCTGAGGCTCCTGAGGTTTGTTTCTCACCCAATTTTCCATCTGGAGAGACTAGCACCCAGGGTGGATATGTCATTTATTTGCCCAAGGTCACAGAGCCAGCTAGGACTAGGTCCCCCCCTCCCCGCCATGCAACTGAGGTCCGTTGCTCGCGCTTACTAGGTCAGAGAGTTTCACTAGCCACAGCTCCTTCCTCGATCCACCAGTGACTTTTTAAGTGGCATCTTGCGACACTCAAATCACCGCTCCACAAAGGGTCTTATCCTGCGGCCCTGGCAACCCCATCAGCGTGCAAAGCCAAATCCTACTGAAATCTCTAGAATCAGTGCCAAAAGATGGCTGAGAGTGAGAACAAGCTGCCCAGAGTACCTCATCCCTCAGATGGTCTGCACTGCGCTCCCTTTTGTGTCTAGGCATAAACCTGGTTGGCAAAATCTCCACGACAGGGGCTGCGTAACTCAGTGATGCTGTTTGTATAGCACCTGTGGCACCGAGACTGCAGTCCACGTTAAGGATTCTCAAAGCTCTCCTCCTAGAACATGAACTTGCAGTTCATGTACCTGCAAGCATATTACCGTAAGGCTCAGCTCCCTGTCCTCCCCATGTTTTATCCTGGAATTAGACTGAACAGGTTTATGGTGCTGGAAGAGACCTGGTTAGGAAAAGGAGGCAGTGATGAGTTCAAGAGAGAGGGATAGTCTAGATGGGCCAGAAAGGCAGTTTTGAATTTCTGACTGTATTTTATAATTAATTGCACGGCACTTAAGAGCCGATGACAGGTGTTCTATAAATCTAAAATATTTAAATAAAATAAGCATAAGCTAAATAACAGTTGTGTATGTGCCACGCATATTTAAATATTCAAATCATGAGTGCGATATTAATAAAATATATCAAAGTTCACATTGATATAAACCAGATTTATTGTGCTATATATAGTACAGCTGGACCTTACAGCATCACAGAGGTGGCAAAAGCAATAAAAAACTAATCTGTTTGTAGGCAAGCAGCCACATTCATGTTTGATGGGTTCACATGGACAGCCACAAAATACTGAAAGCCTAACTTTTTATTTCCTCATTTTCAAAGATCTGTAATGAGCACCCCTTGCTGGCTTTCTGCATACGACATCTACAGATCCTGCTCTCCACACCTGATATGGCTGGTGTGTAGCACACTGCACACGTGTGCTTTGCATTTTGATGACTAACTCTTCTGGGGCAGCCTTCACCCCAGCACAGCACACTCCAGCCCACTTCCCACACATTCACTGATAAAGCATTTAAGCGTTCAGCCAGCCCGAAGCTGCTCTAATTCATGCCACTGAACAAAAATGCTCTCAACTACCATGAAAGAGCTACATAAAAGAAAGTGTCTTCCTTCGCCACCTTCTCCTTCCCATTGAGCTCTGCGCCGAGTGCCGCGCAGGTAAATCCCATGGCTGTGATTTCATTCCAAATAAACAAGTTGTTCCAATTATGCAGATTCCAGGAGAGATGAGGGCATCAGTGAAAGAGGAAAAGCAGAAGCCACTTACATCTACCTCAGTATCTACAGCCAAAGCCAGTCCGGTGACGCTGTCAGGAGCCTCGGGGACTGCGACACAGGGGCTGAACTCCATTTCCAGCTCTCTTCCTGGACGATTACAAGGGGTCATTTCCTCTCCTCATGCCCCGCTTCTCCCTCACCTCTTCCATTTTTAAGGGAGGGGTTTTCATATCAAGGGAAAATAATGCAGCAGTTAATACTGGTCACTTCCTTTTTTTGGCAATAATAACGCAGCCCCCCTTCAAAAGCACAGCCTAGCTAACGGTGTATTACAAAAGCAGCCAAAAAAGCCCCAAGAAACACATATACAAATGCCAGCATGTTTCAGAGTACTCTGTGGAGCAGGCTGACTGATGTCACACATCTTTTTCAGCTCTAATTACCAGGATTCTCTGATCAAGGTAGAATTATTTGCTGATCAAGGATATTATTGATTCTAACTCGTTGGCCTACTGGGATCAGTCTGAATGACATAGTAGACCCCGACAGATTAAATCCTGTCAGAACATTCCAGGGAAGCTTTGAGGAAAGATTCTCTTCCTGTTACTGCCTTAGCATATGTCAAGTTTCACAGCTCGTAGGATATCAAGATGTTTCACGCCAGCCAAGGCTAACAGCACAGCATCTTAGTGCAAGCCAATGTTGGGGATGGTTCTCTGTATAGATGAATACAAGTCTTGTGAAGAGGGAGGTGGACGACGGGGTATTTCCTGATTCTAGTAAGCGGTGAAGTTGAGAATTCCAGAGATTATACCACATCTCCACCTCTTCTCTTGCACATATAACGCCACACCGTCACCTTTCCAAGATCATTTAAAGCAAACATCGAAGGAAGGTAGATTTGATTGTTTAAGGCGTCGCAAGCTCTGACAGAACGCACCGTGACCACTTCTTTAGAGAATTCAGATATCACCTCGCTTCGTAATCTGGTGGCCAGACAGGAAGACTTGACCGAAAGACCAGGAGAAAACAAAAGCAGCCAGACAAGGAGCGTAAGCTAGAACAGCATCTAGGTGGGGGAAAAAGGCTTGGCTTTCACGAGAAAGCCACAGAGGTCGTTTTTTTGAAGCCCAACGCATCTATTCATTACCCGAACCCGCAAGCTGTAAACACTCAGTCTGGCAAGCAGCACGTACCACATTGAGAAGATGAAGAGAAAGCATCATTCTCTTCACAGAGGCCTAATGCACCACCAGCTGATCCACATGCCAGGTTTCCGATTAAACCAACGCTGAACAACAGGAGGTAAAAAGGCAGAAATCCCACTGGAGACATAAAGCACATACTGAGGAGTAACAGACTTTAAGACAGTTGGACACTTCATCAGTGTAACGTGCGGTAAAGGGCCTTTGTAGTGGTAAAGGCCTGTCCTTCCCCACCCATTATAAAGATCTTAATCTTAAATAATTGCACGTGTAGTTTTAATAATTCCTTCATTCGTTGGAGAACTCCAAGCTGGTTTGTAAACACCGGCTTATTAAGGACAGGAGGTAATAATGGTTTCAGTCCATTACTAGATAGGAACGGTAGAACTGTCAGAAATGCTAAAGAAGTAAGAAGGTTCGGTAAATACTTTGTTTCTGCACTGGGAGAAAAAGCTACCTCCAACATGATATGAAAATGAAATACTTTTCATTCCAGCAGTGAATTAGGAGGTTTCCAAACAGAAACTTCTGAAGTTATACAGTTTTAAATCAGCAGATTTAGATAACTTGCTCTCAAAGTTTCCCAGAGCTCTTTAGACACTTTACTCAGATTTTTAATGAGCCTCAGAACAATGAGGAAATACAAGGCAAATGGTAAAACACTGCACTGTGCTTGTATTTTAAAAAGCATAAGCAGAAGCAGAATAATCCAAGTAGTTTTATAACACCCAGGAGAAACAATGAAATAGAGGAAACTGGACAAGTAATAATAAATTAAAGGAGGGTGATATAATTTATGCAAATTAAAGCTTGTTAATGGAAAAGATGTTAAACTAATACATCTTTTTTGCTGAGACAATAGTGCTAGTGTAATGTGCTTAGATTTCTGCAAGTTATTTGATCGCACACCACACAACTTTCTGAATGAGAAATTAGAGCATTACCAGTCAACGTGGCACAAATTACAGTGATTAAAAGGTGATTAAAAGACCTCAGAGTATAAGCATGTAACCAATTCCCCCTAATATTTTTATCGATGACCTGGAAGAAAACGAAGAGTCATCGCTGATGGTTAAGACACAGAATGTGCGAGTTAATGGCAAGGAAGGAAATCCCAGGGTCATGGACACGAAATAGTGTGGGCTAGTCGGTGAAGCTGGCGTTTTAAAAGCAGGAAATATTATCCCAGGAAAAAAGAGACTCTGGAAAGGGTGCGAGGGTCAGGGTGGGAATTGGGGGAAGAGGTTTATCTATCGTGGGCAATGCCCTAGCCATATCAGTTAGGAGGACATACAAAGCTGTCAGGAGACCAAGTGGCAGGAATGTGACACTGAACGAGTCCAAATTAGCAATATCATCATCGTTTCCTAAAAAGTGAGAGTAGTTACCCACTGAAACAATTTACTAGGGTCAGTGCAGGACAGGACCAGGACATTTAATCAAGATTGGATGCTTTCCTTAAAAATAAAAGTACAAAAACAAGCCACCATAAACAGGAACTGGTTTGGGGAAGTTCTTTTGCTTATTATAGTGCAAGAACTTAAGTCTTGTTGGTAACAGTGGTCTCTTCCCCTTTTAACCCATAAATATAAATATTTCTGTTTCCATATGCAATACCAGAGGTGCTCTCCCCAGCCGGTATATGGGGAAGCTGAATCACGGAGAGGTTAGTGCCTACATTTCCAAAGGCCGTGCAAGGGTACAAAACACTGCACAGGTCACTGATTGAAAGGGGATAAAAAGGCACGTGGGACCTGAGCAAGTATGTTTCCGGGTAAGCCAAGTTAAACAAATAAGAAGCTGCTTTTGAAAACAAAGGTTGGAGGAAGCAATGTGGGTTTCCCTCCGTGGGGAAAAGGGCAGAGGCCCCCACACCTGACTGCCAGCCCACAGCATTCACTCCTCTACTCCACAAGTGAACAGAGCCACTATATGCAGGACGATTATCATCAAGTGCAGCCTCATAGAATTACTTTTACTGAACTTATTTCTGAGAAATCCATCACAGCAAGGTGAGACTTGAAAAAAACAGATCCACATTGCTGATGCAAACAGGTGCAGATCCATAGACTTCCAGCCCTGAATTACCAGCTTATTAATTTCAAGCCAAAAATGTTTTAAGGAATCACATTGTTCCTTTGGGGATTAAAAAAACCCAGACAAAATGCATTACACTTTTATTCAGAATTAAAAGCACCCTTATAAGGAGCACGCAGGCTGCCCTTCTCATTCTGCATGGGCTGCTTCTTGAATACTTTGAGACCACACACTGTCCACTATGCCTGCAAAAACATCAGCAGTGGAGTTTGGAACTGCACCTGAAGGACAGCACCACCACCAAAAAAAAAAAAAAAAAAAAATCAGCCCTCTGCTCTGAAAGAGCCGATTTAGCATGATAACAAACAAAACTACCTGAGGGCCAAAACACACCAAATTTTCCATGCTCTGCTAGGGATCCTCTGATGCACACTAAATTTTGATGCAAGCCATGCCAGTCTAGAGACGAAAAAGAAGTCAACAGAGTTAAACTGATGTAAATCTAGACTGATTGTGATCAAAGTCCAATCCTGCATTCACGCTGCCATGCTTATTTCAACCCACATTTACTTTAGATCAGAATACAATCTTATCAATTCTGTTGCAGCTAAGCAGGAGCATGCCAGGCATGGATGAGGTCCCAACAGTTTTAGGTATTGAACACATAAGGAACAAAAAACTACCCAGCCATTCACAACATACAATTTATTTTCTGTCTTTTTTTTTTTTTTTCAACCGACCCTAAAACACTGTAATACTTAAGACTGATGGGGTACAATTTTTAAGGAACACTACTATTGTAAACTCTAGTTCACTGAACCATCACTGAAGAATCTTGTAGTGCCTTCCTTTGTAAGTGTACTTTACGGTTAAGTGGGTGAATCACAAGGGGGAAATAAAAGAGGAATTGATATCATAGTCCCCTCTGGGGGAAAAAAAAAAAAAAAAAGGTATGTTTGTGTGGTTCACCCCATGTCACAGAAAAAGAGATCTCAAGAATCACAGCTGTGACGAATGGTGGGAAAAGTTATTGATCTAAAAGAATTCATTTTTACTATAAGGGCTGGTACTTTTACTTATTTCATAAAGGTCTGGCATCAAATCGCTGTGAATTTCAGGATTATCTAATTCTATCTAATCTCATTCAATCACTGATGCTCCAGACTGTAGCAGAAAGGAATGCTTGCCCTTTCGTCTTCAGGGGCTACCTCCGGTTACCCTAGCAACACAGCAAAAGCAGCTTCAGCGGAGCTGAGTACCACCTATCACATTCATCTCCAGATAAAAAGAAAGGATGGGGTTACGAGGGAGTTTTTGCAATCTGATGGGTAGAGATAGGCAGAACAGCAGCTACCATTGGAGTGGAATCTGCTCATAACTCTGAATTAGCAAGGCCCCAGAGACTCGGGGATAAATACAAGCTCCTAGGGGTAAGACGCTCATAGGCAGCAAACTAGTCCGGCAAAGCGGTCTGCTTACTCTCAAAAGAAAAAAAAAAGAAAAGTTTTATACTAAGAAGCTGTGGTGATTAAGAGGCCAAAGTTAACTGAAGCTGTTTAAAATCCCAGAGCTCCTTTTTAAATTATCTGAAACAATCATACCTCGCAGCGCTAAACGGGGAATCAGCTACAAGCAAACACACAACTTCGTTGCAGTGTCTTCATTATTTCAGAAGATGTATCATCTAGACCAAAAGGCTTCTATGACCGAAAGGTCTCAAGTTTTCCTGCTTCTTAATTCTCTGGAAACCATTCAAAAAGGTTCTACCTTCCTAATTGATTAGCACAATGCAAGAAATCGTGGGTACTGCCCATCGTCCTACATCTTCAGACAGAAGATGCTGTTACTTTTAGAAATGTTGACTAAACCTTACTATGAAGTTTGGGGTTGTTTTTTTTTCCATTTTACAATGTGATAAAACAAAAGGCCACATCAAGGCACTGGGTTTTTATATGACTGAGCATCAGTGCAGAACTCGCTCACAGGCAACTGCCTTCAATTTGCACTGAGGCACATCAAGGCCTTTTGCTCCACGGCACTGCCCCTACATCACCTTCCGAGAGCTGAGCTCTGGATGTGCGCTGGTGAACGCAGCGACTTTAGTCGAATACGTAGGACATCTCTACCAGCAAAAGCTGCTGCAGCAGCACACATGCAGATGAAGAACACCTTTTTCTGGCAAGCACCCCGCTGAAAAAAGCAAGGCTGTTTGTATGAGCCCCTACTCTAATGTCACAGTACGGCAGCCACGGGGACAACACCAAGGTGAGACTGCCTCCGACGACCTGGCTTGTTGGCGAATGCTGGCGCAAGTCTCTTCCTAGCTGAAGAGGTGAAAGATTAGAAAAGCCTACTCTGCATACCAATTGAAGCTATCTTGACATCTTAAAATGAGGGATTTGATGTGCAGGATTATTTTTGTACAGGTAATCAAAGAACAGGGCAAATTTGGGCTTGACGGTATTCCCAGGTTCTGTGGCTTTGTATGCATGTGCAAAATAAAGTGAAATCAGTAAAAGCTAAAAGTTCCACGTTGACTAGAGGTAAAACAAATGATCGAGAACCTTTCTTTCCATGCTTGGGAATTCCCTCCATCCATCCCTCCTCGTCCTCAGACATGTTACAAGAAAATCCTGTATCAGATTATATTTATGACCCAGGGGAATGTGTAATTTCCTCTCTGTTCTCCCCGGTTTTGTTAAAATAACAGAGCCAAAAATTAAAAAAAAAAAGGGGGAACTGCATAGCTCCAAACAGTGGAGGTGGTACATACAGGAGATTTACCTTCACACAAAAGCAGTATGAGAGTAAAGCGGAGGCGCTAAAGATGTTCTAGTTTTATTTACGAAACTGCACATGATCGCTGCAACAGTAAATAACTCTTCAGGAGATGTCTTTCATTGCCTTCAGCTGGAAAACACAACCTGGGGACACAGAGCCCTATAATGAGTTTTTCACTGACATCTACCACAAGTGAGGAACGTGGGCATCTCTTAACAGAAAAAAGCCCTGAAATGGTGAGAATGGTGATTTTTCAGCTGTTGAGTAAGAGAAGATGAAGATGCATTTCAATACGAGAAGGCAGAAGGGAGAGAAGAGGACATAGATGCCAAACAAGAATCTGCTGTGTAGCAAGACGTTTTCTAGATAAATAGACTGTGCATAAGAGAAACAGAGGAAGAGGATGCAGCAAGAAAAAAAACCAACCAAACAAACAACAAACCCAAACAAAAGACCACAAAACCAACCAACCAACCAAAGATAGAAAAAGGAAAAAAAATACAGACAAAACAAAGTGATTTTGCAAGCCTAAAATTGTGACTGAGCGTTTCTGCATTAAAAACGGAGTGGATCTCCCTTCCACAGTCTAGAGCCAGCAGGAAGCTGCTTCTCTGTTCTCCCTGTCCCGTAACTAAACCAGAACAAGCCATCGGAAGAGTTCATCATCTCTGCAAACTTGAACTAGCTGATAGTTTTAAACCTCGGTAAAAGAAAAATGACAAAGTTTATGAGAGAGTTAATTCTGGTCCTTTAGTCACCTTTACCATTTAGATCCCACGTTCACTAAAGGCATTTGCCACCAGGCTCCAAATTAGCACTGATCCCTTTGAATAAGGCCAGCAAGTTTGGACATAGACCACTGCAAATTAAAACCAGGTGTCCGTGCCCTGAAGCAGCAGAGACAGCCTTAAGCAGTTTAATGACATCTCTAAATAATTTTGACAGCAAAATTACTTATCCTATGTCACCTTTACACTGCCCTTGACACACCACTAACAAGATGAGGTTGCTTTCCCTGCTTCTATATATTTATTTATCTATCTTTCTTCCCATGCTTAACTTTCTTTTCCTCAGACCAGTAGATTTTCTAGACCTGATGGAGTATGCAGTACAATTCACCAGGCAAGCAGTGCTAGCTGCAAAGCCCATCCTGCAGCTGCTGACTTAGGGTGTAAAACTTACTCCCACGGGGGCTGAGGGCTCGGAAACTCCCTCTTCCTACAACTCAGCCCACCAGAGAACACAACGCCGCAGTGCCAGAAATGACACCTGCTTGACTCTTCCAGGGAATCACCACCACGCAAAAGTCTGCGGGACAAGGAGAGCCCCTCTGTAGTCTTCATGGAATCCCAGCAGGAGGAAATACGCTCGCTCCAAGCAGAACCCCTCATACATGCCAACCTTGGCATAAATATTCTTTCACCCTCCTTCAGGGAGGGTCAGCTTGGCCCGTTATTCACAAACACCTCACGAACACTAAACTGAACTCGCAGATGGATCTTCCTCTGTTCCTTCCATCACGCAAGACCTTTTGCATTCAGTTTCTCATCACTGCTCACGGGACAGCAGCGATCTTCACGGGACTGCAGCTCTTGCACTGCAGCAAACCTCCCCCATTTGGAACCCCTTAAAACCCGCTGTAAGATAAAATTATTTTCCTAAGCCATAGCTGCTTATACATCTCTGCTGTTCACTCACAAGACTGCAATCCAATTAATATTTTCCTTTCCAGAGGGTATGTAATAATCCACAAAATTAAATCCTTCAGTATTGTGCTGGCACTCTTAGTGCCATTGATCTGGATTTGTTCTGCCTCTGCGTAAAATAATAGTAATTTTATTGGTGTAACACCCATCTTCCAGATCTGTGACAGTGGACAACACCAGGCAATTGCAGTATGCCCTGTTCATGAGCTGAGTGAGAGGACCATTGGGAATAACTTCCAACGCAGGAAGCATTCAGGAGCACCTCTCATATCCACACTGACTCCCATTTCAAGCTGACAGTTTTCCCCTGTGAAGTGCTGTAATATCCAACAGCAGTTGATTTTAGGGACCCTTCTGTTGAGAGGAGGAGACAAACATGTTCCCGCTGCCCTCAGCTTACAAAGCCCCGCAAGCTGACGCCGTGGACTCAGACTCTGCACCTCTCCCCAGTACTGGAGGGGATGCGTGAGTCTCTTACCCCATTTAAGAGCACAACGCATCTTACCTCCAGTTTCTCTCCAAAGGTGGTGTCTGACAGATTTTGAATAAACTTTTGTTAAGCATTGAACTTTAACTCACAAGTCTGCAGTGCAACACACGCGTTCTAAAAATCACCTGAGTGAAGTCCATTAAAAATTAAAACCGAGCAAAAAACCCACAAAAACCCAAAAAACCCCAACCAACTCAGAAAACTCCAACAAATGCTAACCTAAACTAAAATGTGCTGGATTAAAAGCAACAATCCAAATCAGCATGAAACCACAAATAAAAATCAACAGACTGTGCCAAAGACCTTGGGGGGATAAAAAGGTTTATAAGTCTGCTTTACAGAGGGGCTTTTTCCACATTCATAAGGCAGTCCCCAGAGACACGAAGGCAAAGTTATGAAAACAGTCCCCTTCACATAAACCCCAAGATTCTCCAGCTCCAATCCTTAAGTCCACAGCAGCTCAGAAAGGAACCTAAATCTAATCTATTCAGTTAGAAGTAAAATTTCAGACTTAATCCTGCCTCTACAGGCAGCCAACTCAATTTTCCAGCAGGCAAAGTCCTCTTCTCATAGGAAAGTGCTCTTGGAAGACTCATGTCCAGTGTGGGAGACACCCCTTTTTGGGCCAGCCTCTGAATTTGGATCCCACAAGACAGGGATCTACTCAGTAGCCCAAGGATCTCCCTTTCCTCCACCCCGTGCAGCTCTGTTCCTGGCTTTCCAGGCAAACTTCAGAGCAGCCCGGTGGCCAGGAGGGCATCGCTGGGGGAGGGCAACGAACGCAGCTGCAGCCAGAACCCAATAGCACAAGTCACACAAAGCCACGATTTGGGGGGAGATGCAGAGCTGCCTTCCACCCCTGCACCTCTGAAACAGGGAGACGGGAAATCTTAGGGCTAAATAACAGAGACTTCGCCAATTACTGGCATTCGGTTTTCTAAGTAAGCAGATAGTTACTTTTTCCATCCTTGACAAGGTCTTGGACTAATGCCTTAACCTCAGGGGCAACAAAAGAAAACAACAACGATGACGATGAAGAGCAAAAAGAAGCAAATAAAAAGAATCACATATAAATCAAATCAAGAGCAAAACACAGCCCTGGTAAGCAAATGAATTACTATTGTCATTGACCAAGTTATGCGCAATTCCCACATGTCTCGACGTGCGACAAAGAAGATGGGGTAAAAAAAACCGAAATTCTAATGAGCTTTTTGTTTTGTTTGAATACGGCCATATCACGATAGCTTTTCGAAAGCTTGCCTTTCCGTCTTTACCTGTGACCCAAACTTCATACTCCAACATGGTGTACCTTTCAAACAGACACCTGGTCCAAGAAGAGATGGGAAAAGAGGATGAGGAGCAGCCAATGTCCACTCCTAACACACTTGCAGAGGCAGCATGACTAGTATGAAAAACACAGTAAAGGGTCACGCTCTGTCCCATAAGGGAAACAATCAAAACGTATCTATCATAAGAAATGCCTTTCCTCTGGTATACTGGATACGCGATGCTGGACTTTGCAAATCTAGAGATACTTTGGTTTAGCAATAAAGGTTTTAGTGCTGTTCTCAAGTCCATTAGGTTTCCCCCTCCCGCTGGCTAAACAGACCACTGCCAGTGAGCACACTTTCAAGACCGGCCCCGGCTGCGGGTTTGAAAGTGGAGATGGAGAGAATGCGTGAGTGGCATTTGGAGCACAGAGGGAAGTTTGACGGGGACAGAGGGAAGGAACCCTGTAGCGAATGGGTTTCACCAGAATAGACTGGAATCCATCCAGGGCTCCAAACGAGATGAACTGTGTCTGCCCAGAACCGACAAGTTCAAATCTGGGGGAAGACCCCTGTTCACATCTGACAACTTACTTGGTGACCGTTTGTGCCTCCAAAAAATGGAAGGGACTGAGACCTGTGCCGTTCCTCCCCTCCAGATCTGAAAAACGCCGGGTGCAAAGGTTGGCGGACAAAGACAACGGGACAGGAAAACCGAAGGTGGTGTCACTCTCCAGAAGGGCATGGGGGGGGAGGGGGGGGTGAGCACCCAGCGTCCCGACAGCAGACAGCACCCCACCATGCAGGAACCCCTTCCCCCCCAAAGCCTGTCCCATACTGATTGCCCCCCTACCCCGGGAAAGACGACTCTGCCCTTCCAACCCCCCC
>JANZLQ010000001.1:4381269-4396628 GCA_026212715.1 Elanus axillaris
GGGGGCTCCCCGCCACGGCCCGGAGGGGCTCCCCGCCACGGCCCGGGGGGCTCCCCGCCACGGCCCGGGGGGGCTCTCCGCCACGGCCCGGGGGGGCTCCCCGCCACGGCCCGGAGGGCTCCCCGCCACGGCCCGGGGGGGCTCCCCGCCAGGTGGGTGCGGGTCCCTCTGGATTCGCGGGGGCTCTGCCACGCGGGAATAGCCGCCGCTTTGCTCTCCGTGGCAGCGGACTCCTGTTGTGACCAGCTGCACCTTGAGAAGGCAGGCTAGAGCCTTCCCTTCTCCCGTCTGGGGATGTAGCAAGACTTTGGAGACACGGTATAAATTTGTTTTCCATTACGGGCTGTGGCAGGCATGGCACGAGGTCCACGTGAAACCGCCCCGAGAGGACAACACGGCCCAAAATGAAGTTGCGGGGTGGTTACAGAGATTTGTCACATCAACAAGATGGAGTTCCGCGCCTTTGGATGCTAAGTAGGATCAAGTGTGCAGGAAGCAGCCTACCTAGAAGGGAAATAAAAATAAATTATCCCCTTAAACACAGTACCAGAAATATGCCCCACAAGTCTTACAGGGTGGCAGGACAGCGAGAGATCTGTATGAACTCTGTCTTAGAATTCCCAGAACAACAACAAAAAGTTCTTCGCTTTGTGCCAAGGGGTGCCTCTGATTACTTGCTTTCTTAGAGGGGGAGGGGGTGGCAAGTTGAACTTGCCTTCCAGACAGCGAGAAACGGATTTGCCGTTGCGATAAGCCACCATTGACAGAGTTAGCACGGTAGTAGTTTCTGAGCAATAATAGCCCCTGCCACTTCAGCACCATCTCTCAGGTGATCCCAGAGCATTCACAGACAAGGAGAAAGAACACCACCTCCTAGCACCTTTCTGAGGAAGCTTTTAGCTTCATTTTAGCCGTGAAGAAACTGAAGTGTAAAGAGGCCGAGATGGAGAAGATGAGCGCTGCACTCACGCCGGGGTGATGCAGCGACCCGGTCCCGCTAGGAGTAAATACGGGCTTTGTGGGCCAAGTGATTTGCCTGAGATCGTACAGGTGTTATTTTCTACCCCCCTTAGCTCCCGGCTGATAGGTACCCCTCTCCACAAAAAGTCCACTAACGGACCACTTTTGCGACAAGCTATTGCATCATACCAGTAAAGGCGAAGGAAACTGCGTCTATGGGGCTCAGCAGATCTGGGAATGGAATCTAAGCCCCAAACCTCAGTTTCCTCGTGACACTACTTGACCGTGATCCTTGTTTCTTGCCTGTTTATTCTCAAGAAATGCAAGCTCTGGGAGCCATCCCTGCTTTTCGCTCTAACGAAGGAGGCAGATATACATACCCATCAAACCCTCTCATTTAGGCTTTCAGGCTTAGGCTCTTATTCTTAATGCTTCTGATTGCTCAAGATGACAGGGGAAAAATCACTTTCTATTATCACCTAATGAACCAAGGAAAATGCTTGGAAGAGGCTCTGGGAGACACAGGCATTCTCTGTGAAAGCGTGTAAGAGGATTCTGGATAGAGGTCAGCTGAGAAGGCCATACAGTGAGAAGAACTGCTCGCTCTTACGCTCCCAGAAAACCTTCATGCTTGGCGTGCCTAGAACTGCGCTGAGGCTAGAACTGCAAAGGCTTGAGGACCACTTCAGACTTCCTTCGACTCCGTCTTCTTTGTAACTTGGCTTCATGGGACTCATTTCTTTTCACTTCTTCCAGGGGAGCAGGTGTTTTTTCCTCAGAGCTGCCTTTCTTTTTTACAGCCGTAAGGGTTACTCTTCTTCTTCCACCTCCGTTCCTAATGGCAGCTTCACCTCCAAGCGTAGAGAGAGCTTGGCCGCAGCCTTCTCCAAAGCCAAGTCTCCATGCTTCCTCCAGGAGGGGTCACAGGAGAGCACAGCAAGAATGACCTTCATCCTCCAGGAACAAATCCTGTGGGACTCCCTTCCTTCTAGACTTCTCAGATACCCGGTTTTGATGCACACTCAAATCTCCTAACAGCACCTTGCATTACCATCCAGTCTGCCCCTATTAAACAGCTGTAATGAAACCTTTCCTAACCCAGAGAACTTTTATCTACCTCTTATTTTAAAGGACAAGGTGACTTGTTGTGGGGTTTTCCCACTGCGGGTACGCTCAGTTGCTTTTTACCTCTGAAGAAACTGGGCTCAGATCTGGACCTAGTCGTAAGTGAAGTGAATATACCGAGTCTTCATTCTAGAAGGGCAGCATCTCCTTACCTGGCTGTATTTCATTCCTGGAAAAAACAGGCACTTGATGCCAGTCATGACACAGGTGCAGTGGCCAAGCTGTGTAGAGGTCCAGCACTGGAAGAGTAAGGCCGCATGATGGTGGCTCCAACATGAGGTGCATGGCTTGGACCGGGCAGGGTTGCTCACACACAGGCAAGGTGTTGTGACAGAACTCGGTGAAGTTTGCCCGGGGGATTCAAGAGGCCCAGATTCAGGCTGATCCTCTCAGTCTCTTACAAGCACTGGAAGTTACTAACGAGTCCTCTCTACCCCTCCCCGCTGTAATAAAGAACAAGAGCTCTGTCTGGATGTCTGAGCGCAACAGCAGGAGTCTGAAGTTGTTCAGATCCAGTCTCTTAACAGTAGAGCTTTCAGGATTAGTGTAAACAGATTCACCACTGGAGAGCAGATCAGAGAGATCTAAGCAAATCCATGCACACGTGGTTAGAGAGAGAAACAGGTACGCTTTGCAAATTCCACACTGAGGAATTGGAACGTGTTTTCAAGTCTGGGGGCACGAATCACCGTGCCTTTTTGTTGTGCGTTTCCACAGCACCTAGCAAAGCGAAAGCATGATTCTCAATTTGCTCGCAGAGGTGCTACCGCTGTAAACATAGTAAATAGTGATCATTTTCCAACATTTAGTTCTCCACTTCTGGAGTACATCATGCTGGGTTGAAACAAAACCTGGATCTTTTATTTCTCTCAGGTCAAATGTGTCAACAACTGCAAAGAGCTAGCTGTGCTGGAAAGCATTCTACAAGAAGATATGGTGCTTCAAGCGCAGGTCTGAAAGGTAAGAGGGGAGGATTTTCCTCCTTACTCTATCACCACTTTCATGGACAAATTACTTGTCCTGGGCTATGCCTCCATTATTCTACCCATAAAAGGAGGGGAAACTTCCTAAATGCAATCTGTTATTTACATGTGTGACAGTAAACCTCTGAGTTTCTAACTGAGATCAAAGGTCCTTTGTGCTAAGTGTTTTAAAAACTCATTGCAGATGCAGGCCCTGCCCCTTTACAGGAAAGACAGGTTGAGGCTGGGAGGAGAGAGACACCCCGGTACATGTAAAATGACCAGCCCGAGTTCAGAAACTAATCCAGAGCTGCTCTCTTTGCAGGATTCTGGCACAGATGCCATACAGGCCGTCTCCGGCACCTTTACGCCTCTGCCTAAGCTAAGCCAAATGAACAGATACGACGTCGTGTCAGCACAGCTGCATCTACAGCAGAGGTCTTGCTGAGCTTGTCCTAGCAGCTCTGTTGGTCATGTTGTTTCCCCCAAAGAAGTTGGGGTGCTTAGCCTTTTAAGACTGCAGTTAACAGCTCCTCTCCCCACTTCCCCATCTTTCCACAGAATTACCCTGACACTACCACACCAGTGACGGAAAGCAACAACTCCGTCCCTGCCAAATCGCTGAGCCTACCAAAAGACAGGGAAGGAGACCAAAGAGCCACAATACCTCCTCCTGACCAGCCAGATTCATGCCTTCCCCAGTCTCTTTCACAGTCTCGGAGGACATCAGGGCTGTCTAACAGCCAGGATTCACTGCTTTTTGTCTTTTATTCCTTGCCAGGTGTAGCCCAGCTTTATGCTCACTGCATGTAAACAGCCAGCCATGCTGCCAGAGTCATGCTCAGCGGGATCAGTATTGGAGGTAATAGTAGCCTCAGGCCAGACTGCTTCATTATGAGAGATATTTTGACAACCCAGCAGCAAGAGCAACAGCAGGGAGGGCACAGGTGGGTATTCAGGGGAGGAGGGTTGGGAAGGAGGATGCTGGAAAGGGCTCTGCCTCTGAAAAAATGCGCTCTCAGGAACTGCCGAGCTGTACCCTTTTTAATCCCACTGATGGAGAACACTAACTTTTACACCAATTTATTGGAGTGAAAAAGGAGCACCAGGGAACTCAGATGTTTTTTTTCTGATTTTCTTGAAAGTAGTGTCCTGGTACTATGAGCTTACACAAAAAAACAGAGCTGTAAATTGCGCACGTCCCTATCCAATGCAGGCATTTTGTCTGCTTCCAAGAGAACAGCCCGGGACAGTCGGTGGTGGTTTCAAGAAACTCTCTTCTCATCAAACTGTTCTCGCAAAGTACCTCCTTCAAATCACCTTCCCTACAAGTGCCCTGTATAGCTATGGGACCAGTCTAAGTAGATCAGTACTCAAAAACTAGAGGAATTAGATGTCTGTTGGGGAGAAGTGAAGGAAGTTTTATCAGGGAGGCAAGGACTCCTTGCTTGCAAGGACTAGCTGCTCCATTCTTCTAAATAACGAGTAACTTCCCATGCAGGGAACACATTTTCTGTTCCTCCTCCGACTTGGTATAGTGATTATGCTATGCTGTAAACAGTCACCCGGCCTATAGCTCAGAGACCTTTGTATGCTGCTACACATACTGCGCAGCAAGAATCACCTTGCGACTGCACTGGGAGGCTGGCTGTGCACCGAGTGACCGCTTCCCTTTGTGATGTGCTGTCACCAGATACGGCACTGGAAAACCTATCAAATAATAGAAGGACAGATTCATCTCTCTTCCTTACTGGTTGAAGTTCAGATATGTTGCGGTAACTTAGATCAGAAACAGCCCTGAGATCTCTACAACCAGATGTTTAAATTAAAAGGGCACAATCCTATTTCCAGTAAAACCAATGGCAAATTTTTACCGATTTCAGTGTTCTAGTCCCCCATAACATATAGCAAGAGATTGCCCTTCTCTGCAAAGGTTCTGGAAAACAACAAGTTTAGCTACAGTCAAATGATGCCTCCATGATGTAAAAAAAAAAGCAGCACTTACAGAAATCACCAGTGGAATAAGACCTGAAGTATCAAAGCTGCTGTTACAGTAGCCATTCCCTCTGACCCCTTTACTTCCAAGGCAAGAGCTGCCGCCTTTGCAGTTCCAGCTGTTGGACAGCTTCCCTGTGCTGCTCTCTGCATAAACTATACTTCTTTGCGCATATTGCAATAAAAAAATGCATCTTTCTCCCCTGTCTAGTCCTCTCTCCTCGGCAGTTTTTTATTGCTAATTCCTAAAGGTTGTGAAAGACTTGAGATACCAGAGTTGTAATGCAGAAGAAAGCCTCCACCAGATTCTCTCTTCTTCCTAAAGCCTTTGTCTGTGCTACTCTGCTCCACTGCTAAGAAAAACTCACCGTATCAAAAGATGGTGAAATGATGGTCACGTCGTATCAACCTAAAGCTTGGCTGTCCCCCAACACTTGTATATCACACTTTGCTACCCCACTTCCCTATCTTCCTAACAAAGATACACTGAAAAACTGACTATCCAAGAATCTGGGTACGGCTGGAATCTATTGCTGGGTTAAAGCAATAAAAAACTGGTGACCATTGAAAAGAAGATAACATTAGGTGTGCCATCCCAACATCAAACAGCGCCATGAACGAATAAGCCATGGGTCTCTCCCTTAATTCACAAGTGTATACAAACAGGTGTGTACAAACAGAGCGCTCTTTTTAGGTTAGGCAGATGAACCTTGTTAGCTAATCCTTTGGAAGTAACGTGTCCAAAGAGTCTAGTGTAATCAAGGTGTGACTGCTTTTAATTCATGCTAGAAAGATCAAATTAAAGACTAGGTAGAACCTGCCTTGACCAATTTAGGAGGTGCTGGAGTACACACTACCTGAGCTGGCTTACAGTTTTCAAACGCATTAATTAGAGCTAATATGTTCTAAAGTCTTTAAATCATTGGGCATCTCTGCAGACAGGTTTTGTATTCTTCTAATTCTCCTCCTTTCTAGAAACTGATGTAGTGTAGTCAATGCCCTAGTAATGATGGGATTAGCATACATCACCTCTCCACTAATATGACCGCACCCCGCTAGAAAGCTGGGCAAATTCCACTAGGAATGTTTCTGAACAAGTATTGTTACAGCAATGTGAAACTGGATGCACAGATAGGCCCTAGTCAGGGCTATGTCTATACTGCAGTTTCAGATATGACTGCAGCAAGTGTCCATCTGCCATAGCTAAACGTTACTAAATTAACACTGGTACCCTGAGAAGCCATCACACAGGAGCTCCATCAACACGGACCTCTGTTTCTGTAGGGAATTCTCACTGCAGGTTGTGCTGCTGTGCTTTCTCTGCAACTGTTTCATGGACTATCTAGGTCAATGCCAGTACAGGACGGCAGTCATAACTTCAGCGTCGCTGTGACCAGAACTCTTACGTGGTCTCTTCTACATGCGCATTGTATTTGAACAAAACATGCCCAAAGACATACCTGCAAACGGTCACAGGCATAACCAGAGTCTCCAGTGAACTCAGGGAGACAAACACAACAGAAACAACTTTGTACTCACTCCTCACTCACTACTCACTTGCGCCTCCATCATTATGAATAAATGTCGGGTCAGGACCACATGAAGGCTTGTCTTGTTTGGGTTTGTTTTTCTTTTCTTTTAAACCTTACATTCCTAGAAAAAGAGACTTATTCAAGTAAACTTGTTGCCATGACTACACTGCAACAGAGTGCTTTAATCAAACAAAAATTAGATTAGATACAAGAAAAGAATAACAAAAACAAAACAAAGGGAATTTCAAAAAATATGTAAACAGGCATTTACACATTTTAATCGTCTCATGGTAATTTGAGTTCCTTGGAAGAAGAGCAACTTTTCTGCTCCTTCCCTTGCATTGCTTCACAGCAAACGCAGTGTGCTTGTGGACAAGAGAAGCTGCCTGCTGCAACTAGTTAGCACCGAGTTTTATTTGTTTGTCAGACTTCCAAACTTGAACTTTTCTACATGTGGAGTCAGGCATTCCAACTTCTATTTCTGCCTATTTTGCTTCACTGTGTGACTGCAGCAATTCACCTAGTGCCTCCAAACTTAGGTTCTTCACTCATAAAACAGAGAGAAAACACCTCTGTAAAGCACAGTTGGGAAGCACAACTCTTCAGCTGTTCACACTCCTCATTCATTTCTATCTCATACTATAGATTTCTATAGCTCTGGTTTTTTTGAAGTTCAATAACTCAATCACTGAGCAAAACCAAGCAATGGTGAGTGGCAACTGCAGAAATATCAGAGCAAGCAGTTTACAAGTAATTTTGATGCCTGATGCCTAAAATTGTTCATCTAAACTCTTTGGCAAATACTTACAAATAACTATTTTGTTCACAGCAGGAGAAAAAGATTTCGTTTGTCATACATCTTCCTTGCCTTAGCCAAAACTGATCTGCATCTGGACGTGGCACAACCAATTTTCACACGCTCTTCACACTCAGAAGGCAGGCACGCACACAGATACATTGTCAGTACACACTTGACAAACTCCTCTGTACACTATCACCAAGTTTAAAATTTTGCACCAAAAGGAAAGGATAAAAAGCCATTTTCAACACTGTACTGTTCGCAAAAGCTATTCCTTTGATCTGTTGTCTGTAGCACAGAGTTAGCCATAGCTGCGGATAAAATGATGGGAAGAGCTACGGTCCTGTAGCAATTGACACACACAGCAGTAGTGACAGCCTGGCACCAAGGGTCATCCATTGTTAGACACAGACACACAGAGATGCACGGGCATGTGCACTCAGAAAATTGATTCTGGGTAAACAAGAGAGCTAATTTTTCTTTGTTCTGCGCCCTGAGAAAGGCAGGAAAAGCCAAAATATCAAACCTGAGGTTCTGTGCGTATCAACTGGTAAGAGACATGCTGCTGAAATATTAGTTTGGCTTTATGGGAGCAGTCATCAGAATTTCAGTCGCTAGCATTTCAGCCATATGGTAACTTGCATCTCATCCTCAGCAGACTAACAGATGTGCCAACAGCTGAAGGGGCAAAAAGACGGGTTTCAACACACATTTCGTTTTTCACTAGCCGGGAAAGACTTTGGAGGAAGTTGGGGCCAATTACTGACAATGAGCAGTGGAGGAAAGAGACCTTTTTAAGTTCCTGTATTCCCTTTTAAGTACATCAAGCGTGCAGACATTTCTTACATGTGCTTTGCACCCAGAAGCAATGCTGGCATTAGCCATGAACTACTGCATATAGGTTAAGGCTGCACTGACCCTAAAATAAAAAAGCCTAATCCATTGTAAATATCCAGAAGACACTTAAGTCTATTACCACCCAACTGCTTGTTATTTTCCTTCCATTTTTAAGGAGTCTGTCTCTGTAGTATGGTCTCTAATCACAATTACAGCAAAACACTGATTAGCATGCACATGGGAACATCATAGAAACAAATATAAAATTGTCTTGACAAAGTAACTGAATGCATTTATAGGGATGGTATTGCTTCTAATTAGCCTTAATTTCCAAAGAATTATTACTTGCTCAAAAAAAAAATAATCTTTATGGATCCATAAATTATTGAGTCCAAGATTCTCCCCCTCTCTCCTACTAATACCTGAGCGAGTAGACCTAGCATAACTCAGCAGGGAATTTGCTGTATTTGACTGCAAGAATGCTCATTGTTCCAACATATTTGGTATTTTTGTTATAACTACAAAGATTGTATCAGTTCGCATTGAGTGAACATGGAAATGAAGTCCCGGTCGGGATTAACCTTCAGACTACCACAAACACATTGCGCTTCCTAGAAGCGATCTGTGTGTTTGTACACATGTGCACATCAACACACACACATCGGCCATATACACCTGTGCAATTTTATACCACATTCTAATTAGATTTCTAGTTTGCTTCTTGAAATGCAGTAATGCAAACTAAGCCATTCGTTTCTCTCTTTATAAAATGAATGTGACCCTATCAGAATCAGCCTTGAGAAGTCCAGGACACGGTGCAAACCCAGGTAAATGGAATTGCTTAGGGATGTTATATCCACATTATTCTGGGCTGAGCCTCCCATTCTTTCTCCTCCCTTCCTCCCTTAGTTTCCTGGTCCCCATAGCTACTGCTCATAGTTTGCATATGCCCCTACCATTTGCTTCCATCCTCACAGAAGAAATACCCCATCTTGTTGCTCTTGGGACATGTGGTGTGGTACAACGGGAGGAAGCTCTAGATACCAGAAGTCATCAGGCCAACTCCAGAACAGCAACAGGAGTCCTTTCTGAGACAGCTGACATCTGTCTGGATCCTTAATTCTACTGAGAGAAAAAGGGTTTTGAACTATTCTTTCATCACTAACAATACTGTATAATATAAATATGACTTTCTGAGAAATTTCAAATCCCACAGCATCTCATTCTTCACTTTTTTTTTTTTTTTTTTTTTTGTAAGAGAAGTATGAAATGCCACCAGGCCCAACATCCTCTGAGAACAGGCTGAAACCAACTGAATCATCAACACCAAGGGGGTTTCTTTGGAGGAGGTCTCGCCAAGTACAGGCCCAGGCCCAGTCCTGCTTATTGTGGTGGCAGGAAAACAAGCAAGCAAGCACACAGTTCAAACTAAGATACAGTTTGGTGCACGCCCCACACCTTTTTGCAAGTATTTTAGACCTTTTCAGCAGTGTGGTTTTATCTTTACTGTGAGTTCATGGCAACCACTGCTGCATGAAGGCTCCAAAATGGCTTCAGCAGCCAGAAGGCCTGTATCAAAGCAAAGCAGGGAGAGAGATCTGAATGTCCTACTTGAAACAGCTTGTGCTCCAGTGCTCAGACATGAAGATTCACATCATCTAAGAAAACAAGAGGTTCCTCCAAAAAAACGTAAAACCAGTCCCAAAAGTCAGCTCCAAAAGCAACAGACAACCTACCCTTCATTATGGAGATTAGCACAGTAATGTGTCTGCTTAACTTTCAGCCGTCCGTATTTGAAATTCCTCAATATTTGCTTTCTGCCATATTCTTTGCAGAGCAGATCTCGTACCCAAGAAGTCAAGGAGTGGGGTACACATAGGGCATTCACAGACTCTGCAGTGTAAACCGGTTTTAGATTCCACCGCTTGCCTCCTGAACCATAATTCACGAGTGTTTGGCTCGGGGTTGAGGGTTGCCCATCTCCATTCCCTGGGGATATCAGTACTACCAGGGACGTCAGCTTTGGCACCCCTTGCTGAGGATTCTCCTGTGCATTTTAACCTTTATCTCAGGAGGCAAACACAACATTCTACAGGGGACAAAGGCACTCTCTCTCCCCTCTGTGCTCTTGTTCTACCTCATGAGTACGTAGGGATGGCGGGTCGCAGCCTCCTCTCTATCGGCAGCCCTGGAGTGCTCACGATCACCAGCCAAGTAAGATCGACAAGAGCATGCATGCCTGGGTGAATGCAGCTTTTTCTTCCATCTGGAGCTATAAGCCTTCACAGTAAATGTGTGACTGGGTGTTTTAATTCATAAGGAGATCCTCAAGAGGTTGTTACAGGGAGTAGCTGGCACAGCCCATCTATGTATGTCACTATGGTATCTAGGCGCTCTTTCAGATTATTATATATATATATATATATACATAATCTCATTTCAGATTATAGCTGATTACGGAAAACATTTCCTTAGAAAACCGCTGGTCCTTTAGTAACACTAATGCCCTCTTTTGTGACATTCCCCCGGGACCGTTACAAGAGCAGGGTTTGTCTGCACTAAGAAATTTACCATTAAAATTATAGAGCCATTTCATACTGCCTAACTCCCGCTTGGGAAGCTTTTCCGAGAGAGGTACTTTTCTGATCTTATTTGTATTACTCAACTGGGGAAAGGCATTATTATTTGGAATAATAATAGAGATCATACTGTTATACCTACAGTACTTTAACTACACTGATACTTTTGTAACTTTTTCCCAAGCAAACGGACCCTCTTTCTCAGTCCCTATCATTCTCCGTTCTACTAGTACTGCGCCACAGGAGAAATTCTTCTGGAAATACTAAAGAAACCTGTAGTGCAATGAGAGTCTGTAATCAGGGCTTCTGTGAGACCAGGTGTTTCAGGAGTGCATTTGTCACCTCACGGAATAGACAGGAAGAATCCTCCCCATCTGATTTCTAATACCTTCGTCTGTGGCCCATTAATGAGCAACTTATTGCACAAATTTACATTTTTACATTTCAAGATGTTTTGCTTAGGTTGGATGTACTGTTCATGAAAAGATCTAGCTGCCAGAATCAGGCTTTCAACATGCGTATTTGCAATGACAAATTCAAAATTCCCTTTCCATTGATGTTCTTGGAGCTGTCTTCAGACTTGCTGCTGCAGTAGCTGCCACTAAATGCCACTAAATCAGTAAATCCATTTATTGGAATAGTCATACAGGACTGCAGCAATGAGACACAAACTTAATCCAATTCAAACCTCTTCTAAGCAGGAGGAAATAAACATTCAGCTCTGTTCTCCGTGAAACTTGAGTAAAAAAGGGTGGAACCTTAAGGATGTACACAGTAAAGAAAAGGCCCTTCAGAAGACAATACAAATAAAGCCTAGTAATAACGCAACGGGGACGAGAAGGTGGTGTCCCAAGCACTCCTTTAGCAAAGCACTGAAAATACCTTTGGGGTTGTCCAAGGCCCTTGATCCAAGATACGTTTTTCCATCAGCTCCCTAAAATGCTCAGCAGTAACATCTGGAACCCCCATCCAATTATAAGATGAAATGCAGGAGGATCAAAGAGAGAGTTTCCCAGCTCTCATGAGAACAAGCTGGAGCGTGGGATAATTAGCAGCTTCTGACTGCTGCTAACCACCTCTCACTCGGTAGTATTTTCCCTAGCCTTCCCACCTGCATGTGCAGTCCCCTTTGCCTCCAGAGTACCAAGTTCCCCTCCACGTGTGTCTCTTTTAACCTGCCTGTAACAATAGTTGCCCTGACACATCCTAGAAGTTTATAGCGGTCTCTTTTGTCATCTCCCCATTTACCAGAGGCAGAGCCTTTTGGGACTTAGTTTCACTGCTTGGGAGTGGGGGTGAGGAGAAAAACAAGGCTTCAGGAGCTCTGCGGATCCTGGTGCATCTGCAGACAAGCAGACAACACCAGGAGAGAAATACAGCTAAACAACAAACACCAAAACAATACTTACTTTGCTTCTTGTATTCCTCTGTGTCCAAGGAGTTCCGATCAGGATGAGAGAGGTGTAATTCACTGTGAGAGACAAACATTTGCTCGCTAGTTCCCGCTTTTTTTTTTTGAACTGGCTAATACATTGCAAGCAGCACAGAAGTTTCAAGTCTGTAAGGCACCTTAACAAGAGCGAGGAGTCGAGCTGTCAGGAGCAAGACTGAATTGTGAGTTGCTTGCCCTTGCAAAAGAAATGTGGGTTGCATGTCTGTCACATGTGGGGACCCTACTGCTGCATCACTGGAGTGGGTTTAAGCGCCTGTTCTTTCCAGGAAGAACAGCAGTCGGCAATTCTCCTCTATCCAAGGGACAGACCAGTACGGAAGGTACAGAAGGGAAAGCTTAGGCTGGAATCCCCATCACAAACAGAAGCAAGACCATTTTCCCCGTATGTCGTGGCAATTCTGCACAAACAGGGGCATTTCCTTCTGACAAGCCAACCAACAAACAAATCAGGCCTTTCCCCGATGCTATGGTGCTCCTGTCCCATCACTTAGGAGCAGGCTCATGTCACAATCCCAGCGACAAAATCTGTGGAGGGACCCTAGTCACGCTGCCTGCTGACAAGGGAAACAAACTGATTGGGCACACAAGAAATCTGCACGCAAAGAAACAAATAAGCTGAAATAAGGGTGAAATGGTAACGAAGATCTGGAAAGCGCTAGGAGATCCTTAGATTAAAGGTATCCTAGGAACATAACTCAGCCAGTTAACAGCAGATAAGGTCAGCCTAGGGATCGCATTCGATTTCATCTTAAAATTCCAACTTTACGTACAGTGACTCAATGAAAATATGATAAATCATCTACCAGCGTTGTCATGTGGGTTTTGAGTAATTCTGCAGCAGAAACGGTGTACTGTGGGGCTGCCAGAATTACACAGCTCTGACCCGATTCTCCAGTCCAGGCTGTCCACTCACTACTTGAGCTTATACAGACCAGCACGCATCCCAGAGCTCCTCAAAGGCTATCCCAGGCAAACCTATTGTCTCGCTCCTATCGTTTGACCAGCAGGTAGGACTTTAGTGCTGAGGTGAGCTGCAGCCCCATCCTTCTTTTGCAATCCGTCTTGGAGAGCAGCTCTGCCTATCTACAGAGCCCAATAGGTCACGGTGCTCATGAAGCGCAAGCTCTCTCTGACCCGCCATGTGAAGGCACGGGCTGTAGCCACCAAGAAGTCTGCAAGCCGAATTCCCCCTCTTGCTTGAGAGAGACTTCGGAGCTCATGAATAAGAAGGGCATGAGCTTGTTTAGGGTATCAGGAGTTTCGGCTAACTGATCGACGACACTGGAGGCTGGGCAGCTCTCTTGTAACGGTGTCTCTAGCTCCACCAAATCCAATCACGATTACAAACACATTAGCTGCCTTTTCCTCTAACTCAGCTCCAGACTGCTTTTTAACAACCAGCCTTCTTCCAGCCCGCAGAAAAAAAAGCCTGTTCCCTCCTGCCTCTCCCTCGCCAAGCAGCAGATGCTCCCGGAGACCCCAGACCCGGCATCGCCGGAGGGGCGAGAGCCGCGGAGAGAAAGGAGCGCCGGTACCGAGAGGGGCAGGGGGACGAGGGCAGAGCCGGCCCGCAGGGTCGGGCTCGATGCGGGGAGACGAGGAGCGCTCCCGGCCGGCCCGTCGCTGCTCGGGAACCCCCCCCGGCGGGGCCCCCGCCGCCGCCGCGGGTTGCTGGCAGCAGCCCCGGAGCCGCCGGTGCGGGGGGGCTGTGGTTTCCCCCCCAGGCCCGGGGCCGGCTGGCAGAGGGGGCAGGCAGGAGCCCAGGGTGAGGGGCTGGATACACGGGGCCACTTGCAAGGAAGGGTCTCGTCCCCAGCGGGGACACGCTGGAGGGAGCAGGAGCAGCAGCTAAAGCCAGGCTGCGCTTTCCCACCCGTGGCAGGTTTGCAGCACCCGGCCGGCAACAGGTCTGGCAGCCTCAGCACAAACCCTGGCCTTATCGAAGCCGGCCAGGGCTGCAAGCACAGCAAGGGGAATTAAAAAAAAGCAGCTTATACACACGTTCCACAGACACAAGGGAGACAAAACCCGCAGCTGCAGGTTGCAGGTCTCTCCCCAGAACAAGCAGAGCCACTCTTGCATCCGGCTGTGTCCCAGGGAGCATCTGATCTTGGGTGAACGATCTTTGCTGCTACCCTTCCCCATCAGCCCAAGCAGCAGGTTTCTCTCCCCTGCCTCTCCTCCCCTCCTTTTTATCTCAGAAAACCACACAGGTTGTGCTGTGCACAGAAGTAGACAACTTCAGTATTTTTAGGTCCCAAGGCCACTTCTGTACCTGAAAAGGAGAACTTTTTGTATTCCCTGCGTGGCCACTGTGCTAGCGGTTACTGTCTGTGACAGTCCTGGATGGGGTGGGTGGCACCACTTTAGCAGTTCAAACTTTAAAGATACAGCACATCCCATCCATATTTCTCAAACCACTGAGCTGACTGTCATTGAGGCGATGGTATTAGTTCTTGGCCCAGACCCAGGACGTCAGCCGCTCCTCCAGAGAAGAGCAAGCAGAGCCCTCCAAGGCACACAGCCCTGCTCTCTCTCAGGAGCCTTGGTCTCCTGCCAGACAAACTGGAAAGAGATGTTACTCCTGGGCCAGCGTGGGAACAAACACACATCCACAGGGTCACCACCTGCAGGTGCCTCCGGGACAGCCTCCTGAGGGGGGCTGGGTGTCCCCCCTCGCAGTTTGGATGCACAGACCAAACTGTCCTACATGCACCACTTGAAAGACTCAGCAGCATTCATTCAGGAACTGGGGGAGCTTTGACACAGCTCCATCTCAAAGCATGAACCCCATCTACCAAAACATGATCCCTCTGCAGCATGGCTGTCGTTTGGCCTCTGACCTGGGGCAGAAGGTAAGGCTGCGTCCTCCTCCTGCAGCCAGATCACCACCAGCACATCTCATCTTCTGCTGGGACACCAAGCACCAAGGGCTCCCCCCCCCCCCAGCCTGGTCATCAGGCCTTTCATCCCAGCCCTGGCTCAAGCTGGGCTGGCAGGAGACCTATTTTGGCCTTTCTGGCTGCACCACTGCCAGTCACATCTGTCTCTTTACATGCATCTGTCTCCCGTGGCCTCTAGCAGAGCGCACGTACATGTCCTGCAAAATAGAGACTA
>JANZLQ010000001.1:4396728-4419373 GCA_026212715.1 Elanus axillaris
CCGTGGCGGGACACGGGGGACGGTGCTACACCCCCCCCCCACAAACACCCACACACACCCCCCCCCCGGGGGCCACGGCAGCGAGTCCCGCACGGCGGGGAGGGCTTTTTCTGCAGCAGCCCCTTGGGAACGGGTTTCCCAGGGAGCGTGGCTCCCGGGCTGCGGGGCCAGGCTGTCCCGCTGGTGTGTGCCTGGCCCTGGAGCCTCCTCTCACCTGCTCCAGGAGAAGACAGCACCCATTTCCCAGGGGTAGCGAGGAGGAAAAAAAAAAAAAGGGGGGGGGGCTGTAGATAGATAGATGCTTTATTTTCTGCTCTATGCAATAAAGTGTGATTATAAAGAATATAACAGGGAGCACAGCTTGAATTCCAATTGGTGGAGAGCCTGTTGTTAACCATCAGGGAACTATTTATTCTCTAGCCTTACTGATGCTCCTTGGTCAATAATGATAAGGGGAGGGGGGGGGGGGAAGGAGAAGAAGTTGAAGCCATTATAAAGAAGCAATCACATTACAGAGAAGCGGCAGCAACAGCCCCCTCAGAATCTATGATTCCCTTAGGTCATGTCTGGTGTGCTCAGACCACTGGCCACTGTCAGTATTTACCCTGCATCATTAACCCACCAAACAGTTTTTTTTCTTGCCAGAAATGACTGATTTCTCAAGCCTGATGGCAATCATCATTCGGGAGACAGAGCAGTGCCCCCCTGCTGCTGAACTATCTCCAGTGATATTTAATAAATAAATAAAATAGCTGGATGGTTGACCAGCTCCTCAGGAAAGGGAAAAAAAAAAAACGCATCTATTCTCTGTGATTAAATATTCGCTACTCCCTAATTCTGGCATATACTCATCCATACAGACATGTAGCATGCATGCAGGCTTGCCCTAAGCCCTGATGAACTCACAAAACGTTATTATCCATTGTTTGCACTGCTGTTACGTCTCAGAACCGGGACTGTATTGTGTGAGGTGCTGTACAGACAAAGGACCAAAGACGGTCCCTGTCCCAAACAGCTAGCTGATGCACTCCAAGACTCTGCTCTTTTTTGCATTACTGAATTCCACATGAGTTTTGCCAATGTTTCAAATAGGATCAGAGTCACACCAGGCCAGCTTTAGAAACTTCTGGCATCCAAACTGGATGCCAGATCAAAAAACCCAAACGCAGCACAGAAACCTAAGCTCAGAGTTTGTTTCCTTTGCTCAGCCACAGGGGACGTGGTTGTAGTTGAAGGTTTTGGTTAACTCCTCCTTTACTCCTCGCTGGCATCACTCCATCACAGGGGCTCCACAAGCCACACAGGGCTGCACACAGATCCGAATACCCAGCACAGACTATTTATGTCATGTTACGATGCACAACCCATGCAAAAAAGCGAGCTTCCGTGTCGTGAAACAGCACTTCACGCCACTCGCTGCTGTATTCCCAACCCCAAAATGGTTCTCAAAAGTTTTCCTGACTCTGCCTTAGGCCTATTTCCCCAAACGAGATTATCCCTCGCTGCCTGCATCACAATCATCTTAAATCATGGCCAGTAAAGAAGTGGGAGGGTGGGGCACTGTTGTTTTTATCGTTGTCATGGGTTTCCCATAACACAAAAATCTGACCCTCCTTGCCATGAACAACCTCAGCTCCGGGAAATCCAGGTTTTCTGACAGCTTTGCCACTTGCCATGTGCATTCAGGGAAAAATCCTAGAAGCACAGTAATGAGTGAGGGGCGAGAGAGCAGGAGGCCACGGGGAATGCAGCTGTGGCAGAGGATGGGCTTTCTGGGGGCAGAGCCTGCACGCTAGATCACAGAGCGGACAGAGCACAATGGAGAAAGCAAACATGGGGCGTACAAGGAGAATCACAGTCACCTCAAAGGAAACAGCAACATTTTCTTATGGAAGGGTCATGGGTTCCTTATTCCCATGGTCTTGCATCTCCCCTCCTCCGTTTTCTCTGTTACCTGCTGCAGCCATGACTGGCATTTCCAAAGGACTGTCCCAGCTTTAAATTTTAATGTGGATGAAGCAGTAAGGCCTTGGCCATAAAAAAAAAAATTGCATTTTATACATTTCAAAAATACACATTTTTCTCAGTGAAGACAAAAGGTCTGAGGGAGCGGAAAGCACATGTCCTTGGGCTCTCCAGATACCTAGTTCTGAAAGTCTCATTCTGAGACAGCTCCAGTCTCCTTTACATTTCTTTGAAGATTCTGCCTTCAGCCTGCAGAGCAGGTTCCTTCTTTCAGTTTTCTGGTTTGGGGAGCTAAGTTACTCTGTTACCAAAGAGAGGAGAAAATTTCCAGGGTTCTGGAGACATGGCACTTCTTTACGTCTTTCAACAAAGCAAGACAACTGACAAAACAGGGCATCTTTTTGCTCAAAACCAAGTGACAGGCTAAGGTTCCTTCAAGTAAACACTGAAACATTATTGGCAACTTAGAAAGCATTATTCACTTGATCATCGTTATTTACACAAATGTACCCAAATGTAATGCTGCCTCTCGGGATGTTTTGAGCTGTAGAAATGTCTCTAAACTGTGACTAATTTTAAGAGTAACCCTGAGTGAAGCTGCTGTTGTAAAGCAGCTCAGGAAAGTGCCTCCCCAACCAGAACAAGGATCAGCCTGCTTTAAGGGCAGTCATTAAATTAATCTCCTTTAATAGGCAAGATGAAAATCAAGATCTAGAAGAATAAGCAGGAGAAGGGAGGGACATTGTTTCTTGCTGCCAGCAATAAGCAACTCCTATTGACGCTGTTGGCAGTTATTCACACTTGGCAGAAAAGGAATTGGGGACCATAACCCTGGATAAAAGCTTGACTTGTAGACTTGGTACAACTAAAACCGAATTCTTTTGCGGAAGCCAAGAAATGAGGTTCATTATAGCTTAGAAGAAACATTAGAGTCGCTGCTTAGGGAGAAAGCCATGTTTCTTCCCCTGTACAGGGATGCCTGTCTTTTTGCTATGTGATGCCTTCTGTAAGTGCTTTTGGGGGCAGGGGTATAAATCATAATAAAGCCGTGGCATGGCATATAAATCATAATAAAGAATAATGATACGTAATAAGGATGAATAATATTAAGAGAATTGTGCGTGAGACAGAGCAAGAGCCTGCACACATACATACGCACAACTGTACAGATAGAAAAGGTGGTTGTTACTGTTTTTCGAAGTGAACATTTCTTTTTCTTAGTGGATATTTTGCTGTCAACACATTGACCCCAGCCTCCTTTCACCACTTTCTTTTTCTACTTTCCCTGCCCTGCTGCACATGGAAGGCCCGTGAATAAACATGTGCAGGTATTATACTGCTCAGAGGGTCATGAACTGACATTACAGTGGGAGTTTAAAAACACCCAGCTCCCACAGGTCCTGTGTCTGTCTGTACACAAAGCTTTCCCTCTGCTTTGGGTTGCGTTATGTCGCCTGAACAATTCCAGGAGCAGGTATTATGCTGACCACAACACACAACTGTCCCTTTCCACTGATGCTTCCAAACAACAGGATAATTCTCTGTCTACGCTCCACACTACTACTACAGAGAACGGTGCCTTGAAGAGCCACAGAGATCCTAACCTGCTGGAGGGCTGCTTGGCTGTTTAGGGAAGATACGGTTCCCTGAAGGCTAGAAGAAACTGCAGGAGATTTTTCTGTTACTTCACCCTTTCTGAGCCATTGTAATGAAGGGAACTCAAAAAGCTGCCACCCGGATAGCTCTAAATATCCAACCTCATGCTGCTGAGGAAAGAGAACTGGAGAAGAGAAGCACAAATGGCGAGAAAAAAGACCTCAAAGAACACTTAGCAGTTGTAGCAAGAAAACAGAACGGAAAAAATCCTCAGTGTCCAGCAGGATGCCCCATTCTTCATGTAAAACCAATGCATTTACACATAAAAGAGACAGAAAGACAGGCCCATGGCTGTCTGCTAGGGTAGAAGCGAGGAAGCAAGGATGAATAGGTAAAAGACACAAAGAGAGAGGTACTGGGAGGTGGGAGAGTTTAGATGTAGGTAGGAGTCTCCTTTTCTGACCTGTCTAAAGCACCTGCCAGACTGTTGGAGCCATTCAGGAAGCCACGAGAACAACAGACAGTAGCATTTTAACTAGTTTTAATACCATGCAGAGTTTTGATATACTTCCCAAATCCCAGGATTTATTAAGCACGGCTCTGCTGCTTCCACTTCTAAAGCTGAAAGTGTTAAAGGAAGAGGTTCCTGGTTTTATCTCCTTTGTTTTGTGGTACCTTTTTAATCTGAAACTGAATTTAGGAGAGGCCATGCTGATGGTTCTACCACCTGATTTATGCATTTTGGGGGGGGCTTCTCACCCTTTTTTCATGCTGGCTGCACAAAAGTAACAAAGCAAGCTGTCCTTTCAGACAAGGGGAATCCTCTGCCCCCACACCCTGCCCAGCCTCTGGCACTCCCGAGAACCATCGGTAACCTCTGTGCATTGCTGTGTCATTTTTTAACTGCATTTAAAACCAAAGGTGGGTAGAACTGGTTTGGTGAAAGTCTGTAAAAGTCTGTAATTACAACAATATGAATGAGCCTTGTAAAAAGTGGGAGAAACCTGACACAAAGGAGAAACTGGGAAGCCAGGCCCCCCACTACAGGAAATCCAAACACAACACTACAACCCGTAGGCATCCGCTAACACACCCTGAGAAGCAGATAAAAATGGCATCACGAGAGGGTCTCCACCTGGAAAACATCCCTGCGTGCTTATCTGCAACTGCAAATTCAGGCTCAGGAGCTGGGCCAGAGTAATCACAATTTTAATATGAATTTAGTGTAGGTGAGAAGGCCTAGACTGGTCGGGCTAGAGAACCTTGGGCCTCTTCTGAATTCTCAGAGTTGGGGGAGAAAAATGGCAAACTTACGCCTACCACTGTCCTGCCTTCAGGGTGCCGTCACTCAGGTGTACAGCTCAGCTGTAGGGGAACAGGGAAGCTTGCCACCTATCACGCAAGTCTTCACCTCTCTAATGAGGCAGATGATAGACGTGTAAGTTCTAATTTCAAATTCTGCTGTACTGCAGAACTGGATCAGTGATCCAGTTTTGCTCTATACAGGTAAGTTGGTCAATTTGCAGAGAAGGAGAGAAGTATGTGTTTGAGATCTTCAGGGCTAGATGCTAAGATCAGACTAAAAAGTAAATGTCCTAGTGCTTAAACAGCACAGCAATCTAACTTCCTTTCCGTGTCCTCCTCCCTTACAAGCAGATTTGGACTTCTCAGCTCCTTGCGGATTAGCCTAAAGGTTTTTTTGTGTTTGGGTCAACTGATTCTCCACAAGAGCTTGACTAGAAAAACCCAGGGATAACTAGAATGCTAAAGTGTCTGATTAGCCAAAGGAAACAGGGTGGATGGGTGGCTATAACTTTACAGAGCTGACTAAATTTGGGCTACTGGTCAAGATACATCCAAAATTTACTGGCTGAGTTAGCCAGTTCCATTTCAGGTATGATGAAACAGACTTCCCAGTCACTGAATATTAGCAACAGAAACAGTACAGGGAAAGATTGCTTAGCCAGTTAAATGTGTATTTAAAACGCTGATAGCCCACACTGAGATCCAAGAAAAAAAATGTATTTATCATTGTTATTAACAATAATAGAAATAAAACCAGTTTTAATAGCAAGCAGGGTTTGATGCATTTCCCAAATACAAGGATTTATTAGTTTAAAGCCTGTGTATTTATTTGTTGCTCCCTCCCCAGTCCTGCCCCCCCCTTCCAACTGTCTTGAATTTTTAATGCACACTGTTTCTAATGTCAGCCGTTTTTCTTGTAAAGGTTTTTTGACATAACTTTATATTGCTACATCCTTTTGTTGTTGCCATTCCCCATCCTTGTTAGAGACTCCACTCCCCTAATGAAGCTCGTCTCCTGCCAGGATAATAAAAGAAAATAGATACAGAGCTGAAGTGAGCCAGTGAGAGGTGTGTGCATGTGTGTGCGTCTGATTAGAAATAAGGGTGACACAAAATAAGTGCAATAACAGCCTGTTCTCTAGGGACTCCCAAGGCTGTCCCCAAGATCTGCAGCTTCTATATACGGCTCTGTGTGCGTGTGCGCGCATGCTTCCATATGGATGTATACACACACCCCGTTTGTACAGATCTATACGCACATAGTTCATATGGATCTAATTTTATATACACACACTGACAGTGTGGAAGGACATGTTCAGGAGATGTTTACTGCAGGTGCTAGAAGTAGGGGACATTTTGCCAAATTAAAAAAACCACCAGGACTCAAAGTAGTGCAGTGACTTCCTAGTAGCTAAATTTTGGGTGTGTCCTTTTAGTGTTTCACAGTAACAAGTTGCTGATTAAGTCTGTTCAGTATCTGTTGTCTTTCCTTTCTTCTCTCTTCCCGCCCCCCCCACATCCTCATGGGTGTCTAATAAATGAGAAGGCACCTTACTCCTGTTGCCATTCAAAAGAACAAAGAGAACTATTTTCACAGCCCAGGAAATGACAAAGATCTCTGCTATCCTGCATGTAACACCCCCTTCTCCTTCCCAGCACTGAACTTCCAGAAGCACGGATCTGTTAGTGGCATGTACACAATGGCATCTTCTGAGCAGTAACAGCCGCTGCAAAAAATGTACTGTAGCCTGGAGAAGAGCCCCATCAACTCTCCTTAATGCCTTCCAGCCTTAGGAACAGCCTCTTGTGCTCCTTAGGGGCAGTTCATGGTCTCTCTATAAGCTACGAAAAAAAATCACCAAACTCTACAATCCTTCTTTCTCTTCTGTCCATTGAGAATAAGAAACTTAATGTTTCTACAACTTTCCTCAGACTTCTAACTACCTCTATAGGTCCTTGATAACTATGTGTCACAATTTCAATGTGATGGAGGTAGTCAGTGATTACACTTGTATTACAGCCTGATAAAGAAGAGAGAACTTAAATAAGGCTCCTGGGGACACAGAACAAGGAATTGGCAGTCAGGGAAAGACCTGAGTTGTTGTGACACCCAGGTCCTCCTCTTTCTGATACACAACATCTTCTCAATGTTAATGCATGCTAAAGGCTATGCAAGACCTCTGTGGCTAATGTCACGTATCAGAAGAAACCTCCTAACTACTCTGAGAAGCTCAATCACTATGGGTCAGTGTTAATTAGCCCAGACCTGTAACACTTCTAAAAAAGGAAAAGAAATGTTAAAAGGCAATGAAACGCAAAGCCAGCCCCTTAAAAAAAGATCAACTGCCATTTCAATTTATCCTGCATTCTATACTCCTGCCTGGTGCAGAATGCCAGCAATATTATTCTTCTGTTTCCACAATGGTGCTTCAAACAGATGCTTTTCAATGTTGAAGGTGCGGAATGTGTATACTCTGCCTGCTGCTGTTAAGATGCAGAGAGCCAACTGTCTCCCCAAAGGTAGTGGGAATCAGGCTTGCATGTTTCAGCTGAAAACTCCAATTTTCTAGCCCAACAATTGCTGGGATGCAGCCATACTGTTAGCACAGGGAAACAACTAGGTCTGGTACTTCAGAAATAACAGAACTAACAGAAAGAGCAAACCAGTTTCAGCACACAGGATGCCGCCTCTCCTCTCCGAAATGGTTTAGACACTTTGCAGCACAAGTCTTATTTAGACTGTCTGTAACAACAGTGATGATGGGGGCTGGCTATTGGTCCCTCTCCTTCCCAAAATAGACAGCACATAGTGAAAAGCAGTAATTGGTGAACCATAGTTCCTCTATAGGAAATGCCTCTTCAAAAGTCGTTTGCTATTAGTCAGAAATTCTGGAAAGGGTCCAGCAATGCACATATATGTACCCTGAGCCCAAGCACACTTACAGATTACAAGTCTTACTGTATGCTTCAGAAAACCACATACCTGTTAGATACATGTGCAACAATACTATCTGTGGTGCTAGTTTAATGCATAGTCCAACAGGCACAAAGAGGACTTGGTCTCTAGTTGAAATAAGGAGTCGAAGAATCTGTTTTGACAGAAACTGTTGTTTCCAGCGGGATATCCAGCTTTTCAGCACATTAGACACATTAACATGAGGAGAACCTCTACCTATTTGTGGCTTTCAACATCCAAAATATTTACAGCTATCTGCAGCTCTACTCGGTCATCTGTAGCAGTGCCACATACGTTAGAACTCAAGGAAGCGCTGTCTATTTCTTCCTATCAGACCAATTCTAAAATTAAAAAACCAGAGCCATTATGTCTGGGTTTGGTTTACACACTAACTCTCCACTGAAAAGCTTAATTGAAATTTCAGGTGGAAATTAATCTAGTCACCTCTTGTTCCCTAATGGATTTTGATCTACTTCTCCACACTGCGACAATTTCTGGCATAGTAAGTGATGTCTGTTTTAAAGAAGGCCATAATTATGAAGTCTACAGGGAACTGTAGGTCAAGACAGAGATGTTATGACATAGCTCTTACTAGACCAGAAAAACAGGAATGACTAGGACTACTGACATGCTGCAGGAACAAGGACAGATCAGTAAGGAAAATACTTGCAGCGTGCAAGATCTGGCTCGATTTTGCCATTTTGAAGCTGTATTCTCATAGCTATGCAAAATATCCGACTAATTTTTATAACTAGAACAGCATTCCCTGTCCTCCTTCCAAAATTCTGTCTGGAAGTCCCAGAAGCAGTCTCAAAACAGGAACACAATACCTGCAAACTGATGGGGTAATCTACCAATTTTTTATCATCAGAATCCAGAAAAGCAGACTGGAGTAGAACCAAAGGGCAGCTGAATTTAGGCATGCTTTTAAGGAAAAAAAATATTTGCATGTCTCTGCGTGTCTGGGAGCAAGTATTACAACAAAATGGGTCACCAATGATCAAGGCCCAATATTGACACACAGCCTGAAGATAACCAAGCACTGGGAATGCTGGAGTGCTGTTATTTCTGTAAAAGGACAGGTCACAGTTATATGACGTGTAACCAGTTTTGACAGAGCAGAATAATCGGCAAGATCAATAGACCGCTTTATGAAATAGGGAATCCAGGTTCCAGGATGGATGTGGCTCCTGGAGTAGAAGCATCCCAAAACGGTAAGCTCTTGTCTGATTTTCTCCTTAATTTGCTAATGCCAGATAGGCAACACAAGTTGTCCCTCATACACGGGGTGACACTGCAACTCAAAACATCTCTTTGCAGTCCCAAACTCTGTACCAGCCCCTCATTCCTGCTCTGTAGTATCTGGAGTGCTATTTTGAATCCTAGCCCTCCATCATGCACCCCAGAAGCTACCAAACCATGGTGGGATGTAGGAAGGGTGGTCTGTGGCACCCACAAATGAGTCCAAGACCGTAACACCAGCACATTCTTTTTCTCACATCACCTAAGGCAGCAAGTGCAAGCTCTCTACCCTTTCTCCCTGAATCACAGTTCCCCACGCCACTCTCCTAGTACTTTCATGTGTTTGAGACAGACAGAAGGTCTTCTAGCTTAAAAAATGGAGCCTGGTGAGCGACAAAAAAAGCTGCTGCCTGACATACTATGCCTCTCTCCATGCTACACCATCTCCTCACAGGCATTCACAACATGCACTCACGCAGAATTGCGCCAAAGTGAAGAGGAGCAGTCACAAGTGGGAAGCAGGGGTGTTCTTGGTGCTGTGGGGTAGCAATGAGGAGATCAGACAAGAGGGCATTGAGGTGATGGATGTAGACATGAAGGAACACGTGTGCATGGAAGATTGAGGGCTTTTTTGTCCACAGAAGAATGGTGAAGATGGCAGGAGAGTCAGAGAGAGGTTTGGTTTGTAAGTGGTTCATTCTGGACCATCGAAATCCCCTCCACTATCAAGTCATCAACTTCCAAAGAGCTGTGATTTCTTCCGTAGCATATCTACCTTCCCTATAATTAAATCGCGCGTCTCTGCTGGATCCTGACATGCTCCCCTCTAGCTGAATTACTGGTACACACCGCAGCCCCGGGGAGTCACAATTCCCAGATTATACCAGCTCACAAGAGACCATGATCCAGAAAGTCCCAGGTAGAGCCATGCTTAAAAACTTCCCGGCGGAGGCGTCACACTGAAGAATGGCAGAAACACAAATAGCAGAAGTAAGCATTTGTGGTTGCTGATAACCTCTCAAAAAGGACAAAGTTCACCGAATTGTTGAACCTATTGACAGCCAGGACAAAAATGGCTTGGATGCCGTGATGCTCCTGAAAGCTAAAATGTTACATTGCCTTGGCAGTGGTTACAATCTATAATCCAAACCAATCTATCCATCTAAAATAGATGGCGTGATTCAGTGATGGCTAAATAGATAGGCGTGATTCAGTGCCCCCCCAGGGGGCTTGTGTGTGGCCTCCAGAGCAGGTGAGGTTGTGAGGCATCATTGGTTTACCCCTTTCTGTCTCACGGACACAGCCCTGAACTCAAACTAAGCAGTAAAGCAGCAGACAGTGGCCTCTGGATACTGTGGATCTCACTCTGGGATTGCAATGACCAATGCAGAACAAGTGTCACATTGTAGCCCTGCAACCCCCAGTTAAGAGCACCATTCCACAGTGGCCATTGTTAAGTGCTTTTGTGGAGCTATGAGCCAATGCACGGGAGTCTAACGAGCTTTACCAAAGTGCCTGAACACTCCGGATTTCTTCCCGAAGAAGTGGAAGCCACTTTGGTGCTGAATAATCCAGGTGCTTCCCGAATGCTTCAACAGGCCTAATGGAGAAGCAGGAATGGGAGGCTTATCTACCTGACGTTAATTACACAGACCCAGCACTGTGGCCAGCGTGCCTCAAGCAGAAAGGAACATAAAACCCCTGCCATAGATAGCTGGGTACCCTGCAAATTAATGTCCGATGCATATTCCTTTTTTTGCACCTTACCATCCAAAACCAGGGACAACTGTTCTCAAAGATGGCAGGACTCTAGATCTGCATTCTTCTGCATAATGGAGATATTCAAACGTTAGTACAGACTCAGCTCATCAGTTTTCTTCCTCTCTCTTCCTGACTTTGAGCAGGAACCTTAAAGACATATAACATAAACTCTGGAGAACGGGAGACCTCAAGAGGGTATGAAAATTTTAAGTGGAACCTATCTTGTGCCTAAAGCACATACCTCCTCTTTGTAACAGAACTGCACATTTGACATCTTTCTGGACAGCTTCTAACATACAATCTACTAATGGTGAGAGTAAATCGCAGTAACAGTTGTCCTTTGTGTCTAACACATAGCAAGGTGCATATGTGAGTGTGCTCTTGAAAAGCTTTTTTGACATAAAAGCAAAACATCTACTGAGACCTCTTCCAAATCAAAACCAATATGTCTGTCCCTAGGCAAGTTTTGATCAAGGAGAAGAAAGAGAGTAATGAAAACCACAATGACATTAAGACAAAACTATTGGTTTCACACAAACAGACTCCTGGGTGGCAGTATGAAGCCAAGAAAAGAAAGAATGGGTCTTTCATGGATAGATGGATCACAGAAAGGGAATATGCTACACAACTAGCAGCTCTGAAGGGAAGATGATATTTTTCCCTTTGGCTGTCCTGAATAGACAATGGGGCCAGCAGTGTTATGATCTAAGAAAGACAATGGACACAACAGACAGAGGCACGGCAGCACTGTCTGCAGAGCAATTATTTCAATGGAGAGAATCCATACAAATATTTGGGGGGGGGGAGGGGGGGAATTTCCTGTTGTTGTTTATTTTAATTTAATTCCATCAGGAGGGCAAAAACCAGCCCCTCTGAAAATACCCCATTCACAGAGATGCTAAAGGACACCCAGCAGGTTCACAGTCGCTGCATAACACATCCCAGCCATCCACGATTTTAATGCTTAGGAGGTGCAGGCTGTGCTGTATTAATATGCAAAGTGTGCCTGCCTTCCCAATTAAATGGAAAATGCTATGATTAAAGGCAGTCAGAAGATATTAGATGGATAGTGCTGAACTATGGGCTTTATTTCCTACACATAGAAGCCCCACAGGAGTGCTGATGGAGTACATGCCGGGGAGATTACCAAAGGCGAAACAGAGCTGGGAAAGGAAAAATGCTTGAATACGTAGAAGGGGGAGAAAATGAGGAAGCTGTTTACAGGAGGATTGAATTAACACAGTACCTCATCCTGGTCTCTCAGACATGGGCCCTCTGGGCCACACAAATCTGGAGGGAAACCAAGCACCACTGCTCAGAGAAGCCAAATTCTGGCACATCGTTTTGAGGGAAGAAGGCCTCAGAAGATGAGTGAATCACAGCATGAGGCCCAGAGAGCTTCAGAATTCATAGCTGCACAACCCTGAGGCAAAGCTCAGAGGGGACAGGCCTTTCCTGTGCCCCCTCTGCCTTGATAGCATCAGCACGTTCTCCTCTACCACCTATCTGGGATGGGAGAAGAAAACACAGCGGAGAAGTACAGCATGCTTTACAATTAAACTCATGAAGATAAGAACATAAACCAGGAAACATTAATAACTGATTGTAGAGCTCCCTTTGCCTTGCTGTGAAGGGCTCGCTCTAAATTGCCCACGTAGCTTTAACCCTCCTGGCTCTGCGCTGCGTCTCAGCCCCAGGCCATGGAGCCAGTTCCCCCCACTCACTCTTCCTTCCTGTCTCTGAGCACTGCTGCAGCCTGTCACCGACGCACTCTGTGCCCGTGTTTCATGACTTGCATTTAATTAAAAGAGATGGCAAAGTCAGGTATATTTATGGGGACTTCTAATCCTCACACTTACATTTTCAGTTGCTATGGGTTTCCTTCCAGAGTTCGCTCTTTCTCCCCCACCCCCACCACGTAACATGCACCGGAATAAAGTCTAATAAATTCTGCTACGTAATTGGCTGTATATTTTAGGGGTCCATCTATCCCAGTGCTGTGAAAACAGAGGCCTTCAAAAAATTACTGTAAGGACAGAAAACCCTGGGGGAGGGAGTCCGAAGTGCTTTTTTTGCTCAAATGACTGCTGCTAAATTGTTACGGGTACGAGGCTGGAGTGCTGAGTGGAACAAAGCCAGAGCCAGTGGCATCTGTGATGTCACAGGGCAGCACTTGAGGGAAAGCAGTTGCCAGAAGTTGCACCTTCATCCAAAACCAGGGTTTGCTGTCCTGCTTTGCCTGTCTGAGAGCAATAGAACCACCACAGGGGCTAACCAGAGGGCACTGCCTGCCTGCCGAGTGTGCAGTTGCAGTGAGGTACAGATGCCTGATGTATATTAATGCAATAACTTTAGGTTCTAGTGCTGCCAACGCTCCAAAGACACTGAAAAGCCCGTGATACTCTTTAAATGAGCCTCTGCTACCACAGACTCTCCTAGAAAGGTTGGGAAAAGGTCTCCGCATTTTGAGAAATACAGAACTTTAGCTGCTCTTTGACTTTAGGGAGGAATTCCTTTTAGAAGCAACATGCCTCCAAATGAAGCCACACAAAGGAAAGGACGCACATTACTTCTAGACCATCAGCTTAGCTCCAACATGGGTTGGCAGAGCCACATGTAATGATGGTGCACGTTACTGACTTACGCTCTTAACCGCAGAGCTGGTCGTAACAGGTAGGATGCAAAGTACATCGGAGTTAGCCATGTTTGAGGAAGCCTGCACTGCTGTCTGCTAGAACCCTTTTGGAGATAAAGAGAAAATATTGTTTCAGCACACTGCAGGAGTATGAAATACTTTTTTTTTTTTTTGGTCATGTGCATTATCTAATGGACTAACACATACAAGTGAGGAGTGTTAAAAAGGTGACATTTATGGAAATGAAAGCACTAATGATACATGAATATTGGGTGCTGTATTTGAGGAGGCAGCTCCACTCAAAATATTAGAAATACTGCTAGCAGCTCCAGATCATCACAGGACTCTCCTCTACCAGGACCTGTAAAGGGGAAATGTGCCTACACAAAAAATTATCTGACCTGTTCTACCAGCGTTTAGGATGACACACCTCTACTGACGACAACAGGAATTGTCCATAGGCAATGACAGCACTCACAGATGGGCCTGCTGCACCACGCTTAACATGTTCAGCACTTAGCAGGATTTACTGGTTGTAATCTTTCTTCACGCAAGGAAACCCTTCCGCGTGAGTACCCACACCTGGTATCAGCATAGCAAAGTCTCCCCTCATATCCAAATTCCCACCGACCTGCAGAAATTTCAAATCCCCCATTCGCTGCTGAAACCAAATAAAACACTGCAAAACAAGAGGGAGGGAGAAATTAGATTTCCTCTGGGTTGCTCATGTAAGTAAAAGAAGAAAAAGACGTAAGAAAAGAGGAAGGAATTCTAGGAAGTTGGCACGTATGTGCCCACTCCGAAAACACAGAGAATTAAGGCCAAAACTGTATGTCTGAAAGCCACTGCACAAACTCTTCTATTTTTCTGTCATTTCTCCACAATGTTAGCAGAAGCTAAGAACCCTTAATTAATAATTTTCCACATTCTAAGTTTATGTCCAGTGTTAATGCTATTTAAACATCACCTTATTTTTTTTCTTCTCTCTCCTGTGAATTTCATGCTGGGTTTCTTATTTCCCTCAATTTTTTAAAGAATAGTTTATTAAGAAAAGCTGGCTGTACCTCCACTCCGTCTGCTGGAACTGCACTGACAAATAAAAAACCCACCTCACAGGAGACGGTTTTATTCTGTTGATCGGAAGTCTGCCAGCCCAATTTATGATTGGACATAAGATCTCCAAATCTGAATTTATGGGTTGTAGTATAACGACAGGTCAATGAGATTAAAAGTATGTTCATGAGAGAGCTGTAAGGCAATTTGAGTTTCATGGTTCTGTGGTGATTGGGCATTCAGTCTAAGAAAACCTGCGTTAATAAAACACTTGCAGTCCCCGGGAACAATCTGCACATTATTCATTATTGCAGCCTGGCTGCGGTCGCCTTCACCAACACCCCCTCACCATAAAAAAAGAGAGAGAGAGAGGGAAAGCAACTCTCCCCCTCCTCCCTATTCAGATGAAGCCATCAGGGAGATAGTGCCATTGATAACGGATGGGCTGAATTAACAATAGAAACACTTTTCGTCCTTATCATATGGTTCACATAATCAAAACGGGGGGTGGGGGGGGGGAATGGGAAGGGAGAAGAAAAGTCTGAGCCTCACATATGGGTCTACCCCACCAACTGAAAAATACATGGACTAAACACACAGACCAGCAGCTTCTAATCGCATACGGAGTAACTCCCCTGCCTTCAAGGAACCCTGTTTCTTGAAGAAATACCACCCTACAAACCTTAAACACAGGGCTTAAATGAGTCTTAGCCAGGTCACGCAGGCTTGCATAGGTCATCTGAATCAGAGCAAACCCACGTAAATTATAGACATGGGCCTCGCGGCTGCACTTGCGTCTAGGACCAACAAGCCTTGCTGTTCAGAATACAGGCTTGGGCTTCAAAACAGGCTGGTTTGGCCCACAGGTTGGATGCGGCAAGTCCTGCAAACTTTAGGTTCAAATTCAAGTATCTCCCAGGGCTGGAACCCAGACCAAGATTTAGGTTCAGTACGTTACCATGATCACTTTCAAGCGAAGCTCAGATCTTGATCCAAAGTTACCTGTGGGCTTGAAGTTGTTTGCTTCTACCCACTCCAGTTCACTCTGTGTCTCCCTGCAAATAAATACTAGTTCAAGCCCAAATTAAATTCCTCATCTTGCTTTGGCATCGCACCCAAACTCCTACCTACTCCTACCTAACACAGGAACACTGCCACCCTTCAGATTACACGAAGCACCACATAAACAGAAGGGAACCTGCAGCACTTCCAAAAGTCATCATCTTTCCTCTTTAAGAGGTTTCATTCTTCATCAATGCTTCTTTTCATCATCGTAATAAAGATTTTAATTCAAGAAAGATCACGGGGTGTAATCATTTGGTGGTAGGGAAAATGTTCCGTCCTTTGTTTCCACGTGGACACTGTCTAAATACACCAAACTCCTCACGCTCCTTTCCCCATGTAAGTACAAGGCCAAAATTCACCGTGGCCTGATTTAAGAAGGGCTGGGAAACCACAGCTCTAGTATACTTCAGGAATTGCTGTAGGTGCCCAGCACTTCTGAATATTAAGCACAAATGCTGAAAAACTAGAGCAGAAACATATGGAATGCAACACCAGCAGCCCTGAGGACAAAGGAAGGACATGAAGAAAGGAGCCTGAAAAGGGACAGGGCCAAGAGGAGATGATGGGGAGCTGTTATTTTTCTGTACTTTTTCATAAATAAAGGTTCATTATGCTGCTGTTTGACTATTCCAATCACTATGCAATGGAGTCCCAAATCAGAGATCCCTGTGTACCTACAGAGCTGTTACTGCTGAAGGGGCCAGAAAATGTTTGTTGAGCAAACCCGTCTATGATAGGCAATGCGAAACCAGGATGTTCCTGTTTCATCGTTGTTTAATCTGTTCTGTTGTCAGGCAGGGCACTGGGCCAGTAAAAGTTCCCACTGCCTCAGCTTCAGGGGTGGACTGGCTTCAGAATTTATACAAATAAAAGAAGAAACGAAAAGCGCCGGCAGCACCAATCTGATTACAGAGTCATTTATTTTCTGGTCGTTAATAATTTGTGCAATAAAAGATTGCGTGCCTTTCTGAGTTAGTAGGAGTTATTGGCACAAATTTCCCTCCACGCTGGTGTGAGTCTGTGCTTGGAACATAAATTATTAGTTTCTTATCGCACTCCTCCTCATTTTTCATGCTGCCACAGCTAGATCGCCAGAAGCCAACCCCTCAGTCTCGGTCTTATTTTATGTTGCATGAGAAAGGCAGCAAAGATGGCTATTCCATCTTTAATTACACAAACTCACTTTTGCATTGCCTCTCCCCCAATCTTCCTCCCCACCTGAATACTGGCAGGTGTGTGCACTGTATTGTGTCTGAGTGCATGCCACCGTCTGTGGAGATACGCGGGTACTCTGCCATTTGCCAGCTACATTTCTAATGAAAGCACTGTTCTTTGACAACACTCAGAGTAAGGAAATGACAGGCTTCCACCATCCTGCCAGCTTCTATCAGGTATCTGTTCGGAATACTAGCAAGAAAGTTGCATGCGTGCATCTCGGTGTGAGGATAAGAGGAGACTGGAATTCATGCCACCCCTGAAAGAGTAGGAGGGAAGTACTGCCACAGAATCGGGTCGTATATAAGATGGCTATATCTCTAGTTCCAGGTTAAGTTTAAGTCTTGGATGTAGCTACAAAAAGCTTGGGCTTTCTCTTCCTATAGCATTAAGCAGGTGAATGGTAAGAACACCTCAATGCTCCTCTGTAAAATGGATGCTTTAATCACATTTCCAAAGTATTTGAAGTTCAGCAGGGGAAATACACTAAGGATTAAAACTCATTTAAAAGCTATCAAAACATCCTTCTTGTTTCTCTGACACACAGAGCTGAAATGCTCTTTAGTGATGCTGATTGTTTTGTTAAATACAGCGGTTCACGTATAAACCACACCAGAATTCTTGGACTTTCCCATATGTTAGCCTCATGGTCGTCTCCATTCAACATGTCTCTTTCAGTTGTGTCCCAGGAACATTTGCACCAACATCTGCTTAACTTCAAAAGAAGTACTGACAGATTCAGACGACAGAGCGTGTCTGGCATCTGCAAACGTACTTGCCAAGGGCTGTGCAAGCCATGAGCTCCTACAGATAAGTGAAGTCAGGAGATACAAGAGTAGGTTTGCCTTCTCTTCATTGAAGGACAACTACCCACCGATTGAGAGCACTTTTCTATGCAGGAGCCATTCCCAGCAGTCTTTGGATCCACGTTCTCTTACTCTTTCCTCACACGCTCCACTGGCAACTCTAGTCACTCCTCTGGTCACAGCCAAAGCCCACTACTCTCCCTCCCAGATTCCTGAAACGCTGAATACTTGGCTGCATAAACCAGGCTGTGGCAGGCCAAGAGTGACTGTGCACACTGGAGGAGTCTATTACAAAGGGTATACGTGCAACAAGCTCCAGTGGAGCCACAGGTTGGAGATCACGGGGCGTTTTATTCAGCTTTACAGAACGCTTTCTCCTGCCAGTATGGCTAAGCACAAGCAGCCCTACTGAGGTCTGATGTTGTCTATCAATAACAGAATGATGCTTAGGGCACCCCAGTGTATGTACGTTACAAGGGACACATGTTCCTCCATTCCAAGAGGATTTATAAAGGGGTCTTGGGCAGGCATAGCACACACGTAAGGGTGTACTGTCAGTTCAAGAATGATTGACGGCTCAGTGCTGGGCATGTCTCTAGTGATTATACTGCATTGGTGAGTCGCTGATCATTTCAAAATGATGCTTATGTCTACAGGGTAACATCCAACACATCCACGGTTCCAAACGTCCACCCTGAATTCTTATGATCTGCTGAAGGAGCATCACTAGGGCTCTGTTTCACTGGGTTAATTTCTGTCAGAATCAGAGCAGCCTTTCCCCCCACAGTACAGCTAAAAACCTCACTAGCCACCAGCATGTAATAGAGCTGCAGGGAAGCACATCATCCTCATCAATTGTAGCAGGATGTCCACCCCACAGTAGTTTAGGAAGCCCATGTGCTGCAGAACATCCCCCAGACTGCTATCAAAGTGAAGTATTGCTCACACCAAAACCCCAGCCCACCTACCGCTATCTCACCGAGTACCTATGTTAGAACACCCTGCTCAGCCCCACCCAGGAAAAGAGTGAGTCTATGTTGAAAATGTTAACACAGGAGGGACTATAGCTGCAGTCACAGCTGTAATAAGCATATTTAAAACAATAAATGAATGTAACCAAAGTATTTGCATGATCACTTATCAGATCTGTCCTTGAAAATATTCAAAGACAGGAACACCAGCATCACAGAACTCCTTCAGAACAAAAACTTATAGATCACAGTAGCAACCTCTCCGGTCTATCACAAATTACACTAACAAACAGAAAAGGGAATCTTTACATTAGCAAAAGCAATAATTTTGCACTGTGCTTGTGCTCCTGGTTACTGGACACAAATCCTGGCCTTTTCCCTGATTCTCTCACTACCAGATTCACATATCCCATGCTGTTTACCCTCACGACTCTGATTTCTTCCTAGCTTGCTCCCAGTTTGGACTCTCCAGTTTAAAGCTGCAGAGTAGGCTAGAAAAAGCCATCTAGTTCCTTTTGAAATCAAGGACTGAGATCATGACACTGAAAAAAAAAAAAAAAAGAGCGAGCAGAAGGTTACTTGGCTGCAGAAAGATCCAGAAGTAAGGATGAAAGTGAGCCACCGGGTTCAAATCCAGATCAGCTGAGAGGGTACCTGAAATCAGGGCTTCTGATTCATTCATTTAGAAGGGAGGCCGACTGTCCCTTCAGGACCTAGGGACCCAAACTCCTGGGAAATTTATTTTAAGTCCTTGGGACAGGCAAATTTCTATCCTTGGAGAGAAAAATACTGGAAAAAAACCGCTTAATGGACATCTCCTTAGGCTTTCGCCAGGCCCCCAGATTGTCTTACAACATTTGGTGCATTAGAGGACAGTTCCCGAGTGCTCCAGCAAGCACATCTTCACTCTTGCTGTGATCAAACAGTTTTAAGATATTTATCACTCCTTCTTCTACTTCCCAAGAGAACTCCCTTTATCACAACCTATACCAAATTTGTTTTGCTGCCATCAACACCTGCCAAGGCCACGCTTCTGTAAAATAAGTTGGCAGCATGCCACAGGCAGGACTTGTCATAATACTGAAATACCATCTCCATGCTGCCTCTTGGAGGACGCACACCTGGTGACATTTCCACGCCCTCCCCAAATCATTAGTCACATGCCTCACCGAGACAGCTGGCCAAACACCAGCTCTCACGCAAAAGATGAAACCGAACCGCAAAAGTGGTTAAAATTTCTGGTGAAGCAATGACAAGACGTTGAGGGGAGGTTACAGTGGCACTTGTCCAGCAAAGTTTCTGTGGGTTTAAAAGCAGCAGACAGATATCTCAAGAAATTCCTCGACAGCCAACATGGAACTGGACTTCAACATCCAGTTAAAGGTTAAAAGCAGGCTGACAGTTCTTCAGCTGCGTAGTCTGGTTGCAAACCATTCCCAAACAAGTCCCTGGAAATCCGGTCTGTATCATTTGCTCAAACCTCGCCAGCTTAATCTGAATAATAACAGAGAAATGGTCCCTACAAGGCTAAATGCTGTCAGTACAGGACCAGCCAGGAAGATAAATTAAGCAGCACGCGTGGCCTTTAAAAGAAACAGTGCATTTCCTATTTTCACATCTGGAAATCTCAATGCTGTAGTAGCAACACTGGCAGGAGTTCCTCAGTCACTCTCTTCCTAAGAGAAACTTCAGCACTTCAAGCAAATGTCGTTCTCCAGATCCCTTTCTTTTCTTTTTTCCCCATAGCCAGCATGCCACTGATTTAATTCATGATGCTTCTTTGCACAGCAATAGCAACCATCATCTGAAGTTCATGAAACACTTGGCAAACAGTCCTGCCTCAGCTTTCTGGTAGTACTGTGGGGAACCAGGGAAGCACCAACCATGGGCAAGTATTAGTATGATTTCTGATGTGCATGGCAGTAATGTCAAAAAAGCCCCATGCTTTAGGAGCAGTGCCCCAAAGTACTACAAACCTCATAAAAACATTTTGCTATTCTATATTCTTGAATATTTCAATATGTAATTGAATTTCCAAATCCATTTCTTAAATCTATGCTGCTTTTGCTTTTACTTCACCGTGTTCAACCCGATGGATATTTGCTGCCTCGTGATTCTGTGCACAAAGATTCAGAGAAATCAGCTTATTACCCTCACCTCCTCTGTGGAAAAATGAAGGGACAGGGCAAGCATTTGACATTTCATAATCAAGAGAGAGGAACAGGAGACAACTCTGTTTCCTTAACACAGGCAGCCCCACATAACCAGACTGTTCTAAAATGGACCGTGCATGTTACTTACTACCTACTAAGCATAAAATAATTCAGTTCTCTTCCTTACAAATAATGACACTTGACTGTAGTATTTCTAGAAGGGGGACCTGTTTCCTCCCATTTCTCCCACCCTTCCCGGTCTGAGCTTTGAACGTATCTCCTGAAAAATCTGCCACTGTGCAGGCACAAGCTGTATTGCACTTAATGAGGCACTTCAGGTTCAATGAGGTCCTTCATCTTCTCAGTTCTAGCTCTGTGCTTCTCCCTTCCGGGCATCTAAGTTGGCTCCTGCACGATCTTCATTATGGTATTTCTTTTTCCTTAAGTTATAGCTCCATGGTTCCTTTCCCTCCTGCCTGAGGCAAGAGGCTAAGGGGTTACAACTCCCTGGTTCTGTTTCCAGATCTGTCACCGAGCTATTGTGACCTTGACAACAAGCCAGGAAGGTGGCATTTTTCAAACTTGAGTGCCTAAATCTAGGCACCTGACACAACCTTATTTACTGAGATGATAAGCATCCGTAGCTCTCATTAAAAAGGAGCAGTAATTATGACAGTATCCAGCGTCTCATACTTCTGACTCCCCTCCCACTTTCACATTTCATTAATCCCAAATCAGCATCTCCCCTTACTTTAATAGCCAAAGATAATGCAAGCATTACCTTCAAGCCCACTATAACCTATACTCCTATAGTTCTTCTGGAAGCTACACTCTACTGTCAGCAAAACCTTCACATGTATGCCTAAAAGGTTAAACAAGAACCATAGGTATGTGTTTCTGATATCGAGCAATGCATTGACCCACCTTCCGTAATCCTTTCACCATACACCACCACAGCAGGAAATAGAAGCTTCTTTAATTTTCCTCCTTGGGATCCACAGTACTTTTAACATTCTCAGTACTCTAGCCAGAAAAAATAACATACATGCTTGGACTGTGGACTGTTGCATGTATTTATAAAAATTTACACAGCTCAGTTTTTAACTGATCTCACAATAGGTCCATAAAGCATGAAAACTGAACCTTCCAACCGAGTACTTTACATGCACGCCCTTCCTACAGACCTGTAAATCCCTCATAAAAGGCTCTCTTCTAATCTGTGTGGCAACTGTACACTTTTTTAAAGAAAAAAGTACCAAAAAAAAAAAAAGTGCTGTAGATGCGAAACGTTTCAGGGTGTCTATTGGGTACTGCGTGTGAATCGACAGGGAGACAGAACAATACTTTATTATACAGCACATGTATGGTTCTACATCAGATGGACTTTGTGAGTAATCTGATTACCTCTTCTATGAAATCAAAATAGCTAGGGAGAGAGGTTTTACCCTAATCCTCGCGCCATCTCTGGGAACGGTTTCTCGTGCAGAATCACTTAACAATGGCAATGGGAATTAGGGGAAGGCTTTCCTCTTCTCCGCCGGTTACCTCCTCCATTAGCAGCAATCGGGCAGCTCCCGCCGGGCGCCGAGCCGCGGGGCTGCCGGGCAGCCTCGGCACCGGGGTCACCCGCGGCACCGTCCGGGAGCACCAGCCTGCCCCGCTCCGGCGGGATGGGATGGGGAGAGAGAAAAGCGGGAGGAAAGAAGCAGCACAGCGGGACGCGGGGCCCGGTTCGGCTGGGCTGGGCTCCGCCAGCGCTGCCTGCGGCCGGCCCGGGCTGGCGCCGCCCGGCCGCCCCCCCCCGCCCGCTCCCCGGGGCGCCGCCGCCGCGGTCGGAGTCGGCCTGGCAGCGGAGCCGAGACGGCGATGAGCCGCCGACACGTTTCAATTAGCGCGGCGGCCCCGGCCGCTGCCTCCCCCCC
>JANZLQ010000001.1:4419412-4442921 GCA_026212715.1 Elanus axillaris
GCCCGCCCGCCTACGCGCTCCCCGGGCGGCCGGGGCCAGGCAGCCAGCGGCGCGGCCGGCGCTCGGTGGGGAGCGGCGGGCGGGGGAGGCTTAAAAGGGCGATCGCCTGGAAAGAGACGGGGTTGAGAAAACAGCTGCACCCCGCGAGAGCCTCGCAGAACGGAACCACGCGAGGCGGCATCGGGGGTGGGCGCAGAGGAGGCCGAGCAGAGGTGTGCAAACAGCCCCGGAGGGAGCCGCGGAGCCCGCCCCGGGTGAAAGGGTACTCGAGGCCGGAGGAGCGTGGCGGCGAGGGCAGACGGAGGCTAGCAGGAGAGCTGAGCGTGGGGACGTACTGCTACAGCCCCCGTGGGCAGCCTCACAAAAGAGCAGAAATGAAACGTGGAAGTGGCACGCGCCAATACGGCCAACGCCGGCGCGCCGAACGACGCCGGCGCGCCGAACAACGCCGGCGCGCCGAACGCATTCGCAGAGAACGCGGCACCGGACTTTCGACTTCTGTACGCGCAACCAGAAAGCACCAACCTACAGCAATTCTCAGGGCAACAACGACAGAGGACGGCATCGCACGTGGCGGCCTCAGCTTCGTGAGCCGTCAAGATGCGTCGCGGGCACACAGTGCAGGGGATATACGGTGATCAAACTGTGCCAGCACAGAACGGCGCACCACCGTTACTAGCGCTTTGCACATCAATGTTGGTGCTTCCCTGAGTATTTTAGCAATGAACAGCTTCCATCCTGAGATTTTCACATTTCTGGTTTGACCCTTCGACACGCAGATACAGGTGTCAGACGTAGAAAACGTCTTCTAAATTATCAAGTGCCACGCTCCAGCTGAATCGGAAAGAGTCTCCAAGCACTGGTGTTGTGGCAAAGGATGAAGTCGCGAGCAGAGCCCCAGCCCTTCAAGCCGCATCTGCCAGATTCTCCACACCCAGCAAGACCTTTCATGGAGACGGGCTTTGGCACTAAGCATATAGTTTCAAGATTCAGTTTTCCCCGTTTATCCCACAAAAGGACGTCCTACTCAGCTGTAAGTTACATCCGTTCATCCCAGTCCTCACTGCCACCCACCAGAAGCTTTGCAACACCAGATGCAACGCAGTGACACGAGTCTCAAACTCCTGGTGTCCTCTGCCCACGTCTCTCTTCTTTCAGCATAATGGGCCATCTTTAAGAGAGGCGGGTCTCCGCTGTACAAGAGATGAAACTGGGGCAAGCATCTTATCCTTATTCCCTCACACAGAGATGCATTTGTTTCCTGGGAAAGTAAGGAAGACGGTAGAAATTGTTTCCCCCTGTGCACGTTCCTTTTTCCCTCTGTCAGCATTTCCCTTAATCAGAAGATCTGATGCAATCCCACAAAAGCCTGCTAGTTTAAAAACTACATTAGGACTAGGAGTGTGTTTTAATCACCACCTTGTCTGACCTGACAGGTTTCAAAGATGTCCTTCTGGCTTCGTTTTCAAACAGTTAAAAAATATTTCCCATGTAAGAGGAAGGGCTTTTTGTATTTCAACACCACAGCTAAAAATCTCACTCATTTTTCATCACGGTCCCACTTTCAGTTTTGCCTTCCTGGAAATCATTCTGGGATGGGAAAGACAGATTGTATCTCAAGCCATGACATTTCAGTAAAATGCCATCACTTGTCATCACAAAATTACGGTGTTTTGCCCCATATCATCAAGTCATATACTGAGGAGAAGATCTTTTTTCTCTCTGGAGTTTGCATTGCAGAAAAAATTAAGCACAGCAATCTACAAAATACCTGACTAGACTCAGCCTAACACCGATCCAAGAATGGGACAGAACTTACCATGCTTATCAAAGTCCCCTTCTGCTTGATATTACAAGGACTGGGGAAAGAAGTAGTATGTCGCAAGCACCATTCAGCTCTAGCATAAAGGGATATGACACCTATAAAAGTGGAGTTGTGTCCACTTCGCTACAGGAAGGCATTTGATCTCATTGTTATGCAACACATAGGAACCAGATGGTGTGGAAGGAGCTGTTATGCCTGAAATATTTAACCTCAACTCTAGATGTACATCCTGACTTTGAACTGTTCCAAGTCACTCCTTCAGGAAAGACTTTCTTCAGAATGAAGCTAATTTTCCAAATCAGATACTTTTTGAGGATAAAAGTGAGGTATTTGACATCTGATTTTCAGAGCTGCAGAGCCTTTCCACAGGTTCCCATTGACTTCTACTGGAGTTACAAAGGTGTCTGGAGAAAGACTTGCAGGCTATACTTGTTTCCGTGCCAACAACCACAAAAAAAAAAAGGTTATTTCAGAAACAGAGTAGCTAATTTTCAAATGTAAAAACTATCTGCCATTCAAATTAAGTTTGCTTCTCCTAAACAGCTCAGGGGGGCCTAATCCATACTGTGGAATAAATACCTGCAATATTTTATTATTGAATTTTAAGATGTTTTGGAATTATGGAAACATGAGAAAGGGGCTTTTCGTTTATGCCTGTAGACCTGAGGCAGGCCAACTTTCCAGTAGAATCCGAGGTAATTTTACCTGAGCGCATTCCAGTGTAAGAACCTGTTGGCCAGGGACATTATGCTAGCCCTGCCAAAACAGGTGAATAAAAAATGGCAATGAGATAAGCGTGGAGAATTTTAGTCACGCTGCTGTGCAAGCAGAAGCCAGGAGGGTGCAAGAGTCCTGACAACGCAGATCTCGTTCTGGCAAAACTCTCATTGACTTCACTGAAAACTTTGCCTAAGGAGGGGTGGCACATTTCACACCTCATAATGAAATTCACCTGCTCAGTACAAAAGGCCACGTGCGTCACATTGGAGCAGAGATTCCTCTCTGTGCTGATAGCATGCTGTTAGCATCTCCCTGGGGCAAGAAGCTGAGGAAGACTGGAAAATAGCGCTACATCACATGGGTAGGACTCCGCTCCTCAGTCCATCCTGCAACTTAGCAAGGGGTTGCCCTAGCACAGCAGAGAAGTATTCCCCAAAACTCAGGCCTCTGCTATGTACCAAGTGCACTCACTGCACACTGGCCCCAGGAACCCAACCTTCTTCCTTGCCAGCACTTGCTGCGCTAGCTCAGGAACACTGAAAACCAGAAGGTAGCAGCTAGGTTAATCTCTTAACTGAGGTATGGCCTTCAAAAGGTTTTTTTTAGCATACCAATACTGTATTTGCAAGAGAGAGGAGAGAAGAACTTGATTTTATCAGAACAGTTCTATCAGCATAATCCTGAAAAGGAGGCAGCTCTATACCATCACCGTACATGCTTTATCTTAGCATAGCTTAGAGAAGTTATATGGCTTCAGTTACATTGGTATAGTCAGTGGAGTAAAACCCTTAAGTAAACAGGGTTCATTTCTGATCTAAAATGGAAATGAATTGTCTTAAAGGAGTTTTTGTGGGCCCTCGGCAGACACGATTTTAACTAACATGTAGGTCATAGGTACAAAGAACACAGCACTGCAGAAATCACTGTTAGAGCCTTTGCATCGTTTGTTCTTTGTTTCAGGCAAGAAAATCCTGAGAAACTATTTTTTATTTTTGATTCCAGAAAAATGCTGGGATGCAGCTCTCACTGGATTTAAAAATGGCAGAGCTCAGAGCCCTCATGAGCAATTGCTCACCAAGAAACTCTGCCAGGAATTATAACTTGGGGGTGTGGTGGGGTGGAGGGGAGAGTGTGGAGCAGAAGAGGTCCGAGATGATGTGAGGAAATAGTCTCTTTTTAAAAAGAGAGACAGGAAGAAAAGAGTTGCTCCCTAGATGAGTCTTCAATGCCAAGTTTCAACAATTTTCAGTGCCACATTATAAACCCTTGAAAAACGATATTTAAGGCTTCTTATCAATTAGATGCATTACCCTTTGTGCTCATAATTTTTGCAGAATTGCAAATGCTTCTCACTCTCTTCTCCTAGAGTCAGGGAAGAAAAAAACCCTGAGGAAAAAGCTAAGTTCCCTTCAGGGACGAGCTGTTCATTCTTGAGGCAGAAAGCCTGGAGGGCTCTGTGCAGACCCTCATAAAACAGCAGTGGTGGCCCCACAAATTTGTTCCTAGGGTTAGCGCTCTAACTGACCCTTCCCCATTCATCATACCAGCTCAGTCACTCATCATGAATGACACAGCACGACACCACATGAATTATCTCTGACCTTCAGGAGCAGTGGCTCCTCCAGATCACGTTGGGGTCATGAGGAGGGCAGGAGGGAGAAGTTGCTCTATTAGACCTGGGGATTAGCAGAATGCTTCAGCCTCCAGAGCAAAAAAGGTGACGCGTTCATGGCATGAACCTGTCCTCGTGACCCAAGTAACAGTCCCATAATCTCAGCCATCAAGCCCAGGAGTGCTGTGGGAGGTAATGGTGTCTCTAGGATCGTGAGAAGCCCATGTGAACTGCTTTGGGTGAGCCAACTATGGACACAGCAAAAACGCCTGTGCCCCGATCCACGTTGATTGCACCACGGAAGCCACAACCAGGATGGGTGACTTGGGAACTGGGCAGTCTTGGCGTCTACTGCAAATTGGCTTGCCACAATGCCAAGGAGCTAACAGATTGTTGGCGTTTCTATTAGAAGCACAAATTATTGGGTGCTTATCATTTGTCTGAAAGTTGTGCTTTGCTCCTTGTAGAAAGATGGAAGATTTGCCCCTAGATCACATCACTGCTCCAAGGAGTTCAGCATTTATCCTGCCTCCTGCAGCAGACAGTGCCTGATACTCCAAAGGAAGGTAAAGTCTTAGGACCCATCCAGGTTGGGCCCTATCCAGACATTCCCACATTCCAAATTTAGATGCTTTTTCTGTGTGTTGAATAACCAGATCTCACCTATACAGTATTACAAATAAAATGTAAATGTCTTTAATACTTTCTGCCATAGAGAATGATTTAACACACTTTAGTTTAAGGCATCTTTCACGTGCAAAAACTGCATGATGAAATATGCACAAAGAAATCTACTCCTTTCAGATGCTCCTTATCTCATTCAATGCCCCAAATTTTCAGCATTATAGAAACGTTTAATATTAAGTAAATGAAACATACCACTGCATTCATTAATACCTCAAAAGTCTAGCAAACACTTGTTGTTTACAATTAACTCCACCCAGATGAGTCTACAAATCTTGGTTCAGCTAATCCCTGAGTAAAGTTACCCATAATGCAATACTGTTAGCAGGATCAGGGCCTAATAATTTAATCCAGCAAAGAATTACTAACTACTGATGCTAGTGAATACAATGGGGCCATTCATGTACAGAAGCGTTAGGTGGATTGAGATTTAGAAATAAAACTGGGAGAGTGATTTTTCTGTAATACCAATTAAAATTTAACAACCAATCTAATAAGTTCCTAATGCAGACAAGCAACAAACAAAAAGGGGTTTCCTATGCTATCCTTCAGCATAGTGAACTAATCACGTATTTCCTCTGCTCAACGTTCGTTCCTGCAAAATCCAAATTTAAAAGTTAATGCTGCCATTTTTCTGTCCTTTTAGCGTGTGGGGGGGTATCTAATGTCCACCAAACCAGCACCACTTGCCAAGTTATTCTTTCATATTTGTCCAAGACCACGGCATCAATAAGAACTGAAATGACACTGATCTCGTGTCGTTATCTATAGGGAGATACCCTTGTCACCAAGACTAGTTACAAGCCCCAGAAAATTCCCTTGAGGAAAATCTAACGTGGCCGTTTTTACCCAGTATTGACCCAGAATGTTTACTAAAGCAGTGTTTAAGGAAAGGCATGTTATTCTGCATGGGGCACTAGGGAGGTCTACATCTGCTGCTTCCCCCAAATCAAACAAACCACAGAGCTAGCAGTGAAGTTCCAAACATTTCCCATCACTCAGCTGCAGCCTGAGAGGGTACGAGCGCTCCCCAGGATTTTAATTCCTACTGTACCTCCATGCAGGCAGAAAATGGAAATGAAGGAACTGGTCTATCATTTTGGCAGGTGATTCAGCTTGCTTTGCTGCATGCTGGCAATTAGTTTGCATTATTACAACTGTAGGAAAAGGAACAGTTGCAAGTCTCTGCTTACATGGGGTGTGTAGGGAAGCTAAAGAAGGACTCAACACTAGCAGCTGCTCCCCAAGGCACTGTGCCTGGGGCTAGACTCCGTTCTAGCCTGGACTGGATTCCTGCAGCACCATACAGTGTGTAAAAGGAGTTTCAGAGATTGTGCCTCCTCCCTGCCCACTGCACAGAGGCAGCAGAAAAAAGTTCCTTGCATCCATCTTCTTCCCTGTGCACCTGTACAGGGTTAAGCATATTCTAACCCACTGTCTCACAATGTATTATGCTAGGGCATGACCTTACAGCTAGGGTACCATCGTGCAGCTGCTGTCCTAGGACAATGTCTACATACTGATTTCCCTGCAGAAGGCGGCAGGCTAGAGAAGGGGAAAAAAAAACAACCAAAAAAACCCCCCAAACAATCCTTTACATGAAAGAGATGAGCATGTAGATTCCTCACCAGTAATTCCATTAGAGATTATTAAATCTACTGCCCCTAAATAAGGTCACTGGCTTTTTTTTTTTTTTTCAGTCTATCCCTCCTTTGCTTCTTTCCTCTGGGCAGGCATCAGCACCAAGGTTCTTTATACATTATCTGAATCTATTTTCTTTTCGGCAAAGCAGATTCTTAAAAGAAAACAAATTCCCAACTTACTGTTCTGTTGGCCGTAAGCATCAGAGCTTGAACCGATCATACAGGAATCAGGAAGAAACCTTGTATTCCTTGTATATAGTAATAAACATTCATCTAGATGCAGAATATGACAGGAGAGATTGTGAATTGGGGTTACTACTGCAAACAGGAGACAGGTTTTGTTAGATGAAATCTGTAATCCTTTAGCATAAGAGAAGTCCCTGTCCTTTTCCTGATAGTGACATTGCCCATCACCTGGCACCCATGCACCAAATGAAATAACACACACTGACTGAAGCATTCCCAAATGTATTTGGCCTCCCACTCTCCTTCACTCTCTTGAGTTTACCACTGTTAGTTTTGCATTTCCTGCACCCTTACATGCAACAGTGGAGCTTACACAGCTAGAAATCCCCTCTCAGTTAAATGGGATTTTGTGTGTAAGTACTCGCTCACGGCATGCTGCTGTTGTGTTACCACCCTCTTCCTCGGGTTCTGCTGTAGTAGAACAACTTTGGGTGGCTGAATGTGGATACCATGCTCTGGAAATAAACCAGTCAGTATGAGCTCTATTCTACTTCTTAACACTCATGCCACAGCCAAGAGCTATCCACTACAACATCACAAGCAGGTAATTCTGAGAACTCTTCGTTTCAGCTTTACCATCTGCCCCTTTGACAGCCAAACTTCAATTCATGAGGAGATTAAGAGTTATCCCATATGTTGAGGGATATCAGATCAATTTAAGGTGTGATTTTAAGCAACTGAAAAAGGTTTCCCATTTTGAACCAGACTTTTTTCAGTTTAATTTGTATCAGTGTTTCAAATGAAACTGAAAAAGGAAGTTGGCACACATTCACTTTCCAAATGGACTTTGTCTAATCCGTTTAATCACTGACCCAGTCACAAAGCCACAACAGTAGAACATGTGCACAACTCAGCTGTTTCAGTGTAAAATCCAGTGGTTTAGCATAAACTATCAGTGCAAACCAGTGCCTCTCTGCTGTTTGACATAAAATGACCGCTTACCAGATTCCCAAATCAAAATTTCTTTTCCTTCCATAATTATTTTTCTTAGTGGTTACAGATACCCTTTCTCCTACAAAGTCACATAGTGGGAATTAATATAAAAAAATCAAAAGTCACATAAGCTAAAAATCCTGTGGTACAATTTCAGCCTACAGCAAGAACAGCTAATCATTCATTGACTCATGTGCTCCAGGATCAACCCTTCATACTTTTTTGGACCTATGGCTAATAAGAACTTGAACCAGTATCCCAGACATGGTTTCTCTTTTCCCTTGTTGCTGTCCTACCCTCCTTGATACCAATGACTAAGAGTACCCAGAAAGCTAACCTGACAGTCTGTAAGAGCGAGAAAAAGTCCCCCATTATCCTGGGCATGTTTTTTGCTCCTTTTAATTGTATGTATTCAAAGGTATTTATAAAAATATAGGCAGTGTGCTATAAGGAACGTTATCTCTTCTGCAGGCTCCTGTCTAGATACCTGGCTGTGGATATTCAATCCATGAATCCTTTAGTCCTTAGCACACAATGAGGGACAAAAGGAGTTGGTAAATTATATGGCATCTATCTGATATAGACGCTTCAACCACTTTCTGCTACACCAAGTTGATTTCTCTTTCCAACATTACAGAGAAAAAGAGAGAGTACAAGGAGTAGAGAGAAAACAAAGACAACCGTCACATCTCCAACTTTACTCCAGAAACATAATCAGCTGAGTGAAAGTCCTCCTCCTCCAAGGAAATGCAGTAACTGAATTTCATCTTTTTCCCCTTCCCTCAAGATGGATGGACTTAATTGTTCATGCCAAAAGAGCAAGTAAGAAAATCTTTCAATCAATTAAAGGCGATGGTGAGTGACAGCAGGCCAGACACATTACCTGTCTCCAGTCTCCGAGAACTCTACTGTAGCTGGGATCTGTTCTTTCACCTGGGATAGACTGTTCTTATGACTCACAATCAAACTCTCGAGTTTGTTGGCTATTCAGATTACTTCCCAACCCTTTTGCAAAAGTTCCATAAAGTTTACAGTTCAAGCCTGATCTTTTATTTGGGATACGCTTGATTTTATTGTCCTCTAATGCTTCTCCCACACTTCCTTCCTCAATGCTGTGTTTTCTGCAGGATGAACACTCCAACACATATTTGGCAGAGAAAAAAATATCAAACAGGTTCTATCTCTCCAGCTATGCTCTTTTTGAACAGCAGAAAGATATATCTTGTAGTTACCCAAGATGATGTTTCAGTGTTATAATGGGTTTTTTTCCTCAGCTGCTCTATTATGCTCAAAGAAAAACAATAGATGCTCTGTGTTTTTAACATTACAATAGGTATCAAAGGGATATCCTGGGAAGGTAGGTGACCTGCAGAATGATTTCTCTATTAGAATTTAGTCCACACAGTGAAAAGATTGAGTAGCTCTGTCCTGGGGATGTATCAAAACCAGCAGACCTGCTTCCAGGCACTGCTGAAGTTGCCATGATGCAACCTGCTTCTTCCATGCTTGAAGGTAGTTTTGAAGATATCTTGTAATGCTACAGCAGCACTTTTTTGGGACTTCACGATATGAGATGGCTTACTAAACTTGGAGAGAAAGCAAGTATACAACTTATGACCTTTAAATGCATACCACATGCTGTCAGGAAGAAGGCCACTCAGAATAGCCACCATGTCTACTCCTGGCTAGACACGAGAAACACAAAGTGTCGTGGAAATACCAGCTGCATGATTATAAAAGAATCACTTGCTAACAGGTCTATCAAGAGTAACGCCAATCTTGCCTCCTTTTGTACACACCATCCTCCTCACAAGAAGGAATCCAAGCTGAACATTCCCATATGTGGCACAAAAGAGAGTGGAGCTGGGGATCCATAACTGGGGTTAAATGCCAAACTCATCAAGGACATAGCAAGGATACTCTATCCCAATCATGCTTATAAAGAAGAAGAGAGGCAATGCAGGAAGAGAGGAAGGGGACAGGGAAGCAAATAAATAAGGACAATGCACAATTTATGAAGACAAGAAGGTAGTAAGTGCTACTCACCCAGGGTGTAAATTGGTATTGATGTCATAACACAGCCCAGCCAAAAAATAATGATGATGATAATTTAGGGTTTGCACTATATCTCACTCAAGCCACAGTCCTATCCAACAGCAACTCTCATCCTGCTGCTTTCTTCCCCTTCTCTATTCATTGGTGTCCTCCTAAATCAAATACACTCGACGTTGATTTGATTATATTTCCTTATTTTATTTATCGTCCATCGCTCACTTTTCTACTCTCCTCACAAGTTCTCAGTGGGCATCTCAGTCATTTTCTGGTACCTGGCAGTACTCAGAGGAACAAGCCTGTCTTTAGGCCACAGGAATTAGAATCCTTATGCTGGTAAGGATTCATGCATCCTTCCCAGCCCTCATCTGTCATCCTTTAATCTCGCCTGTTTTATGCTCCAGATCCTGGCTACCCAGTCCTGACTTCCCAGGTTTATAGCCCTGACTTACTTCCCTCCTGTAACATTTTACTGCCTGGTTATCGGCCCTTAGGGGCCTCATTTACACAAGTGCTGTTTTCGCTATAGTTAAGACTAATTCACTGGGTTACAGTTTGCTCTTACATCCTACATTCTGTTCAGTTCTGTGCCTCCTCTCTCCTGCAGGGAGGCAAAGGATTTTCTAATGGACGGGAGATTTTTAATTTTTTTTTTAAATTATGAGTATTAATCCCCTTTTGGGTGTTTCAAAGCCTGAATTAAATTCTCCTCTTCTGTATAGCACGATTCTGCCTGTTTCTCTTTGATGCACATGTGCCCTCTGGGCCCTTCATAAGGTCTGTGGGACCTCAAGAAGGAGACTTCATCTGGGATCTGCTCTCGTCATCCAATCTGATGTTCTAGGGGAATGGCAGACCGCAGTCCTGAGAAAGCCTTGGGAGCCAGATCTGTCCCTTGTTCGCACCTCCAGTCCAGCTGATGGTATCCTGTTCCTAGAACGTACGTGTGTATGTGTTTTCTTTGGGGTTTTTTTTGGTTTGGTTTTTTTTTTTTTTTTTTTTTTGTAAATTTATTTTCATTTTCTCATTAGGGAAGGAAATACTTTCCTTGTCATTTATGTTAATTTCTTCCCTAAAGCTTTATATGGTTACTCTATGACCATTAGATTTCTACCTTTCTAATAGACACACATGTACAGATACAGGTAAGCATACACACACAGGTAATATATACTGGTGTAGGTATATGCCTCATTTCAATAAATCTCCCTAAACAAGGCTCATTTTCCAGGGCTGCTTGCTTTCACAGCTCCAACTCCAGCTGGGTCTGCGATTTATTTTGTTTATGGACCGGTTTTCATATAAAAGCACGGCACAATCAATGCCCTGCTCTACATTGACTAAGCCAAAACCACAGAAATCACCTACAGAAAGACAGAGGACACAGTCGAAGGCCACATGGTCAACTCATGCGTGGCCCCCAGGACTGTATCTAATGTGCCTAAAACGAAGCATACAGGTGGTACTATGGAGAACAGGTAAGTGTGATCCATGGAGGCTGTACAATGTGACCTGTCTGGGGTTGCATGCCCAACAAGACTCAATTCAACTGCCTAAGCAAATGAAAGAGAAACTCTAAATTTGAGTCACATTAGAACCTCCCACATGCCAGGATCAAGAGTCCATTGAATTCTGTTTCAGTAAACTATTCAGCATCAGCTTAATTCCAAATAGCACCATAACAATGTCAATTACATGAAAAATGAAGCATGAATGTGTAAATAATACTGTCTTTTGCTGTTCTCTGTTATTTTTACAGGATCAAAAGCTTATTGCCAACATTTATTAGATTTCCCAACGTATTGCAAGAGATAAATAGATATTATCCCTATTTTTTTGATAGCTAAACTGTGGCACAAAGAAATTAAATGAGTTGCCTAAGGTCACACAATGAACAGTTTAGGAACTGGATCACTGGACCCATTCTTTCCTTCTAATTTCTGTGCTTCTAAACAGCAAACCCTCCAGGGGTTTGGCACACACTTGCAAATGATTTTCCAAAACTACCAATATTGGCATAACTCCATTCCTATAGAAGCCAGTATGCTGTGAACAGAATTAGACCAGCTTATTATCTTAAATGGCAACAAAGCTAAAGCAGTGCCAACTGCAGTGCAAAACCTCACCCAAATGCAGAATCAATAAATCTCCAGAGGAAGTGACAATAGTAAAAAAAACAAAACCAATCCAAAACAGCATCAACAAAACCAGCAAAACTAAAACCAGAAATGAAAACACAATCAGAAGAATTTAAGGGTCATAGAGGAGCAAGAGTTCAGTGTGTTATGGTATGGTTCTAATCTGTGATACAGGCTTCGGCTACTATGGGATTGCACATAAATAATAATAACCCACACGTGCAAATTTTTTTTTCTTAAATTGGCCTCTTTAGCAACAATGGCCTCAACCAGATACTCATCCCACACACCTTTCTTTTCTTTGAACCCCCACATTCATCATACACTCAGATCAAAAAAAGTATCCCTTTTTAATAAACAGGGATGTACCTGAAGTGCTACCTTGCAGCAGGCACATATATACTCTCTTCTTGTGAGCCTCAAGAAGTGTGTGATTGCGTTCAAGTTTTGTTCTTCATGGTCCTTCCTCTTTCTCCAAGTGCCCAGCATCCCCTCTTCCAGCCTCAGAGATGTGCTGTGTGCTGCAATGTTTTTACTCAATGGTTGATGGAGTTCCCCCACATGGAGGTGGGAGGAAGGAAAAAAAATGACAGCTCTGTTGCAGCACATGCCTGCTTCCTGGCCTGGCCTGACAAACCCAGCACTATTGCCAGGAATGCTCTTTGAAAGATAAGGGTGTCAGTGCTGCAGGATCCCTCTCAGACCCAGCTGCCAGCTGGTAGAGGCAGTAAAGTAACAACGCATTATGATTTCCTGCAAACCTCACTTGTTTCAAGCCACAGAAATCATGTCTAATGTATTTAGCAGTTAAAACTCCTTCATCAAAACCCTGTCAGGTGGTCTAGCAGCAACTGCCTGTGGGATTTGGAGACTGAGACCCCAGCTCCAAAGCAGACTCACTCTGCATAATACTGGTTTCAGGAAGAACCATGTCCTCCCCTCCAACCTACCATTGGCAAGGGGCTGATGCAGACATATATATCACATGTAGATGGAACCCTGCAAGGGCTAGGTCCTCAAGTCAGCACCCAAAACTGAATGTTTCCACAGCTGACCACTGAAAAAGTGTAATATACTCCACCATTCCCATACGTACTAAATACTACGTCGCCAACTGGACAACACTGTAGAGACCTGGACTGGCAAAACTGACTGTCCCTCCCTCAGTGAGCTCAGCTCGCTGACTCCAACAGACCTATTTATATGAACAGTAATTACTTCTCTGAATAAGGGATTAAATCTGCAGCTATTAGGCTCTAACGTAAAAGCCCAAATGACAGACACTAATCTCTTCAGGGTATAAAAGTAGTTTTTAGATAGTACATTAACTGGCTGTGTAGTTTTATCCAGAGAGTTCCCACTCCATAATCAGAACATGTATGCCCTGTATACTACCAGATCCCAAACCAACATATGTAGTGCATACATTAGCAGCAGTTTACCATTGTGCTTCTCTGTGCAAATTCCGTCATTGGCAGCATTCCCTAACTCCTTCCAATTCATGTGGAGCAGAAGGGGGGACTGCAGTAGTTTCCCGAATGTGCACGCAGCGCTTGCTTTGTAGTAGACACGTGATACGCTAAATTTTCCAAAATGTATATTCAGACATAGGGGAGAGTTGGTCAAGTTTTAAGGTGGCTAGTAACCGTCTCCAGGATGAAGACTCTAGGGAGCTCTGGAAACAAGTGTTCTAAGGACAGCATATACGTTGGAGATGACATCCTAGGTAGTTTTCAGGGCTACAGATATAGATGTGTGGACTCAGAGGTGGTGAAAAAGCACTTTCTACTGTAAGCTTAGTAATCTTTTATGTCACCCCACTCGTTTGGAGGGAAAAGGACTCAACATTCCAACATCCCCATTTCCAAAGACAGTCTGAATCCCAAGTGAGAAAGAAGTGTTGCATACCTCGCTTCTGTTGATGATCCCATCGAGCATCAGCAATGGAGAGGAGCTTTGCTTTGCAAGTTTCTTGTGCTCCAGGTAAGAGTTTTCACTCACTGTGTTCGGTGAACCTTGAATAATAAAGGGGAAACTTAAATTAAAAGTTTCACCTCAGAGGCAGGTGCTGAATGGGAAAACGGGCAAAGGTCCTCCCACATTTCCAATAAAAATCCCACTTCCAGCTAGGGCAACGAGGCCTCAACTGGAATGTCATGGCGAAATGAATGCTAAAGCACTCCTTCTTCTGCTATATGTTAGAGGAGAGGATGATGGGTGGCTGAAAGTTGCAAAGGGTTGCAAAACACAGAGACCTTAGTTGGAAAATTGAAAGCAGCAACTGAAAATGGAAAGTGAGGGAGAACCGAATTCTGGGTCAGCATTGCTGGACTAATTCTTCTAGCCACCATTATACGACTGCCCTAATAAACCACTCGAAGAACAGGATGGGGACGAGGAAGAAAGTGAAACGCCTTTAATGTTTGTGTATAAACTTGATTTTGTATGTGCATGTGCTTATTGAACAAAAATCCAATTCAGTCTGGAGTTCCAGACAATGCCCCTGCTTCCCCTCTCCTCACCAAACCTAGTTAAAAAAAAAAAATTAAAATTGGCTAAATAATAGGGTCTCCATAGTTCCTCGGGTTGCCTTGACTTCCGTTCCCACATCCTGTAAGAAGGATTGCGTTGAGAGGGCTTAAGTGGACCTCAGAAGCTCAACTATCTCTAGAGCAAGTCCTTGGGACAGAAGAGCCTGAACCTCCCACACCATACATCATTGGTGGCTTGGAGTTACAGGGCTTATAGTTTTGGTGGTAACATTCAAGGTCTGTTTTGCAAACTGCTAAGTGGTAAAAATCTCATGGACTTCCAACCGTTGTTGCTATTCCTCCCGTTTCTAAGTAGATGATGATGGATGGAATGAAAGCAGCAGGAGCCCTAAACAGCAGGGGGTGAAAGGAAGGAAAGGAGAATCAAGAAGAGCCATTGCTTCTCAGGAACTCTTCTTTTACCCTTTCTGTATCAGCAGAATTCCCTCACCTCTCTACTGACATACTGTAATATGTCAGCAGGCTGAAACTAAGGCTGCATTTTTCCACGAAACATAGACCCAGGGCTGCAGACTGCATGGGCGAGAATTTAGGACGGATCTACTCCAAGACTTGTCCATCCTAGCACCTCATGTTCCTCCACAACTATTATAATCAGAAATAAAATTATAAAAAACAGGTTTTCCTTCATCATAGGCTGACAAATGCTCATCCAAAGGTCCTTGAAAGCGGTATAAAGACTCCTAGTGACTACAATAAGATGAAGGCCACTCCAGCCTTTCTTCCAGAGGATCTAAAAATTAGCAGCCATGCCCTAATCTGAAATGTTCTCTGATCATTCCATTCTCTAGTAACTAACAACCCTGACACCAAAATTTTGCCATTTTCCCCAACAAATCTGAGGAGCAGTTATTCATCTTGTACATACTCCAAGGGGTTAAAAGCTATTTTGTTCTGGATACATTCTGTGTGACTCAATTTCTAAAGCACTAAATTGTAAGCCATAAACCCATGTCATTATTTACTTTCTTAAAGATAACATGGAGCCAGCTTCTCCCTGTGTCTCTCCGTTTTGCTGCCTTTTGGAGGCATTCTTTGCAACTGCTGCATGGCTCAGTAATTCCCAAGTCAGTGCATATATGGAAAATCCCTGCCAAACAATGGCCCAGGAGAGGGAAGGAGAAAAGCTCCATTCACCACCAGACTTGGTTCTCTCGTGGCTCCCCCCTTCCCTATACCCGGATGCCTCTGCGCCCATCTCCCATGCCTCCTTGTTTTGTGTTACAGAACGGCAGAAGTGGTCACGCTCCACGCCCATCTGGGGGAAAGGAAAGGGGGAGCGGCGTGTGGCAGAAAGAGTGGGGAGGGGGTCACAGGGGAACAGAATGAACTTGTTCTCAGGGAAGCATGGCATCCAGACTGGCGGGTTTCTTTTATCCTCTTTCAGTTCAGTAAAAGCCTCAATTAACTCCACATTAATTATTAAATCAGAACAATGCGTCTTTGGGTTCCAACAGCTAAATTCTGTTACTGCTGTTTCTTTGGGGAGCTGGACTAGTTTTACAACTTAGGACATAAATATCTTTCTTCAAGGAGTTCCTGGGCTGTTGTTTTTATTTTCCTCTCTGTGGGAGCATTTTTAATCACAGTATCTCATGCATGCATGGAGGGAAGCGTTTCTGGGCCTGCTGCACCTTGAAAACTTTTTACATCTAACACAGACAGCTCTTCCAGGCTCCAACAGGTGCTAGCAACACAGCCATGAGATTTCACCCCCCAGGAAAGCTGTCAAATTAAGGCTCTCCAGGAAGCTGGAAGCATTTGCACAGCCCCTCTAAAAGAGGCTGCTTCCTTGTAAAATGGAGTGCTGGGTTTCCAGGTACACACTATTCTTTAATTCTACAGCTGCTTCCCACTCTTCTCCTCCATGGATGACCCTAGGAATTCTACCAAATAACGCCAGTATGGAAATATTTGCCTTTTTTCTTACTCGAATGTTGCCAGACACACACACAAACACACAGGATGTTCTTCTGTTCTTAGTTACTCACCGGTGTATCTGTCTCACTGAGCAAAGCCAACCATCCCCATACATACCCTGCTCATACCATCATTATCCCTTTTCTTGGCACGGGTTAGGAGGACCGAAGATAGCTGCTCTCCATGCACTTGACCAGTATGCCAAGGACCCCCACAGGGTGAGAAGAAAAGGGGATACAAGTTCCAAATGAGGCCATTCAAAGCTCTTCTCCTGCCCTTCAACTTCGCACACCACCACGAAGTACTACCTCAGTACAATGCCAGAAACCTCTAGGCACCCACCTTAGCTCAGGCCTCTTAAAAATGTTTTTTGCCCTCCCAGCCCCAACCTCTCTTACTTCCCCAGTATATTTTCAAACTCTTGCTCTTGTAGTTTGAGTTCAATCATACGTCCTGCTTTCTTGCCCCAGATTATTTTGGAGACAAATGGCTTTCCTAAAGTCTCATGGCGAGTCTCTGCCTTCCACCCATGAAGTTCTAGGACTTCCTGAGGAATGAACAGCTCTAGCACTGTGAAATGTTTTTTTTTTCTTATGAGAATGTAATGTCTTTGGGAAAAAGCCAGCCTGATAGAACTGAATGCAAAGGCTTTACAGCTACAAAACGGGTGCAGCAAGGGCTGGCAGAACATCTGCACATTGTCTGAACTGGAGGGAACAAACTTCATGGGTCAGAGGGCCTTCATCTCCCAAACAGGGAAGTCTCCAGCTTCATGGATAAAGAGAGAAACCCATTCCTCTGCTCCCATCCTTTTCTTCCTCTGCCAAGTCTCTCCCTCTCTTTCCCGTGTTGTGAGATTTTGTGAGCTTTTGCTGCTCCGCTCACTGTGTGCAGAATGAATGAAGGTGATTACAAGACCCCTGGGCCCTATTTACAGCTGGAAAGAGGAGGAACAACCCCACAGGCTTCTCTGTCAGTTGTATGGGGCCCTTAGTCTCTCAAGCACCTTGTCCCAGACAGAGGGGAGCGGCAGGAGAGAAGAGAGTGAGGTCACCAGCAACACGCTACAACACGGGTCAGAGTGCAGGAAACAGAGCAGAAGGGAAAAGAAGGGACAGGAGACGCATGAAGGGAGAGAGAGATGAAGCAGGGAAAAGAGGGTCTCAGCTGAGACCAAATTTTGCATTTACACTGCCCTTCCTCTTTGGCCCAGAGAAAGAGGGATTAAGGGTATTCTCTACTCTTACTCCCAGACAGCATGAAATCATTGGGCGGAAGGTAATGGTTTCAAATCTGCATTGAGCTGACTTGGGATACTATATGCAATAAATTGATGAGAAGGGAAGGGAAAAGATGGTGTCCTATACGTACCACCATGGGGAGAGCTTTGGTGCTAGGCACAGAATGAAACTCCTCACTATAATAGTAACAGAAAACTGGCAGACCGTGTGCATTAAAAAACCCCCACAAACCAACCCCAACAAAACCAACAAGTATAGAAAAATAGACATAAGTAGATAACTAAATTAAACAGGCAACTGAGCAGGCAGCTAGTCAGTCAGCCACCTTTTCTGTCTCCCTTCACTGCTTGGATTTCTGTTTCTGCTCAGGCTGGGGAAGCTGGCAAAACTTCATGCTTGACCTGCAATACCACTGACAACATGTGATTTGTTTTGCCTCTGTTGGAAAAGACTGCAATATTTGCTATAGCAAACTTACTGTCTGTCAGCCCACATGTCCTTCAGTGATGCCATTGACCACAGCTCTCCAGTTCTTTTGGCAGAAATGACGAGGGGAAGGGAAAACCTACAGTAAATACATTTGTATTAGAGAAGCTGCTTCCACGTGTCTTTTTAAAAAACCCAGAATGGTCTAGAAGGGGACCAGCAGTAAATATTTTCTTCTGTCTTGCAAACGTTTCAAGATACTCTACGCACTGTTGCCTGCATGCATGACTGTGTGTGCTCTGGGCATTTGCCATCAGTGCACATTATCCTCAGAATATTTCTAATCTTGCAAATTTCAGGTGTAAGGTTATCCTGTGAGGCTGCGCCCTGGGTGCTGAGAACACAACCCTCTTGCTCAGAAGAAAAAAATCTCTACAGCCAGATCTAAGTTTCTAGGAGTACCTGTCTCAAGGATATGCCTGGAAGACACTACTACCCAGGGCTCCTGGTCGCACAAAAAAAAGAAAGGCAGACAAGAAGGCACACTGTGGGAAGGACGTCTGGCGACTGTGTTGAACTGTGTGGCACAACCACCCACAAAAAATGAGGCACTGGACAGTGCTGCAAGAAGCATGAATTCAATCCCTTTACACGACGCATAAATGCTCCCCTGTGCATCCCTTTGGCAAGTTCCACAATACCTGACAGAAATCAAACTGTTCATCCCTGTGCTGCAGTTCTACATTTGCAAAATCCACCTTTTGAACAGTTTTTAGGATCTTGGGTGAAAGCTGCTATTACGCCTTACAGTTAATTACGTAACCATTATTATTATTGTGGGAGTTTCTGGAGAAGTTGTATGAAAGCAGAATAGCAAGCTTGACCTTATGTACTCACATCTAAGTCGAATTCAATGTTCTTTATCAGACATACCTTTCCTGTAAAGTTCCTCAGGGTAGGGGCTCATTTGTTCTGCAGGAAGTTTACAACACTTCAAAATGCTATGAAAAAAATTAATAAAATTATCATTATCAATCATGATAAATACCAGCAAAGCCGCCTGCCTATGGATAGCAAAATCTGTATATTATTGCCAATTTGGAAGGGATTATCAGTGGCAAGTGGAAAAGTCTCTCTAAAATGTTTAACTACGGCTTATTTTAATGCCCACCTCCATTTGCATTTATGGAAGACACATTTATGGAACAGGATTCTGAAATTTACACACTTAAATAACATAGGCAAATAGAAGAAAAATTAAGGGCAAGGACAAAGAAGCGGCCTGTTGAGGATTGTCTGCTTGAGAGAAATCCACATGTTCACCCTGGAAAGTGGAAAATGTCCAATACGGAGCCCCATGATACTCCTGCTTACACTAGATTTATGTCAATGGAAATCCTCTGACACCAGCTGAATTGCTCTTCCACACCAGCATGACAGCAGAATCAGGGCCAGGTTCTCTGCAGGGGAAAAGAAAAAAGAAACAATCTGTACAGTTTTCATTTGTATCTGTGCCTCACAATCTGCCCCATTTAAAGCAAGGCAGCGTAGAACTATTTCTCCCTTCCGCCAGCAGGGTCTAATACGAGCAGTAAGAACTGTTGACAGCTACATCCTTCATCTGAGCATCTCATAGCACAGACATTTCTCAATCAAACATCACACTATTCATTCCTGTAAGACATACATGGATGTCTGTCCCCACTCTACAGGTGCACAGAGGCCCATGGGGAGTTGGGAGAGAAGCTGGGAATACAGTCAAGAAACCCTAATTTCATAGGCCCTTGCCAGAACTTGCAGAGGACTCTTGTTTTTACGTCAGATAACCCACTGTTTGCTAAGAAGAGATATGCTTTGCTGCCAGGTGTGAAAATCAGTGTGCAGCCATAGGATCAAGGCATAAACCCATTGTCGCTAAGGCCAGTCAGGCTGGTCATTTTGATTCATGGATTTACAGAGAGAATCCCATCATCTTATTTTAGCAAGACCCAAGATCAAAAGGGAGCAACCTCCCGCAGACTGGAGACAACAAGAAAACTCGCATAGTGGGCCTGATCCAGAACTGCCTGATGACCAAGGAGCCACTTCATTAATCCCTGTACGTTTCCCCAGGCTTCACCCCCCAGAGAATGCCAGCAAGATGCTAGTGGAACCCACCAGAAATGGACCTGTGGAAACAAGTAAAAGGTCCTGCCATCTTATCCTGGTCCAGGAACCCCCTTCCACATGATTAATTATTTGTACTGTTAAGCAAACATGAGTGCTTTTAGTGCAGACTGAAGAAAGGCTGCTCCTAATCAAAAGCAGCCAGCTTGTTTATGTCTATTGTTTTCTCCATTGTCTATTTTGGTGTTTATAAAAACCAAAGTTGGGTGCTGTGTGGCTGTGGCCTCCTCACAGCAGCTGGCTTGCTTGTAAAGCCTCCACATCAGCCAGAAAGACATACCAGATATTTTGTTCACAGAGCATTCCCAGTGGGAGAAAATACCCTTTGGTGGCAAGGCCAGGCCAACATCTTTGTGCCTGCAGAGCACAGAAGGGGTTCCCTAAATTGGCTCCAAACAGGCCAGCAGAAGAGGGATGACTGTGATGCAAGAGCCCACAAGATACTCAAGCAGGCAGACCTGTTTATTTAGAAATGTGCAGTAAAAGTCATTGACCATCGCTCCAGCTGAGAGCTGGGAACAGTGGGTGCACTTCAGCTTGGATGCTACCTGCGCCCTCCTTGACAGCTCCCATTCATAACCCTACAGGTCCTTTTCTTTGGATCCTCCCACCCTACAGAAAAAGGATGGTGAGCCAAAGTCTGCCTGTGAGGCTCCTCTCCCACTGTCCCATGCTGACATGTCCACGCGACAGGAGGAATATCTATGCAGTGTACCTAACTCAGTAGGAGAATTGCAGTCGCTGGGCTTTATCTGTGTGCACAGTAGTCACACATGTGTTGATACACTGCCCTGGCTTCCAATTGCCAGTTCCCTGCTACCCGAGAAAAGGTAGATGCCTTCAAAATAACCACCAGTTTGTTATACCAATAGCTAGCCTGATTTTCATTGTTCACTTTGATAATTCTGAGCCTGTTAAACTGAGTGGCCATTTAGCAATTCTGATCACCAAGTTCACTGTGCTGGAGAAGTCTCATAGGCTGAGGTTGGTTTCCTTTTGTTGTCTTTTCTTTAATAATGAAAAAATTACAAACCCCTTTCAAGCCACAGCAAAAATAAAAGACTGCCCCAGCAAAACACTGGCCAAGAAGCACAGCACCTCATAATACGTACGTACTTCAAACTGATAACTCCTGAAGAAATAAATATAACCTAGAAGAGGAAAATGAACTCACTTCTTTAAACATATCAGTGATACAAGCCACGGGCTCAGCAGAAGAAAGAACAAACTCAACACAAGCTAGGAAAAAGGGGGAAGGAGGCAGAGATGTTACTTTTGCGAGGGATCACATAACACCGATTACTGATAAGGCATCAGGAAAGGGGTGTAACAGCCACGGAGCAGGCCATAGCAAAATACCACTGCGCGGGTTGATAGGAATGCATCTCCTGCTCACTATTAGCAGTAGGGACATCCACCCCCCCATACGTTTTCCCTCCCCAAAGCAGCGTTAATTCTTCCTTTATTTTGGAGAAGCTGCTCTGAGAGCCCTGCTTCTTTCTGCCTGCTCCCCACTACATCCCCTGTCCTTCCTATTGATTTCCATGTCCTGTAGAGCAGTTCCTGTCCCTATGGCAGCTCTGGCTGGAGGGCTGCACAGCAGACTCCCTCACCTGAGCTCCACAGGAAGAAGGGATAACATGCAGCTTTACAAAAAGCAGCCCATCTTACAACTGGGCCCCTGCTTGTGAGGCAGCGGTTCTCAACAGGTCCCCCTCTCACTTGGAACCACTCTTTTCTGTTTAGATCCCAAGAGAATATGCTTAGCCACACTCTTAACTCCAAATGTCATAGTTAGCTCCCTTTTCTCACTAGCCCCATGCATTAGCTGGGGGTAGTTGTCCAACTCTACTGTAGTTATAAAGAGCAGAGATACAAACCTTTAATGGACACTGCAATAACAGGGGGCAAAGCACCACTGTACCACTGTATTAATAGTACTGAGCTATGTAAACAAGCCCAAGAGAGATCTCTGCATGTTCCCAAATATAAACTTTATTCCCTGTGCTAAGGGACTGCAGAGCCAGACAGGTTAGAGGGGAGAGCTATTAAAACCATCTGAACTTGAGCAATACTGGGCAGCTTGTACGTTTTTTTCATTTCTTATAGCTGCTTACAGCCCCAATTTTTTCTTAATATTCTCTTTTTGGCACAGGACTGATTACATGCCTAATGCCTGAAGAAAAGTGGGAATACTGAAGGATTAGGAATACCTAAATTTATGGCAGGATTAGCTGGAGTTTTATCCTGCTTGACACAGAGAACTAACATGAACAATCAAGTAGGACATTCCAGCCCCATTATCTCCTGCTCCTGCTGTAAAGAATGCAGAAATAAAGGATTGCACACACACACAAAAATTTATGACGTTCATTTGAGATAGCCCAGTCTGTTATGAGAAATCAGCATGTTTGTTGAATAATTCCATAGTAATTCAAAAATATTTTATAAAAGAATTAAATAAATAGTCTAGTTCTTCTCTTGCTTACATCAGTTTTACATAAAACAACATTAATGAAAAGAGAACCAAACCCAAAGAAAATATTTGGTTAGATCTCATTCCACTGCCAATGAATTTTACCACTGAGCTTAATGGAGTAGGACCAACAGCAGGAATACCTACATCTTCCATACAGCCATATCACTCAAGGCTCTGTTCAGACGTTGATGAAATTAGCATTTCTGTGACCAGAATGAATGATTCAGGTGCTAATCTAGTGCAGATTTCCTTGGGTGACCTTGGGCACGTTTCAGTTCCCTTTCTCTGAAGCAAGGATAAGAGCCCCAACACCTTGGACGGCTCTCGGGGAGACATATTCACAACTCTTTAACGTCCCCATGGACTGGGATTGAGTCAGTGGTGGATCCAGACAAGAACAATGGACAGATCCTGTCGAAGGGAGAAATAAAACACAGAAGCATTACGAGCCAATTTTCATAGGGGAACTCCAGATTCTCCGCACCGCAGAAAGCCAGCCACACACATTCTCTCTCTCTCTCTCTCTCTCTCTCAGGATTTTCTTTTAGGCTGCGATTTTTCTGAGCCTTTGCTCCTATGCTGGGCTTGACATTTTAAACATATAGATCAAGCGACCCAGACTAGTGGAGCTCAGGGCTAACAATAGTGATTATTTCTCAGTAGGCAACGCTCGTTTAAATCTTGTGTAACTACATTACAGCAATGCTGCAGAACAAGCCCTCGCCCGCCCCTCCCCGCTCCCTCTTTCCCCTGTGGGCCCACACGCCGGCCTTCCCGTTGGGGCGGGGTTATTTATCCCAGGACAACAGCCCTCTCCCCCGGGCGGGAGGGACAGAGGGTCCCCCCTCCGCGACCTCGCCCGAGCCGGGAGC
>JANZLQ010000001.1:4451296-4467134 GCA_026212715.1 Elanus axillaris
CATGAAAGGCTAGAAAGGAGGAAGGGGCAAGGGGGGGGGGGGGCAGACTGGAAGACTTGCTGAGCCAAAGCCCAAGGAGAATGGCTAGGATCCAGGGAACAGCAAAATCAGAGCACCCTCTTTCTCCCCTCAGGTCTCCCCTCTTGCACAGATTAACTCTTTGGAGGCCAGTCTTGCAAGAGAGACATTATTTCACATTTTCAGTGTCTGTGTGTGCACATGTGTGTGTACACCAATTTGCCTGAAATAAGGAAAAAAAAAAAAAAAAGGAAGCTGGGGCTATAATAACATAGGATCAGACTCTCACTGAAAACTTTTCTGTGTCCACTCTGCTGGTAGAAAAGTCTCTGTAATCAGATGGATGGGCCTCAGAATATGCTTCAAGTAGCCTGTTGGCTATCAGATTAATGAGGTACAAGAGCGATTCCAACAAATGATGGCAAAGTTGTTCCCATTCCTTTCCCAGGCTGACCTCCAGACCCTGTTAATGCCAGGTGATCAGGCAAGGTCTGCACCAGGATGTTGCAGTGGGGAAACAATTGTGTGTCAGTCCTTTCCAAGCTGAAATGCTGTCTCTTTTTCAAACAGATTCTGGCACTATCTCTTGAGACACTACTGAATAAACACTGTCATTCCAGCAGCCACCCTCACTAGCTGACAGGTTACAACAGTATGTGAGGGCCAAGTTACCCAGACAGAAACCTAAGGTGCCCTCGCCTGCAGTTAACACTGGGGAAAAAAATGGATGCATCAGCCCCACCAGCCTGCAGCAAGGTGCGAGTGAATTGCCAGCCCAAATGTCTTTATAGCTTATTGTTAGCATGTCTTAGTTTTGTTGTGCATTTTAGTTGCACTTATGCTTAAAATACAGAAAAACAGTCTATACAAGAGAATGGACATTTAAAAAGGCTCACCCACTCAACTTCTGGATGTAAACTCGGAGACCCACTTGGTAAATGAAACTCTGTAAATTGTTACTGAACTTGAAAGTAATGGAACTGGCAGAGCACAGAAGAGACTGAGAACAAAATCAGTGCCTCGTATGACTTTCTGGCATTGGCTTTCTGCACTGGACAGACAATGCTAGAATCCTTTGGATGCAAGCTAGACATCCCAGACATTAAAACCAAATAGGGTCCTTTGAAGATAAACTGGCAGGGAGGAGAAAAACCAAAGAGAAAGGGAGGAGAGTTGCAGCTGAAAGTCTTAAGTGTAATCTTGTGGTTTTGGAAATAGATTGGAAGATTCACTGTAGAAGAAAGATTAGCAGTGGCAGGCAGGTCCTAAGAGGCCACCAGGGGTATGTGCTAGCCTCTGTGAGCTGAAGGAACAAGACATGGATACATGGGCCACAGCCTCACATGCAGCACATTGGGATCATCACCCTGGAGTTGGAAGTAAGATTAATGCTGCTGTTGGGCAGATGGCAAAGTAAATTCAAGAATATTCAGATTTTCAAGTGGAATTAAATACTGCCATACTGTGCTAACCACAGGCTTTAAGAACTGCTTTCTTTACCTTCAGGTAAGTGTTTCTTAACAGAACAAGTGTGAGGCTTAGATGGAATGGGACGGCTTTAAGTAGGGGCTTTTAACCATGATGTTTTCAGGAGTAACAATATCCCCTACACACTAACTTGGTCAATGTACTCCTTAAGGAGCATGTACCATAGGTAAATGTTTTCTAAATATTATCACTTGCCCATATAAGCATGGGATATGAGCTACTAGTTACGTGCGAGATAATAATCAAAGAGCGCAGACTGCATGTTCTGTGGGAGCAGCCAGGAATTCATGTTCCTATCTATCAGTTGCTCTACATGTTGTTACCTCAAACAGGCACTCAGTACGCTGCACCATGCAGGTGAGACATAGCGGGTGCTTATGATAACTTGTAGTCATGTAGTCTCTAGAGAGTACTCATTCAAACCAAATTAGCCAACCTGACTGCCCTCTTCAAACTGAATGATATTCCAAGGAGAAAACATTACATCTGCAGCAAGACCCTAGGTATTCTGGAATCAAAACATTGATAATGATGCATTCCATGTTTCCATTTTTTAAAATTCTTTTGAAGACATGCCTTGGACCATGCCTTTAAGTCATGGTTTCCAAAGTAAGATGTCATTTTGCCACACATTTAAAAGGTTGTGTTTGCACACAAAGATATCTGTGCCAGATACAGACACTCCAGAGTGCAAATACAGGTCTTTAAACACATTCAGAAGCACTCTTCTGTGTACTTAAGCACCCATCCATACGTGTAGGGCTGAGGTCATGTGCTTATATAAAATTGTATATACAGACACACAGAGATGAAGTGATACAGATACACATGTAACATATGTAAGTGCACAGATACACACCACACCTTGAGTCGCATGTTCTCATCCATCTAGACATACACATCCTTTCATTTGCTTTGTCCTTCTCAGCTTTTACATCACAGAATTATTGGTACATTATCTTCCCACAGTCATTTGCCCCTCAAGTCTGTTAGGGAGACAGAATGATAACAGCAAACAAATGACAGAGACATTCCTCAGCTGCAAAGCTCTTTTCAAATTCCCTCTGCACATAAAGGAGCATACCAACCTGTCTTAATCCAACTCATACTGTGCCTCATATCAGCAGGGCATGGGCACATGACAGACATTTAATTCACCCACAGGCAGATGAGTGCTGCCCCATTTTACAGGTGAGGAAGCTCCTGCAAAGAACTGTTAAAGGGCTTACCTAAGGTCGATCAGATAATGATTTGGTAGCAGAGACAGCAATGTTACCCACAATCCTAAGCTTTGAACTCCCCTCACCTTATCCCTTAGTAATGTCACCTCATCTACCTGCAGCATCGTATGTTCGTGACTGATCACGCACACACATACATGCCTCTCAGAAGCAAAGTCAGACACTCAAACCTTTGCTCAAAAAAGGTGTGCACCTGTGCACACACCCTGCCCTGGTCTGGACTGCTTCACTGGCTAGCTCCCACCAGTTACAAGGGTTTTTGCCTGTACGTAGGTGTCTCAGCAGTGCCCACACAACGATCTCCATTAGTGTTCAATCTTTAAGACTCTACAGACATAGCTGGGAGCATCATCATCCCTGTTCCTACCACACTGTGTAAACCATAAGTGCAGACAGCCCTTCAGTGTTATTGGGGATTACTGTTTACACCCTGTGGTGTCCTCTGAAATCAAACTCTTACTTTGGGACCACTGTGGTTGTCCCCATTCCTTACCCTGCAGTGCCCCTTATGGCCACCTTAGGAAAGAGTAGTCACAAGTCATAGTTGTACAAGGAATCCTGGGCTAGCTTATGTGTTTGAGACACCTTCCAAAATGCTATTCCTTTCACCACAAATAAGAACTACAAGATCCCTTTGATAAAGAAGAATCTCCCTCCCTTTACATTTAAAAAAAACCCCAGTATCAGCAGGTTTCCTGCCTGCTGTTTTCCCAGGTGATGTGATTCTTTCTGCTTCAGTGAACATGGGGCTGGCCTATACCATTACTTGGGAGTATTCCAGAGCTTATTTGCTAATAATTTACATGAAGTCTGAACCTAGGAATTCCTGTATGGACAGCAGAAAATTCTACCCCTTGCCCATCCAGACCCCAGTTACAAGGCATACAGTAGCCTTTTTCCACAGTACCCGCTTCATATCACAAGTGGGGGGAAAGAGTTAACGCCAATTTTCACAGAAAGAGAGTCTCATGTTTTTCGTGCAATGTAAAAGGCCTCTGATTCACCTAAATGGATCTGAAAAGAGAAGACAGACAGGGAATAGCCTTCAGAAACCGGTCCATTTTATTAATAAAATAGCAGAGGGAATGATTCCATTTTCTTGCATATATTTTTGCTTGCTTTTCTTTTTCCTTTTTTACTGCTGAATCATACACTATCCCTTACGAATACCCATCTTAATTCTCTGTATTTTACGCTTCACCCTTTTTGCAGCCAGGCCCGGGTGGTGCCCAGCAGCAAAACTATCTGTACCTAAGACTATCACATAGCCTCTCTTGCAAGAAAAGTTGCAGGGAAAGGCAAGCTCTGAATTCTTAGGACACTTCACTTGAATGACACAACATCAGTTCTTCAAAAGCCTTGTGTTTCATAAAAAGGGTACTCCGGTACACTATGGTTACATGCCATTCTTAAATTCCCAATGCCAGAACCAAATACTTACCTAATCTCTATAAAACAAGTAAAACATGATACCCTTCTGGGTTAAAGGACACAGATTAGAGGTTGCACAGATGAGGAACCAAGGTGCAAAGAGAATTAGGAATGTTTCCTGAAAGGTATCTGGAGACTTGAGCCTATTGAAAATCCATAGGATCTGGACCTAAATGAATACATTCCTGGCAGTAAGTGGGGAGTGGAAGGAGGAAGCTTTATAAAATGAGGTATTATTGAGAATACAATGCATAAAAAAATGAGACATGTCATTTGTGTAGTACAGATGCTAACAGCAACCTTTTTCTAAATAACTGACTACCAGATTAAATGGCAGATAGACGTGTATAAATTCCGGGCAAATTCACGTCCACGGTGTATCTTTTTCAGAACAGTTGTTAGGGTGTAACATTAGGGGTAAATTAACTGAAGTTGCTCTATGACTTACTCTCCTTTTCTGGTAAAGAACTATAATGCCATGTGCCTTAGAGGGATGGCATGCAAATGAGCTAACATTTGCAAAGTGCTTTGAAGATAAAATGGAAGATTTACCCAAAACCTACCGAGAGGCAGAGAAAGGCATTACCAAAAATCCGACAAGACCACACAGCATGGCAGGCAGCCATTGCTATGGAACAGCCATGGGAAAGAAGAGTTGGTGAGCAGTGATGAGGCACTAAATCTTGAAACCTCAAATGCAACTTTCAAAGTTTCATCTTGGCACACTTTGCAAGAGGCAGGTAGGAAGATAAAACTCAACTTGTCAAAACACACAGCAAGATCTATTGGGCTAGCGCACAGGTCTGCCAGCTCCTGGCTCCGTTCCTACAACCATCTTCAAAGCAGGGTGTTAAGGAGGTATAGTAGGAAAGAGGAATATTTTATGTTAGCAAGGGGAGAGGTGGCATAGACTCGGATGTTGTGAGGGAGAAAGGAGAGCCACAAAATAGTTAAAATGTAAAGAACATAAAGCAGGAAAGACTAGAGGAGAGCCTGGGGAGAAGAGCAGGAAATCCACATATTTGGGATTCCTGTTCAGATAGGCAGAATGATTCTCTTAGCAGCCATGAGGGCTGCAGGGCAGAGCTCTATGCAGTCTGCAGGACTCACGCAGGAGAAAGGGTTAATGAGAAAGGACGACAGAACAGCACAAATAAAATCAGAAATGACATTCTGGCCAACGGAGCATCTCCAGGCTGGGGAAAAACCCAGAGAACTCACTTGGTTCTATTTTCTGTCCTGCCTGAGGATGAGCTCTGGGCTGAAACTTCACCTTTAATCTCATTCCTGCATTTGAACGGAGCTGCGGTGCCACAGTGAGGGTTTATCTAAAAGCCTCTGAATGAACCCACAGCTCTGGAGAGTTAATCATCCCATACACCCCCCAAGAACAACTTGCAGTCAGTCATCCTTGGGATGCACCTGTCCACAGCTCTTCAAAAGAGACTAGAGGAAGTGCTGTGGTTAAATCACTGATAGGAAATGCTGGCTTCAATCTCCAGCTCTCCCAGAGAATTCCTGGGTGACCTTGAGATAGTCCCTAATTGCTCTGTGCCTCAGTTCTCCACCCATAACAAAGAGATCATTAAATAGCCATGAAATCACAGTGAAAGTTAATTAATTCAGCATTCATGAGGTCCTGATACATTAAGGGGATTGCAGAGCACATTTGAATAGAAATATCACAGCTAGCCCCACAGGAGCTTGTCCATCCACACATCACAAAGCACACAAAGAGACCAGCTCCGTTCACAGAAGGCAGCAGTCAGGACTGTGGCCGTCCGCCCAGGTTAATTAACCCTACTTCTCAGGTAATTAGGTAATTATCTTGGGTGGAGTATCTCTCTAACAGGCACTTTCTCTTTTCCAGGTCAGGATTAGCTCATTTAGAGGTAGGTACGAGATCTCTGGCAATGCACAGCATAGCACGGACTAGACATATCCAGAGCCATTACCTGGCTCCTTTTAGGTATTGCTGCTGAAGTTGGCATGGGAGTGCTTAGCCACACATGACCAAGAACTCTTGGTTGCTCTTCACAAAGAGAAAGCGGAGGGATGTTTTGTTCCTAGTTGTTGTTGTTGTTATGTTTGGTGCCAGCACTGGGGATTCACTTATTCCAGTTAATATAAATAAAAATCGTAGGAGAAAAGATACCAGTATCATATTGCAGAATTGTTTAAAATGGAATGACTTAAAGATGCAGCAACCAAAGGATTGATTTTCTTTTTTAAAGGTCCTTTTAGATCCTGAGTCAACTACATAAAAGAAAAGGGAGTGAAGGAACAGGGAGGGGAGGGTAGAAATCGCAGACCACCCCATTAAGTGGTGAGCCACTTTGGACACTGCAACAGGAGCTTCTGTGCATGGGATTCAAGGGATGTAGAATAAAATCAGGACAGTTCAGAGAATAAGTACAAAATTTTCTCAGCATCCTTGAGAAAGACAATTGTCCCCTTAATATGTGGCTACTTAGAATATAATCTATGTCATAAGAGTTTCAAATAGGAAATTAAAATAGATAATAAGAAAACATGAGAAGAAATACATTTACCAATAAAGACTCTCTTAAGCCAGAATGATATATAAATAAGAAGCAAGAAGGATGTATGCATGATTATAAGAGCTCAGTCCCTTTAAAAGAAAGTAGTAGGAAAGTTAATTGTGTAGCTTGTCTCTTCCTTTGAGGACAATGGAGAGATTCCTATTCTGAAAGCCCTTTTCATGGGAAATCAGAACATGGCCTTAGCAGACACCAAAATCTCCAAGGAGGAAGTTATGAACTGAGCAGAGGAACTCATAGACAGTAAATCACCAGGGCCATATGGTATTCAACTGCAAGTTCAGAAGGGATTAAAGTCTCCAGTGACGGAGTAGCCAACACAGCTTCACCGTAACTGCTGCTGAAGAGTATTAAGTCAGTAAAATGATGCTGGTCTTTACAATCTTGCCCCTGCATAGTCCCCAAATACCAGCCATTAAAGCCTCATAGGGTTGACTTTGGTCAGTTTATTGAAAGTCTCCTTAAGGGCAAAATAGTACAATAGCTGGATAATCCAATGCTGCTAATTCAGCAAGGACTACTTTAAGGTAAACAGATCACTGTTAAACAATGAACTATTTAAAATTCTATATAAACCATATAAGCTCAAGAAATTCACTTTGGCTCTTGACAAAAGGGTGAATTCAGCTCTTGCACACATAACCAAAATAAAAGCAAGGCTAGCGAGAGTTGTGTTTTCAGTTAGCTTACTAGCATGAGGGTTATAGGAACTCAGTGAAAAGGACTACCAAGAAATCGAACAGGTATTGAACCAGTGCTGGCAATGAGCGATCCCACAGATGACATCAACAGTGTATACCAGTTACCGGTTGGAGTCAGGATGTATCCTTTCTCATTTTCTTTCAACGGACTGAATTGTCCAGATGGAAAAGTAAACAATGGTGTGAATTTCACCTTCCCCAATAGCACTACTAGAGCCCCAGGGAAAACACACCTCAACCGCCATCAATACTCGCAATTTAATCACAAAAGTCTCCTGGTATTTAGTGGTTTTCACAAAGCCTTCATTCCTGGAGTCAAGCGCTTATGTCGGAGACCTGTATCCTTCTCACTTTAAAGGAGAATTCCTAGCTTTCCTGAGTTTCTAGAAAAATTTGAAAGCATGACTGCTAGAACGTCAAAGTGAAGAAGTAAAACAACAGAACAAAATAAGCAAACTAAACTAAAAAGAAACAGTCCTCCAAATGCCTGGATTTAATTTTCCTGACCTTCATGCCAATCTCCAGGTTTTGGGTGCCTGACTCCTGAAAAATGGAGCACAGCACAACAGCTCGGCTCAGACACCAGTATAACCGAGTCCAACAGCTGCCAAAAATGCAGTGAAGATTCACATTCCCTTTCTTTTCCGAAGAGGAGAAGGAAAATACAAGACAACAAAAAATGGACTCCGGGGATGCAGGAAATGCACCAGTTGAATTGGCAATGTTTTCTCCAGGTGGAAGCTTCCAGCCTGCATGCTCCGTAATTTAATTCTGAAAAGCATATTGTATGGCAACACTTTAGAGGTACGGCTAGGTTTTGGGGTTGGTTTTTTTTTTTTTCTCAGAAGGAAATATTGACACTGCCTGTCGGCAACTTCCCAGAGGGGTGCAGTGTCAAAGCACATTAGCCTATTGCAAATGAAAAAACAGATGCAAAGTCTGAGGCCTGGAAGCAGCAAAGCTTCAACAGCAGCCCAAGGTCCACGCATGCTAATTCAGTTTAAAGAAACACTCTTGTGCTCGTTGCTTTTCAGCAAACAACTATGGGGTTTTTTCCCTTTTAGCTCTCGGTAAGAATAATTTAGAAATAAACACCCCATATCAAGATTTTTGGGCCAGATTTACAAAGTTATTTAGATGACAGTGGACTGAGAAACATGCTTTGCAGGATTCAGAAGAACATCTAAATGAATGAAGTGCCTAACTCCTTTTGGCTTTATGGGATGGCTAGGCATATAGAAGTATTTCCACATACCTGGCCTATCAGTTTGTCAGGCATCCTTTCTCCCTGCATGAGAAATACGTTTTTTTAAGGATACACTAAATGAATACAGCCTCTGCAGGTCATTTCCTTAGACTTGCTCTTCCAGTCTTGCTCTGAGAACTGACTAAATCATTCCATTCCACTGCAGACCATCAGAAGGCACTGATTAGTACAGAGGAGTAGTATTACAGGTCCTACAAAGAGAGCATAATTTGATTTCTAAGTGAAAATTGGCAGTTTTGAAAGAGAAATTTAACATGTTAGAAAGCAAAATAATGTCATCTTAAAATACAGGCTCAAAGAGGGTCTCATACATGGACATTGCATCTTAAAAGAGAGTAAGAGCACAAACAGTTTTTACTTGGAGTCATACGGGGGAACGGTTTCTGTTTGTTTTTAATGTTTCGGGAAGCTGGTAAGAAAAGAGAGGAGCATTTCTCTCATTTGTCAGCTATATAGAGAAGTGTCTGGATTTTGTCCAAATGCAAAAACCACACTCCAAACTCCCTTGATGTTTACTTACACGTGACAAAGGAGTGGTAATAATACAGGTAGGACTATCAAAACCTGGAAGTTATGGTTATTTCATCAGGGAGAACAGTCATACAACTATAGGTCTTCTGTATGTAAGGACCTCCAGTGTTTGTGATTCCAGCCTCCCATCACAGATGCATGCTGCATACCTGTGTCAAACTGACCAAGACTCACCTTAAAAATCACCTGGACTTCTTACACTGCACCATCACTTGGAGGTCCCCCTACAACTTCACTGCCCTAAAGCGGCGCAGAAGCAATCTCCTTCTGATTTCCAGCTAAAATGCTCACATCCAGTTTGTGCCATAGCTATTCACCTTTGCTGGTGTTTAACCTCACTGCTATAGAGAAGTTTCTTGGACAGAGGGTGCCCAAGAGAGTTCCTGAGCTCTGGCTCTGTTGCTCATGCGTAGAAAGAGGCAGAGCTGGCAAGCCTTTCAGAAAGCCTTGACCCACCTGCAACACAGCAGTGACCTGCCCTTCCATCTGCTAGGAACTATAATTTCAACAGACAGGCCACAAGTACCAGCCATTCCAGAAGCCCTTCCCCCATGACATAATACAATGCAATATGATATAACATGGTAATAAAAATCCCAAGAGAAGTCTCCCAAGTAGAGCTTTCTCCCTTCTGAAAACAGCTTTCCCTACAAGTGCATGTGCCTCCACTCCTGTCCCCAGACTCAGATCCCTCCATCCTTTCAGTAATGGACACCAATATTTCCATCCTCAATGTGCATGTAGAAGACCTATTTCCCCATGACCGGGCATTTACAAGGAAGAAGGGCAGAGAAACATTTTGCCAGGGCTTGCTTTCTCCCACCCTGTGCCTCCCCTCCTACTCCTGTCTGTCCTCACAGTGATGGATGGCTATCGGTTCTGGCTTCATTCGACAGAGAAATCTGTCAACTCATGCCAGGGAGAGGTGACAGCAAATCCATCAGCATGGAGACAGCAGTCACTTGCAGATTGCTTTCAAGGCCACTGGGGGCTGGATTCTTCTTTGCCTCCCTCCTCTCCAGTTTCTCTCCTCCCCTCTTTTACACAAGTCTTAGTAAATCATCATTTGAACAAACGCATTTGGCCCCTATTGCATATGCAAATTCCAGCAGCTTTGAATTTGTGTGTTATTGAATTGCTAAAAAAACAAGCAAAAAAACCCAAACGCCACACGAGTTTTCATTATTAGATGTACATATTTGGCCATTTCGTTACTTCCAAAGCCTGGATTCAAATTCTACTTGTGTCCCCATGGGTTCATCAAGTATGATAGCATTGTGTGACCCAGAGAGGAACACTGGTCCAAATGGCAGCTTCTAATCAGGGTAGTCTCAAGATGGAAATGCAGAGGATACAATAATGCAGAACACTGGCATATGAAATGGCAACCGATAGAAACAGAGCAAAATGTTTCTCCGTTCTATTCTTACTACCCAGCAACCATCTTGTTGAGCCCTCTGAAATATTAGACTCCTCCTAGGTGAAAGACTGCAGCACTCTACCAACTGACATCTGGGGAAAGGATGCCAGAAATTCTGGACTGTAGGCCCAGTGCTGCCAATGCCTACCTCTCTGCTGGGCTGCTCACTTGACCTTTTTATGCCTCAGGCTTCCCCTAGGACAATAACATTTATCTTCCTGGAAGTGCAAAGTAAGGCTTTATCAATTGATATGTACAAAGCCATTTGAGATCTTCAGACAATAGACCCTAACAAAGCATCACGATTACAGACAAATTAATTTCCTTCTGTTCCAAACACTGTAAGATATGATTGTTGCCTATGTGACAGTACTAAGAAAGAAAATCGGTGGCAGTCCTGTCTCTACAGGGCTTACCTGGCTCTCCAAAGCACCTCACACTTGGGGGACTAAGGTTGTTTAGCATTCCCCATCCCTGAGGGCAGCCAGGAGCATCAGCATAATGAAGAGCAGTTTCTACTTCTGCTCTGCCTGCCTGCAAAGGCACAAGGGGACATCCTGGTGATTTTTAATTGCTTCTGACATGTACGTTATACATGGAATGTGAAAAAGGTGGCAGTTTGTTGCCAACAATGCCCCACTTCCCCTGAACACCAACAATACACCACTGCATCCAGTTGTGCCAGAGAAGACAGGTGCCTGCGTCATTGCACAACTACTCCACAAGGTGCATGGAGCCACACCAAGATCACTAGTGACAAACACCTGAACGCCAAGACACCTGATGTAGTACAACGCAGGCTGCTCCAGCATCCCAACATGTCAGGCTAACACCATCCACAGTAGTTTAAAATAAAATGGTCCTAAACCCACTTCAATTTCCTCTGTGACTTTTTACTTTTAAATAAATTTTGCTGCCCTCTGAACCATGATACGAGCCACAAAAATCACTGAAGATACCAAAACCACAATGCCCTGCAAATCTGATGGGTGAGACAGCTGCAAAAACTGCTGCATAATCCTAATGCCACATATGAGCCACATCCTTTAATTTCTCAATGATCTCTGATTGTGGGTCACATTCTCATTCTTTTGCACCCATACAAATCCACTTCAGCACTTCTGGCCTTAGCGGAGTCACTGTAGATTTAAACTGACAACTTGGATACATGGTGGTTCTCCGAGAAAAAGTCTACTGCCAGTCTGAGATTCGACAAGAGTACAACCTAAGCCTGTCCCCAAACTTAATCCCTCCCTATAGATTTCCTCGTTATATCCTCTGTGCGTCTAATAGCATGGCCAACACGAGTACGAGAAAAGTGCACTCATCCCCCAAAAAGGAGCTACCTTTGAATAGGACTACAGCTCTCAGATATTGTAAGTAAAGAGATCTCGAATACATTACGGTCCCTGTGCCTGAGCCTGTCTTGCCCCCTGGGTAAAATTAGGAAAAAGGAACTCATTGTCATGAAACATTTGTGACGAGACTGTCTCCACAGTTGCTTCTGTCCTGCATTTGCAGGTGAGAAGCATGGAGCTGAAAACGTGATTTTCAAGGCCTCTGAAAACCAACTCGTAGGCACAGATAAAGGGTCCGGACAAAAGGCTGACATATCAGAATGGTTACAGAGCACCCCACAGTAAAACAGAGAAAGACAGGTTTGGAAGGAGTCAGGCACTCAGATGGAAGAGTGCGCCGTGAGGTTTGGGAGGTAGGGGAAAATCCACCCATTCTGTCACCATTCACCATACCAGTAGACTTTCCCGAGTGTTCAAAGTCAAGGAGTGCTGGTGCAATTTGCACAGACCATTCACTGCTGCAGAGCAGCAGAGTGAAGGTTTCCAAGCTGACTGCAAGTTTCCTGGCCATGGTTCCCATTGCCTCACGGGATGCGGCTGGGGGGAAACACCTGGACTGCAGCCAAAAGGAGCGCCTGGCTAGGACCCTCCACTTGCAGAAAACGCCCTGCAGGTTCCAGGCGAGGGCCGGGACACATGGAGACCCTGCTGGACTCCAGACTGCCAAGTGCAGGATGATTTATGGATCTTTGCAGATGGCATGTTCCAGCCAGAGGGCTTCAGACCAGAAGAACGAGAGCCTTCTGCTTCCTTAAAGGGGCAGCTCTGCTTCAGCACTGCAAACTTACTGTAAAGTTAACTGCTTTGGCATTTCAATATTTTAAGCGCTGACCCCTCATTGATTCTGTTCAGCCTTTTAAATCTTTAATTTACTTGCTTATTTGGGTTTTAAACCTTGCCTGCAATTGCAGCTAATTAAAAAGCTCATTAGTTGGCATCCTGAGCTGATTCCCTGGGCTTTATGTACTGTACAGTATGCCTCCTGTGAGTTTGAACCATGGCTGGGATTGCTTGACTTGCTTCCTACCTCCCCAGCTTTATGAGGTGTTCCATATTTTGGAAGACTATTCCCCCTTCCCCCAATTTCTTTTTTTTTAAACTACCAGTTGCTGCAGTCTTCAGGAAACTTTGCAGCCATTCTGGCCATACACAGTAGCTGTGTCACAGAATCATTTAGAGCTGATCTTCCCCATGTTCAGACCTAAGGCCTCCCCATAGCTGCACCCCCTTTTTAAAAGGGGCATTATATGTTGTTGACAACAAAAATCACAGATTAATTTCCTGCGTCACATGCAGGGCTTGACTTGTCCAAGTATGCTGTTAACATGCTCAGTAGGAGATTCCATCCTCCTTGAAGACAAACACCAAGGGCTTAAGGCCAGATTTGGAAAAAACGGGCCCTGATCTCACACACCACATGCACAAGTCCCGGCACCCAAGCCCCACTGTTAGAAACCGTGCCACCTTGTCCAACCTTCTCTTGATAGTTACCCAGAAGAGACACACAGAAGGACAGGACACTTCCCTGACTACATTGTTCACTTTTGCAGCCATATGTGTTGATTTTCAGACAGGCGGAGAGCACACTCCTGAATTCCACTTACATGTCTGGGAACTGTGGCGACTCAGTCCACCTAACAACTACACTATTACTCATGTTTTTTATTGATTCATAGCAGGAGGAAGATGTAGCATAGACCATACAACACAATTTCTAGTGCAGAACACCAAAATACATATCTGCAGTTGAAATAGGGTCACATTCATATCTCCCTTCCATAAGAATTTGCTCCTTGAATTTGGTTTAGGGGTAGGTGGACTCAAAGCCAGTAAACATTTTCCTGTTGTAGTACTGATAAAGCCACAGTCTGTGCCAGTTCTGGTGAAAATCTCGCCACAAGACATTTTGAGATCTGGGAGTAGTCAAATCCATGCCTTAAATTCTGATCCGGCCACCCAACAAAAAGCAGCCAACAGCATCAGAAAACCTCTCCTCAAATCCACACATCCCTTCTGTAGCACCATATGTCCTAGTTTTGGCTGCAGTAAAGTTAATTTTCCTCTTAGTAGCCGGTATAGTTCCGTGTTTTGGATTTAGCATGAGAATAATGTTGATAACACACTGACGCTTTAGTTATTGCTAAGCAGTGTCTGAACTAAGTCAGGGACGTTTCGGTTTCTCATACTGCCCTGCCAGCAGAGGCTGGGAGAGCACAAGAAACTGGGAGGGGACACAGCAAGGACAGCTGACCCAAACAAGCCAAGGGGGTATTCCATACCATATTCCATCATGCCCAGGATATAAACCGGGGGGAGTTGGCCAGGGGGCACTGTGACTCAGGGATTGGCTAGGCATCGGTCAGCGGGTGGTGAGCAATTCTATTGTGCATTGCTTATTTTAGTCTCTTATTTTTATTTTAATTTTCCCTTCCTTTTCTGTCCTATTAAATTGTCTTTACCTCAACCCATGAGTTTTACTTTTTTCTCCCCCTCCCCCTATTCTCTTCTCTCCCCCATACCACTTGGGTGGGGGGTGAAGTGAGCAAGAGGCTGCGTGGTGCTTAGTTGCCAGCTGGGGTTAAACCACGACACCGTGATAAATAACTTTTTTTTTTTTTTTGGTACGTTAAGTAATATCCTTACAATTCAGTTCTTGTACTGTGGTCATCGCTGCCAAGGAAGTTACTTCAGCACAAAGCCTCATCAGCAGTACCTGTGAAATGATTTGATAGCCAGACCACAAACAGCCAGCTTACAGTTTTGAACTAATAAAAGCAAAAATCAAGATGAGCTGCACGAGGGAATAAAGTTCCCCTACACACCTTCATCTGGCTTAGCTCTGGGTTAGCCATACCCAAGGTACAGGTTCGGAATAGGCACTGTATTATGAAAGGCAAGGGCAGTTGTAACAGATTTCCCTGACCCTCTGAGGGGGTCCCACTCTCCCAGTCTTTCTAAGGGGACATAGGTGTTACGTTGTCTACTTGCTGTCAAAAAACCCAAACAGCTTCAAAGCCACCCCTCTTCTGCAAAGCAGTTCTGTGGCTGGAGTCATCCTCCAACCCAGCGCTAACGTTAGCCCAAATTTTTCTTTGGAAGATGCAAGTACTGTGTATCAATTTTCATTCCAGTACATGCTGCCATGGCCACGTCTATCTGCCTTTCTTCATTTTCCCCTGTCCCTACCCACTCCTTTCTGCAGGTCTGGGCCTTTGCAGCTTGCCACGGGCAGCTTCTATCAGGCCATTCTGGTGGTAGCAGAGCCCCAAATGCAAACTGGAATATAGAGCCACTCCCTCACAAACTCCCCTTCTCCCCCCTCTCCCCTTCTCTGTCACCATCTGGCTGCTCTGCCTTCCAACAAATCCAGCAGCTCTACTCCCTGCCTGGGGAAGCTCCTGTTTTCAACTCCACTGGAGAGCCCAAAATATGGTTCCAGAGACTATTGTGCAAACCTACACTGGAATAAAGTTATAAAGGAAGCCATGATTACAGAGTGGAGGTTTAAGTGCATCTGAGACAGCTCCCCCCCCGACCCCCTAGCTGGCTGGCTGCTGTAGGCAAGTGTTAAAGCCCATCTGGGAAGAAACAGGCCTCCCGCTTCCTGCTGCCTCTGCCTGCCAGGATAGCCAGGAGGGATGGCAGGACGGTGGACCAGAGCTAGACTGGAGCCCAGGCGGCTGGGGATTGGGTTTGGCAAGAGCCCAGTCGTCATGTTTTCATTTTACAAGGTCAAAACCAAAACCACCTCTGGTTTGGGTTTTGCATTTATGCCTACAGAAACATGAGAGGATTTTATACTTAGTAAACCCCCACTTCCCC
>JANZLQ010000001.1:4467142-4478826 GCA_026212715.1 Elanus axillaris
CCCCCATCCCCTGCCTTCCCAGGTCGCTGGCTTGTGACCAGCAACATCTAAAATAACCAACTCCTCCCTCCCTAGTTCCTGTCTTGCTTCTAGAATTGTAAAGAGAATGAAGTAAAAACAGATAGACAAAGGCCATTCTCAGCCCAGCAACTGCTGGGTGCAGTACCTGACTGGCCTAGCATAGTCCGGCCAAGGAAGACTGCAACGAGAAAGACAAACGCAGCTCCGTCCAGCTCAGCCCAGACAGACTGGAGCAACAGGGAGTGAATGCTCAGTGGAGACAACAGCCAGAGAACACAAAACTGCACTCCGAAGTATACCAGAAAGAAAGTGGTCAGGCAGCAAATAACAGTACCTGGATCACACAATGTAAATACCAGGAAATTTCAGAGTGGGGTTTGGTTCTAGAAAGGATCATGATATATGCAAGAAATCCTAAATCCTAGAACATCCCTCACTGACCTTGCGTGGTCTCCTCACTAACCCTACGATCTCCCAAAACCCACGTCCAGCATCCTGCATCTTGGAGTACTCTATAGTCCTCTCACAGGCCTCCTCTCACCTTTAAACATACCCATTTTTGGTACTTACTGGTACCCTCCATCAGCCTGTTACCTCTTCTCTGATGGTCAAAACCAAGACGGGGCTGTTTCAAACACATCCCTAGGGCTGACTTCCCTTTGCTATTCTTTGAACTGCTGCTGCGCTAGACTGAGAACCATGAGAAAAGAGGGACTTCAAGAACCCAGGGGTGAAAGGGAGGAGGTTAGAGTCCCAGAAACCAAAGTGGATTCCAAGCAATGAAATACAGTGGGTCTGTCAGGACAAAGGGGGGGAATCCAGTGTGGGAACAGCAGAAAGCATGCATCAGGGCTGAGCTGTCTCTTTGGATGGAAAGAGCCAGGGTAGCAAATCAGGTTGGAAGCATTTAAAAACATTCACGTTTGGCAGAGCCTGGGGCTGGAGCAGCAGAAGATGTTACGGGTCAGGACTGAGGTCTCTGGCAGAGCCACTAGCTGACTGGGGATAAAAGCTTCTCCAGTGCTTCTCTACATGTTTTCTGGCCATAGCCATGCTGGTAAGCCCATTGCTTCCCTCAGCACCAAGAGCAGCCCCTTCGCTGTTTTCCAAGAGAAAAATCCCTGGAAACTCTCTTTTCTCCTGTACACACACACACACAAACCCCTCTGTATTGCACAGCAGATTTTCAGCAGCTGTTTTAAGGGGACAAGACCCTGTACACATGCATCTCATCCTCATGTGCTTTATTATCGTGTCAACTGTAGGTTACGCTTTGCTGCAGGCATCACTAAGCCTGCTTACGGCCAAAAGGGCCTTGGGTCCCCTCCCCTTCTTCCCCACTGCTTTTCTCTTTTTTTTCTTTCTTTCTTTCTTTTTTTTCTTTCTTTCTTTCTTTCTTTCTTTCTTTCTCTGCTGCAATAGAGCAAGCAAGCTATTATTGTCGGTCTGGCCTAGTACAGTTCCTTTTGGCAGTCACAGGCCTTGGACCTCAGCCAAGGTCTATCCCAGGGGATGTTGGGAACGCTTTGAAAATTAAATCTCTCAAGAACTCACGAGGCTGCAAATGCCATGATGTTGCTTGACCTTGGGTTAAACTCAGCGGAAGAGGAGCAGAAGCGGTGGCGGCAGCAGCCACTGCCACATTGCTGGCCTCAGATAACTCCCGGGAAGAAGAGCCCTGCAGGGAGTCAGGGTGAGGGGAGGTTGGGGGGAAAGAGGCGGCGCACAAGCGGGAAGCCAAGCAGGGGAACTGCCATTCTGCATTAGCTCCCAGAGGACTGATCAGTCCCTGCCATACATTCATTTTTTGCTCCAGACCCTTTGATGCCTTGTGAGAGTTGCGTTTACTATTCTTGCACAGGTTTTAAATGAACCGTGCCTCTTAATAGCAAGAAAATAGCATCATACGGGTAAGTGCCGAAGTATCCCTCCCACTATTGTCCCCAGCGCACACAGCAATTAAATACGAGCTTGTGGAGAGTAATGGCTCACTTTGCCAACATAGCACAGACTAGCACACAAAACTACACCTCCTCTCTTTGCCCCTTGCTCAACATGTCCCAGCCCTCACGGTATCTCTCGCCACTCTATTCTCAGCTGCCTTCTCCCGCTGTCCACATTTAACTCCTGATCTGGGTGAAACACCAGAAGGCCCGATCCTTTGTCACTTCAAAATCCTCTAGGACAAGAGGTCTTTTCTCTCAGGGATGGAGAGCTCCAAAGCGAGCCTTGTCATTTAAAAATAATGCACTTGGGAGGCACCTTCTTTTCTGAGCCGTGCCATTATAGTCCAGACAGCTCCAGCCACTAGGGAAAGCAAAGAGCACATGTTCTGGGAGCTCCCCATTCCTTGAGGAGTCAGCTGGCTGGAGAGAGGCAGCAAGGGATGCCTCGATGCAGGTGCCTTTGTGCACGGTCACTGCTTTGTCATGGAGATTCTGCAGGTCCAGCAGAGTCTCCACTGGAGATGTTACAGCTAATGAAACATCTTTAGCTTGCCCCCTCACTGTAGGAAGTCCAGGGGGAGCTCAAGAGGGATTGATGGATGAACCCCTGGAGATGCTTTGGGATCAAGTCCATCTGCCCTTTCCAATTCAGTGTGCGCAGGGTTGTGCTAGGCTGGGTGAGGTATGCACATCTCATTATGTTCTGCTGCAGAGCCCCTGCTTCAGCAATCCTCCCTGCAGCCCTGTGCCCCCTGGAGCTGGCTGATTATTTTGTCTCAGGCCGGAGCCCTGGATTCTTCTGCGTATCACGACATTTGTGTAGCTTTTCTCCTCCTCTCCCTCCCCTTTCGGTCGTATCCCTCCCCTGCCCCGCAGTCCCAGAGAGACAATCCAGATGGAACTGCCCAGCCGCCCTCTGATCAAGCCAGGGAGATTTGTAATTAGGACTCGATGGCTATTATCCCATGACAGCTGAGTGCGGTATCCAGGCAGCCCGGAGGCCACAACAGGAATGTGAGGGTTTTAAGGAAGGAGGGAAGATGCGAGCGCTTTTCAGCCATGCCATATTGCGCCAGCCCTGGTGACAACATCCCACCTGCCAGGCCCGATTCCAAGGGCAGTGTCAGTGCAAAAGGGCAAGGGCGATCGAAGAGGGAGAGGAGGACAGGCGGCAGCTACAAGGTTGCAGGGGGGTGGGGAAGGGACCTCCGCTACCAGCCTAGCAATTCTGCCCGGGGTGCAGCCAGCTCTGTCTGCTGAGGCAGCCAGGACAGTCTGCTGGAGCAAGGGGGCAGAGGGTCCAATTTCAGAGTTTGGCCCCACGACGAGGCCGCGGTGGCGCCATCCTGGCTTCACACCCCACAGTTCAAATTCCTCTGGGTGACACATGGCTCTGGAGCGCAGCCCTGGGAGACTGGAGCAGCCCAAGGGGGAAGCAGGTGTCACCATGCTCCCCCACCCTCCCTCGGTTTTCTGTGTGCACAGCCAGGCTTCCTAAAACAGGGCCCTCCTGCTTTAAAAAGAGAACGTGCCTGGATCTAGGGGTCTTTCCAAATATTTGTTTCATTGCCAAGCCTTCGGAGAGGTCACAGAGGAACATGCTCTCTCACTCCTAAGCTCCTTGCTTGCTTGCTCTGGCTGCTGTTGCCAGAGATGTGGCACCTCTGCCTGCCTCTTCTGCTCCGGTAATTACCAGCCTGCTGGCACACGGAGAGAGAGAATGGCAGGAGCAACAGACAGCTGGCTGGGTCACAGACCAGCAAGCAGACCTGCAAGTGCGGGGTACAGGCAGCTTGCACCAAACACAAACAAAAGCCTGCGAGTTTGAGATCTAGTGAGCCAGGATGGAAAAAATCAGGTTGCTGTTCATAGAAAGCCAGGACTCTCAATGCCCTGAGATGCTCCAGCCTTGCCATTCTAAACTTCGCTGCTTCAAAGCACAGCAGACTTTGAAACAAGCACTAAATCTGTTAGACAAGCAGTAAGAAAAAGGAAAACCCAATCCAGGCCAGCTCACAGACAGCCTTTACCATCCAAAGACTGTGCATTGGTCCTGGAAAGCAACAGGAAATTAACAGGGGCCAGTAAGGGATGTGAACAAACAGTAAATAAACCCCAGAAACTGGGATGTGTGATCAGTAGCCATCTCCCACGCGCCTCACAGCCACCCCCCCCCCTTTTAGCTGCACACACCCAGTGCCTTCCCACCCAGCACATATATTCTGCTTTTTCCAATGCAGTTTGCATTGTTGCTGGCTTGAATGGGTTACAACACACTATTTACTTCTGGCTGGAGACCTTTGTGCAGCTTCCCCTCCTGGCCCCACAGATCAAACATGGATGGACTCTGCCCTCAGAGTGGAACAAGCCAGATTCAGAAGGGGTAGGGGAGAGGAAAGAGGAGGTCTGAGAGGTTTAATGCCCCAAAGCATCTCAGTTGGCCCTCCCGCACAGAGCTTCTGCCAAGGCCGGAGGAAGTGAGTCACTGCTGGGGCTGGAGGTGGGGTTCTGGAGGTCGTAGTCACCCCCTGGAAAGGCCTGGAGCAGCGGACAGGCTCTGTCCAGGGATCAGCCAGCATTTGATTCCTGTTTGTGTCCCAAATGAATCATTCCCAACAGCTGTCACCATGCCTGACTGTGCTCCTCATGTGCTTTCTATTAGCTGAGAAAACAAGTCAGGCTGCTCCTGAGTATGGGGAGTTTGCCTTGTGGCAGTGGGGGGAGTGGAGAACCTGGGAAATCTAACTCTGTGCTTTAACCCTGCACACAAGCTGCTGGTTTCTGTGAGTGGGAGTAGACACCACTCACAGGGTCATTAGGGTGTCCTTGACCCCACTTCTGCATGACTTTCTTCTCCACTCAGCTTCTAAATGCAACTTCTGCGGATGTTCTGTAATCAAATTGACTCTCGCATACATGCCACTATGCCTCAAACAGTAAAACCCTACGCGTGACAGAGCCAGCTTTTTGAGAAGTATTTTAAGAGACCACTGAAGGCACAACCCAGAGAAACCTTCCCATTCAAAAATCGTAGCAACGCCCTGCAGAGCACCATGCAGCCAGGAGGGAACCACAGCACAACGGAGTCAGAGCAGGGAATAAGGGCCTTCAACAGAACAAAAAGAGCCTGAGGAAAAAAGCCTAAGCAAACTGGATGGAAAGTCACAGCCTCCCAGTGTGACTTATGGTAAGTCACTGTGCCTCAGTTTCACCCCTTCTGCTAAGCAGAGGTGAGGGTGACCTGGGAGGACCCAACTGCTGTTAGAGCTCTTTGGTGTACTCAGGGAAAAGGAGCTATAGACATGCAAAAGTGTGGCTATTAACTGAAAGAGCACAAAGGGAACAGCTTAGGCTTCACTCCCCTCCCGTTCGGGGTCACTCCCCTATGGGAAAAATGCTAGGGTTGAGCCTTCCACCTCAGCCAAAAATAATCAGCAAGCTGCAGGGGGTTGAGGGCCTGGAGAGGGAGAGAAAATTTCTCTTCTCAGGCTGCCAGAGCAGAGAGGCTGCAGCACATAATGAGAAATGCATTCCTTCCCTCCCCTTTCCCTCCTCCTGAAGCCACCTCCTCACAGAAAAGGCGTATGGGCCTGCTCCAAAAGACACAGGAGTGTGAAGCCCAAGTCAGTGGTTCTCTACTTCCCTTTGAGACAAAGAGTCTGCAAACTAAAATAGGATGTTTGTGCATTAATCCCATCGCTGCTCTCAGATGGCCGCCAGCCCCCATCAAGTAAAGCTTGAGGTGAACGGAAAATACAAAGGTATGCTGAGTAGACAAAAGATACATAATGCTACCAAAAAAAGGCTGGGCACCCATCCCCTTCTGACACCTAAACAGTGCTATTGGCTCCTCAGCTACTGTAGGAGCCCACGCAATTACTGCACTCCTGGCGTTCAACACCACTCCACAGGCTTTCAGTGCACTCACCTAATAGACCTGAAGTGATAACTCAACAGAAGCAAAGCAGTTGTAGGACCAAAATCCCGTTTCTCAGAGAAACACGGCACTTAAGGGATGGAATCGCATTGACTTTTGACCATTTTTAAGCAAAATCTTCCAAAAGTGGAATTTAGCCACCTGAAAAATCACTCCCTGTCTCATCTCTGCTCATTCATCCACATCCAAGGTTGCACACTGTACTATCATGCATATAGGAGCATTCTACCCTGCAGCTCTGAAACACCTTCCCAAAATCTCTCTTACATCATTCCCTCCTCGCATCTCTCTGCTAGTACCTGTTCCTCACCAATGTCACTATGGAGCTGGCTAGTGAATTACTTGGAATGGAGTTTTTTGGGGAGATGCTGTATAAATAAGACTCAGACAATATTCAGCTTATTTTGATTAAATAAAACCATTTGGTTTTAAACCTGCCACTGAGAAAAGGAAGCTATTCAATTATGCCTCATAGTAAAGGCCTGGTTCTTTACTATATGATGTGTCTTTACAATGACTGGTTCTCCAACTCTATCATGCATTGTATACAACATCCTTCCCTGACTGCATGCCTCAGACTCTTCACCTACACATAGGGGACAAGAATATTTTCTATCCTTGGTAAAAAGGATAGCAGTTCTTTGAGATTTAAAATAGAACCACTGGGCTTGGGAACTGCTAAATGCCATCACCCTGTAAGGCCTTTTGCTAGCTAGTGTCCCATACACATTCATGATATAGAACTATTCATGTTCACTTTATTTCACTCCTACCCACTGAAACCAAGGCAGGGGCTTAACCTAGAATCCTACTAGAGCCCAGTACACCCATTCCAACAGCAACCAGGCTAGAGAAGAGTGCAGAACTGACCTAGTAATGCAGGCAATACATCTCTCCTGCCTGCTGTTTACATACTATTCACAACGAGGTAAAAAGCAGCCTGTTTTTGTGCCAACATCGCAAGCAAAACCGCACCACCTAAACCTGGGATCATGCCGAAACATCCCCCTACATTGTTTTAGCGTTTAAAAAAACAAAACAAAAAAACCCTAAACACCTATATCATCTGAACAATATTCTAGAGAACAGTGGAAAAAAAAATAAAGGGAAAGGGAGTAACAAACTCATAACTAAACCCAACCCAGACCTCCATGACACAATGTCAGGGGCATATACAGAGAAATCCTCACTGTTAATGAAAGCTCTTTCTCCAGTGTTAGGCAGGAAATCCTCATCTCACATGCCTCCGTCTAGTGTGCGTGCAATGGACTGTCATACTTATCTGTGTTGTAGATACATAGAAGTTCATTCTCAATGTAGTCCCTGTACTTTCACTGCTAAATAAAATAAGTCTGCGTCAAGACAGCTGATGTGTGTGGTGGTAAGCACATTACTGCTTCCAGCTTTCATTTTCCAGAAGATGTTGCTGGGGCAGCTAATAGAGCCTATATCCTGCAGAGATGGACTTGACTACAGTACCGCAATTTGTTTTCTCCAACATCCTATTGCTGACCCTTGCCTGTGATTGTTGTGTTTCAAATCACCACACTTCCTCCTCTTCGTCAGAAACCTGGCTGCTCTCCAGGGGATGTTCAGGAGAGAAAGACAGGTTAGAATAACCCTCCACCTTAAAGTCCCCAGCATCTTTGCCTCAGCCACTCCTTTTCCACGTCAGTAGCGTCAGGGCTGTAGGATGCCAGGAAGAGGGAGCCTTTAGTGGGAGCTCAGGGCTAATTGACATGCCTTTCAGGCAGCAGCAGTGCCAGGAATCAAACTACTGTCCCCAGGGAGTGGCGGCAGAGGCAGCAAAAACCTTCCTCAGTGGCAGACGAGTTTTTCCATTTCCTTGGTTTCAAATCTTGCTTCTGTTCTCCCCAGTCTCTGCTGTGGCTCCAGCCGTGAATTCTAGGGAAGCCCAGCTGCCTCAGCAGGTATGGTCTCGTTAATGAGCAATTAGCTCCTAGCCTAATTGGGCAGCAGAATGGCTAATGAGCCCAGCCATGGTTGTCTGTGCCCTCATTATCCTGTGCTCAGCCAGTGGTAATACTGAACTTCTGTCCCATTTCCGTCATGCCACGATCAGAGCACTGGCTGAAAGCTTAGATGTGCCAGTGCTCACTGCCTTTTAGTGCTCTAAAGTTGATGGTTTGTCTTAGCGGTTTCCTCTAATAGGCCTGGAAAAGCTTCTCTCACCTCTGCACTACACAACCAGATCTTGCCTCCCTTGCTTGAATCCTAGTCTTTCACTCAGCAGGTTTTTGATCTCTCTTATACATATTTATATTTGTGAACATAGATACGTACAGATATTTAAGCATTTACCTATGCATACATACATATTTCTATATACACGCATACAAGGTTGAGAATTATGAATATGAACAAGGGTCCTGCTTACCTGCCTAAGGAACACAATCGGTTAAAACATTTCCAGTGCAATACAGAACACTAATGTGTCTTATTTTAGCACATATCAAGAAGGTGGTCTAAGCAACAGAGGCACTCTTAGCACCCAGAGAGGAATCTTTGTGCCAAAAACTGTGCAGTGTTAGGAGGAAGGCAACGTGTATCTGAATCTTTGCTTTGTAATTCTAAGTCACAAATTTTCAGGAGTCCTAAGTAAGTTCAAGCTGCAAATCACACAAGCCTGTTTTGATTTGCTTTACTTTGGATTCCAAGTTAGGGAGTCATCAGTTGTTGGATTTCACCCAGCATCATAGCTATTTTCTATAATTTTTATCCCTGAAGTTAACAATAACGACAGACGCAGAAAAATGAGCTGCTCCTTCTTTGCAACAGCCACTGACCAGACTTTGCTGATTGCTAGGAGGTTGGGAAATCTTCATGAAGTTGTCTTGTCTCACAGGTCTGAACATACCAATTAAAAAGAGTCTATCCTCACACATCTCAAAGCATCCGACAGGAAAATGATTCTTTCACACCTACAACAGTAAGTACAGCAGATCTTAACAGAGAACGCTCAACTGTATGTGCCAGTTTAACATGATCCATGGAAGATGTACTCTCCAGTTAAGTAACAAAGCTCTTTGGCAGAACGTATCTTTACTTTCCAGCACTGAGATTCAGAGATCTCTTGTGAAAAGTAGCATATGACCCTTAATGACAACAGACAGTCAAGGCTGGGGGCCGTGGTGTTTTTTTCACTTTTTGTTTGGTTTGTTTTGGTTTGGGGTGGGGTGGGGTATGTTGTTGTTTGGTTGGTTTTTTTAAGTCTTATCCAGCTGCTGGGTTTTGGATAATCCAAGTCACATTAGTAATATGTAAAATATTTCATAGCTTCTACCTGCTGCAGCAATGAACTGTGTTCCTTCTAGGACTGATTATTCCAACTTCCTGCTGTTCCCGATAAGGCTTTCTGGTGGCTGCTGATGGTTTTAAACATGGCTTCTTCTGCCTCCAGGGTACTTTCTTATATTAGATTATCTCAACATATCACACCCGCTTTTTAGTCGCTTCACTGCCTTCCTGTTAAGAACCAAAATGATTTTTTAACTGCTCTTTTGCCCTAGAAGGACTTGTTTGACCTTGTTTTACCCCACCTAGCGGTTCTCCTCCTAGGTGCTCCATGAAATCAGCCAGTATAAGAGATCCTGTCACCTCCAAACGTCTGTACATTCGAGGACACCTCGATGTCTCCTCTTTTCACTGAGGAGTGAACATTTTTACTTTACTTTCATTGAACTGTATGTTTTTGGAACCTACAGAATGAAAATCAAGACAAAACTTTGCCTCTTCTCGCCCTTTATACAAATGTCTTACCGTTGCTTTTTCTGACAGTCTGAAAACAGTGGGCCAGCCTGATCACCCAGCCAGAACAAACCCCCTTAGCATAGAATAAGCAGCTGTAAGAAAGGAACTAGGGGTACCTGCCACCACTAACGATGCTGTCAGAGCAGGCACATCACTTGGAAGTAAAAACACCCCTTAATGTTTTACACGTATGGAAAAAAGAGAGACTGGGTCAAAGGTCCCAATTTAAGCATTGAGCTTTTTTTTTTTGGCTTAAACCCTCTCAACATTTATTCATTCTTGCCCAAGCTCCTAGTAACCAGACTAAAATCCACCACATCTTTCATTTAGGACTGATGGACAATCTTTTTTCATCATGGCTTCCCAGCATTATGTCGGGCCCCTTCAGAATTTTTTTCACTTAGGGTCTCAGAGCATTTAACAATCCTTTACGCAAGCTTCGTACCGCTCATAAGCCTACAGAAGAGGAAGCTGAAGCACTGAGAAAGACTGATAGAGCAATGGCATATAAACCTCGTAAAAAACATGCTGTGCACTGAACCATTAACAACCTATACTAGTGTCTTTAAAGGGCCAATTTAATGAATGGAACAAATGCTGAAATACAAGCCAGTTAGAGAAGCTGCTCACGTCTTTTCCCTAACATGTGCTGAAATCCCTCCTTGCTATTGGGAAAAGAGAAGCATGGTCATGTGCATGGGATTGATTTCCCAGAAGTCCAAGACTGCATAATACCAGGCATTCCACAGAGGCAGGCAGCAAATAGAATATTGCGTGCATTTTTGACAGTCTTTCCTTTTACTGTGGGCTCCCCACAGCATTTCTTTTTAAAAAAAGCTTTTCCACAGCCATGTTTCTGTCTCCTGGCTCACCCACCTCCTCTTGCTAATATTTTATTTATTGCATCCTGATCCTAACAAGTGAGCTTCTTCCCCAGTCGCTGCTAATTAGCCTAGGTGTCTCTCCAGAGCTTGTATGCACGCATATCTAGACAGAACATAGATGTGCTTTGCAATTCACAGGAAGTATTCAGTGTCCATACAGATTGTCCAAAGACCATAGCACTTGAGTAGATCTATTTTACCCCCAAGTCCAGGTATCAGCAAGAAGAATTAACATTGCATTTCACTGAAAGCAGAAGATAACAAAAGATCGGCCAAGCCTACATATTGATGTGGCAAAAGCAATACAAAGACACCTAAGGGGAACTGTTTCTCTTCCCCTCTCTCTGGTCTGTTTCAAAAAGCTGGTTACTGGCTCAGGGTTGAACCCTGTTGATCTCAGTCATCTCTCTGCCTTTGATACTGTCAAGAAGTTTTCCCAGCTAAAAATGCAGACTTTGAATTTCCTTTTCAGGGTGAATCCACGGGTGGTAGTCTTTCTTTTTTTTTTTTTTTTGCATCTTCAGGACAAAAGTGGAGAAGATGAGGTAAAGCCGTGAATATAGAATGGGGGAGGCTTGCCAGGAGCTAGATAGTGGTTGGGGGCCTTGCAGTAAAAGGTAAGTGAAAGAGCATTTCCTGAAGCTAGAAAGAAGGTACTGCAGTCTAAAGGAATGTCTCCAGAAAATAAGCAGTAAATCTTGTTCCCCTTATATAAGAAATCAATATTGGTATTGGACCAGGGACATCAGAAACGGCAGAAGGGACTTTCATACTGAATGCTGTATTTATAATACAGCAGATCTTAGACAAGTGAATAGACAGCTGTATTTCACCTAGTGAATTCAGTCATTAAACAGAATTAACAGCAGCCATTTCTCATCCATTGCAGAAGGTGGTAAGAATAGTTTGGCCAACCCTATGTATCAATACAGAAAAGGTAACTCAAAAGAGGCCCTTCTAAGGATATTTTTATATATGGATACATGAAGAAGTCATTTAAGTAGGCTCATTTCCAAGGAAATAGTTAAAACGCAACCAGCAGAAGCTATGTGTAGGAGCTGGTAGCAAGTCAGGAGTTGCTCAAAGCAGGATTTAAACTTCTGACCTTCCAGCTCTGGGAAGGCA
>JANZLQ010000001.1:4478926-4492858 GCA_026212715.1 Elanus axillaris
GGGGGGAGGAGTGTGCGGGTGGGAAATAGTAGAGGTGGATGGGGAGTAGGGGAGAAGGTCATAAATCTTTTCATTCTTCCATAAGCATTCAGAGTGACATGAATGAGGTGTTCCTCACAAGCAGTGCTGCAAAAGACAAGGAGCTGAGCAGGTGGGCTGCAGGATGGACTCTTTAGTAGACCCCACAGAGCAGTTCTTCAGAGGAAACAACAAATGAGTGATTTGTGAGTCTGGCCCTAGCCAAACCACCTTTTTCCACCAAGGGAGTCATGGCAAGTTAAGAGGAGAAGTCTACAAGCTCTAGCATTCCTGCATGGGGGGTGAGGGAGATGTGCCTCCTGGTGCATGGCAGAAAGGGGTGCTGTCATTTATCTCCTCACCAAAGATTGTATTAAAAATAAAAGCTGTAAAGTCACCAGCTGGATGCCATGCACATGCTGGGCAGAAGGCCAAGGGTCTTGCTCTTTCTCAGTTTACCTCTAGCACAGGAGATGCTAAATATCAAAGGGCATAGCTTAAACTGTCCCACATACTTGGCAGGGCTGGTGGGGAGGGGGTTAACACCTGGCTGGGAGGACAACATGAAAGCCAAAGGCGGCTCTTTCTTAGCAACATGCTGGTTCATTCCAAGTTAGTTTGTGGAATCATCAGGTGGTTTGCTTTTGGCTACTCTTGATTGACTTCCACCTGGCTGAGATTCAGTCAGTCATGACAGACTACACCAACATATACACCAGCTCTTGACACTAGCTTTCCCACTCCTTGCCCCAGGTCTGGAGACATCACTGCAGAAAGACCTTGCACGTGGATGGTTCTGCCCTGCTGCAACTAAAGGTTTGAAAAGCAGGCACGTTTTATTTCTTCCCATGTCCCAGCACGTACATCTTTATGCCCTCTGCTAAAGTCCTGCTGTTCTGTGCTCAAGCAATTCAGTCAGAACAGGTCAGAAGTTTGAACAGTCCAGAAAAAAGAGCAGGTGCAAAAATACATGCATGATAGGAATTGTCTGGGCCAGCAACACAAACAAAGGATATGAGTGAGATCATCTCAGCTTCTCCACGTTCATTTCTTCATCTTCTCCTCTCCCTCCCCCACGCTGGTGAGCATTGCCAGAGGTACCTGCAGGGCTGTCGGGAACCTCTGGCCACAAACCACTTACAGGTTCAGGCAGAAGACGTACAGACTTCCACCTCTTCCAAACTGCTACAGAATACCCCAAAACTGATCCAGAAGGGCCATTTTTAGTATAAGCAGACTTAAATATGGGGCAGAGACTACCTCCTTGATTTTGAATCAAAGAAATACAGAAGCAGCCAGAGTTGCTGATTGATTCTGGATTCTACTGCAAACTCCTGTCCCTGGGCCATTTGTTCCTGTCTACTCTCATAGGAGTGACAAGGCATATTCCCCATTGCTGTCTTGGAACAAAACCTCATGGAAAGAACAAAGCTAAACACTTCTGACTGAGCAACTAAGACTTAAGGGACACTTCTGGCAGTTGATAGCCAGATCACTTTACATCTGTAAGCATCTACGACACCCAAACTCCCATACACTCATGCACTATGCAAGACTACGTACTAGTTGCTGACCAGGTTGTAAAATTGGCCTCTGCAGCTATAAAATAGGAAGCTAGCATTTCAAACAAGCCTAGAGGCTCTATTGGGCTTGGCTTCTTTGACTGCAGCCCTGCTGGAGAACATTTAGCCTTGTCCTTAAACTTGTAACATGTTTCTCCCTGCCTTTCAGGGCCGCTGATGGGTATTTCACCGAGGCAGAACAGGTTGTGTTTCTCCCTTGAAAAGCGAAGTCTGTGATGTGACTTCCCCGCGCCCTTCATCCCACAGGAGCTCCAGCAACATCACCAGCAACGGCTGTAATGAAAAACCAAGCTGGAGCTTTCCTGGGCCTTCAGAGGGCCTGTCAAACAGGGCTTGGGGGAGCACGTTGCAATAGCCAAGTTCTCTCAAATGCTGGAGCTCCCCAGGAAAATTGATGCATGGGGAAAGGTTGTGAAACACTTGCATACAAAGAGCTAGGGCTGGAGACACACCACAGTGGAAAACCTCTAGACAGATGGGTTAGAAGAAATTAAAAAGGGATCCAACTCAAAGAATTTCCTCTCACCTTTATGACGTTGTTTGCAAAGGGTCAGTGCCCTGGTCTTCAGAGAAGTTGCCAAGAAGGTTGCAATAGCACTCCCACACCTGGGGGACAGAGCCTGCTTTCCTTGGAAAACCCAAGATCAGACAACCTGATAAGGAGAGACCTCTGTCCTATTTGCATGTACGAGCAGTGCTACACACACACAAATTGAGCATATATATACGCACACACAAGCTACACATTTATATATAAACACAGGTCACTGAAGGAGGCAGGAGCCACGCACCTGCTGTCAGTTCCGTCTGCCTCTCTCAAAGACTTCCAGCAACATATTTCGTTCGTTGCTCTGAGCTCCTCTTCTCTCACAATTTGTTTTCTGTAGCATTGACAAAGTGCTGCTGGTATTCTTAATACAGGCAAGGCACCACTCCTACCCCCAGAGAGCTTGCCTAACACCAGTAATTAGAGATATTGCATAACATAGCTAATTACTACCTTAATTAATTTACTTTAAATAATTCTTAGATATTGTCAGCTAGCCACAATCTCTTAATAACCTTCACATACAAAGAAAAAGAGTTACACAATGTATTACTACCTATTTCATTTAGAGATGCACAGGTATTGTCCATAGGCAGGAAACTTGGCTACTACTAGCAGCCTGAGCTGACACCAAAACCCGACCTCACCGCTGTGCACAGGGAGGCAGCAAAGACCCCAGTTTGTGATTTGGAATGAAACGTCTCAGCATGGAGTTGCATGGCATTTGCGACCAAGTCACATCCTCAAGTATTCTTGACCATGACATGTTTAGGAAAAGTATGGCTCACATTCAAGCAGGTCCAGAGCTGCAGAAAGACTCCACACCTGTCTCTGAACTGAAACATTTTGTTCTATTAAGCAATCTTATCCAAAATTCCATCCTTGCGGGGGCGCCACTTTTAGGGGAGCTCTGCAACACCGTAAGGTTTGAAGGGCTTGGGGCAGGGAAGTAATGGGGGGAGATGGCAGGAACTGTCAAAGTGGGCTCCTACTATAATTCGCTGTCTTTTAAAATGGATTTTTCAGAGATAAAGTATTTGCCATGTAGAAGAAAAGCAGTCCTCTCCCTGCTCGCCCCAAGGCACCCTCTGCACCCCACATAGCACTCCTGCCCTCCACATTATTTCACTGCCTGCCCCTCTGCCTCCATGCATTGCTGCCCAATGACCTATGCATTCACTCACTTCATTTGCATCTGTTACCCAGATCCTCAGACCTCCTTTACCACTTCCTAATCCTGCAGACTGCCAGGGACTGGGCGGCACATAACGTAAAGGCAGGGTTTGGGCTGCCACAAATGCAGGCTGGGTAGTAAGAGGCCCTGGTTCCACATTTGCAGGTGCTTACACATCAAAGTTGTGCCCCAGCACAGCCCATGCACACCAATTTTGGACATAGCCCACAAGCCCCTTTGTGGTCCGACACCAGGAGCTGGGCACCCAACTCTGTGACAGGATTACTGCAGGGGAAGCTTTCAGAAAGCCGAACTCCCTGTAAGACACCTTGAGCTAAGTCCCCTTTCGATACACAGACACCATGTGCAGAAAAGAGAGGACTAATCAATAAGGTCAGAAGCATTTTATGTAGGGCATCCTCTACCAATACAACAGAGACCAGTCCTTACTAGACCAATACTGTCTGACAGTAGCCATTGATCACTGCAGTACATCTGCTTGATAAATGACATCTATCTTCAGCAGTAACTGACAGGCACTCTGGCATGCCCTCCAGACAAATGCTAGCTCTCAAGAGGCTGTGACAGTCAAACCAAGAAAGCCAAAAAGTCTAGAAGAAACCCCTTGCGCTGTCACCCAGCTGCTGCACGGTGTGGAAGAAGAGAGCTGTTGTTAGCTGGGGTTGTTATATTAAATATTATTGCATGGCTTGTGTATTTTTCAAGTTTAAGAGCGAGCCTGGAGTTGAGGCCATCTAAAAGAAACAAATATTCACAGGGCAGCTGCCTTGTGTTTATATCCCCATTTCCATACAAGGGCATCAAAAGCATTGCTTGCAGGGAGGGAAACCAAGGCACCAAGAGGCAGTGCAACTCACGCAGGGCCACAGAGCCAGTCAAGAGTCCAGACAAGAATTCCTAGACCGCATTCCCCCGGGATATAAATGTGCACACGCGCGCGCACACACACACACACAGAGAGCAACTCACTTAAAGGGTCTGTGTCTCCCAGCCCCTAATGTGGAACAAGCAAAACAAAAGAGAACTGCGAACACTCTTCAGTGCCAGGTAAGGCCAAAAGGTGCACAGCGCACAGCCACGAGGGTAAAATAAGAGAAAGCAGCCAGGAGGTTTTGGCAACAGAAAACCTGTTTTTGCAAAACAGACGAGACCCAAGGAAAGCCACAGACTTGCAGCGTTGTGTGGGAGCAGGTGGTCCTGGATCTCACAGACCTCTTCTCCCCTGCTATAAGGCAGCCCACGCTTCCACGTTTGTGGAAACCTTGCTTTTGGACCATGACTTCAGTACAGTAATTACTGTGAGTTCCTCAAGTTTTCCGGGAAACAGATGCTCAAGGAGGAGGGCTGATTTTTTATTATTTTTTTTTTCCCAAGCATCTGCTGCCATCCGGTGGCAAACGCTGCAATGGCATCCAGGGCCTCCCAGGGCACCCTTGGCAGAGGGACAGCCCGGCCCTGGCGACAACCTGCAGCCTGGCCCGAGTCACCGGGAAGCCCAGTCAGCGTCCAGAGGAGGTAGCTCCTGCAAGGAGGGAGGGAGGGAGCCGTCTCATGCTTATCTGGACAGGGAAAGACACGGGTGAATCACAGACAGAAATCCAATGTGGCAGGAAACTATGGAATCGCACTGAGGGCTGAAGTCTGGAAGACTGTTTAGTTCAAGCCTACTCCCCTCGCATCCTTTGCTTTTCCTTCAGATGTTGTCTCCTCTCATGCCACAATCCTCCCCCGGCCCCCAAAGGTGGAAGAGGGAGTCGCCCTGCCCCAGGGCCAGCACTCCAGTAGTCAGGAGGCATGGTAAAGGCAGCTTTGCCAAGTCCCTGCAGTCCAGCTGGGCACGAGAAATTCATGCCAGGGACATCAGCCAACTGTTCATGTTTTCTTTTTTGCAATCTTGTAAATAAAAATCAGTCAGACAAGAGCCCTGGGGGCCCAGCCAGAAACAGTCCAGTCCCCATCATCTGAGTGTCTGCTCTACATGACTCACAACTCAGTCTGGCACATGCAAAAATACACAGGGCACTGCAGTTTTCAGGAACACTGCACAACAGTATGTTAGACACTGGATAAAAAAAGAAGCAGCCACATAGCTAGACACTCTGAGGACAGAGCGGAGATGCCTGAAAGTTAATATTCCTGAGCCACGAAGAAAAAGCCGGCCGCCATCTTAAGAGAGAGACCTTATCCATCGCAAAGGCTTAGACTTAACAAGTAATAATCTAAGAAGCGCAAGCCCAGACCTTCACTTTCCAAATGTTGCAGCAAAGGCTCAGCTCATCATTTGTAGTCTCTCAGCACCTGAGAGAAAGCACATGACTATGCAACATGGCATACACCATGCAAACAAGCTCTTCGTCTTACAGCGATTACACATTTAGGTAGAACATTGTAAGCATTGCTCTCAAGTACTCCAAATAAACTCAGCTGAACTCAACAGCATTTCTCCTACTTAATGGTGGTGTAACCAGCTGCTCACGATGGACCACTTCAGAACAGATGCTTATGCTCCAGCCTGTCATTGGTCAGAAGCACTGGGGAAGAGCAGTGGAGAGTGAAGCATTATCTTACCACCAGCTCCAGAGCTTCAGGGACCAGATGCACATCATGTAACTACAGGACCTTACTAGCAGAAGAGAAGGTGTAAGTAACCCCAGCAACCTAGGTTCAGATCACACCTGAGATCACGTGACTGCAACTATTACTTCTGTAGCCATTAGGATTCAAGGCTCTCAAAACCCTTTACTAACACCAAGTTCTCTTCCATCTATATTGCGCAAATACAAATAGTAGAAATCCATCTGTTCAAAGCTCTTTTGAAAGAACAAAACCAGAACCAAACAGCACCCGGACAGACTGGCAAAACCATCAGCCCAGGCACTCTGGGACAAATGTATCTTTCAATGGGCCATTAAGTAATTTGTCATGAATGCCAAAATGCTATTCGAGAGAAATAAGAGCCTGGAGTTGCAGGGAGGATTACAGTAACTGAGATCCGTTGGCAGAGTAAGTCAAACTGCCATCAACACCCACCTATGCCTATTAGCCTTTTGGTGTCAGGAGCGATACATTGAGGTTACCTCACACTGAAGTCCAAGTCAAAAGAAAATGAAATAGCACGCATATAAGGCACCATTCACAGGTGGTGCTGGCAGGAGACACACATACAGAATTCACACTTTTATGTGGAATATGAAATGTATAAAGAAAAAGTTATGTTTTACCCTCTGGTGTGGCACCTCTTTACCTGCTTTCCCTTTTAACCAGACAGGAGTGGGTACGATAAGAGAACTTCAAGCTGAATTTGCCCAAGATGGTAATCTACAAGCAGATGTTACTTCACTGAAGCAACTCAGAAAATCTTTCCCTCTATCTTTGTCAGGGACTCTGTATTGAACTCCTTTTCTCAACCCCTAACCCAAGTCAGAAGAGAACGTCCCAGTGCACAGGGAGAAACACGGGGGGAGTTCTGTCCCTACCCAGCACACGTTGTCTGGTGTCCCACTATTAAGGCACCCTAGTTCTTTCCACCCTTTGCGCTAAAGACCCCAAGTTGTACGCCCTTCCAACTGCAACAAGCCTTACACACGTTTCTTTTCCCTCTCCTTTACGCTCCCTATTTCTCATTCCATCCAACACACCTGCTTAAAAAACAAATGTGGTCCTATCACCCCACAACAATACATTTCAAATAAGCATATAAAAGACCTTTTATTGACATGAATAAATTGATTGGGACCATTACTTTGTAGCTGCTTCCACAGAAAAAGCCTCTTAAAGGCAGCCTGAGGCAGGGAAGCAACATTTACATTTAGATGAAGGCATTTCTGCCACAGCACCTCCCAACAGTTTCTGGCCCCAGGTATTGTGTCCAGAAGAAATTAGTAAAGTCAAGGAGCTTTGCTTTAAATAACACAGAAGGAAAAGGGGAAAAATATTTCTACAGCCCCCCTGCAAGCGTGTTGTAGTCTAGAATCACATAATCTGTAGAGCAAAGCAATGTCAACAGGTGGAAGGAGAGTAGTACCATCACATCAGGAAGAAATAGCAACGAGCTTATGTCTGGAAACCGATTTTTCCAGTACAAATGCTGTTAAAATGCCCTGCTTTGTGTGTACCAAACAGCTACAGAGGGTTCTGTCACCAGGCTATGAACGGTTCCCTTACACGCTGACAGCGGACTAGATTCAATGCTTCTATGAAACACGGTAGTACCACCACAAATTTACACCACGTAGGCTTTACCTCCAGCCTTTACTCACTTCATTACACTCTAAGTCTTCAAGACATCTGACAAATGAAATGCATGGTACATTGCTTCAGTACTGACAGAGTGGGAGTGCTTTGCAAAGGTACCTATTTTAATGGTTTTTTTCCCCAGTGAGCACAGATCTGACAAGGATTGTCACTACCCTTGGCATCCATGTCCCCAGCCACCACAGAAATGTCAGTGAACACCAACTGACCTGTGGTTTTTTGCTGCTGTCATTGAAAGGTTTGTCTGTGCTAGAAATGTATCCTGTTTCAGCGCTACACAATAGTTACAAGAGTAAAAGCAACAGATGCAAGTATAACCAATGAAATTATGTTTTGCTGTCTTATCTATTGTAAAGGAATAAATATCTTGCAATCAGTCAGCTGGGAAGAACAGTAAGTATTTCCACCTCCCTAATCAATACCACCTACAGTAAAACTCAGCACAGACCAGGCTTCAATACAGCAGTTTGATGGATGGAGAAGGACAGATAGATTACAAACCCTGTAGGTCCAGCACATTCTCCTGTTGAGCCAAAAAAGCAGATCAAAAGGGGGCAAGAAACCAAAACCCCTCATTAACAGTCTCAAAGAAAAGAAAAGATGTGCCACAGATTCCGAGAAAGGATATAGTCAGGGGATTATTTAAGTATTGTAATCTGAATGTGTTAGCATTTACAGCTCAGTGTCACTCTAGGGACTAAATTCTCTGCTCAGATTCCAAGTCTAAGGTCAACTCAGAACAAGTTACAGCCTACACAAATGCAGACAAAGCTTCCCCATATGCTGAGGCAGCTGTAGAAAACTTTCCAGCTGCTCTCCTGATGGCCTGCCTTCACCTGGAGGGTCCCTGTACATCAGCGCAGAGCACGCATGTGATGGAATGTTTAATTAAATGCTGTTTTACTACCAGTGGTGAGACACTTCACAGTGGCCCTACGACAACCTTAGCATTTTGCAAACCATTTCAGTTCTGTATCACAAGACACTTGTACGCATTCCAAACTGTGGCAGCAGTTGCAAACATGCATCTGCTCATTCTGCAAAATCAGTATAATACTTGTTTTTCTCTTCTTGAGAAGTAAAATGGTGGCACCAGGAGCCAAGTGAAAGAAAAATGCACTGGCACAAGGGCACAGTGTATTGCAGGGATTTGCATATGTACGGAAGACAAACCCTTCAAAATTCCAGAAGGTATAGCTCTGGAAACTGTTTAAACACTTGATGCTCTCCAGCCTTCCTTCTGACACGCTACTCAAGGTTGCCATCCTTCCTGACACGTCAGCTAGAAGGAAAGTATTTCCCTATCTCCCAGTACGTATCTTTAGTGGCCATCTATCTATACAGTGCTAGTAAATACAAACCACGATCCCCATATACCCTCACGTTTCCCCACCCCGCCCTCAAACGATAGCTAGAGGAACGAACATATGTAACATAAAAAGACCTTACTGGCAGATACGCTGGACATCGTGCAATTTTGTCCACTAGAAGATTTAGGGCTGTATGGACCCTTTCACATTAAAAGATCAGAGCACCCAGAAAATTCATGTATTTCAAACCAGGTACTTCGACTATTAAATAATTCCCTCCGTAAATCCTCTCCTGCTACTTCTTATAAATTGTCACAGACACTCGCTCAGTGACAAACAAAACCCTCAGCATTATGAAGTGCTGAAACTCACTGGAACTTCTTAGGAAAGCTGGGTAGTGTGTTCCTTTACTCCTTTGTTACTAAGCATGCTCTTGTGCTTCTTAAAATACTGCTATTGCTATCTGGTTTATTTGCTACTATATAAAAAGCATTAAGCTGTGAAGGAATGGACTAGAGAGAAGCCAAAAGAAGGATAAAACAGTGACAGTTAGATGACAATAAAACAATCCAACTTAGAGGGAGGAAAACCCCCCATGAAGTTGTGGCTGAGTATTCTGAAAGCATACATTCAACCATGTTACCAGGCCAAGAATACTAGATTCCTTGTAACTGCCTAGACTTTGTAATTAGGGTTCATTCAAACAAGATGCAATGCCAGAGAAATTTCCGTCTTCCAGATTTGGCTAATACTGTGTTCCAGCAAAACCAAGACCCCAGGCAAAGTGAAATACAACTCCACTGACATCATGCACAGCTGTTTTCCAAGGCCAGTGCATCAATTTATTCTGCAATTTCTCTCCCATACACGCTTCCTGGTGCAGGAAACTCAGCCTTGCAGCTATAGCGAGAGACTGGAGTGTTCATAAGCTAAGCAACAACTCTGCAGAGCAGGCTTCTTTCTGGCGACATTGCCACAGGTAAGGACGTTGGACAAATATTTAAAGACCTAACAACGAAATGGAACTGCAACAGGATTCAGAAACTGTGAAGACCCAAAGTCATCCAGAGTAAAAGAACAGGTAACAAGACCGACTGCTGCAATCTTCTACAGGTCTTTCACTTTGACAGCGGTACTTCTGAGTTACCCTAAGTGCGCTTTGGTGCAAGGGGAAGCACACTACTTCATTAATATTAATAATCAGTAAAGTTATTCATGCTTGCACTGAAGCTGGGCTTGATTTAGTGCCCTAAAATTTACATACTATGACTTTCAAAACCTGAGAGATGTGCAAGCAATGGAATTTTCAAATCCAGTTCTGGATGCGACTTCTACCTGCCAGGTGTCCTCTACTCACCAAGTGCTGTTTTTTATAGTGCCTTTTTCCCCTTCTGCAGAGCAATGCAAGATTAGCCTAACCCTTCCCACTACTCATCCAACCAGAAATTGGATTTGAATGATCTTTACTGAGACGACTCATTTCCCTCATTTTTGAGGCCCAAAGAAGACATGCTTACATTGTGTCAGAAACCGGCGCTGCATCAGCATTCACCGGTACATCTGTCAGGTGCCACAGGTGACCCTTCTTAGATGACAGTTTTGCAAAATGTCTGAGACTTTATACAGATAAATGTTTTTTTTTTGCCAGATTCCTCCACTTGTTGTTTTTTGGGGTTTTTTTTTAGGGAGAAAGTGGGAAAGAGGATAGGGATTAGGAACAGGACAGGGAAGCACACTCCTTTTTTATATATATATATTTTTTTACATATATATATATATATGCAGCTGAATTTGCAGGGGCTGTTATCACTTCCACAGAGATGAAGGTTTGTAAGGAACAAAAACCAAGCAGAACAGTAGTTTGCAAAGGATGACTTGTACATGCAGGGCACTTAAAAGGTTCTTCCCTCCAACATCAGACACGGAGGCTTTCCGATACACTCAGGGTGAGAAACTACCCTGGAAAAAGACCCCATGCAAAGACTAGCGATGCTTTCTCAAGCTTACCTGTCACATAGGAGAGCAAGCGAGGGAAAACATCCGGGACTGTCAACACAGAAGCAGCTGACTGGGACACAAAAAGAGCACCTGTCACAGCAACACTGTGGATGGAACCGAGCGAAGAGAACAAGCACCTGGGTTGCAAGGGTCCTGGCTGCCTCAGGGATCAAAGGATACTTCCCAGGAGGAGCACAGAGGGACCCAGCTCCTTTGGGGACCAAGGGACCCTACCAGGAGGGGCCGTGGGACAGCGTCCCCCAAGGTCTGGGCCTCCCTCCACAGGCAAACAAGCACGGCTGCTCCCAGAGAAAAGGCTGTGCCCCAAAACTCCCTCCCACCACCTTTCTGTCACCCTTTTCCCCTTTCTGTCACCCTTTTCCCCATCACAGCAGAGGAAAAGCTCTTACCTGCACGCCGCCATGCCGCCCGGCCAGAGGGCCTCACTCACAGGACCTTCCGGAACCTTCCGGGGCAGCTGCTCCCAGAGTGGGGCCTGCCCCTTCCCCCACCTCAGCTCCACACAGCCACTCGCCCAGACCAGCCCCCACTGCCTCTCCTTACCTCTGCCCTCTTACCTCAAGAAAGTCGCTTTAAGATCTTCAGGGACCAAACCCAGCGCACAGGAGCTTCTACGAAGAACAGAAGTTTCACAACAAACAAGGTAAGCGCTACCTTTTTTCATGTTCAAGGAACAGAAAATCAAGTTCCTGAACAAGGCACCTGGCTTCACCTTTTCTCCCTAAACCAATGTAAGTTGTAAAAAGCTATTTGTGGCCTAGGAAGGATTGAAACCCTACTGCCTGCGTTACTTTCTACAGCTGACACAACATAAGAATGAAATCTGGTAATAATAATGCTCATGTAACAACGCCATGCCATAGATGGCTTCCCAGCCCTTCCCCTTGCAATGACAAGGCATGGTTAACACAAGACCACTACTGCAGTAAGAACTGCATTGTTCAATTTATGCAGTAATAAAAATCCTCTTCAGCCTTGTCCCCACAGGATTCATCATTTTTAAGGCTGGAAACTTAGAACCTGTAGCAAGAAAGAGAGGGCAGCCTAAGCCCATTCCAGTTCTACATTAAGTGCAAGGAATTAAAAAGCCAAAAGAAATGTCAAAATAAATACCATAGCACATGTTCAAGCCAGCCTTAGAAAAAGCACTTTCAGAAGCTATTTCCAGTAGACAAGAACTGACCTTCCCCTCACAAAAGGCCATGGGGTATAAATAGAGCAGCCTCTCCAAATACGCAGCTCCAAACTCCCACTAATTTGTCATGAATACTTCTCCGTCTGCTTGAAAAACACTCAAACAACAGGGCACTCTTTTCTCTCTATACTCGGAGCACTAATTAACTTGAACTGGAGTCAAAATACCTCACTACTTCTGAAAAATCATAGATCAAAAGCAAAGCAGAACTAGATCAAGAATGTAGCCTTCCAGTCTCACTTTTGACCAAATATTTGTTCTGTAAAGATACTAACCACCTCTCTCTGTGGCACTACAACATTTCCCCAAGTTTTCAAGATGCCAGTCATGAACTGCAGATATGGAACACTCAAATAGCCAGCTCACACAAATACATTATAATCCCTGATAGATGGAAGACAGGGAGCCACTACAAATGTACACAAACATGTAACCTGATGCAATTTGAAAGCAAATTTTAGCTTTTCAGCAGGCAATGAATAAACAGTGCATTATCGTGCATCTTCCTCTCTGCAATTATCATCCCTTTGGAATGCATCTCTTGCCAGCTCTGTATCAGTTGCGTGCAAGGTGACTCTACTGGCACAAAGTAACATCTCTTGGAAAACAAGATGCATGAAAAACTCAGCTACTGGGGTACATATAGTGTACTACATCCAATTTCAAGCTCACACTTCATCAGTCATCAGGCCTCGTTCTCCCCTGCATGTCCTCTGAACACCTTTGGTTCACAGGCAAATTTAAAGGACGTTGACGGCATGCAGTCTTCCCTACCCTGTTGAAACTAGGGAAATTATCCTCTCTAGTTTAGAAGTACTCATCTTTCCACTCCTCTTTGCCTGACGCAATGAGAGCTTATGCACACACTTCATTTTAACTACTTGTTTGTGCTCAGGCAGATCAGTGGCTACAATATATTACCACTGTATACAGAAAGCCCCTGAAGTCACGACAGCCAAAAAATCCTTATAGATTCACTCTTACGAATATGACTGCCTAACTCATGGAAAAATATGCCAAAGTTATGCAGTATGGCCCTAGAGCATACACGTGCCTCAGGGAGGCAGAATATACTCTGGAACTGGACATGATGTTGGTGTTTTGTGTACTGTATGTTAAAAATAAAATTACCTCAAAGAAAGAAAAAAAGAAAGCCAAGAAAGACAAGACAGCTTTGAAGCAGACAAGATGGCCACGCCGGCACCCCATATTATCCCAGATGAAAATAACTCTTTTCCCACTAACAACAATCAACAGACACATTTCGCTTGCAGGCAACACCTGGCTGCTGTAGTGTAGCTTGGTTTTATTTATGTCCACAAATATTTCAAAAAAATTACAAAATACTCAAATGGAGAGAACACAGAATTCACGATTTCTGGGTTTCTACTCTGTTTACACTGTGTTATCCCATGGCAAACTACTCATATATACATTAAGCTTCAAGATATATATAAATGTAGCAGTCAGAATGTACACTCTGCTTTAACGGTGCAGTGAAACAAGCTCAACCATGACGACATAGAACAAGAGAGACGTTTCAAAAACACTAAAGCAAAATTAAAAAATAAACTTTCAAAACAGAGGAAAAATAAGAGAGATTTCTTAAAGGAAATCAAAAGGTCTGGGTTGTTTTAACAGGGCATCGAACACCAAGATGGCTTCAAAAACCACTGCATGTAAAGTTGTAGTTAATCATTGGCCTAAAATGGAAGAATTTCAGTGCTTATTTGCTGAATGATGTGAACAAAAAAGCTCCCACAAATTGTCAGAAAGCTTGGGGGGGGGGGGGGAGAAAGGAAATAAAAAGA
>JANZLQ010000001.1:4511136-4547879 GCA_026212715.1 Elanus axillaris
AAGGAGGAGGAAGGAGGAGGAAGGAGGAGGAAGGAGGAGGAAGGAGGAGGAAGGAGGAGGAAGGAGGAGGAAGGAGGAGGAAGGAGTAAGTGGGCAAAGTTAATCGTTACCTACGAGCGTTGACTCTGAAAGGACAAAAGCCCTGCTAAAAACAAATAAATAATATAACTCCTTCCTGAAGAGAATCTAAAACTAAAATGGGCGCAGGCTGGTGACGAGCATTCAAGCTATGTTAGATCTGGGAAGAACACAAGAGTTCTGACACCCAGCACCTTGCTCTGCTTCTGCATGTGCAGCTGCACGTGTTTGCTTTCGAAATACCATTTCACTTTGAGTCCATTAAGTGGGCTCAAAGTCCATCCGGCACAACTGTTTGTCAAACTGAGGATATGACCCGTGCCAGGAGGCAGACAAAGCTCTGCAGAAAAGCTTATGCAATGCTTTTCAGAGGTAGAAAGTCTCTTGCAAATGAAACCAGCCACATTTTACCTATAAATTCATTTATATCAAATCTGAGGTGTCAGCACCAAGGAGCAAGTCAGTAAATCCCATGTCTTTATGTCAGTGAATTAATGTGTCCTCTGACATACAGCAACAGCAGAGTGCAAACCAATCTGTTTTCCTCCCATCATAAAATAGGAAATGGAAACCTATTTGAGCTCTATTTACACATCGCAAACCCATCAGGTCCCAAGGGAAGTCTAACAACTTATACATGCACTACATCATAAACCCAACTTTTCGAAAAGACATGGTATATATTTATAAAAACCCACTAGCTTCATGATCATAACGCTTTTTTTTTCCAGAGACCCTCCCCAAACTGCACAACTGCATGCAGATAAACACGAAATAGAAGTTTATTCAACAACTAGTTTTACCCCATCTATGAAATCTGCACACATTAAAGAGATCTGCATATATTAAAGAGAATAGAGAATATTCTGTACTTCAAATTTATCAGACTGCACAGCTACATGATTCAGTAAATGACTCAACTTTCTGACAGACGCCGAAATAAAAGTCACAGAGGAAGCATACACAGAGAACGTTAATGTTATATACAAACACACGGGTTAGACATGTACTACACTGAAAAAATTCCACGCCAGATCTTATTAGCTGCCTGGCTATCTAATATTATATTGTCTACCTAAGGGATTAAATGCTGGAGTGGAGTGAGTCAGGTAGGATTAGAAACGGCATACTGGTGTCTGCACGGGTGGCAGAAGCTTCAGCACAAAGGAATAATTCAGGAAAGCTTTGGTTCTACAAACAGGGAGTAAAACCAGCTTCCAGCTTCACTGCAAGTGAAGTCAAATGAACTTTAATCAAACATGCATAGTGTGCTGCCGAAACCCATTGCACATAAATTCAGGGAACAAAAGCTGTTGCAGAAATCAATAGCCTACTGAAACATTAACACAGGCAAGCATTGATCAAAAGGCCCTTTTACAAAAGGCAGCCTTGCAAATTAGCTGCTGTTTTTGCTTGCAAGCAAACAGAAAAGCATAAATGCTGCTGACATGAATGGCCTATAATGATCATTTTGTTCCCGGCGATCTCACCTCACCTCACCACAAGGTCTCGCAGTCAACACATCCTACATCTCTGTACTGTAATTGCGAACAGCATGATGAACTGAGGCAGTCTGGTGCTTGTTCACTGGGGGAGGGCTGAGAGCAGCTGCTCTGAATCTGTTTTTCTGGGTAACAAGTCTACGCCCAGGGGAATAGTCCTAACCTAACAACCTGCAAATATATTGTATGTCTCCTTTGAAGTTTTTAGTGCCAGGAACTGGGTACTGGTAGCAACATACGCACTAAAATCACACGAGATAAAGCAGACTGCACCATCCTTCATTGCACCATCATACGTGTTCGACTTAAGAGTGACATCCCCCTCATTTCCAAACTTCAGAGATAAATGAAGGATGGGGGTGAGAGCATCGAGGCAACTACCACCTGCGGTGAGGACTCTGGCTGATGGTGGAAGAGAAACTCAAGGCTTGCAAGCCAAGTTCAGGGAGGGCTGAACCTGCTGCTCGAACCAGTGACCTTGTTTATCACTCTCTAATCCAGTTTAGTGGCCTGAAGAGCACAGACCACCTTAAATTAGGAGGAGACCATCTTCTTTTGCAAAAAGCACAGTCCAACTGCTCCCGTCACCCTCTTCTCTTCCCTGCACCCAGTACCACGCTCCTGTTTAATCCAGCTCTGGGACCAGCAATAAAACAGGCATTAATAACCACTGCAAAGCCTCACGATGAAACGGTGCACTTAAGCAATGCACGGCCCAGCTCATCACCACTTTGAAGGTTAAGTAGCAAAATTTTATATGGCTGCACACACATGGATGACCCATAACGCATGCGCAAATGAGAAACATGAGCGTTCAATGAAGCAGTCCCTCACAGCACAGGCAAAACCATTCTTCAGCAAAGCTCCCAGGCTAATGAATCAGAGCAGTGGTAACATTCCAGGTATTTGGTGGTAAACTGTCCAGCAGGAAGGGTCTCCTTGTCCTAGTCGCTGCTTCTTTCACCAGAACTGTCAGCAGGCTTCCTCCTAACCCTGAAATCCCCCTCATCTCAGACTCCCAGATACTGACGTTGCTGACACGATCGTCCATTTGTACTACTTGGCAATAAATCCGGTATGTTAGAAGGAATGTCCCAATAAAATGACCCACACGTCTACTCCAACACCCCCCCTCAAATGAGCAGCTCTAATTCCTGTACTGTGCCACATCCAAGGAAGATGCTGCTAGTGCCCTCCCGGATCAGCTCCATCAAGTAACAGCTTTTTCCGTCAGTGTGTGGAGATTCATCTCTCTGCCAATCTGCTTAGCTGTTCATGGTAACGGCCTCACCTCCACTTGATACAACGCCACCTCTTTTCTGCGAGCACAACTGCAATTTTTTATGTTAACATCTGATTAACTGTCCCGAGCAGTTTATCAAACACATATAAAGCAAAACAAGAAGCACTGTTCAGGCTTCTAATGCCACCTTTCCTCGAGAACATCTACTTTCCCGTTACTGAAGTTTCACAAGACAGAGGGGATATGTCCTTCACTAAAAACCATGGTTCGGCTTTCATCAATTTTGAAATACATCTGGAGCTCCCAACTCCTCAAATCTCTCGCCTTCCCCTGCCAAGGCCATTTCGCCCCACGTTGTAGGTACACAGAAAAAAAAGTCACGCTTCATCCCCTTTTAGCTCTGTTCTAGGGATTACTTTTAAAGAGAAAGAAAAGGTTCAGATCCACTCTGGCAGGAACATGCAGCAGCGAGACTTTCCCTGCAATTCAGCTCTGCAGGCCGAGCCGACGAGAGTCTTCAAGTGCCCCAAAGCCCACCATCCTCCCGAAGCCAGCGCCCCTGCTCGCGCTGCACAGGCCACCTGCACGTAGTAGGAGATCACTCCCTTGACATGCAGCACCCTTCTCTTACCTCTCCTGCCATTTCCACCCACTGCTCTCACCCATATTTTTTTCAGCTCAGCCATGCTGTCCAAGCCACATCATGAAACACCAGGGCAGACCTTACTAACTCTTCCACAGCCTTCCCAAACTACCCTGAGCACCAGCGAGTGCTGCATGCCCTGGTTTCTGTCTTCTTATCAGTAGTTTTCAAACGTCAAATACACAATGCAAGCTGTGCCCCATGTTTGTGTTTAGTCTTGCCTTAGGTAAACAAAGGATTAACACTGTGTACGCGTTTCTGGATTTGAGAGGTTTTGACAGCCCTGCTGCAGCAGACACTGCTCCTATGGAAGCCAATCACACAAACACATCAACTTACCTTCAAGTATCTGTTATGGTATTACAGAGTGCGCAAACATAATAATTGCTGTTTAATTTCCCCAGAGCCTAGCTCTGCCAGGGAAAGGGGGGGGAAAAAAAAAATCATGGGGGAGGGGAATAGCTTTACAGTAATTAAACAGAAAAGGTAAATGACAACTCTCTTCAATGGCTATAAACTAGTCATGGCAGACCAGAGGGGAACAGATTGCCCAGCTGTGGCCTTAATGAATTCACAATCTTTCTGGAATGCATCAAGATTTTATTAAGTCAACTCAATTTAGCTAATGCTCCCTATTACTAAAGTCCTGTAGTAAAAACACCGTCTCCAGCGCTTCTCTCCTTCACTGAATCCCCTGGTTTTAACAGTCTTGGTTACAACATCTGCTCAAATGCCTGCATGCCAAGGGGCGTATCAAGTAAATGGACTACACACGCACACTTTTGCGTAACGGGAGCTTTATAGTACGCACCTTCAGTACAGACCGGTGTATCGCAGCCTGCCATCCCCAGGTTGCTTCCCGAAACTCTACGGAACAACCCAGAATATTGCCATACACTGTTAGACTGGGAGACAAAACTTAAGGCATCGGTCCCTACCATCACACCTATCTCCATACCCAAAAGCTGCTAATACCGGAGGTGCAAATGTATGCAAACAGGCTAGCACAATCATGCAAGAAATCCTCTGACCTCCCGAACAGCACAGCCTACCGCATCAAGATAGAAATGGGCCAGTTAGTGGAGAGCACTGCATGGCTATTCCTCGTTAGAAGCCTATATCCAGATATTGGAACCCTTGTCTTGGTCTGAACAAGTTAAAGTATTGAAAAAATGCAGCAAGGACGAGAAAGAACAACAGCTGTGTGCAGCTCAGAAGAGTTGAACCTAGGCGTTTTTACAATTTCAAACTTGGTCTACGTGCCTCTGCCAACTATGACAAATAGGTTTGCATATGCTCTAATTAAGCAGTAAGTCTTAGCAGCTTGTTCAGCAGCGCTGATTAATGTCCACCTTGGGTGCAGAGGAATACTGTGTAATCTAAAACATTACTGAAATTTTAAGAGAGGCTTTTAAAAACCAAGCAATATTTTACTAACACTACAAAAACCACATTAAAAATCGTGGGATGCTCTCTAAGGAATATGCTGCAGGTCTCTCAATTCTCCAGCATACTTTAGAAGTATAGCCATTTTATCTAGCAGTTCCTCTAGCCATTTATTACCTTTTGGATGGCAACACAGCCTTCTCTCCCTGGTCTCCGCTAAGAACTCCACCTCCAATTTTAGAAGATCGGCTGTCCTAATGCTCTGTTTCCTTGCTCTGCGAACAGCAAGGTAAGCTAGCTGGTTTCATTTTTTACTTGCAACTCCTGGCAAAACAGGCTGGCTAAGTGAGAATCAAAAGAGGAGCTAGGTATGTAAGAAACCCAGGCTAACTCCTTGGGTTTTTATGCTGTCAATTCACCCCCAATACAGGAACAGTCACAGAATTTCCTGGGAACCCAGCCGAGGCTCCATCTGTATTTTCTGGATTTCATTTTGTTGTGGAAAAAAACCTGCAATCAGATACAGCTTTATGCTTTCTACTTGTTTCTGCTAAATGAGCACTGCTACCCTGCTTAGTCCTCTACAGACCACAGGAAGAGCAAGCTTTTATCTCCTACAAACTACTCTTTTGTTTAGATAGCTGACACAGGCCTACGATACAACAGGTCATTAGAGAACTGTGTCACTCCTGATAGTGCTGGAACAGGTTTGGAACCTGAAGATTTCAACTCCAAGGTTCCCCAAGCAGTGAAGAGACTAAAACAATTTGATTTTTCATGATACTTAAACACACAGATCACTTCGGCAGTTCTCCCAAGAGAATGTATTTGCCCTCCTTCACGAACAATTAAAAAAAAATTTTAAAAAATCAACCTAACGGGTGAGTGCAAACTAAACCCAACTCTTACAACAAAATTATGCATGGGAACTGGAGGTGGCAAGAGACACAAAGGATAATGGAATCACTAGTAGAAAAGAGTCAGTGAACAGGGACTGCAAAGTAGGGAGAAAAAAGGAAAGCAATATACAAGATAGGATGTAAATAATCTCTCATTTGAAACGCATTTATCTGCACTAACACAGTAACACTCAACCATTGTATAGCATCTTCCATTTGACGACAAAGTCACTGCAGTATTTACAAATTCAGTCTCAGCACATCCTTTTCTAAGTTTTATAACGTCTAGAAACAGAGATAGAAGATATATAAATTGGCTGAGATCGATCCCGTGTGAGAAATACAACTGTACTGATTAACCTCAAACTATGTGAACAGCTCCACCAGTGACAGTCAGGCTCTAAAATTCCTTCATAACTCAAAACCAGGCCTATTGGATAGGCTTATCCATCCTTATTTAGCACAGTACTGGCTGGCTGTTCCTCAGCAGTTCAGCTTTCCTTTTGCCCTCAATATAAGCTGCTTTTTCTTTCAATTGGACATTCCTGTTTCATTCCTACCACTTGATTGTATGGTTTTAGCAACCCACACAGAAATCAAATGTTATTGTCCATAGCCTGAAAAAAACCACAGCAATAACATGTCCCTGTGCCACATCTCACAATTTTCATGTAGTTGATTTGCTAACCTTTTCCAGTGTTTGTAATTAAGGTTGCATATATTGGTAGGAAATAAAATAATCGGCGTATTATGGAACCTACCCTCGCTATCTGGTCTATGCGAACAATTCTTTTTTTTGTTTTGTTTTTAGGGACCTAAGTACCAGCTTTAACAGTTCTGCAAAAACAAATGCATAGCACACTAGCGCATTGTTTTAAGCCTCAGCCACAGTTTAAAGCCGCTGACCCCCTCTCCAGCTGTACATCATGCCAGAATGAAAAGAAAGCGTTCGTAATTAAGGCTTCTTCCTCCAGAGACTCCTCTTTGTTAATCAACAGAGTTCCTAATGCCCATAGGAACTCACAGACTGTTGGCTGCATCCATTATTAATTATTAGAGCCTATTTTTAATAGTGTCAGTTATAGTTCTCCAGGACTGCGTAACCACTCCCAGCGTCACCAGGTACGCCTCGCAGGGAGCTCTGGCGCTTGATCCATTAAGAGGTTATCAAAGAGTGAAAGAACTAGTTAAGAACCTGCTTGCCTTATACACGTTTGTCAAGGATTTATTTTCTATTCAGCTCCCCTTTGCAACTTGTATTATCAACATTTCTGAGGTCAGAAATCCTCATTTGCTTGACCCCTTTTAACTCCAATTATTTAGGCCCCCCCTCTGCTAAGCTCACCCTCTACCTCTTGCCTTCCCACACGCCTCTGCTTGGGCACAGCTGCCCCAGCTGCACCACAGAGGGATCCCCCCTTCCAGCAGAGTCCAATTCTTCAGCACCGATGTGATGTTTTCACCTGGCACAGAGTATGAACTGCTTCTTGCAGACAGAGCCTGGAGAATGTCATTTAGCCCCTGTGGAGCCAGGACATCTCTCTTCCTGCTGAGGCTCAGGCTGGCATACATTGCACGTTCCTTCCAAGCCGCTGTTCAACATCCATTTGCTCTCCCTAGCAAATGCAAATATTCAGCCTTTTTTCCCTTTTCACTTACATCCTGATGCCCAAAGCGCTACCCCTAACAAAATGCACGTGGGCCAGGTGAATTAAGCACAGTGTATTTCTGAAGAGCAGAGATGAAATGCTTCTGCAAAGATGTGAGAAGTTCTATTTTCTTGAGCCAGCAATTCTTTCATTCCATTTTACAACCTACATCAAAGTCCTGGGGTTCACAGCTGTTTCATGCAACATCTTTCACTGCCAGTCTCTTGTTAACTAGAAGTTCTCCATATTGGAGCTCAAACACCAGGACAAAAAGGAGAGTGGGATAAACACCCACATAAATGAAACGCCAAGCATTCAGAAAAGCTTTCAGAGCAGAGCTCACTGCAGTCTGTACCGGATCACATCCTTCCCCCTTCGCGTACACTTCGCCATCGATGCCACTGACGTCGAGAATTCAGCGGCACAATACAAGGAACAGGACTTTCTCACTGAAGGTGCCAAGCGCGGATACATTATCCCTTTAACTGCGCTTTCTTTTTGTACCAGCTCAATAATTAAGTTTCCTGGTTGCGTATTGCTAGAGTTCAGGTGCGGGACAAAAACCACATTTCACTGCTACTGGCTACATCACAATGATATCTTTCTCAATGTCTGTAATACATCATATTTTCACTATTTAAAGCAAAGGTATCGGCGATGGTTCACATGGGCGTGTATATGAGAAAGAAGCAAGCCATAAAGCAGTTAAAACTACCACACTCCATCCTGTAAACATTTTTCTATTTATCTGCCCGTCATTACATGCACAATCTTATTATCTCTGCACATCCTCAAAGCGACAGCCGTCAGGGTCACCCTATAAAATATACATCGGCAATGTTACATTTAATGACTGGAGCGAGAAGAAAAATGAAGGATGGGAGGAGTGGAATACCGCAGGATGTTTTAAAGGGATCATCAGTTATATCTATGCATTTCCTGAGGTGATAATTGAATGACAGTGGCTGGGGGGAAATCCATTTTTGAGCTTGGGAAAGGACTGTTAAGAAAAAAATGTTTTTGTACTGGCAGCATGTAATGGCTGCCAGAAAATGAAAAAGGTTCCTTCAACCACAGCCATTCCTCTGTTTTATGGATTTTAGATAGGGGCTGAGAATTATATCAAGTACAATCAGCTATTCAAACTAACCAAAAAATATTGCTGGACTTCGGTAATTTCATCCCCAACTACATTACTTTCTGTTGTGGTTTGCATGTCAACTTTAATTAATTTAATTGAAAGACCAATTTCTGTATGTGCATGCATGTGCAGAAAGTGACATTCCAAACACAAGGACAGCAGCATTTTCTACTTTCCTAATTTTCATTTAAACCAAGTATTAAAAATTTATTTCTGCTATTCAGCAGGGAACTTAATCCTCCTACATTTCAGTAAGGTATACATATGCTAATTTGTTTTCTAATTCTGCACAACTGAAATTAGGCTTGCAATTATTAAAATAAGTTTTACTACTTGAAAAATATTCTTATTATTGCACTGTGACAATTTTACAAATAGACTCAAACTAGACTTACCAAAACATTTCTCGTGTTATAATTGTTAGCTTTATTTGTTCTGCAAGTTGACTACTTCACTGATGCAAGCTGGTATTTAAAACAAACCACTCCCAGTTAATTGTCACTTACAATCAATACTCTGCATTACTGCAACACTCCACTGGATGCTTCAGGCTCACTGGAGTGACACTGACACATAACTGAAGGGATGACAGAAAATACTGACTTGGACCTCATCAGAAAAATTTTCTCTCACTAGAATATTGGGGAGGGGTAATAAAGTAATGCCCACACATTCACACTCCTCATTAGCTGAAACAGGCAACCATTACGTAGCTCAGCTTTTCCCCTTCTGTTCAGCTGGAAAATTTACACAGCGATAGGATGGATGACATTTTACGGATCTGCAAAGATTATTTCAAATCGTTACGCGCTTACATCTCGCCATGCAAGTTCCTGGCTCAACTTAACCTGAGAAGACACTGGAGTCTCTAACCTTTAGCGAAGAAGTTTCTAGCTATCTTTCAAGCTCCAGTTTAAAGGTCATCCACAGGAGTCCATGTGTGGGCAAGTATTTCAGGTGGAACAGACTACATTATAGGGCACCTTGGATGGTCTGGAAAAAAGTTCCAACCCCCAAGTCGCTGCAGCTTCTCTGGAACAGTCAAATGTGTAAATCCTATGACATTTTAGGGGCAACCGAGGACCGTCTTGTGAATTATCGCTGGTACTTCTGTTTGTTTCCTTGTATGAAACTGTCTCATGCCTTCCTCGGGTTAAGTTAGAGTATATTGTACTACCAGGTTTCAAAACAAATCTGATTCTTTCCGTATTCTATTATTGGAATCTGGTGCCATTCTTGGTAGGAGTTCATTCCCATCATTTCAGACAGGGGTCCCCCCCCCATTATTCCTTTGGAGAGTGGGTTTTTGCCTCTAGATTAAGAACGGAGATTAATTGCACCATGCTCTGCAGTCCCAGCCCCATTTCCTTCCTGGGCAGGCAGTGGTCCCTGAGAAGACAACATACCACAAAATCAAGGAAACAAAACCACCCAAATAAATAAGCAAATGGAAATTCTCAAAGTTTGATCAGATTTTCCTGTTTTAATAGGGCAAGAAGAGCTGAAAGGTAAGGAATTAGCCATTTGTTTCTTGAATGTCACGTTCTGTAACTGCTTTTTTTTTTTTTAATATAGAAATAAGAATTGAAGGTCCATTTAGTTCCGAGACAACCCCCAGCAATGCAACTTTGCCACGAGCGGCACCATTTCAGACTGCTGCTGTGTCTGCATGCTGATCTGCATTCCACATTTCACTGTAACAGATGTTTTAGGTTTTCCAAAGACATCTGTGATGAATCACACAAAGCCTGGCTTATCAAATGTATGCATTATCTTCCCTGACACACAGCTTCCTCCCTTTGCAGCTCATGACCTATAGGGGAGCTGCTGAGTTTTAATAGCTGATTTATAATAGAGTCATGTTAAAAACAACAGCGTTCAGAAAATGCTGAAAACTACACGGGAGGCCACAAACCTCGTAAAATAATCCTGACTGCTAATGAGGAAAGGGAAGATGCAATCACCTGAAAACAGAAAAACTGTCCATCCTGTTTTATTACAGCTATCCTCCAAGTCCTCACAACTGGTTACTTCATGATGAAAACTAGCAAAGCCCCCGATTCCACGCTGAAGCCAGCTAGAATTCGACCCCTTAATAGAAAACTCTGTCACGGGGTGTCCAACACCTGAACAAGCCAGACGGAGGAAGAAAGCCATCCAATTTACACCTGGAAAGTATCAAACTCACAGAAGCCACCAGGCTTAATAGTGAAAAACTTTATTCATCATCTACTTCATCCTACGTTCATCATCACACCACACAAACCCACAGGTTTAAGGAGGACGGGTTCCTGCTCTGCTGTTCCCTCCCAGTTACAGGCAAAGCGACAAACTTGCAAACAAAACTCTCAGACAGACATCCCTGCCATTAAGCCTTGATTTTAAACAGACTTAGTTTCTCTCAGATCTGATCCCTGAACAGCTGTTTTCCCTTTAGTGCTCTCCAAGAACATTTTTCTAAACCAGTAGATTTTCTAGATGAAGTGTGGAGGGTTGAGGGGTACTTAAGTGTTTTCCTGTTTATCAGACCAATATATGAAAAGAAGAATATTGAAGCAAGACATCAAGCAATCCCCCCTGCCCCTCCGAACCACAAAAGAACTGCCACGTAAGCTGCTTATCCCTCAGTTATTGTTGCTTCCCTCCAGTCTCAAATTCTTTCTGTCAGGAAAAAATCCTTAGCAAGCAAAATTTAACTAAAAGACAATGGTAAGTGTTGTAAAGCAGTATTAGGAAGAGCAATTCATTGTAGCTTACTATAATACCTATACAGTGAGCTCAAAAGTGAAATAAATTGCTAATTCTTTACAGTTCTGTTCCGCCCTGGTGTCTCCAGCAAGCATTAATTCTAGCTACTCCCTCAGAAAGTGAATTTGATCCCCACTTCACAATTAGGGATAAGAAGAAAAAAAAAAAAAAAAAAGGGGCACCAGAAATTTGAGGCATGACTTCGGGCTTTGACGCCAGGGGTCTTGAAATCCCTCTACAGTGAGTTCAGAGATGAAACTGGGTCCTCCCTGTACGGGGACGTGGCCCACATTCACAGCCGGGGTGGCAGGACAGGTGATATGGCTGCTGCAGGTAATTTTACCGAGTGTGCTAACTTAAGATGTTACTGATTTCAGTTTACACTGTCAATCACAATGAAACGGCAGGCTCCGTTTTACCTTTCCGTCATGTCCACTACAGGGATGCTAACCTCTGACAGAAGAACCATGCAAGCAAGAGAGAAAAGTAGGATGGAACAAGGAAGTTAAGGCAATAGTATTTTTCATCAACCCGAAAATCAACTGCCACTCAGAAGCAGAGATCTCCAAGACAGGGGTAAACCCCCAGAGCTCTGATTCACACCGCTAGGCAAGCTAACCTTCTGATAGCTATTTCTCACAAGTCGGGCAAATTGCAGATTCTAACCCAGTGGATGACATAAAGCAGCTGCAGTATTAGAAATGGCATCTTCATCTATCTGGCTCCGCACAATACCTCTTACACAGAATCGTAGCTCCGCATGCAGTTATCCACCAGGGAGACAGAAGAGCTATTAAAGCAAAAGGGCAGTATTGGCAAAAGAACAAATGGCTATAGACCTTACGAGCTTTAATATGAAGTTTGATCCGTTCATGAAAGGGATTTGAGAGATGGTTGCCTGTGACAACAGAACTTCAGATTCAGCAATCCCCCCAGGCCTGTTCTGGCCCTGCACTCTTACGCGAGAGGAAAAAGAAGTGCAGACCCCAGGAAACTTGTCAAGCAAGGGCCCTGACCTACTCTACAGCCAGTCTGCCACTTACGTAACATTTTCCTTACAACATTCTGACAAGCTTATTCTGGAGCTGCCTTTCTGCTTCCCTGAAACAATTCTCCCCACTACCCAAGAAAAGCTCGATTCCCTCATGTAAACAAAGTCACATTTATTTCCATCTTCACAGGTATTGGGCTTGTTTTGTCTCTACCTGCCTTCCTGAGTTCTTCTACAAGTTAAGTAGAGATTGAGACAGTTTCTGATAACGAGGAATAAAATGTCATTTTTACCCACTCAGCGATCTTCTGAAGATGAAGACTGCTTCATTGTACTGCTTTATTAGAGATGCAAAACTATAAAACCAATTCCTCCGAACGATGCTTGACAGCTCCTGCCGCACCACACTTGGCCTAGACTCACACTCTCACCCACCCACCGAGCCCTCCACTGCATAGACCTGACACTGAAAAGTCTCATTCCAGCTGCATCACTAAGCACCCAGACATTATCTACTGTTACAGTTCAAGTATGCCAATGTGCCTCGGAAACAGAGAGACTGACTGATCAGGTATTCCAAACGCACGGAGTATTACACCATTTATTCCCTACTACCATGTCTAACAGACACAGCATGCTGATGCCTACCACTAGGCAGCATGAGCGATCATTTTAATTAGTGGCTTGTATTCAACACAGCAACCAAGGTGTCAGAAACTAAGAGAACCACTTATAATTGAGAACTTCAAAACAACAAGGAAAAAGAGGTTATAGCAATACTTGCTGGCCTCCTCTGAGAGGAAGTGAAGCCTACTACTGTACATTTATACTTGCGTGCCTCTTAAAAGGATACTCCATTATTAACTGATCAGCTGTAGCCACAAAGTTTCTGAAATCGTTGGAATATGAATCTTCATACGTTTACCAGAGGGCTACACTGCACAATCTGTGAACTACTCACAGAAGCATCCTGCACTTTCAACAGCACACTTGCATCCCTATTAGCCACCAAAATTGCCCGTTGCTTTTTTCCTTATACTTTGTTTTTTCTGGAATCCTCTACCTTCAGTTGCTTCCTAACGGTGACTGCAGGTTTGTAAAGCAATGCCACTCGCAAATCAGCCTTCGATATATGTATCTTTTAACTACAGTGGTGCCACACTGGAGGCTCTACTTGAATATACGAGTTAGCATTTCCATCGTGAATCTGAAAAGGTATTACAGACAGAATTTAAACACACCACTAGGAAGAAAAAAAAAAAAAAAAAAAGAAAAATATCAAGGTGGCAGTAGCAAGCAGAACGGCAACTGTAATCTTAACCTGCTTTCACCTTTAAAGCACATACTTTAGAGTGAGGTTATATTGTCAGCTAGGACCTCCAGCCTTAACTTTGTGTGCAACCGTACTTTCATTTTTGGTCATCAGTAGTATTACGTGAGCGTAAACCAGCGTGAAGTGAAAACTAGTGATTTACTGCATGGAAACCTCCATTAACTAGAAGTAGGTACATGCTGAGTTAGTTCAAGAATTCGCTCCCCTGAAAGAATCTAAGAACAGATTCCACCCCCACCCCCCCAACCAAACCAACCAACCAACCTGCGGCTCTAGACATAGCAACTCCAGTTTTCCCCTATTATTAAGCTGCGTTACATTTTAGACTTCATTTACTACAGCAAAGTATTACGCTATAAATTCTTCAGAAAGATGCAGAGACCAAATGACACAGCTCAATGCTGAAAGAAGCTTCAGATGGATGTTCAGTGTGTTGATTTCACTGCCGTGTCTAAGTCTGAAGACTGGAAGGCCACAAGCCTACTTGGTAGGGAAACATTCTCATTTTTCCTTCTAACTGTGGAAGATTTCCATTTGCAAAACAAGATTAGTGTTTAACAAAGTGCTTGGGCTCAGGACCAAGTTCAGCAAACAACCGCACGTAAAGCACAAGTTAATGTTTCCTGTAGACACTGAGTACTTGCAACTTTTGTAAAGGGTTTCTCCGTATACTCCCCATCACATCTAAATTGTAGTAAAAAGGCCAGCTTAAAAAGGCCATGTTGACACGATACAATAAATCATTCTGGGAATCCTCCAGCTCCTATCTCACTCCTTGCCCTGTCCTCACAAAGCCTCTCCTACAACCAAGCATTGGAGTGATCTCTCTAAATCTTAAGTAGTTTTATCTCCACAGCACCTTTACAGAACAGGCTGAGACATTACCCCATTTCACAGAACTCGCAGAGAGACGAGTCAAGCCAGAAGAGAAGGCCCACAAAAGAAAGAGGAGATGAAGTCAGTTTTCTCTTCACAAGGCTAACGTCATGGTCTGTCACATCACCCTTCTGCTTTGTTTTCTGGGCCTCCCTGAAGACTTTTTCTTCCTCCCTCCAGTCCCTCTAGAATCAGAAAGGGTAGAAATTCCCAGAAGAGGCAGTGGCTGAGCACACCAGGCACAAAGAGCCCTGCAATTCTTCCTGGCAGGGCCTAAGTGATGAGTGAATGAAGATAAAGAGATGGTATCCTGCCTATTTAAGTACCATGTTGTAATATGCTGCTCCTGTCAACTCCTCAAAAATACAACATCATAGCAACATGTCAGAGAAAATCTCATTGGTCTGGTATTACAGAATTTATTTTCTGGGCAATGTAGACAGGTAGTATTTTTCAGGGAAAGAGCCTCTGCCCGATGCAGGCAAATTTTCTGGTCCGAGTACTCCAGCATCCAAAAGGAGCGGAAGGCATCTAGGATAAGGTGATGATCTTAACTCACACAAAACCTGGTTTAATTTAGAGAAACCCTGACTTGCTAAGACAGAAAACTGAATTTCAGCCAAAGAAAGCAAGGGAAACAAAAGATTTTACATATGCCTACTTTAGACTTCCACATTCTTTAGACTACTACGTCCAAAGCATTTTATTTCCCAGTTTTACAAAGAAATGTCCCTTTAACAAGCTACTTTTGTCTGTAGGCAGTGCCTGAGGAAAACAGGAAGACATGGAGATCACAGGGAATCTGAGCTATGCTGAGCAAAGAGCAGACTTCACTGATTAGGGCTATCACCAAGATTTTAACTGGAAGAAACAATAAAAACCAAAGCTCCATCACAGTAAGATTCAGCGCTTGAAGACTCACTAAATAGATTCTGCAGGAGCACTGGGAAGTCTCATTACAGATTACACCTCCTTCCTACCTGTTTCAGTGAAACGGGAAAGAGTCTTAAGGGATAAGCAAAACTGAAGTTTGGGGGAGACACAGAACCATAGAATGGTTTGGGTCGGAAGGGACCTTCAAAGATCATCTATAGTCCAACCCTCTCACCACTGGCAGGGACATCTTTCACTAGATCAGGTTGCTCAAAGCCCTGTCCAGCCTGACTGAACGCTTCCAATGATGGGGCATCCACAACGTCTCCGGGCAGCCTCTTCCAGTGTCTCATCACCCCCATCATAAAAATTTTCTTCCTTATAGCAAACCTAAATCTACCCTCTTTCAGTTTAAAGCTGCTGCCCCTTGTCCTGTTACTACAGGCCCTGGTAAGAAGTCTTCTTCCATCTTCACACGCTGAAAAGCCACAGTAAGTTGTCCCCGGAGCCTTCTCTTCTCCAGGCTGAACAACCGCAGCTCTCAGCCTTTCTTCGCAGGTGAGATGTTCCGGCCCTCTGATCGTTTTCTTGGCCCTCCTCCGGACCTGCTCCAACAGGTCCGTGTCTGTCTTGTCGTGTGGACTCCAGAGCTGGATGCAGTACTCCGGGTAGAGTCTCACGAGAGCACAGTAGAGAGGGAGAATCACCTCTCAACGCCTGCTGGCCACACTTAACGCAGCCCAGGATATGACTGGCTTTCTGGGCTGTAAGTGTACATTGCCAGATCATAGCCAATTGTTTATCCACCAGTATCCCCAAGTCCTTCTTTGCAGGGCTGCTCTCCATCAATGCATCATCCACTCTGCCACGATACTGGGGACTGCCCCGACCCAGGTGCAGGACCTTGTCCTTGGCCCTGGTGAACTTTATGAGGTTTACTTACATGCCTCGTAAGAGTTGTGACTTAGTCCACTCGGAGGCGTGAGGTGTCTGATTCAGTTTGGTCCAACAGGCATGAAAGAGAAGTACATTCTAAAGCTACTTGTTAGAAAAAGGTTCTTTGCAGCCTCTCTAAATGCGGCATCCCTGTGTTTTCTATATGAAATATTCAATAACCTAAGAATGCTCTCAGCTTTATGTGCAGTTCTCCATCAATTAGGAGCAAAACACAGCAGTGACTGCCTTCTCAGCTCTTAAAGGCATCTGCTGCTTCAAACAATTCATCACCTCAAGTTATTCAACAGCAAGGTTATTATTTCACAACAGCCCTTCTGCTCTTCTTAACTCTTTCCTATCTGTTTTGTCCAGTTTTTGAGTTAGCAGCATCCTGTTCTACCAACCACAAACCCCGTACCTCGCAGGCTTCGGGAAATTCAAAGCAAAAAAAGCCACGGACCGGAGCTGCAAGCTCCCTTCTGATTAGAGATACCTTCAACTGCCCAATCCGCCGACACACCCGAGGCAGGCATCTCGCAGTTACAGGGATACACAGCTCTGGAAAAGAAAACCCTATGACACACGAACAAGAGACCACAAACACTATTTCCTCAGTTAAAAATTACTATTCTGGATCTAGCCACATACATTACGGCGGTTTTGAGGGTACCTACATCACAGTATATTTTGAGTGCCTCGTGTATCGTTCTGTAAATAGTTCTAGCTCTCATTTCACCCCCCCCAACTAGTCACAGTAACATGGCTGAAGTGTGTCAATTGTTTTTGGTCCATCCTGGCAAGCATTCTTTGTAAGGTAATTGAATAATTTCTCAATTTATTTGTATGTTTATATTGCTTAGGCCTCGCCTGTGAAATCGCAGTCCGGGATTCAGCCCGTTCCTATATGTACGCGAGCACAGCTAGGATTCCCCAGGCCTATACACTGCTGTCGTTAGCTGCTACCAAGCTAGCAGGACAAAAAGCGGCATCTTCAGGTGGGACTAAAACCAAAACCAGCAAATTACAACAAATACAGGTGTTTTCATGCGTATTGTACTAAAGATAAATCCAAGAAGGAAAACAGAGAAAATTATGCACTAAAAAAAAATGGAATCGCTTACTGAAATTTTCCTACAGCGATGTTTTTCACAACAGTACTACCACCTCTTCAAAACGTTTCATGAATCTTTCACACACAAACACGCACAAGAGGCCCGACAAACACCTGACGTTCAACCTGGGCACGTAAGAATTTTTGCATCGCTTATTTTATACCATGTAAAAATATCACCAACAGCTCAACATCTGAGAATACCAGGCTGTAAGCAGCAGGCAACCACTACACATTCATGTCTCCAAAGCAGGAAAGGGACTTGGAATAGGTAGGATATGCAATTCTTCACTTCCAACTCACTGGTTCAAATTCAGTCTGAAGCATTAGTGACGTAAGAGCTGAAGGGCTGGCAGCATTCCCAGGAAGCAAATATGCATCTTGGGGGATCAGAATATTTGAAGGAGTCAAGGAGTCTAAATCCATGTCTACCCTTCTGTATACAAGACACACGAAACACTAACTACAGGAGAAAACCAATGAGCAACTCATCTGGACTTTTTGTAAACCCTAATCGCTCTGCGCCGCTTCAGTTTCCTCAGTCGGCCTCTCTTCAGAGTGATAGAGGAGAGCAACACTGCAAAACTCCAGACTTCTGTGAAATGGGTAAATTGTGATCTAAAGATGAAGCTGGAGAAATGCTAAAGCATTTAAAAAAAAAAAAAAAAAAAGGAGCTGAGGGAGCAGAAGCAAAGAAACACCCTTTGCAAATTCCACACTCTTCAGAAAAGCCCATCTTTAAAAAAAAAAAAAAGCATACAAATACCCACATTCAAACCTACAAAATAAGCCATTAATCCTGTTAATTGCTCTCCAAAGCTCCTTATTAAGTTAAACATCAAAAGTAGGCCATGTTAAGAACTACAGTTCCTCCCAGTTCCCTTACCTCCCCCTCTCCTCGGCCATCCTTTCTTCTGCAGAAACTCTACAAACCCTGAAACTACTGATCTTCCCCATCAACACAGAGCAGGTCCTGCAAGTGCACACACAGAGTCCCATCCAGCTAACTGTACCTCTTCCCCCAACGCCTCCATCCTAGTGCTTCCCCTTTTCATACCTTTAATTAATTACCACCTGAAACAAAACAGTAAGAAAATGCACCAGCTAAAAAGCCCACTGAAAAAGGATGAGGAGGCAGTAATGAATTAAGTTCAACGTTTGTTAAGCCAGGACCAGGGCATCTGCTGCAAGGCTACGGTGAAAGTGTTTCGATCAACTCTACCATCTTGTCTGGAATATGATAAACCCTGCGGGGATGTTTCCTGTTAAAAGTTTCAACCATTCGCAAACTAGCTTTCAGACTAACGCAAGTGACAGAATAATGCTGCTGTTCTCAATATAGTGTCACATTTTAACAGTCGTCCTCAAGGATCTGTATTTCATAAGGACCCACACAACAACTTCTCATTGGCACGGTATGAAAAGACGCCTTACACAAGGTTTGATAATTTTTGAAGCACACACACAAAGTTAAATAAAAAAAACCAACACCCAACATCAACCTGAAAAAGAAAAACTTAATTTTTCCACATCAAGTGGAGATAGCTTGGTAGATCTTACTTGTTTGTTAAATGCAGAATCATTTCACCAAAAGAGAACCTATCTTTAAACTAAGCATTTATCCGGTGGTTGGCACTACTGGTTAAACACACTACCATTGTGCTCTACATTCAAAGGAAGTTTTCAATATGTTGTCACAGTCTGACTATATCTGTCTATGCACATCATTAATCAATCCTCCCCCTCCCCCATTGCCATAAAAAGCTTTTTATTTTTTTTAATAGAATGCCAAGCTTTTAGAGTGCTGCTTATTTCACCTGGCAACGCTTTTTCTTAAAGACATTTTTATCTGAAATAACGTAGAACTAACTGCTTAAAAGAAAAGGATGGGACAAACATGGCGTAAGACTCTCATGGAACATGCCGGAGGAAAAAAAAAAACCCAAAAAACAACTGCCATGTAACTCTGAAATAATTGGCTCCATACTTTCAAGATTAGAAGCAGCCCCTTTCAAGGTAAAAGGAACCAGGCTGTCCATAGTGCGTTAGCGTATGATCTCCAAAAGGCTGACGTTAACGGCACATTTGAAAACAAACCTTCAGGAACAGTCACGCTGTCACAAGGCTGTTAGACCCTTTGTGTTTGAAAACTCTGCCTGAATGCAAGCCTGTAGTTTTATTAGGTTTAGGCAATGAATTTGGAACGATGGGGGTTTTTCTGTGTGTTTTGACTGTTGTAGTTTGGTTTGGGTTTTTGTTTGTTTGTTTAAAACCAACGCTACATTCTCATATCATTCTTGTTCCTTCTAATCACCTTTCATAGCTTCTGTCTCCCAAGGAAAGTGAACCAAAGAATGGCAGGGGCATACCAATAATACAGTGGAGCGTATCAAAGTATACTCATGTTACCCTGGAAATGGCTTAACGTTTTCCAGTGAAACCGCACTGCTTCTGTACAAATGTGGTCGTCAATTTTCCTATGTGGACAAGCTGAGAGTGAGACTACATCACATAAAAACAAAATTAATTGCAATTTTAATGCTACGATAGATACCTATGCATATTACTGCTTTCCACTGTAGAATGAACACTCGCTGGTGCTATCTGCTTAAAACCAAAAATCGAGAGTAACTTGAAACATGTGCCTTCCCCCTCGTCTCAAGTCATTAACTAGATGATTGCACTGTATCCTAGGAGATTTGCTTGTTAAAATTAATTCAGTTTTCAAAGGGCAGGCAACTATATTATCGGATACTTTGACTACCACTGGCTATAACTGTCCTTCACGGCAGCCCGTGTTGGTAGTCTAGAGAGAAAAAAGCGAGGCCTTCAGCAACATCGTGTTAGCTTTGAACCACTGGGTAACGGAAGAGGAGGAAACTGTTGTTATTACTTTTTTTTTTCGGGATGACGTTGATCAGTAACAAGCCTGTTAGCCATTTTGTCTGCGACACATACTGTGCTCCCTGGAATAAATTCAAATAGAAGTTTAACAAGTCCAGGTAAGATTAAAAGTTAAAAATCACTGGTTTGATTTCCAAACCTATGGTAACTCTCCATACAGGAAGAGTTCAAGAGACAGGCAACCAGAAAAAATAATTAACCGTGAATTGTAGTAAAGAAGGTAAAAACAGGTCAGCACACTGTCACTTGCATGGCATGGAAAATCTATATAATCTAATCAAACTTACTACTTTCCTACTAAATCGTCTTGCGGTTCTTACCCAAGAGGAAGAATCCAGCTAACAAGACTTGAAATGTGGAAGGGATAACAAACCAGGTTGCTTCCTGAATTAGGATATTCTCCAGATACTGTAGTTATGGATGTATGCATATTTTAATTTACCATGAAGGAAAACATTTAACACACCGAAGAATTACATCCAATGTGCAGGGAAACACCAATTTTCCTTTTGGCCTTAAATAGAGGTACTAACTTCAGAAAAAGAACAGTTATTTACTGTACAGATATACAGGTTTCTAAGAACATTTGACCTTTTAAATAGATTAAATATGTGGGACAAGGTGAAAACATTACACGATGCAGCCATTTACCTGTGTCCTCTTTTGCTATGTTAGAAGAGTACCTGCTCTACATTCAGTGCTTTGTCAATTAAAAAAGAAACAAAGCAACAACAAAACCCAACAAACCCACGACTAATACAGATTACTTCCTTACAGTCCATCACAGCAGACAATTACCCCGAGCAGAGTAACACCCAATAATGACAGCTCAACTGGGCATGAATTCCCACAGCACCCTCAAAAACGTGTATTTCCAAAGACGTATTAAAAGTGGAAAAAAGTATGTAAGCGAAGAACACACGTAACTGAACTCAAATAGCGAATTCTTGTAGTGGTTGGTTGTATTTACTGCGGTTATTTTTTTTAATATATTTAAAATCACGCAGGCCTTCCTAACTTGTATTCCCCTACTCAGAGGAAAGCTGTTGCTAACCCAAACAGCACGCACTCCTTCCTCCCTTCAGAAAAGGCTGAAGAGACACAAAGCAGAAAGACAGGTTTTCTATTACTCATGTTTCCCTAATCCATCAAACACACGCTACTGCAAAGTGGTCTCATAATTGAAACCATTCTAATTGTCAACTACACGAACAAAGCGTTTTCTGTGGTTCACCAGCCAATTTCTGCTGTGGTTTTGTTACTCACCAGGCTTCGAAAAATTTGCAAGAACATGACCCCCGACACCCAGGAGGGCCCAGAACAGGCGTACAGCCTGCAACCTCCGAGCACCAAGGGATGCAAAGATCCCAGCGTTCAGGAGGTACCGTTCCAAAGAACTCCTCAGAAATGCTGCAGAGCTAACAGAGGAAGCCTCCTACAAAAGGGCTTTTAACCTATTAAAGGATTGAATTAACGGGCGCACATCGTTTCTGTTCAGAAAAGATGCAGGTACCTGCAACTTATTTTTTTCAGCGTCTACATCTCAGAGGGCATATATCCCATGGCTAACGGATCCCCCGGGGAGTAAGAAAGCAGAGCTGCCAGGAACCCAGCAGCCTTCAAGCAAGCAACGTCAACATTAATTATTATGGAGACAAGGCAAAATAACACAGAGGCAACAAAGCTTTGGCAGCATCTTACTTTCCTGCTGCCCTTCAAAAACACTTCTAATGAAATAAAATGGAAATCCCCACTATATACTGCAGACGAAGGTGACCTTGGGAAGTGGGGGAGAGGAGGAATAAAAGCAGATGGATGATCTGAGGAAACTGCCTGGTATCCAACCGACCAGGTCCCCCCCCAGCCCCATCCTTCCACCTGGTAACAACCATTCAGAAACGGACAGGTCTAATTAAGTGTCAGAGCAAACCATATCTATCAACGTCTACCCACTAGGTTTCCCCTAGCTGTGTTCCTCCCCTGCACTGCTCAATCTGCAAAGACTTTGGCTACAGACATTAACCCAATTAAAGAAACTACCTCCTCTTATTAGCCCTCCTTTTGCCCATAGAGTATTACAGCTGCAGTGAAGTTGCAAAAGCTGGAGGCTGATTAACAGACTATTTGGGAAGTTAAGTTACGCAATGGACTCTTCTCAGCATTGAAGGAGAGAGGATATATTCCTGGAGAGAGACTGAAGCAAGAGTATCTGAAAGATCAGTAGCCCAGAGAACTTCTTACTCCCAAGATAAGGAGTCCCTGCTAGTCTGGGTTTTTTTGTTGTTTTGTTTTGGGTTTTTTTCCCCTCATTTTGACGTGACCTTTGTGGAACGACAAACCAAGACTGAACCGTGCACAGAAAGGCTGTTTATCTACCGCCTGCAGGATTCTATCCACATTTTCAGCTCCGAGATGACAACTAAAGCAATCAAATATAATGGGAAACTCGGTTTTAAAATTTTCCCATATCTTTTCTACATAAGTTCACTTGAAAAGGTCAAAGCGAAACTTCAGTAACTCAAAAGAACCCCCAATCTTAACACCGGTTCGGCACAGACACGAATACATAAAACCTTTTATTCGGTGGCGTTTCACATAAATTCGTTACATACCACTTAATTGCTGAAGCAATGAAAACTTCTAGAGTCGCAATTTCTAAATGCCAGCATGGTTTTTTTAGAGTCATGACTCGAGATTGGGTAAACGTGGGATAAGGACTATGAAAGGGCGATCGGATGAGGTGGGAAAACAGTAGGGGCAGTCTTCTCTTCAACACTTACCAATCCCATTGATTTGACTTCGGCAGCACTATTAATGTGCTCCATGGAGAAATAGTCAGAAGCTAAGAGTGGGGCAAGAGGGGTCATTCATAACAACTACAAACACCAGCTTACAACATGCATTTGTCTCTCTACAGTAGACACACACCTATTAAATAAAGCTTTCTAAAAGTATATGCGTTATTTGCAGACATATCTTCGACAGCAGCTATGGGTTAAAACTCTCTGGTTGTTCAAATCTAACAAGACTTTAGCTTCCTTCTTTTCATCCTTTTGCTGAAAATCATTTGAATCATTTTTGAAAGCCTTACACGTTGAAGAAACACAGATTTCTCTGAAACAAAAACATTACTCAACTTAAAAGAATATAAATAAGGGAAAGATAGGGAGGAGAGCTTTATGCCCACAGTGAGCGCACAAATTCTTTTTAGAAGCTCTCATGCTCACAACAAAAGAATGTTCTTCTAAAGCCAGGCAACAACAACAACAAAAATCTATCACATCAAATGCCACAGAATAAGAACACGAGCTGGAACTGTTAAATCAATATCATTTTCACACAGAAGATGGAAGGCCTTTGCCCATGTCACTTCATCGTAACAAGGTGAAAGTCCAGTCATATAACCCACAGAGTTATTCTACGTACTGGATCTGATGTAGCAGGGGGAATTAGGATAAACGCATTTCTCCATATGCTCTTTAGGCGTCCAGAGCGTGCAAGGTTCGCAGCACGTATTTTCAGTCACATCTGAATCTGCACGGTATGAAATTCTGCAGAACAAAACCAGGGTCCAAACCAAAACCCACCTATTTCTGTAAATTACGTGCTTCCAGCCTCTGGAACTGCAACCGCATTACTCTAATACAATGAAAGGAAACGTACACAGAAAAGTGTAGCCTGTGCGCCATCAAAATTGCAGAGAAGTCAGCCAAGCTCTACTGAAGCACAGCTACTGAACATGAAGAACACTGCCCAGGCAAAAAAACCCAACCCCTTACTACACAAACTAGCAAGTACGCAATCTCTGATGAGGTCACGAGGCTCACATGGCACACCCTCCCCTACAGAGACAGGCAACAAATGTGCCTTTCGGGCTCTTAGAAATCAGCAAGCATTTAAAATGGCAAAATCCCTCTTTCCCTTGTGCTGCTAAATGGAAAAGATAAATCCAAGTAATGCAGTTAGCACTGCACATTTGTCTAAATTTACTCTTAACCCTAAAGGCAACTTCAGGGAAGGGAAAGTAACGGGTGGAAAGTACTCGTGGCAGGGCTGCAGGAACAAGGCAAGGAGAAAGAAAAGGACTGGTTTTATAGTTTAATGGGGTTTCAGGGGGCTGGGGTTTTTCTTTTGTTTGTTTGTTTATTTGTTGGGGAGGTAGCATGATTTATTTCTCCCGTTCCTTCTCACTGCAATTCAGGTAATGAAAGAATAGAGCTTTGGCAGAGATCCCCTCCTTGGCCATAAAAACAAAAACAAAAACAAAAAAAAAAAAAGAAAAAAAGAACCGCAATTAAGCTTACCAGAAACAAAGCTAATCAAACTTGAACAGTAACAAAGGGCAACAGAAGCATGTTCGCTGTATCACATCTTCCTTGCTGGCTGCGAGCCCAGACTTTTCATGACTTTTTTTTTCCTCCTCCCCCCCATTTCACAATAGCATTAACAAGCCCTGGCCCAGGACACCTAGCATTACAAACTGTATTTGTAGGAGGTCAGCTTTTCATGAGGCCAAAAACCCAGCATGTGGAAAGCGTTAAGACTTTCATGTAGTAGAGGAGGTTCTTAAAACTACTACTGTTCAACTCAAAAATCTTGGGAGTTTCACAGATCATTAGAGGTTTCTCAACCACAGAGAAGGGCAGAGTTAGCAAAATAAATCAAGGGTTCCTGTGGGATGTCCTAGTGCTTTACACAACAAGAGGCACCAGGCACAAAGCAGGCTCAGAACTGAACAACAGGGAGGGCTTCTCAAATTGCATGAGGAAAGAGCTGTTTTATAACCTGGAATGTACTCTCCCTTTCTTTAAAGGTTAGGGTCTAGAGGCATTGTACGGAATAATTCAGTTTGTGTCAGGGGCATTGGGAGGAAGGGAAAACGGAGCACGGAAAGTATGTTTGGGGGAGGGGGAGGCGAGGAACGAACTCAACTGATCCTCCCAACAAGAACAATCTATTTCACCATGGCAATAGAAGTACTTATCAGCACCTTCTGAATGCCAGATTTCTTACTGCCGTACAGGAGTTTGGTAGCATAGAAAGAAACAATATTCCCTGCCAATTTTCTATATACCAGAAAACCAGAGCCAATACGGATTTCCCAACCAGCAGTACTGTCAGCGCATTTTTTATTTTGTCATTAATCTCACAACACTTTGCCTATTTCTTAACACTCCAAGTTCTTTAATACAGCGATTACTTGGGAAATCATCTCTTTCGTTTAGACCTCTCCAAAAGAGAAAGTTTCTAAGTTGGCATTTAGAAAGAAAAGGGAAATTGAAAAATGTAATCTTGAAAGATCTAAATCGGAAGGAAACACACCCGTCAGCATTCTAGGATTTTTAAAAAATCAGGGATGTAAAAAGCAAAAGGTCTTCTGTGGAACCTGCTTTGGTTACTCGGTGTTTGATGCGACACTACCTGTACCTTCTGAACCAGACCAAAAGCAAGAACCGAAGCGGTGTGTTGAATTTCTTTCCTGCGGAAGGAGTGATGCTGCCGCAGCATAAGGATGTAGTTCTACCTGGGACAATGTCGGAGGCACAGTCAGCAGAGGGAGCCTCTTTTACTCCAAGCAAAAAGCACAGACGGTAGCCCCCAGTCTTGCAAGACCCTTACTACTCACAAGCAGGGAGGGGAAACCCAAAGCCTAAGCATTTTGCAGGCTCACAGCTTCAGTACCTTTGTTTTCCATATACCAGATGACATTAAGATGCCCGAAACTGCATTCTACCTCTTGGCAGGGAAAGGAACCCCCCCCACTATAAATCCACCATCATACACCTGTATACAGGGCTATGGTTCAGATTTGCAGCCTTCCTCCTACCAACCGAACACCTTGCAGAACGGGCCTCTTCCCTTACGCGCTGCTGTGATAAAAACAGTAGACGTTTCCCCAAAAGACCACCACCATCACCTCTAAGTAATCATCAGTGTTTTAATGTCTATCAGACTCCTAAGCATTTTTCTTTCAGATACAAATAGAAAGGGGAAACAAACCAAAAGCAAACATAGCAGATGTCAGCTTGTGATGTTAAATATTTGTTTCTTAAAGAACAAGGCTTACAGAGACTGTTATATCCACAAACTGCCTTAGTTTCCCCTATGGTACAGCCCCTTTATTCTTAACCCCCCCATTCACAGCTTACTCCACAATCTGTGTAATTCCTGGGAGTTTTCCTTGGCAAGAAAAAAAAAAAAAAAAAAAAAAAACAAAAAACAAGAACAAAACAAAAAAACAGTAATAAAGCACTGCTTCTTTTTTACAGCTGGTTTGAAACAAATGACAAAATGAGTGCATCTGTCTACTGAAGTTGTTATTGTCTTGTTCTCACAGTACAGTTATAGCAGCATATTACAGGATATTTAGGACTGAATAATGTATTTGGGGGCTGATTCTATGCCAAGAGAACACTGTAGATACCGTTCTTACAGTGCCATCTGGGGCAGGAAGCAGCGATTAAGGCCAATGATCTGTTGTATAAGAAGAAAGTTAATTTCATGCTCAGGGTGGCAGGCAAGATGCGTTAAAAGTATAGTTTACACTCTGCCAACAGACTTTTTTTTTTTTTCCTGGTGCACCATCTTTTGCCCGCAAATGGCTTCTCTGTTGAACCCCGCACAGCCTGGACAACAATTTTATGAATGTCTGTGTTAAGGAACTGAAAACTGCTTTGCACCACTAAGCACTCCAGATCCCCTCGACTCTCCTGTAACACGACTCTGTCGACAAGTCAAAGCTGTTTGTATTTATTTAATGCTTGAACTCAAAAATTCAAAGAAAACTGCTGCAATACCTTTTGAAGTTCTAATCTCTCTCTCCCCCACACCGCAAATACACACGTGAAGCAGCATCACTTGGGACAACACCTCGCTGACATCCTCGGTTGTGTTAGCTACAACCTAGCTGCCCCTGCTCCATTCCCCCCCCCCCTTAACGGTACATTTGTAATTAATCTTCATTATCCCTGACTCGGATAAGAAAGCAGGGTGGGTGCTGAGGAGAAGAAAATCAAGTAGCGAGACAGAATGCTTGTTCCTCAATGCGAGCAAGCTGCCAGTCTGGCAAAAAATATCTGTGAGCAGTCTGCACTGGCTTCCAGTGGATAACTAAGGAGAAAATTTGGCCCAAATACACACACACAAAAAAACCCCCAACCCCCACAATTACATATAGGCCATAAACATTAAGTTTAAACACAGAAGTGGAATTAGCTGAAAAAACTGCTTGAGTTTCACTGCAGTTTGTTTTTCAGTATCTCAGACTTGAGCAATTGCCATGAAACTCACCACTTGTGGAGACAAGTGGTTTGGCTGGCATCTCCCTACCTTTCTAAAAAGAATTCCTCTAGCGGCTCCATACAGGAATTTTTAAAAGTTAGCACTCGCACTGCATAGATCAGAAAGAGGGACTAACCACCACCAGGCAGACACCATCTGCAGCACGTATTCAGCACTGACATGTTGCTCTTCCAAAGAGACTTGCATCGTGTTGTCCCCTGTGGTCCCGTGTTGTGTGTCATCATCCTCCCTCCCCCCCCGAAAATACCACCTTAGAATGCCATGTACAGATGTAACAGAAGTCTTTCACTTGCCATAAAACAAAGCTATTGCTTCCCGTATATCTGTCATAGTTAAATCAAGTGCTTGTAGGATGAGACTTGTGCAACGCTGCTTTTACATCAATGCAGCTATTATAAAGCACATCAAGGCTTATCTTCCTGCTCTGCCACGAGAGTTTTTGGTTTTTCTGAGCAAGTCACTAGGTTTGCTCCCGACTCAGCTCTTAACTTGTAAAAACTTCAATTCCATACCCAACAGTGTGCTCTACATTAGGTACACGATTAAAGATCATGAAATCCTCAGCTGTGGGTCTGTGAGTTAGTACCACAGAGAGGATTACGTGGAGAGTATTTCTCCATTAAGCCATTTCAAAAAAATCAGACACCAGGCAGGATTATAGAGATTAATTTCTTCAAGAAGCTACCCTAATTTTGTAACATTAGCACTGTCCTAGGACAGGATGTCCCACAAACATCACTGGTGCTTATATGACTTTTTTATTTTTGCCTTTCTGAAAGCCATCTTCAGGTTCTACAGAGTAACTTCAGTCGCTAACTGGATGGGAAACAAACAACCTGAAAGGCTTTGGTACATGGCAGCCGTGGAGAAGAGTCTTGTCAGGGTCGGACACTCAACCATGAAAATGAACTGCGCAAATTCCCAAGTAGATACCTATTTTATGTACCTGAGATTCATAGGACCTTAGGATTGATGTCTGAGTATTTGATACAATCTGACAACTGCTACAAAAGAAGAAAAGCTCTTACCTTTTTTCACAGGGAAAGAAAAACGCAGAAAAAAAAGTATATTTGCTGATGAACAAAAACATCTTAACTGGAGTCACACGTACCCATAGGTGCAAACAAGAGAATTCACAGTAAGAAAATAAAGAAAGCAAAACACCTTAGGACGGTGAATTATAAACAGAAGGTAAGGAAAAAGCAGTCTAACAGAACCATGAGGAGTCACAGAAGCACTGTGTTCTCTCCGTTGTTGAGGAAGACTCAGACAATATTGTATCAATTTCCCAAATAATCTTGGCTTCGATCTTCAGCTACATACCTTTCACTACAAAGCAGAAACTGTCCTTTTTGGCTCTCTGACAGAACTCTATGCAATCGCCTAATGGCCCTCTTCTGCTTGTAACAATATTTTACCCCTACCCTCCTCTAAACCTTCAGAGAAAAATAAACAATGAGTTTCAATCTCGTAATGTAAAATAATAAAAAAACCCACCAGAGTGCGGAGTTGATTTATTACCCATGCTAAACGCAATTCTAGAGACCAGTTGGCACAGTGAATACACCTTGAAATCAGAATTATGCTCTTCACCTACAAAGGTTTCTTAGTAAGAAACTCCAATAAGCAGCCCAGTTTTTGAGCTGATGACATTGTAAATTACCTTTAGAATACAAAAGTAAAAACAATACAATTGAAAATGAACTTTCTTATTCTCTTAAGAGAAAGCTTAAGAGATTTACAGTAAAACCAAAGCACGTTAGGTACTTTCCTTCTTTGCTTTTACTTGCTTCAGCTGAAATTGAGACACACAGATATGCAAAAGGGTATTTTGGTCTTCGGAAGGTGTAACCATAGTCATTCATCAGATGACCACACACTAGTGGCACTGGGCCCTGAAAGTGAACAGTCAGTGTAAAAAGGCAGTTCACAGAGCAAGGATTTAAGAGCTAAGCAACATATACCTTCAGGATATGTTAAGTCAAAAGAAGAAACTCAGCAAGCTGAAACAAAAGGAACACGCATGGTATATAAACCATGAAGCTGGAACTGTGGCCCAGGCTCGTCCAGTGAAGTATACAGTCAGCAGCTCTACTCACCTGTAAGACTTGAAATCAGTTGTAGGGCTGAAGATGACATGGTGTATACTAGAGTTAAACCTTTGTGTCTCTTCAAAGACGTTTCCGAACCTTCTGGTTTATTATCCAATAAAATGATGACATTTGCAATAGGTTTAATAGTTAAACTTTTAAAAACAAGCCAAATCACAGTGAACACATACAGTGAATATCCCTTACAGATGATGTGGTCTTTGTAAACAGCTTTCAGCTCAGTGCCATCGAAATTTAGCAATATCTCCATCTGAGCTCAGCTCCTATGAGCTCAGCATTTCATTAAATTCTTTGGCTTACTTATTCTGCTCCTGGTGAGAAGCGTGAACTGAATTACTGTATGCCTCCTCAGTAGACTGCTTTACCTTAAAGCCAAACATATTAATTTAGTGTTCTCTCTTAATCAGCTAAGATAGCCACACTCACAAAAAAAAAACCCAACCAAAAAAAGAGAGCGAGAGAAAAAAAGGCAAAGTGTTCCCCACAGAAGAGTTTGTTATGCAAATGAATCAATGGTTTCACTTACACAGGAAAAGCAACTAACTGATGCCTCTGCCCATTTTTCAAAATGGACTGAAGCCCAGTAGGATATCTGCTACGACTGAAGAAAAAAAGTCTTAGGCTATCATTTTTAAAATGTGAAGCCTATAGTCCCTGTTTTAACAAGAACAAAAGCCTCCAACTGTAATATCCATGCAATGGAAGCACTAGCAGCAGTGAGCAGAGATGAAATGAAAAGAAGCAGTGGCTGTTTATGTTGGCAGTCGCTTCAAACTCTAATGGAAAATTTCAGCTCTGACTGCATCTAGGCTAGAACAAGTTATTAAGGAGAAAGGTTCAGCTTTCAAACAGAAAAGGCTTACATAGCTTGTCCCTTTCTGAACACTCCTGCAGCAAAAAGAAGTCAGGAAATAATATGCCTTGACTATGCAATGTATTAATATCCTATCATTAGGGGAATATACCATCAAATAAAATATATTTCCTTTGCGAAAGGAGAAGAGCGATAATGCCCATGCCACAGCGTCAGCTATTGGTACAAATAAGTTATACCACTAAATGCAAAGATTAAAAAGCCAGCGTAGGGCTAACTAATCACTTTATACTGACGAACCAAAACATATTCACCTAATTAGCCCACTCTTTTGATCAAAGAAAAACTGCTATTTGAACAATTATGTAGAGAGAGAATGTTTACCTTTCACATGCTCACGAGAATTTTGCACAAATACTACCATGGCTGTTTGTGGACACGAATAGTATACAGTTTGTCCTCAGAGAGGACAAACACCTTGCCAGCCTGCACATATGGTAACTGCAGTGACCTTTCAGCTACCACACATTTGCACTACATTTAAGAGCTACTCAGGAAGCCAATATTGTATATTATGTAACACAAGATTAAGCATTAATGAGTCAAGAATAAAATTGTTTATCTAAACCCCAATCTAAAATTAAACAGAAGTTTATGCTGAGAGCTCACACTGCACTCATTTTGTCTCCTAACATTAACAGAGCACAGCTTATTTAGTCTCCGAGATAAGTCCCAACGGCATTTAATCTGGAAAGAAAGAAAGATTTTACTATCAGAAGAGAGACTGTTTTTCCTGAAGAAGAAAGCGATGCATATTTAGTACTCCTTATGCACATCAATACAGCACATTGCAGGTGTTTTGATCTAAGGAAAACAGTTGATATTCATGACTTCTGTTTACACTGTGTTTTAAAGCTAAATACAGAAGCATCCACCCAGAGGCAAGACCTTTCGATTGCACTCTGTCGTCTCCTGCTAAGCAGCCAAACCAAAAATCACACACACCAAAGATACCTATGTGCTCAACAGGGAAATTCAAAACAGCATTAGACCAAAGTCTGCGTGCCTCCACAAAGATTCACTGTCCTCTTTTTAGACTTCTCACTAAGCAAGCAGCTCTACAAGGCTCGCTAAGGAGCTTCAGCCTGCCAGAAAAGAAGACAAGCAGACAGTTAGACCATCGTCACAATCGCTGTACCATAAACCTTCCCCGGAGAACGCAGCAGGAGTCATTCGAGAACCTCAAAACACTCAGATCGGTGTCATCCCCGGTTTTAAGAACAGGCTGAAGAGGTCAGAAGAAGTACTTGGGCCTATTCCCATGGAAGACACAGTGTTTCCAAACCCTCAATTAAACTGCAGCATACACCATGGCTATCCACTGATACAACACGACGCTATTCTTAAGCCTATGTAAGGCTGCCAAAGGGACGATCACATACATCCCCGCTCGGTCTCTAAGGTGTTTGAGGTCCGCTGGTCAGACAACAAACCTGACATAAAGCAGGCTGCGTGAAGTCCAGCCAGAGGAAAACAAATCTCTTTCTTTTGGGACCGCGGCCTTAAATCCTTCAGGCACGCTGAAGCTGAACCCTAACCGAAGCTTACAGAAGCGTTTCTGAGCGAGCGGCAGAAGGGTGGGCTGCGTGGAACAGGACCCAGGCCTAAATCTGAGCAAGCCGACACCATGACTTGGCATCCTCCTCCTCCTCCTCTGACTGGACATTATTGCTCTGCACAAGCTCCGGTTCGTTCCATGTTTCTATTTACCTTTTGCATGTCACTAACACAGAGTTAAGCTATTTACAAGAACGCAGTAAGTCGATCCCTGACCTTGTAGGCGTTTAAGTACATTTATCTCAGGCCTACCACAATGCTGGTGCTTCTAAAACTCTCACATTCAAGCAGCTCAGTGTAATTACCTAAAGAATTCAGAGCAGGAGAATTTTAATACTTGGAAAATCCCATATTATCACAAAGTTTTAGCAAATTACACCAAAACAGGGCAGGGGGTGGGGGGAAACTATCACACTTAAAGCCAAATCAGATACTTAAGAAGACTTGTTGCCAGTTGTGTACCTTGCATTCTCACAACGTATGAATTTAAATGAAAGTTGACAATGAAAACTGTCGCTGGCACATAGGTGCCTCCAAAATCTGCTTCTCGGCTTACCGCGTAGAAGAATCGAAAGTGCTGCTAAGCACGAACCAAATGAGAGCAGGATACTTCACCGACTGTGCCGTTCGACTCCCAACTATAACTAAGAGACAACTACTGAGGTCAAAAGGGAAAGGAAGGAAGATAGGTGGGAACAGAGGAGGAGATATATTTAAGACAGAGTTCAATGGAAACCCAAGTAGTTTCAGAATTTTTATTTAAGCTCATCTACACGGAGGCACTTTTTCTCCAGGGTATCAGAAAGTTAACACTGATGCAGCCATAAAACGACCGGCTTTCCCTGATCCATTTCAGCATTCCCACTTCAGCAGCGGGCATGCTCAGGTAAGAGTTGATTTTAGTTCCTGCATCTCTTGCTTATAAAAGTTTGAAGAGAATGCTAACAGCTATTGACATTCATGCCCAGTGGGAACCCCTCTCAGACATAAACTTCGAAGTAAACTGGAAATTTGAAATAAACTGGAACAGTGAAGACCTAAACAAACGTACAGCTTTGACATGCGGTAAATAGTTTCCTTCACAAAGGGTTGTGTTTTGTTTTTCTTGCTGGTTATTCATGAAGAAGAAACAAAAATAAGTTGAAAAACTATGTTAACCTAGTTAAAATACACACTGACAAATGCAGGCTTTTCTTGAAAGATACTGTACGTTGACTGTGGAGAGGAAAAAAAGCAAAGGCAGAACTCAAATAGGACATTCCCACACATGCCTGTGAAAACCTATTACTGTATGGCCTACTTCTCATCTCTCACCATGGCCACTTTACACCTTCCAATATTATCCAAGAAATACAGTGTCATATTCACCTCTATATTCTGACTGCCTGTACAGCAGCCTCAGCCTGATTTAATATAGAATAGGCCTAGTCTCTACAAGAATTTTGTATTTTTATCGTATTACTTATCTTCCAGTATTGTAATATTCCAACCGCAGGGCTTAAGACGATATTAGGAAGAGCTCTCCCCCAGTGAAAGCAGCATAAATGTTAAGTGTCTAGAAAAGACATGCATTATACAAAAAGCATGATAATAAGGAGATTTAGCTGTAAGTGGGTTTTGCAGAGAGGCAAAACCCCTGGCTCCCCTCCCCACAGGCTTCAGAGACTGGTAAGGTAAACTCTAATAAATGAGAAACGTGCAGATGTATTGACCTACAGCCTGGTTTCCATTTAGGGCAAGTCGCTTCAAGAATGCCCCCGACTCATTTCCAAGTAAGCTTTTGCAGAACTTGGGAGCTGCCGTGGTACTTCTGTGTCCATACAATAATTTTTTTGAGTTTCACCTCACGTTAATATGGTGGCTACAGGAAAATAACACCTTTTTTCCTAGCGTTTCTGGAATTGCTAGAGGGTTACTTCACACTGCAATAGAAAAACGGGAAAGTGTCTGAAATCATTTTGGTGATGAAAAAATACAGACAAATTAATTCCACAGCCTTACAATTCACATTTTGCATTATTCCACTTTTAAGGAGGAAAAGCAAAACTGGATTGCCAAATATTATTTACTGCAGCCTTTATTCTGCATGCCCCACTATAGCAAAACTGCTGGAAATTTTGCCTGAAAAAAAGACTGGGAATTAAAAGAAAACAGAAGTGAGACGTGTGGGCAAAAATAGGAAGCAGAGATTAAACAATCCGTTGTAGGTCAAAGGTTATTTGTAGATCAGTTACCACTAGAGGCTAAAAAAGCCTGCTCAAAGCCATCAACACACTGCTTCCCAGTAGCTCAAACTTAATATTTAGTCTTCTCTGTGCTAAAAACTTAGACTTAAGGAAACAAAAATGTAACACTTGAAAAATGATAGCTTCTATGAAGTTTCACACCACCTGCAAACTTGCAAAACTTTTACAAAAAGCCTTAGGCCTGATATCCAAGTTCAAACGTACAAGTCAAGTAGTACAAACAGGGTCAGACACCTGCCCCCGACTCTCAGTTCTTTAGCTGTTCTATTCTTTTCTCCTGCAAACTGCTTTTCTCTATCACAGAGACACGTTGTATTTAAAAGCATATTTCACAACTGCTGCAATTCAAACTTTAGAAGAGTACTTTTGCCTCTCAGCAACTTTATCGTCAGCAGAATTCATTTCTAAAGTAAACACCAATTCGTTCTAAGTACATTGCTAGGAGATGCTCTAAAGAAAAGAGGAAAGGACTGCTTCTGCTGACTATGTGCTGGATTCGTTAGATGTTGCTAAGAAGCATACTATTTCGGCACTCCTTCCAAGCTGTCATCTTTCCAGCAGTGGGCCTTCATGCCTGAAACTCCAAGCGAACACCGAAGCAAAGCCTACCTACACTTGATCAGCAACTAAGTTTTCACATCTTTCTCAACTGCATCAGTGAATATATACACCGACTCAGGCACTCCAGGAATCATTTCATCCTACCCTTTCTATTTGACTTATGCGGTGTTACCAACTATTTAACCAACAAAAGATTGTGGTACCACAGCATCGTCTCACAAGAACATCTCAGAAGAGAACGGAAACATCCCACAGTATGTGATAGGCTTAAAAATATTTTACAGTAATGCTCTTCCCCACCGAACATCCAAATTCCACACACGTTAGTGTCTAAACAACCAGTTGTGCTTTAAATAAGTATTTTCCAGATCACTAACACACTGCTAGAAAATAGTCTAACTCAATTTTCATTATTTCCCTTCTAAATTCAGAACAAGTATGAAAACCGCTTTCCAAACCCACCCTCCCAGCAGTTAAATGACACCTGCAGAACAGAAACCGAAGCTTCTAGAGAAGCTTGGCAATTAGGACTAATGGAAAAGTAAATAGATTCCCAAGGCCTCCCAAACCCTCTTCCCTTTGAAGAAGTCAGCCACTCCTCCCTGTCCATCTTCCTTCTAAGCACTTGCCAGGATTTTCAACAGAATGACAGTTACGCTAGCTTTATGAAGTTCAATAGAGTAATAAGCCACAGATCAATTCAGAAAGTGAAGTCGCACGCTTGCTGTCCACATGTTTCAGGAACGTGAAGAGTTAAACATGACTGCCGAATTCTGCAGGTCACAGGAGCAGGCACATACCTCAGTCTTCCAGATTCAATTAGATTTTGTTTTGTTTTGGCTTTCTTTAATTACCCGCTGCCATTTGAGCCCAACTGGGTGACATAAATGTATTATCCCATCGTAATGTCAGAATTTAAAATTAGATTTGGTCTCCAGAAATACACTTCATCCAACCTTCGTGACTCCGTCCAGCAATGACGACTCTTTTATGTAACGTCTTTCATACACCAAGACCTAAAAGCTGCACTAAAAATTACAGCTACCTTTTCTGGCTGTGGATTTCTCTTCCATTTATCTGAAGAGAATTCAGCTCAGGGTGAACAGGAAACAGTTTCGTAAGATCAAACACTGAAGCAGCAAGGGGAAAAGCAAATTACATAAAGTCCAAATGTACTTACAGTCTCCTTATTCGGAAGCAACTCCTTTCGGATCCTGAAGAAGTTCTTGCCGTACTGCCTCAACCCCTTAATAAAACGTTTCTGTGATAAAAGATAACAAGAACAGTATGTCAGCAGAAGGAGGAAAGAAAAAAAAAAAATCTTGTTAATCAGCACAACAGCCAAACAATGTTCTTAGCTTAAGGTCTGCCGATAGAAGGAAACGCATACCTACACGGCAACCGAAAACAGAGAGGGAAAAAAGGCTCTGAAAAGATACCGAAAAATTCAAACCGCATTCCCTTCCATGTCAAACTTCCAACATTTGAAGCTTTAAAAAAGTCAGTACCACAGTCAGTTCTTTTCCAAAAACGACCGAAGTATTCCGCCGCACGTCCCTCTCGAAGTCTTATTTTTCAACTCAGAAGCAGCAGGCGAAGGAAAATACGCAAGGCTGGGTCTCCGGGGAGAAGAGTGACTCTCCGGAGAAGGTGCTGCAGGGGTTAAAGAGTCCTTGCAGACGCCAACCCTCCGGATTCACCCTTCCTGATTTTCGGCGGAATACACCCAAAACGGCTTCCCGAGAAAGCGAGGAAAGCGGAGCCGCCGCTCCCGCCCCC
>JANZLQ010000001.1:4548641-4562398 GCA_026212715.1 Elanus axillaris
AACAATAGCAAATAACCAAATTCTGCCCCCCCCCCCCCAACAAAAAAAAAAAAAGTAAGAAGAAAGGAAAAAAAGAAGAAAAAGGAAAAAAGAAAGAAAAAAAAGAAAAAAAGAAAAAAGGAAAAAGAAAAAAGAAAAGAAGAAAATAACAGAAGAAAAAAAAGAAGAAGAAGAAAAAGGGTTGTTGAGCACACGGACCCTAACATTCTGCAGGGAGGGAGAGGAGAATTAACAATTCCCTAAAAAGAAGCATACCTCCAGTAGGCCTAATGCATTTTGGAGCACGTCTTCTTGCAAACATCTCTACATGAAGGAGGTGGGCAGGTGATTAGAGGCTTCCATGTTGTGAAGTGGATAAGGAATCCCAGAAAGGGTAATGCGCTACTAGAACAGTGCTCTGTACACCCCAGAGCGTGAGCTCCCACCACAACGCTGAACACGAGCGAGCAGTCCCTTTGGAACCTCACGCATCTTATTTTGCAGATACGCTCCCACGGGGATCTATCCTTACCTAACCCTGACCCTCAAAACCAGCAAGACTGCCAGGGTTTGCCAAGAACGTGCCTGGGGGCACAGAGTCAAGAATTAACCACCAGTTGTATATGCTCTGAGATTACAGTCCCTTCCAGTGCATAATTTGCTCATACCCACCTGCTCCTTTTCAAGCCGTGAACAGAGCAATCGGGAGTTTACGAGTTCAGTGACAGGGGTGCTGGGGTTTCTGAAGGAGGGAGGTTTTACTACAGCGAGGTACCAGCCCCCCCATTCACAGGCAGAAGTCCACATGCCCTGCAGAGCAAGATACCAAGACCGCCTACAGCACCTAACTGGTCACCGACGGGCACGCGTGCTTCCCACTTTTCACGGCAGGAATGACAAGGAATTTTCATTACACGGAGAGGAAGGGCAGTCCCTCCCCTGGCACCAGATGCATACACCTCTTTTGCCTTGTCCTTCCGGGCAAGAGAAGATGGCAGCAGCAACAAGGCAAACAAACGTGCCCTCGTACCGCTCCCAGCATCCCAAAGAGCAATATAATGCCTGGCTGCAGCTCGTCACAAAGAACGAAAATCATCTAAACGAAGAAACATTTTAAGAACAGGCAATCCAAAGGGAACTCGGGTTCTAAACGATGCAGCTCAGTTCCTGGCTTTGACATCGCTGCCCCATGGACTGTATCGCAAGTACGATGCTTTTGCAGCATCGGTTAACAGAGCATATATAGGAAAAGGCAACATAAAAATCTGTAGAGAAATAAGAAGAAACCAGAGCTGGAACACTCCAACCATGGATGAAAAAGCACCGTGAAATACGAGAGCGCAGTCTGGTCCGCGGCATGAAATGAAACGCCCTGATTCCCTATTCCTCATTTTGCCGAAGACTTACGATGGTGTATCTGAATTCTCAGGGGGCCGTTTTATTTAAGATTCCTTTTAATCAAACTATTTTACATTTGTTTTGTGTGGTGATTCAACTCTGTATTAGAACAAGCCTATGACAAACTGTTTTCCTTTGAACTCATGAGATGTCAAAAATCCCTACTGGGAAGGTAAGCCTGTCCAAATAACAGAAACAGAGGGAGCTTGAAATGCTGTTCCAGATTTCCAAACATGAATGAAGTCAATCCTTCTGGCATTCTGAAGTTTTGGCCAAGTACGCCGTCACCTTTATCGGTGTCATACAGAATTATCCCTAGGCTACTGAGGCAGTGCAAGATAGCCAACTAGAAAATAGTTGCGTGCCTCTACTGAAAGGCAAGAGACAGCCGTTCCTTAATACACAAAGAACGACAAAGCACACAAAAATTAGTCTCCGAAACTTTGACAGAAATTCAAAAGCTTGACAAAACGATCAAGGTCTTTTTTAAAACGTTTTCTTTTTCAGATTTTCCTTCCTATTCTAGCCTTCCATTAATTCAGGCATCGTGTTCAGTTCTCCCTTAGCCTGCAGCAAGAACAGCTACTTCTTGTCTCCAAGTCAAGCACAACAGAGGCCTCTAAATGTTTTTATATATTTAAAAGAAGTAAATAGTCACACGCCAAATCAGAAGTGACCTGTTGCTCTCCAGCGTCTCATAAAGCAGACTGCGTAACACAGTTTAAATTTTCTCTCCTCTGCACAAATGACGTGCAACAAATTTTATGTCTGCATTTTAATGGTGCAGGAGATGTTGCACTACTCCAGAAGGCAGCCGAGAATGACAGCTGCTGAATTAAAATAGTCTTACAATACGGGGCTGGTAGAACAATGAGGCTCAAACCTACGGATACATGAGAAAGAGAAGTTTTGATTAAAAGTGGAAGTGGCTCTAGGGCACAATGGTTTAAAAATCCAAGTTCTGTACTTTTAAAAATTAAGATAAACATTTCAATTTCACCACTTATGTTTAACTTGAAAACGTTATTTATGACAGAATTCTGTCAGCATTGTTGTTTGCACTGTTCACTGAAGACAAACTGCAGCACAATTAAAAAAAAAATGCTATGGATAATTATTGCTGCGAAGCGGCATTAGGAAATCCCACGGCTTGCTAGGTCAGTCAATGTTGAGAGACGACGCAGTTGTATTTTACAAAGTGGTTACCATGGCTATTGACCAGCCATAACACGAGATCTCCTAATACCATTTTGTAATTTGAACTTGCACAGTGAAACGTATTAGATTCTGCAGTATCCTGCTACGATGTGTAAACAGGGAGCTATAAATAACCAAGGAAGAACAAGGAACAAGCATGTTAATGTTTGCATATGTGTTACTTGCAGGTCCCATATTTTATCCCGAGAAACAAATATCATGACAAGATACACAAAGCCATTATGTTCTGACTAACAGAGCTCAGATGGCGTGTTTATCAATGTGATGATAATGCCATTGCAAAGCTGTAGTTAAGGTTATGCGTCAGGGTTTCTATTATCAAGAGATTACAGCTTGGCAGGAAAAATTTGCTGCTGCATGCTGAAATTCAGCACCCCAGGTTTTGACTGTGAACTGAGGTTCCCGGTTCAGTTTTCTTCTTTACTGCAGAAATCTAAAATGAAGCTGTTTCTAAAAGCATGCAAGAATAACATCTGGTACAAAACCAACCTGTTCAATCAATTTAAGAATTTCAAACTGAAACCTCATGGGCTTCAGAAAGGCAGGATGACTCTGACAAAACTGTAAATTCGTAACTGCCACCAGTATGGCTCTTCAGAGCTGCTGCTTCAATCAGGTTTACATCAAATGTATTTCCTCTAAGAAAATCCATGTGCTATTTCATTCCCTTCCCATGACTTCCACCTGGTTAATTAGTGAAGAGCATGTTGTAACGCAATATATTTACAAACACAGAGCCTTTTCTGTTCTTTCTTAATCCAGGAAATAAAGACTATTTTTCCTCAATCTTTCTAAAAAAAAAATCTCCTCTTTAGACCACGTCCAAGAACAGCAAGTTCTTCTCTCAACCTTTTCCTTAATTACGAGCATATAAAAAAAAAAGGAGGATTTTGCTATCATGAAAGCAATAGGTACAGTGCACGGTTTGAGAGGCCCCAGGTTTTCTGGGCAGATGCCAATTGAAGTTTTCACCATCTTCCATATTTAATAGGCCTTTTTTAAGTTTCAAAGTGAATACGGTAGGAAAATTTACGGGGTTTTAATAGTTAACAGCAAATAAATGCTAAACACATAAAAGCATCTTTATTTCTTAAATTTCATGAGATGAAAAATTATGGCAGTTCTTCTGAAAAGAAAATGAGATCTGGTTGTATCTGCAAAACTTCTGTTAAACGCGCAGCACATTTATAGATTGCCCCAAATAATTTTTTGGCATGCAGACATTGTATATGCACACTAGCTGAATTTCAGCGCACAGAGTACATTTTATTAAAAGCTTGGCTGAGTTTTAACATTATATTTCAATTATGTGCGGACAGTGCAAATAAAGGCAACTGCTGATAACGTTAAGTGATATATACTGTCCTCTGGAAACAGAAGTACCCCGACACTTTCCTTAAGAAGAGACAATTTAGCCTAAAGATGTCAGGTATCCCTTACAAAAACGTAACTCGTGTTGTTCACAATTTTTTTTTCACCAAACTATACCTGGCTGTAGCCGAAAATTAGGCCAGTATTTATTGCATCTTTACCTCAAGGGAATTCTATATGCTCCATAACAGACAGGACTAAAGTACTACTCAGTAAGTAATTCCATCAAAGGCAGAAAGAGCTACTTAAGTTAAAGAAAATGCGGCTGTCGCACATATCCAAGGTATTCTTCAGCATCCACCTAACCGCTGCGGACACGCAGCATGCCTATTTAACTCTTTTCCCAAGCTGCTTTGTTCCCTGAACGCTCTTGCCCAGAAAAAGTCCATCTGCCCCAAGACACTGCACCAGCCGGGACCGCGGCCGGAGACGGGAACGTCTCTGGGGGTGGGAAGGCGCAGTCAGACCGCTACGCCCTTGCTGCGCCCCATCCGCTTCCAGCCTTGGCTGGCAGGCTTTCTCCCAGTCCTGCCTTCTCCAACAGCCCGGGCTGGAGCCTGGTGGCTTTGGTTAAAGCTGGGGGAAGAAAAGGCTTTCGGGCACTGAGCCCAGGCAGGCTGCGTGACGGAGAAGCAGGTGGAGAGATGGACGGATGTTCCGTCCGGTCAGAGCGAAACCAGGAGAGTCAAAGACCTCCACAACACGATTTTAAGAGGCACAAATTGCCGGCGGAAGAGGAGAAAAAGCTATAAAAGAAAAGAGGGGGAAAGATGCTTTTCTAAGGGCATGGGAGAGGGCAGAAGGGAGAGACGTGCCACAAACATTTCTTGGCCTAAGAACGCACGTCCTCAGAGCAACTTGCCACGAAGAGGGATTGGTCCCGAGGTAACAAGAACATTCTAGGTTACAACAGTAGCATGTAGAACGAGGAACGAGCATGACGACTCAATGAAGCTCACCTGAAAACTTTGTTTTTAAAAAAAAATAATAAATAAATGTCAGTCCACTGGGAAAGAGGACCCATCAAGAAAAATGTGCGTTCAGGCCTCTGCTGTGTTGCTTTAACATGCCCTGCTGCCGGGAGAACACGATATGCTTCAGCCTCATCTGAACTTCATTTTATTGTCTCCTGTCACTACTGGAACTGTGCTTAATGTTTTTTAAATTTAATTTTGAACTAGCAAGCCACGTTACCCTAAGCATTAGATACTTGCGCTGTTGTGTGTTACATCAGTTAACAGCAAGCTCGCAAATACCACCTAGCCAGCAAGCTTGTTATCATAGAAGGACACCGTAAGCCTTCCCTAAACCTCTCTGCACGTTGTTCCACCGACCTCGGCACCGTTATCAGAGATGTGTGCAGATCTCAAGCGTGCAAGCAGAAGCAGTAGATCTTTGCAGAAATATCTGTTCCCGCTGTTCCCTCAGTGTTATCTGCCTTTTTGCCTACAACATCTCAGATGCGCTTAGGTTCAGTTTACTCCTCTGTCCCATCTCTAACCACAGCACTTTGTTGTCTACTCCTGCAGGAAGTACGGCTGTCACCACCTCGCAATTTAGAGTCTCCTGAAGAGGCTGCACTGAAGCGCAGGCCATCATTTGAAGGACCTCATTCTCTCCTCTGACGCAACCACGCAAAGGTATGAGAAATCGTTCACGCAGTCCGGCACCTCCTTGAAGACATCTGCAACCACTTACTACAAATCTCTGTCGCAACAGCCCTCTGTTGTAGGGGAATGTCTGTGCTTTGATGACCGCTGACACTATACACGCCAGCTCTTTTATGATCCGTTTGGCTTGCGGAAAGTTTTGGAGTAGCAGCGAGTAAAGATCCTTCATCACGCTCGATAGGCTGTACGCTGCAGCTAGCTATGACAGCGAAGCAGGAACAACAATAAATGCCAGCCAACCCCTGCAACGCCAGTTCTCCCTGCTTAATTACGAACTACAAATCTTAAGTAACCAATTTCATGACAAGTTTGTTTGGGTTTTGGTTTTTGTTTGTTTGTTTAACAGTCCCCTTTCACAACCATAAACTGGTAAATGTTTCTTAAAAATTGTGCCGCAAACATGTTTCCAGACTTCCAGTCTAAGTGGGAAGGCACGCGTGCAGACGATCATTCTGCAGAGCAAGACCGGAAAAGAATAATCATACATACATGTACGTGAGTGTGTGCATAGATACTTCGTTTTGGTTGAAAGCATCCCTCACCTCTAAAACACACTTACTCCATTTGCTTCTTCATTCAGCAGATCGCGACCTTAGTTCAAAATACGTATTAAAACCAAATTCAGCTTTCTCGTAACAGATAACGGTCTGTTTCTTTATCTTGTCCATTTTTTTAAATGAAATAATTCTGTTGTGTCAAGACAGAACTGTCTTCTAACCTCTGTGGTATTTATTTTGAAACTAAAATTCTTTTTTCACCAAGTGCTCTTATTCCAAGATACGGAAAAGCAGAAATATTTTGATGGGATTCATTAGATACCGATCTATATTAAAAGGCATTAATGTTCTTATTGGACATTCAAAGCACCTCTTCCGAGTGCATTGCTGGTCATCTACATGTGATAAAAATCTTATACTCCTTAGGCCGTATGCCTGTAAGATCAAGTATCCTCTGAAAACAAGCTGACAAGAAATACATCAGCTGAAAGACTTAAGGGTGCCAAACAATTAGCCTTTCCTCCCAGTCGGATCACTCTGTCTTCCTGAAAAATTATACTGAAAAATTAAGCCCTACCTCAAACTGTAAGGATTCAACACCAAGCATTATACAGCTGCAGAGCGGCACACAACATCCACCAGAGTCTGTGTTCCGTGTATCCAGAGCCATATACACAGACGGAAAGTCATTAAGCAGACTCCCTCAAGGGAATGCCAAAAGATCCTGAAATGATAATGAAGCCCCTTCCATGGTGCTGCATTGTTAGCTTTTGTTTTGAACAATAGATCTCCCATGATACCTCTCGCTTGCTGAAAATATTGGTATTAAGTGAGCATGAGCACAGCTGTGTGTAAATTACATATATAAACAGATTAGATTTGTATATTTATACTGGATGCAAACACATTAATAGCACATTTGCATACACAGTTGGCTAAATGAGATTGCATGCAGAGCAGGATTACTAGTTACAAACACATTTATTTAGAATTTTCAATAAAGTATTTATACTGCCATTCAAGAGGTCAAAGTGGATTCATCATCCTTTCTCTCCTCTTTGCCTTCTTAGAAATATGCAAAGAATGCTCTTGTCAACATGCTTTCCATGTATTGCCAATCCCTCATCACAACTATTCTGGAAAAAGGACTCACAAGCTAGCAGAAGAAACTGGAGTGCTTACTAAAGGTTATCCAAATTTCCTTCAGTTTAGTTTATTGAAGATGATGGTTGGTGGGGAGGGGGGAGAGATAAGAGTTCTACGTTTGACCACAGCATGAACTACTACCTAAATACCAGTTCATAAAACCCTTCTTTCCCTTCTCTGTTTAATGCCAGGGATCAATGCAAAAGTCTATAAGAAAGGCAACACGATATCGAAGGTGACACAACAGCTCTCAGACATTTCCAAAGCTGGGAGAGAATTCGACTATTCCTTCACCCCAGGCTTTGAGCTGTCAGGGAGCTGCTAACCTTATGTGCTAACCCCAGCTTTATTTTCCCATCGGTATTTTAACAGAGCTACTTTTATAGAGATTTCAGGTTCACCCAACGCAGTACGCAACACTTTGATTCACTTCCTGCACCGTACCTGTTTTCGCCTGAGAGCCTAGATGAGAAAACAAAACAGGGAAGAAAAAAAAAAATCAATTATGTCTCAATGAAGAGCCTTTATTTTTGCTCTAATTGTGCCCTCTGATTATTGGCTCTGGGTGCTTTCACCGCACATCCCCAGATAATGCTGCCAAGCCAGCCGGTCGGTCTCTCTCGCCTTCACATTTCACGTCGGTTCCTGTTAAAAGGTCCAGTCCTGCCTCTTGGGTTCACCACGCTCGCAGCCCCACCGATAAATCATCTACCAACCTGCTCTTGGAAATGCACTGGCCGTGGTACGATGGCTCCGGCCCGCGTTGCCAAGCAACCCATGCAAGAGGGATGTCTGAGAACTGCTGACAAATAGCCAAGTGGCTGCAACAACAGGCTTCTCTCTGTCAAAAAACGTGTTTGGGAGAAGTGCCTCCCCCGCCCCTGCGCTGCGCGAAACACTGCGTGATTGTAAAATCAAAATCAAAAGGCTATTGTAATGAACACACACTTCCTGCTCAATTACTAATTGTTAAAAAGCTGCGGGGAGGCTGCGATCACACGGCGTATGGCAACAGAAATGTGATCCGGTAAACGAGATAAAGTCAACAGCACGCCAAGAAACCTGATCTAAGAACAGCCTGCAGTGGCACATCAGAAGCTGGTGAACAGATCAAAAAAAGGCTGGATATTAAAGCAGCAGCAGGAGGAAAAAAAAAACAAAAAAAAAAACCCCTGACTTTACTTTTCCTGAGCTCTAGAAGGGGTATTTGATAAACAACTTGACTCTTTGGAAAAACAATTCGTAGATTATTACAGGCATCATTATCCATCGTAATGCTACTGCGGTTGCCCGGTCCCACAATTTCAACGGCAAGATGAACAGGCAGGGACAGATGAGCAGTCTCCTTTGAAGACTGCTCAGTTTGCAATTTCCTCTCCTCCAATAAAATAAGGGTGGGAAGAGGAGGCAATTCATTTTTCCAAACCAGCTCTGGAGAACTCACCCCGTGGTGGCACTGCAACAGGGGCTCAACCTGCTGGAAGACCTTCCGAAGAGAGCAAGTCCTGGACCTCCAGAAGGCTGGAAATGCACGATCCCTCAGGACTCTCCGTACCTCTCCTCTCAACAGCGGTGCAATACACAGGCAAGCATTCCCTTATTCTACTCGACATAATCACTTCCACCAGCAAGAAACTGGGTTGGTCAACTTGCCCACGTTTATATTTAAATGCCCACGACAGACCTTCTGCTGGCAGATGTAAGGTTGTCCACCTATGCAGGCACGACAGGCAGATCCAGGTCGGTGCAACACTCCAGCTACTCTGAAAGCCTCCCCGAGACATTTGCTCTTTGACGATCTTCAGGAAACAATCACTTTGCACACGTCCATAAGCCAGGTTTCGCACAGCGAGTCTTACACTACCCCCTTCTGCGGATACAAACCTTAAAACCCACCAAACTGCAGACTGCCTTCATTGACAAAAAAGAGCTTTCTATTTATATCACATCACCTGTAGATTGTTGTCTCCTGTAATCAATAGTTTCGCAGTGCTGCAAACAAAGCTAAAATTATTTGAGTGTGTTCAAAAAAAAACAACCACAAAACCAAACAAAAAACCCAACAAACTTTTTTTAAAGATGCAATTTAAGAGTTAAAGAGAACAAAGGTCTGGTATATTTGTGACCCAGAGATGCAAAACAATACGCCGCTGCCAGGAGATGACAGAAAGCTTTTGATTATACTTCAGATTGCCTTTTTCTGTACACAAAGAGATTAATTTCTGATTGTTATTTTAAAATGCTAACGTACAAAAAGGCTTCTTACACATCAAAACTAAAGAGCAAGTAAAAACATTTGGACACCATGTTCCTTCTCAAGGACATACTTCCTTTCCCATATGACATCTGAAAGTATCTCCCTTTAATACAGGTAAGTAGTAGAAATTCAGCACTTCACCTGCAAACTTCAAGCTAAAAAAAAGCTATTTGCTTTTCATTCCTCAAGTCATACTTGGTAAAAACACCTTTTCTAAAAACATAATTCATAGTTCCAATTGTTGTTGTTGTTTTTTTTGAACAGGATGAAACTAGTCGAAGTATAGAATCCAAAACCAGAGATAAAAATACATATAAAGCAGCGGGTGTAATACGAACCAAAATAGAAAAGCAGTACTTGTGGAACAGAAACAATGCCCTACTCTACCACCTCTCCTCCAAAGGAACGGTTCTCATGCATCCACTTGGAATATTAACTTTTCTTTTCCTCACATACTCTGAATCTCAAATACCTGTACCAAAAGCTGCAACACCAGTGCCTTCTTCAAGTTACGAGTATCTGCCTGAACAATGCCAACACCAGAACGTACAGCATCTTCCACAGGGCTGAAGATGCTCCTTACGTTTCCTCACCTTCACTGGGCAGAAACAAGCCAAGAGGACAGTGTCATATATTAGCCTCCCTCTGAATTTCATTCCTCTCATCCTGTTTTTCTTAACAACAGGATTTTTACTCAACTTACAATACCGCAGGGAACACCACTCTGCCTACTAACACAAAGCAGATCTCCATTAAATCATCAACACTAAAACGCCCATTCTAGGCAATAACATGGGTGGGTGCACACAGATACACGCCAGCCCCCAACCCAGTTCAGCACGATGAGACCACGAGGCTAATAACCAACGTGAGCGTTAACACAAAATAAGCTTCCACTTGAGCTCTTTCCTTAAAGATCAGAACATGTCCATTTTCTCCATCCTTTCCTGCAGAAAATTTTCTTTTCGTGGCACAGATCATACAGACTTCTGAAAAAACGTCTGTTTACTCAAGTTTAACACTACTGTGCAGGCCTGAAGTCGTTCTCTTTCACCACGACATTTTTTTTGTCCTTTCAGTTCGTAACACTAAAGACAAAAAAAGCGGCAGTCAGACTACTTGAAATAGACTGTATGAGCCTTTCAAGACTCAAATATAGTATTTCTAGTGGAAGTTCCCTATCGCAGAAATATTGTTCTACTGGGATTCCAACCATTATTGTCAATTATTGTGGAGACTATTTCTGCCTTCAAACAGTGACTTTATGCAAATGACGGAAGGAAACAAATAAAACCACTTCAGGAGCTCCCATGCTTTAGAGCAATGAGCAAATCCAAGAATAATGAGACAAAATGGTGGCAAGAATCCCCAAGGAAATTATACATCTGGAGAGGCAAGTATTTCTGCAGGTGACTTCACCAAGTGAATAATTAAACAGCAGGGCTGTTGTTCATGGTAGCGATGCCCAGGTTTGAGCTCTAGCACTAAGATACAAATTCCAGCTTGTGACCCTTACTAAAATGGCATCAGGCAGCCTCTGCCAAACTTCCTGAATTTCTCTCAGGATAAGTCTGCCACCGACTGCAGCGTAGCGAAGGCATACCCGAGAGCGCAAATCGGGGTATAAGCAATACTAGTGATGACAAAATCAATTTCCAGGCTAAGAGACATACCCTCAGTGAGAGACCTTTCTTCTATCAAGCAGAACACGTGGGGGGAATGGTGCCAAATGTGAAAAAGTGACGCACAAATAAGAGAGGAAAGAAAAAAGATTTGAAAATGAAGGACCAGAAATATATCTATAACAAAGGTGAACACTGACAAAGGAAACTTGAAAGGTAGGTATCTAGGGGGAGGGAGGCATGGGGGAAGTGGTGCCGAGACTACGGAATTACCTCTCCAGACACGTAGAACCGGACAGTATCTTCCATAACAGATAAATGAAATATGCACCCTAATAAAACAGAGGTGCCCTCTTTTGCCTTCCCCAATTTGTTACAAATGGAATGTTTGATTTGAGTGTTTGAAGTTATTCCAATGCAGTGGAGGGTAATATGCTGTGATGCTTATTTATTAGCTCCTCTAAATGCATAAGCCCCTGTCTGATCAATCTCCCCATGTAGCCTAAAAGCTATATAAATCTGAGCAGATACTGGAGGGGGGGGGGAAGGGAAGAACAAAAGAATAAGAAAAAATATGGTGGATCATGCACAAGTGGATAGGGGAACAACTGAGATAGCAAGAGGCCAGTAAAAGCTGAAACAAAACCACAAACCCAGAAGCTACGTGCACTCTGAGTCTTTACCACAATACATTCAAAACCACAAGGCACATGAAAGTACAAAAGCAGCATTGGACAAGGAGCTCAAAGTAGTAGTTTTTCAATATACCCTCATGAGCACTGATCAACACAACACATCTCTTACACAATACTTAAACAAGGAGGAAGGAAGAGAAAGCCTAACCACACGCTAGTTTAAGAGAGCCTTTGCAGAAGCACAGCAGTATTTACGAGCTGTCCAGGGACTGCTGCGCTGGGGTCCGTCTGTGCCGACGACAAACTGTTAAAAAGGCTGAACGTGAAGTTACTCAGCTACTATGAAACGGAAAACACTATTCTTCAAAGGTGGCATTGCCACGCTCAAACTTTAAGTTTCCTTCCGGATCGTATGAAACCCCTCACGTTTGCCATGTAAGCAACATGGAGCCAGACCCAGAAACGAAGCCTTCGAGCAGTAGCAGACTTCCTCAGTGCTAGAAGGTACTGAGTATCTACTGAGTATCTCTCTGGATCAAGTCCTTATTTGCTGTCAAATTCTTTCTATGGCAGTATAATCATTAGCTTTACTGGCACAGTTACCCTCGTAACTAATTAGGAATTTTGGATGGATGCAGAAAATGATTAATATTTAGTCACTATGTGCCTACCACAGAAGAAGCCTATTATCAAACAAGTGACACCTCCACAAAATTAAATTAAATAATGGCTCCCAGAGAGGATTCAGAACCACTGACAAAATGGCAAGTGATTTAAGTAACTTAAAGCTGAGCAACTGGTGATGGATCACGGTTTCTTCCACTCGCTCTGTTACAGCCCGTAATAGAACAAATGATCATTTTTCAGCCTAATTGAATAGGGCCGTCCCTCTTATACACCAAAGGAGACAAAGCCATATAATTTGCTTCATTAAAATGCATTTTTGTCATCTGAAAGACTAAAAAAAACCCAAAACCACAGCGCTGTTGATAGGGAAGATTAGAAAAATAAAATTTATCATGCAAACAGAACTTGCAAATGAGGTATACTTTGGCATTCATACTGCTTATGCTTGTGCAAGAAAGGTAAGTCCTGAGCGCTAAAAGCATCCATATTGTGACAGTAATCAAAGTTTCTTAAATAAGAATTATGTCACTCTACCAATTTGAAGAAGTACTTTGTCATCTTTTGCTGCAATGGCCACTGGGCCGTACTAAATAATTCTCAGACAAGCGGTCAGGCAGAACCGCAGAGAATCTAGTAACATTCGAAAAGTTTGAGGATTTTTTTTTTTCATAATTACTAGAAAAATCAGAATACTTGTTAAAAAAAGAGCCTTTTCCAACATTAAAATCAAAGCTTAAGCAAGAGCGCTGCATTCCAAATATAACTTTATACCAAATCTTCCCAAGATGGCGTGTTCCGGTACGCTCCCCCTCCACAAGCCAGGTGGCAGACCTAGCTGGTTTTCCTCTCCTCCCTCCAATCCCCCACCTTCAGCTTTCATTGCTTGGAGACGCTAGGGAGAGATCTGGGAAGCTAGACAGTTACTTAAAATTAGTTACCATTTGACACTGGAAACCAATTTGTCGTCTTCCATCTTTCTAGCTTGGCCAGGAGAAAAACACGGCCTCTCTGCTATTTCTCCACAGAGCATCACTTCGGCGAGCAAACGCTGCTCTGGCAACAAACTCCTGTTACCGACTGCTGCCACGGCACCAGAACAGAGAATTTGGCGTGTTTGCCCTACCGAGCATGGAAGCACGGACTCGGCTCCGTACTGTTTTCTGACGAAAACACTCTCACCTGTTTCCAGCTCTGCTCATTCTTGAACCCCTTTGACATACATCCTCCACAGCTACAGTCTAGCCTTGGGATTCCCTGATTTAGTCTGAGCTGACAGCCTCCGTGTTCCAACACAACGAAAGTCAAGGCTAAGACAAAGAGATCCAAAAGTCAAGGCT
>JANZLQ010000001.1:4562423-4580906 GCA_026212715.1 Elanus axillaris
GGGGGGTGGGGGTGGGGGGAATCAAATGTCATTTTGCCAAGTTGGAGACAACCCTGTAATCTTGTCTCTGCACTTGCTTTGTTCTAGGTGTTTGGGGGGATTTTTAAAGCAATCTTGTTAGGAAGAGCAAATTGCCATTTCCCATGGTTTAGACGGCAAACAACTCTTTCAAACCAAAACAGTGATTTGCCTTATCAAGTAACCCATTCCTGGGCTCTATGTATTTAATCAAATGTAATTCCAACATAAATATTCCAAAATGAAACACCTGTATCAGCTTAGACTAAGCCAATATTACTTGGAAAGATGCTGGAGATTTCTATCATACACTTAACATGGAAAAATATCAAAGCACTTTACCATTATTTATTACCATATTATAATTGTACTCTTGGGTATTAAGGAGGTAAGGATCCTGTAGACTAATTTATATTTCTTAACACCTGCAAGACAGGTAAACTCAACCAAACCACTGAAATGACAGGACTATTGAAATAATTTGAAATCAAACCAAGAACTCCGGATATTGCTATCAATACAAGCCAATAAACCAGTCACCCCTCCTTAACCATTACAAAAGGTGAACCTACATTTAAATCGCACTATTATAGCATTTCGAAAACAAGCAGAAACCTTCTGAAAACAGACAGCTAACCAACACTGCTTATTTAAATCATAAAATTGCTTTCAAAAGCACATCAACTCACACAGTCCAAGATGTTGGGGTGTTGGGATAATGTACGCCAAGGAGCATGAGCCAGATATCTATCTAGGGCCATTTATCACATCTGCATTCAGAATGGGAAGCAAACTTGAAACGCATCTTACTATCACATCCTTTCAAAAAGTCAATCATGCAATTAACAAATACGGATTATCTTTTTTTTTTTTTGAAAAAAATCAAATTTCAGAATTTGGAAATTAAGTTATGTGCAAAGAAGTGGACAGTGTGTAGGTCGGTGGAATGTAAGCAAGATAGTTTTGATACACAGTACTTCTTCTAAAATAAAATCAAGGCACATAGCCCCCCTGCCCCACCAAGGACCGGTAACAGGGCAAAAAAAAGTTTTACCACGATCAGGAAAGGTGAACACTTACAATCACTCGCTTGGATCTGCTTGCTATGGCAAAAGCATTAACCCTAGAAACTCCCAGAATTTTGACGATCCCTGCACCCTCCCGCTGCTCTCTTACAGTGTCATGGCTCGGTTTCCTTTCGGAGAAGAACAGGACACAGGATGATGTTGTATTTAAACCAGATGCCCGATCTCTTAGCAGATAAAATCTGAATAAAAGGTCAGAGTATTGAAGACAATAACTGTGTCACTGACCAGAATATCATCTGATGGGGAGAAGGGAAAAAGACAAGACAAGTCCCTGCAGCATATTAGCACGCTTGGTTTATTTTCTTCCCCTGCACAAGGCTAGGGTGAATAGTCTTTGTTTCAGTTGCAATACTGCTGAGCTGCACAGCTCGTGCTTCTATACATAGAACTTGTAAGATATACACGAACATTAAAACTGACTCCGGCTCTGTTGCTAAGAAACTACGAAGGACAGCTTTTTTGGCCCTCTTCATTTATAAAATAACCACTTTGCCCTATGGGAGAATGAATGCAATCTCTCAAGTCCCCCAGTGCCTTGTTCTCATTTTTAAATGAACACAGAAAGATGATCGAGAATACTAGGAAGTGTAAGTGATCTCCATTTTTAAGATGCCCTTGAAAATGAGATGAAAAACATGGTTTCAACAATCAGCTGCTGTCGTATTTATTAATCTTTCAAGCAGCAGATTCTTTCCCCTTGGCAACAGTGAACTATGTGTATGTGCTTCTGTCCGTCTATTCACAAACCTTTTTCTAGACAACAAAACAAAACACCAGCTTCTGAAAGCACCTACAAATTATTGAGTTTATACTGGAGCTAAACTTCGAGTTTAGAGTTTAGCTTCCGGCCCCACACAGAAATAGCCTTCTAAGCTGTGGCAACTGGCCAGGGTAAATATTTGTTGTATTATTTTTTGGGATCAGCAATATGGTAAGTGCTTAATAGATAAAAATATTCCACGTGAAGCCAGAAAGACGATGAATCAAGAAACATATGGCAGTTAAACAAAGCAAATAAAAAAAATGATATTGTTAAGAAAAGACTAACTTATCTGGCAGCTGTGGAAAGATCAAGATTAGCGAAAGCGGTGAAATCACCCATTTTGAAGCCAAGGTCACTGACAGGATTTATAGATTTATCCCTGAAGGCAGCCTTTGCTGAACATGAAATGCCGAAATAATTTTATTTTTTTTTTTAATCTACTTCCCCCACCCCATTTGGGCTATCTCATTTGCTGGAGGCTTTTAAAATTCATTCCTTTTCACAGCTGGTTAAACAATGGAATCTTTCTGCAAACTAAAAGGACAAAATTGATTGCCCTACACAAACTTTTCTGCACGTATAATTGATTTTTAATTCACTGTCTCATTTCCGAAAGGACTTGACAATAAACTCAGTGCTGTATGTGCAATATTGATCCCTTTAAACGAGGACTTGGATCAAAGAGTGATGCAAGTTAATCACAACCAAAAAGATTGTTATCTTTTGTCTAGAAACCCGCGTTTAAATTAAATTCACCTTCTCTCGACATATTACACCTTATATTTTCTAGCTGTACCGCACCTTATAATTTTGTAAACCTGTCAACTGCTAAGTAACTGTAATTATATGCAACGTTTAAATAATAACTTTTTTTCCCCAAGCAGAATAATTTCACCCTTCATTGCTTACTTTTTACTGTGAGGACCGATGGTTCTTTTACACTCTAAGTTCTTGGAATAAGCTACAGACAAGACCGGACATTCCCACTCTTTCTTAAACGAAAACCTTACTACTTCTTCTTAAAATAAAGGTCCTACTAGATGATGGCAATTTGTGTTTGGTGGCTTTTTTTTATCTCAATGCTCAGTTAATTTTCACCTGCTACTGATTAACACACTTGCAAATGGCATCAGATGGCTTGATTTCTAAGGTCCAGAAAATGTTTATTTAGTAGGCACTGTCATCTACTTGAAACTGTAACGTTTGCTTTTTGTGGATAAAAGATTAAAACTAAGCAGTAACCGATATCTTAACCTTCTAAGCCCACTCAACTACCCAAATGCAGCCCTGCAATGCCAGCTTCCTTTTCGCATATCCCTTGATGATTTCTTTTCCTCCCCTGACTATTCCAGAGGCTCTGTTTCAATTTTGCTATGAATTACATTTTCTATAGCTGCCATATAAACAGTAAATAAAATTCATGGTATTTTTGCCCCAGTAAGCAGCTCTGTCTTCCAGCATATCTGAAAAGCCTGGCTTCAAAGGAGTAAGCAATGAAAACAATGTTTTCATGAGCTGATACTCCAAAAAGGGCAGACGAGAGACATTTGAAGATGATTCTAGGCAAAGAAGCCAAGCAAGTATGTGTGTTTTGCATAAGTAATTTCTTGACCAGCTACACTGGATTACAAATACTTGCAAACGTGAGGAAACGAGCTTGCTGTATCTTGTAATTTTTGGCAGAAGGATCTCCACTTGTATTTTATGACAAATGGGCTTTAAGCTGAAGCCAGGAGTGGGTATTTTAAAATTTATCAACTTGTAAATCCATGTACATAGCCAATTAAGGTTTATCACCAGCAAGGATTAACTAACCCTGCACATAAATTTAAGAGGTTGTTTGAATCTAGGTTGTTTACCTCAACTACCCTACATCAAAAGCAACGTAAAATATTTAAAGGGCAGCATATTTCATGATAAAAGCTAGTTATCAAGGATGTCACAGCGTGTCATCGACAGTTCTGCATGGAGATGCACAAGTAGAAAAAAAAAAGAAAAAAAAAGAAACCTTCTTCCCAAGGAACACTTAGCCATTTCTTTTTGAGAATTTAACATCTCTGAAAAGACGGGGCCAAGTGTAGAACAAAAAGGAGGAAGTGTCCAAGAAATAATGCAAAACTACTGTTTCACCCAGATTCTCTTTAGCTTTGGAAGACAGAGCCCTGAATTTCAAAGGTGGTTCAATTAGCCTCGCCAGCGTTCTTCATAATCAACATCTGAATGCTAATTAGGAGCACAATTCCATGCAGCAAAAGCATCCCTGTGCAATAAACTGCAACACAGCAGCAGTGAACTCTGCCTTTAGCTAGCATGCATAAGTAAACAGAATTAATAACTACCCAAGTGTGGACGGGTGACTTAATCTGTTTCGATTAGATGCAGCTCAGCCTGAGGCCTTTGTGTTATTTAAAATGTGTTCATCATGTTTAATTAAAAACCTAATAAACTAGAGGTTCTTTTAGTTCTGATTTGTATTTCTCTCTTCTGTAAGCCGTATTGATTTTGTTAGTACTTTTGATAAAAAAGACAGGAAAAAAGCACATTCTGAAAAAAAACCCACAAAAACGTAAGATCAGATCAGGACTGTTCCATGAAGAACAGTCAGAACTAGTCTGTTCCCTTCAACATTTCCAGTACGTGAGGCATATCAGAATTGAAAACCATTTCATTAAATTAACAAAAGTTCAGATGAACATTGTATTCTTTGTAAATGATAGCCATTTGATAGGTTATTTATCTGACACGGAAGCATGCACAATAAGCTCTCATTTTTGGACCTGGTGCAAGTGTAGGGTCAGAACTGAACATCACTGAAAGTATAAAAGCCATTTTGCAGAGAGATTTTTGTCCCAAGTCGGGTGGAAATTCTGTAAGGACAATTTTTCTTGTGAAATATTTCTGCTGAAACCATGCCAGGAAATGTGGATGTTCAATTTAACCTAAACTGAAAGAAGCTAATGATTGTAGTTCCAGATTTGGAATCTGTGGAAAGTAAGGCAGCGTATCATCAGGGCAGGCACCAGAGTTTAAATGTAGGCACTCCGTTTCAGGTTTGTTGTACTTATTCCCAAAGACAACAACCTCTAAGTCTGCCTGTTTCAAAAGACAATTTCAATGCCTTTTTTGAAATATTTCCAGCTGGAGACTGGAATTCCAGCAATTGACCAGCACCATTCCATTCCTGTTAGGGATTTCTGATTGCTTGCATCAAAAATACCCATACTCCGTCAAAGATTAAAAGAGGCATTTTTAGCGGTGACCATGAGATCCTACAGGGTAGAGCTGACTTCTCTTTCACTCCGACAATTCCCTGCCGAGTTTGAGTGAAGGATCTTTGTTTTCTTAGCGCACTGAAAGACAAACACTACTAACTACATCTTGCCCGTACTACAACCTGCTGCTGCACACAGAACGACTAAAACAGTGTTCGAGAGACTGGGTGCCACCGGGTCTTAGGGAGACCAGGGAAGATGGCCAAAGAAAATGGAAGGAGAAAAGTGGTTACTCTAATGTCACAATCAGCACAAGATTCCCCATGGAACGCATGCCCAGTGGCTCAGTCAGTCCCCCCTTTCCAGCTACGCTGCCCTTGCTCTAGCAGTGAGCATCATGCCACGTGTCAGACACACGGCATTCAGTGGTAGGAAACTTGTAAGAGGGCACTGCCACCAGCTGTATCAAAACAGAGGGCTTGCTCCATGGCTTCTTCCCAAACAATGCACCTACCCTGAACTCACCGCCTTTATTTGAAACTGCAGCCCAACACGAACAAGATTCCACCAGGCGATGCTGCTGAAGGTTGGTCTGTAGGATGCGTGCTTAGCAAGGGCTGAAATACAGTGTTATGTATGACAATCGCTCAGCAGACTTGTCCACAGAAGTAAATTCATGAGCATTAGAAGAGAAACCAACCCCCCCGCACCAAATCGTTGCTGGAAATTGATGTTGTCAGGTGTGGCATAAGCCTTTATAAACAGGAAACAGCTGCTGTTAGAGCTGCATGTAGATGCATCAGTAAAGAAGTTTCTTTTGCTGCTTTTATGAGGCAGTGTGGAAGACTGGTTTTCACAGTATGCCTCCGAATTTACATACTGGATTAAAACAGGTTTGAAAATAGCCATCGGTTTAGAAACACAAGGGAGAAAACAAACCTCCATCTTCCTATTTACAGAGCCTTCCATTTAATTCAATCACGGGCAAATTTTCTCCTGTTTAATTTGATCTAAACCTCTGTAACCACATAATCAGTAGTGAAAGCAGCATAAGTTCCATTCCTTATTTTAATCAGTTCTGATCACAGCAAAGCAGCTCATACTTGACAGTTTGGTCACAGGCAACAAAGCCATTTTAATTAACAAGAAAGGCTTTATTCTGGGGCAAGACAGTCTGCAGAAAAAGTTAAAAGCTCTATAAATAAAGAATTTTTCAATAAATGTGAGTTACTCACACAGCATTATATCACAAACACTACCGAGTACTACAGAGCTCTGTGCTGGACACAGCACTGCTATCATGTGCCCAATAAAATCAACCACATTAATCATCCAGCACAGTGGAAAGGGACTCGGTCAAAATACTTGGGCAAGTACTAGACCAGCCAACATACAGAGGATCTTTGACTTAGGGAAATATAAAGTTTTAAGAATCATTTTTGTACTAAGTCAGTTCTTGCCCTGCATCGATGCGACTACACTTCTGCTTCAGTTGCTTTTGCTACCCGCCCGCTGACTCGGCATTGCCACAGTGCTCCCTGCGCTCCGCTCTCCACCCCGCCACACACCTCGCATCTCCCCTGCAAGAGAACTTTCCCGATGCTCACCGTAAGAACCTGGCAGAAAATTAACTTAGGAATAACAAAAAGGGGGAGTGTGACTTTTTGGGGGTCCGGAGGCATGGCAGGGGGGGCAGAATATGAGTATAGGATAGGAAAGGCAGGAAAAACTGAGACAACAAAAGCCGTGATTGACATTATTTCAGTTGGTCCCATGCCACAGAACCTTTCTCAGTTAAGGAGGTTAACTAAGCAAAGCTTTGTACCTGGTGTGATATCAACTTATTTATCGATGTTGTAAAAATTAAGTAAGTAGACATTGCTGGGCCACAAGAAGGGGTTAATTCTGAGGCCAGCACAAATAGGGACACGGTTTGGACCTGGGTCTTCCCTTAGAAGTGTGTCTCCTGGATTATCAGCCAGCCACATTAAGGAGGCTCCCTCAGGCTCATCGCTTGCCATCATGAGATGGAGAGTGTGGGACACACTTAGTAAGGTTCTCACCAAACTTTAGTTGTTTTGGCCAGACGCTGGGTTTGATACATCACTCTTCTCTGAAAAATACTTGGTTGTGGAGTTCCTATGCAGGTTTAGCACCCTATGTATCATGCAGGCAGAGTTTTCATCCATTCCACAGAGCCAACAATAAGGAAAATTCCCTTGCAAGTCTCAGAAATACTCAGAAGTGCAGTACAGCTGCTTTAATCTGGAGTTTTCTACAAACTGCCAGGGACAAACATGCTATGAAGTTGTGCAGGTGGAGCTTAGCTGTCTATAAATAAGAGCACAGTTTGATCTTTGGCTCTGCTGAGGCTGGAGGGCTGCCAAATGTTTCTGGAAACTTGGATGGAACAGAACAAGAACAAATATGATAAAACGAGCTGAGACTGACAATGATTTATAGAGTCAGTGATCATTATTCTGTACTCACAGACTTTGCACTTTTGGAGTAACGTTTCACTTTTCAATAAACTTTGCTTTTTCTATTCATAAGGGTCTATTCTCTATCATTTAACGTGGACTGCTCATCAAAAAACCCTGAGCGCCAGCAGCTATGGCATTCAAAACATAGTGCAGCTCATGGAAAAAAACAAGGAGAGTGAAAAAAAAAGTCTACACAGGAAAAAAAAAAAAAAAAAAAGAGGTGCTGGCCCAGTACTATTTAACCATGAAAGTGGGAAAGAATCTATGCAGAGAAAACAGAGGTTAAAACAATGTGAATACAAACTTACTAAACACAGGACAGAGCACTTGAAGTATTTGTTCAGACAGTCAGTTCCCTAAACAAAACTCCCTTTCATGACAAGATAACTAAAACTTATCAGGAAACTGTGTTCAAGGCTTTTTACTCATCTTCTCCTACGCTTTGCTGCCAGTGTTAGCACATGATCCTCTTTCACTCTACAACTTCAGGCAGCCTCCTTACCACAAAGGTTCTTTGTTGGATTTCAAAATAAGCCTACTTTAATACAGGTTTCTATGGCCTGTCCTACCCCTAAACCCAGCTCTTGCAAAAAGGTTTACAGAAGGAGAGAGCAAGCACACATAATTCATTGGAATAACTCCCTGAAAGACTTTCAGAAAAACTAGAGCTTTTTTTATAAGTCTCTCCAGCCATTGTCTGAATAATTTAAAAAAATGCTAAGAGACCATGAAAGTTTCACCCATTACTTATCAGTTCTATTTCACTGCACAAATGCCAACTTTATTAGTAGCTAAACAAGATCACAAAATTTTTTCATTTACTCATTTACTTCTTCAAATACTTTACCAATTAACTGTCTGAAAACTTCACTCATTCAATCATTCAAAGGGAAAAAAAACCAAACAAAAAAAACCCCAAAATCAACACCCAAACCTTTCTATTGTCGCTTTTACACGAGCAATACTGTCTGGCACCAAATTAGATTCTTTTCGTGTAAGTATACATGACAAGTTGAATTTCTATCCCTCTTTATTCCAGTACGGTACATGACAGAAGCAGCTTTTCCTACAGTGAAAGGTAAAAACCACAAGCGAGTCTGAAGTTCTTCTGTGATAAGTATTTTACCATAACTAACTTCCAATCCTCTGATTTTCTATTTTAGTGCACACTGCAGCCTAATTATTGAGCTAGAAAATATAACATTTTTCCATTTTCACAAAACCAGACATGCCTAGTCAGCTTGCTAAAGAGGTACTGTCTTCTTACATGTTACATTCCACATAAATCTATTCTGTTAAGCATAATTAACATGAGCATTAAAATGCAAAATATTTTTAGGATGTAATCCAAGTGAACTTGTTCAGCATTTCTCCTGCACACTGAAGATGCACGAGTCGTGCCTTTATTTTTAAAAAAAAAAAAAAAAAGCCCAGTCAAGTACTTGTGTGCAAGCTTAAGCTGCAAGGTCTAACAAACAAAGGATTGTAATGCAGCAGCATTTGGATTCCAAATGCTGCCAGAAAGTGCATCTTGTGTTGAATGCAATATCTAAGAATCTGTTTGTTTACAAGGTGTCAGCAAATGAAGAATCTATAATGTGTTCCCAACTTCACATGATTTATTGCAGTTTACAACCCTACAGAAAACTGTTTAATAAGCACAGTTGCATTATATCATGTGTATAAGAATTAAGCCAGCAGAAACCTCACGATTGCAGCAATTAAGCTGCAGAATGAACCACGAGAAGCACCTTTGCTTCACTGATCCTCACACAGGTATCATCTTGCTCCAATTCTGGAAAAATACCCAGAAATAAACAAATGTGGTCCATTTGAGCGTGGTGCTTTCCCAGCAGCACAGCCTCTCTGTCAACTACAGCTTTTATGAAGAGGTGTCTTTCTCAGGTCAAAGTTGTTTTTTTCCACTAAGCAGACTGCAGAGCAGTATCTTTTAGCAGGCTAAAAACAACAGTAACATTTCAATCCAAAGCCATATACACCAAAAACCTCAACCTCTACCTGAGGGAAAGGACATCTTTACATGTTCCTTAACTGCCTGCACTACAACCCCAAACCTAGAAAGACTAACTACCAGCACACGCTGAAACAGCAGCCATATGGAAGAACCAGCACAGTGACGACTGCTTAGTTGTGTAAGTTGATGAGACTTACAGTGTACGAGCCCAAATCCCACAGCGGTTCCAGGTCCGTAACCATGAGGACACAATACTGCACTGCCTATTTACTGCATGCCCCAAATTCATCACGTCCATACATTACTTTGGGAAGTATATGTAAGATGGATGCACTGTTTCCAGTACAGTTTTGAAGCCGGACAATTTCTACATACTTTAAATGGGGATGGCATGGCTAAATGCCAGCATTCAGATAATCTATTTTTGGTCTGCTCTTTGTCAAAACAGGGACAATACTTTGTATGCCTTTTACATCTTGCCCTATTCCAATTAATGAACGTGGCCAACCCTCCTGGAGGTGAAAATGAAAGTGAAATTTAGAGTCCAGAAGTTTTGCAGCTGTTCATTCACCCTATAGCACCCTCTCAAATACAGTCACTTGATCTTCTTCTCTCTCATTCTACTATTAGAAAGGTATTTCCCCCAGTCTAATGAAGTTCTGTATATCGCACGGGGGCCCACTAACTCAGAATCGTGCAAAAATTAATCCTGTGTGGCAAATAATTTGCCCCTCTTTTCCCCCTGTAAAGATAACCTCTTTAGAGAAGAAAAAAAAAAAAAAGGAAAAAGCAAGAGAAGCAACATGAACTATAAGGCTCAAGGGAATAATTCATTTCCCTACCACTTCATCTTCAGTCCAACACTTCTCAATCAGTTTTGGCACAGGTTTCTTCACCAAGCGCTGCAGGGCTTTTCCAGCATCATAGTTACTTTCATGTAGCTAAAAAATAAAGAAGACAAATAGATCATTCAATGGAATTAGCAGTGATCTGATATTGGAGAAAAACCACTAAAGGGGGCCACATGAGATGTTCTGTGCTAATTACTTTTACTGTTGATATATGAAGTGCAATTTAAACAACCTGAAGGGTAATTGGGGTTTTATTAGTAGAAGAAACAGCATTAAACCAAGCATATTTTCCCCTTCCTTCCTAAACTTCTCCCAGATAATGTTTGAGCCCATAAAGCACTGAAGATTTTTTGGTTAACTTTAAAAAATATTTTTTACATTAGAAATTCCAAGGAAAATTTTAAAAGGCTCCAACAAATTATTTTTCAAAAGGAGTTGTATTTTACGCAGTGTATTTTGTTCAGATTAGTAAAACCAACTGGAAAAACTAACAGACAGGAGGGTTTGCAAGTCATGGGATGTCAAGTTTACCCATGCAGAAAATTATCTTTATTTTTATTGCACTGCAAGGATCACCATGCTGTTGGAAAACAAGTATGGAAGAGAAACAAAACCTCGACAGTTAGCTACAGGAGTACATAAAAGCAACGAGGGATATTTGAGTTGACGTGACCGTTTCAGCTGGTCACAGCCGACAGTGTACCTTATTTTCTACCACAGATTCGGTATCTATATGGTCAAAAGCTGTCTGAAGTAGACAGCAGGCATTTAAATCAGGGTGAGGTAGAAAAACAACTACACCGAAAAAAACATTCAGCACTGAACCCATGAGAATATCTGGCTTTTACCTCTCGATAGAAAACATTTAGCACACTGTAGATTTATAGCCTGTCCTATCTTCAAAGTACAGTGGGATTTTAAGAACCAAAGGACTAGTCAGGAGCCTGCTCTATGTCTTCTAAAAATGATCTCAGAGAGATATTGCTGGCATGACAAAAACCAAATTATCTTTCTGCACCCAAAAGGGAGAACGATTTGCATACAAACTTCCCTACACAGTGAAGACGCAGTTTTTCTAAATGTGCTACGCAAACCAAAGCTTCAAAGCTATCGATTAACATGACAGGATTTCACAGACCCTCAAAAGTTTCTTTACAACAGGAACAATCAAAACGTGATCCTGTACCTTGATTATCTCCTGCTTTTCCTTCCCACCCAGAATTTATTCCGAGCCATCTGCATCCCACTCTCTAAAAGCATCCATGCTGCTAGAGCAGTGCTTAATCAGTCTCAGAAAACATTTCAACAAATACTGTAACTCTTGAACTTTTCCCAAGACTGATGAACTGAACAGGGATCAAGACACAATTACTGAACAGCCGCAAGATATTAACTAGTTTGTCACTATTGATACAAAATTACAACAAAGCCTGACTACATGAGGAAAAGTTGCTCCTTTTCCTTATATCAAAAGGCTCAAATTTTAAAACAGCATTCTCCTTCAAATAAAAATGGCAAGATTACTTTATCACCGCTGCTCACTTTCGCTATTGACATCTCTCGACCATTTCCTAAGTACCAATTATGTACATATGACAATGGTAAGACCCCTTCTACCCTCAGGCCACCTCCTAACGACACTGGGTTTTCCTTATGTTGCTTCTTTTGTCTGGTCTTGTCTTAACTCAGACTGTAAGCTCTTCGGTGCACAAGAACGCCCTGCATTCATACTGCATCCACTAGCATGACTGAGAGACTTCTAAAAGCTGTAAGGAAATTACTCAAATTTAATTCTCCTAAGTAGATCTAAGTGATTTCTAGTAAGAAATAAAGGCAGACAACTGAATCAAAATAGAAGTGAAGGGAAAACACCAGCCACTGGCCCTCCAAAAAATTTTTTTAGTGAGACTATAATAAAAATTAGTTTCCACTGAAAGCCAGCTCTGTACAGTTCTCCCACTAAATAATCTCTCTAGGAAAGGTTTGTGCACTGACTATTCAAAGCCGCCATACAACTTACAGAAGGAAGAAAGTCGAGCGGCAACTTAGATTCCTGTGAAGACATTTACAGCAAAATGCAGACATGAGGGCATATAAATATATGTGTGTGTGCCTGTGTTTTATACTCCTATATATGTATTACATGCTTGTTAAAAGCTGCAGCGCTGTTGAATCTAGGTTTCAGATGGGACAAGCCTGCTGTAAGAAAGCCAGCATGGCTCCAGAGTCACGGTATTTCTGTGAATGACAGGGTGGAATATTCAACAAGTCTTCAACAGCTGCAGCAGAACTTGCCAAAAGCTGGGAAATGGAAAGCAAAGCTCTGCGCTCTGTACAGGACTTACGCAGCTGTGAAAAGAGAGCACATCTGTAAGACCTGGTACAAAGCAGTCCTCGCTTTCACTTCCTGGCTTTTGTCAACTCGAGCTTTGAATAGCTTGTGCATCTGCAAGTACACTGCTTTTTTTATAAAACAGGGTTGACTTGTTCCAATAAAAATGATACCATAAACAGACAGGGAATTTCAGAGAACAAGTGCCCGTTTCACACGAGACACCGTGGGCTGTCATACTGGGGCACTTCATGAAATGGTGGATTTTGGATACCATGTATCGTGCCGTGCCATATTCCCATCTATTTGATTAGCATCTCAGTTTTCTGGTCATGAAGACCACAGAACAGATTGTGACAGTCTATAAAGCCAATCCGTTTGCAGTACCAAGCGCACTGGAAATTCCTTTTTTTTTTTTTTTTTTTTAAGTCCCCGCATGTGAACCTCAAGGTATTAAAAACGACAGCTGATTTATTCCATTTGCTGATGAAATTTCATTTCCATATAATTTTGAGCCTCATTTGTAACACTTTAAGAGCTGAGTTTCCAGAAAACAATTTGATCAACAACACTTAAGCACCTCAAACGCATGGTCTGAGGTCCAAAACCACGTAGGACCAGGTTAGCTATAAAAGCAGAAGTGCATAGCCCTCTAGAAAATTAGGCCACTCAGAAGTCACACTGCAGACCTCCTACTGACAGGGATGAACATGTTGTCAGCTGTGTTAAACAAGAAATTAGTACATTATGGGTTACATTTTACACAAATTGGCTCAAATCTTGCGTCGTCAGCAAGAACAGATCTTGCACTGATGAAAGTGCTCTTCTACCTCCACCAAGATATTGGGGCATTCAAAATTTATTTATACTTGAGGGACTTTTAAAAAAAATAAAGTACTTCTAAAAATAAAAGGTCACTACCGGGCAAAGACCTCCGATCATTACCTGCAGTGTGTTTTCAGAACAAACAGTAATGTTCCCTTAACTGGCAGCCTGAGCATTTTTCCTTTCCTTACCAACAACTAAAATAACAATAGCATACAGGGTGTTACTGCAGTAAAACAAGTGCTTGGCTAATATAATGGAAACAAGAACGAAAGCTAAGCCGAAGTATTTTTCTATACATTTTCAGCTTTCTATAACACCTACGGAAAAGTTACAGATACTCTGAGCAACGATTTTATGTACCTTTGCAGAGTAACCGTATGTCATGGTTTAACCCCAGCCAGCAACTAAGCACCACGCAGCCGCTCAGTCACTTCTCCCCCCCCAGCACCCAGTGGGATGGCAGACAGAACTGGGAGAAAAAGGTAAAACGTACGGGTTGAAATAAGAACAGTTCAATAGAACAGAAAGGAAGAAACTAGTAACAACAATAATAAAATGGCAATAATAATAAAAGGATTGGCATACACAAAACAAGCGATGCACAATACAATTGCTCACCACCCGCCGACCCATGCCCAGTGCGTTCCCGAGCTGCGATCCCCTGCCCCAGGCCAACTCCCCCCACTTGATACACTGGGCATGACGTCCCATGGTATGGAATATCCCTTGGGCAGTTTGGGTCAGCTGCCCTGGCTGTGTCCCCTCCCAACTTCTTGTGCCCCTCCAGCCTTCTCCCTGGCTGGGCATGAGCTGAAAAATCCTTGACTTAGTCTCAACATTGCTTAGCAATGACTGAACACATCAGTGGGTTATCAACATCCTTCTCATACTGAACCCAAAAGACAGCACTATACCAGCTACTAGAAAGAAAATTAACTCTATCCCAGCTGAAACCAGGACAGTCCTGGCTCTCCTGCCTGATTGTCTTCCGAAGGGTCTCTACAGGTATCTTGTAAATATAGTGTTTTGAGGGGCTTTTTGATGATATTCTAATTATTAAAAAGTGATGCATATCCACACTCAAAGCCCCAAAGCGCTAAAAAGGCAAAGTGCGTTACTACAGAGTAATAATTATCAAACTTTCACATCAACCATGCTGGCTCTCAGAATGCAATAATGTTGTCCACAGTGACCCAAAACAAGGTTTGGGAGTAACTCAAATTAGCATTTCCATTTCACTTATGAGGGACGAGTTTTGCCTCAAAGCAACGTGGTTCTCTAGATGACAAGATAGGAGGAACTGGGTAGCTATAAAAAAATTAACATGTTTCTATCATTTACCATTTCACAAATAATGGCTTCACGGATTATGGTTCAATTATGAAACTGGAAAAATACAAATGTACTGAATATTCATGTTTTCATTTTACATGACTAATATTTTAAGTGTCTAATGCAAATGACCTTTGTTCATGAATATTTAAACAAAGCACAAAAACCAGCTAGTTTTAGAAAGTCAGCCAAATTCAGCTACCTGTTTTACGGTGGTGTAACAAAAAAGACCCTCTCTATCTAAAAATATCATAGTGAAAGGCTTTCAGGAACCAAAATGTCCTCCTCCATACCTCTCAGTATGACAGCCCGCACTCATCAGGAGGACAACGAACTCCCAATGAAAAGTTTATTTCCTTCCTAAGGGTTACAATGACAAATGTGGCATCAAATCCCAATAGCCAAACAACGGAACAGGAGTTGAAATCTACCTGGAACATTAAATGAATAATCATTTCAATGAGCTGATATATACGTTGCATTGTGCTTTCCATGATCTTCATTTCTATCTGGTATAATTAACAATAAATCATTCTGGGGGCTACAACATCTGTTATTACATAAATAAAACACTAGCAAAAGGAGCTTGTCAAGACTGATTTATATGAAGTACTGCTCTGAAGTTTATTGGATTTCCATAATAAGAAATCATACCATATCAATTTATTTTACATTAATCTTCTGGACTGCATATGATAATTTCTAACAAAAACACAACTAAGTGCAGGGTAAGATTCTCACAAATAATTTATCAGCTAGATCTGGTATGTTTTAAATAGATGGGAAACAAAGGTAAAAAGGACGCCGTTTTGTCAGGACAACAAACTACCTATCTAAACTGGTTTAAGTTCGTCAAAAAAGTAGGCTCTCAGAAATAAGTCAAAGTTTCTTAAAATATCCCACCTGACAGAACTATTATTCATAACAAAACACTTTTCTAGAAAAAATCCAAAGTGAACAAGGAAAGTATCTTCACCGGTTTCTAAAAACTGCAATGAACAGTGTTAGTACACAGTAGATCTTTGAAGCTTCAATAAATCAAACATCACAGAAGCCTAAGGACCTTTGAAGAGTCACTATGGTCAAAGCCTGCAGATTGTGTTTTCTTGGAAGTACAACAGTCCATGTTCAGGCAGACTATTTAATGGGAACCATACAGTGTCAATACAGCATTGAAAACTAACCTAGAGAAGAACAGAGGACCTGCACCTCAATACCTACAAAAGAGCAACTTCAGCAAAGCTGAAGTAAATGAGATGATTACAAGAACACCACAGGGTAAGTCTTACTGCTATACATTACGATGTCATGTGGAGGGGAAGAGGAAGTCACGACAACAGCAGTCTAAAATATTACACACAAACAAACAAGTTCCTTAAGAGGATAAATTCAGAGCTTGTATAGTGCTTTTATTTCAGAAGTGTGAAACCCTCCCCCATCCAGGAAATGAATCGGCAGTGATTTTCTAAAATAGATGTGCACTAGAAATACAAAGAGAAAAGATTCCGAAGAAGAGAAACCCAATATTTTGGGACTAACCTAAGTCTCAGAAGCAAGAAGTCTACAAATGCAACTACAGGCTCCTTAGACTCCCAAGTGATTAAAGGGGCTAATTAAAGAAGATAGCAAAGCAGTGAAGTTAAATGAATTTTCTGCATTAGTCTTATTATAGATGACAAGGGGAAAGAAATTCCAATTCCAAAAGCCCTTTGATGATTATTAGCCTTAACAGAGATTTGAGTCTCTAAGAAGGATGTTAGAGAACAACACAGAAAACTCTGGAGTGGCAAGCCACCGGAATGAGATGGCACCCGTCCCAAGAGAAAGGACGGAAATCAAATGTAAAACAGGTAAGAAACTCAAGGCAATGTGCAATGCAGACTTAACTGCAATCCTTATCAAACAGTATAAAAATCTCAAACACACTGGCTATCTTTAGGAAAGGAACCAAAGGACTAAGATTTATATATTCACCTCCGTTCTGAAGCGCACTGTGAAGTGCTGAGAAATAACACTTCACTTTGCAGATGCAAAAGTGAGAACAAGAAGGAAGCATTTGAGTACAGAATTTGATCTTGGATTTCAGCTGGTGACACATGTGAGTGTATGGACTATATTCAAACAATTTTGCAAAATAAGAATGAGAGTTCTGTTGCTGTTTATTTAGTAAGTATTATGGGGCACATTTTAGAACTTAATCCTATTTTACTCCTGTCTGCTGCAGGAAACAGGAGAAAAACTGATGCGCTCTATCAAACACACATAATCAAATAAAAGCAGAAATAAAAAAAACAACATGAGGGGCTTTGGTAAGCTAATGTTACATAAGGAACATTTTTCATGTTAAGAACCCAGGCATTTTAACTTCAGTGTAGATATCAAGTCACACGTACCTTATCAGGGACTTGACCAGTTACAAACCAGTTCTGCAATTTATACAGACTGAGCTTCTTTTTCAACATTCTGAAGTATTTAAAAGCTTCAGGTAATGAGATGCTTTACTGACAGTAAAGAATCAGTTAAGCATATTTAACATGATTAATTTGATAATCAGTTCCACTCACTAATAAAACAACAAAACATCATCACGCTTAGGATACATCCTCTAAACAAACACATCATCTGTTCTCTGTTGCAGTGATTATCACCCAGTTTCTGATGTGTATCACAACCATCTACAAGCTTTTAAGAATTTTATAAATAAATGGTTAAAAATTATGCGACTCTAAATAATTAAAGCATAGCAAGCAGAAGCAGACATAATATTGTTGTCATTAGGCAATACTTAACATTAGCCAACTTGCAGGAGTACAACATACTAAGTTGTTCTTTGTCGGTATCACTAGTTTTGTTGCCACTGAATGAAAACAAATTACTTGAGCCTCAAGCACTGTGAACAAAGAACATATGAGTCACCATCAATAGTTACGGTGCTAGACACTGAGGCAGAATATGCTTAAAACTACTTTTAGGAAAAGAGATCTTGGAAAAATTAAATCTGAAGCTACACGCTGCAACCCCCCTCGGCAGTTCCACAAAAACCACGCTGAACTGAGTTTGCTCCCAGCTTCCAGTCCTACCAGCTGTCCGTGGGGTCCGTACATTTCTATGGCGATCGCCCCTAAAACCTCTTAGAGATTTAGCTAGAAATTCATTCAGCAAAAGGTACATGCTATCCTTTCCCCAGCTTTCACAAGTGCTTGTGATGAGAATGTAGCCAGGACAGAACTCAACTGTTCAGATCTCCAAGACACATTTTATGGATAAAAGGTGACAGAAAAAGAGGAAGAATGAAAATTGTTTATCAGTAGAGTCAGCAGATGTGTCTCTGTGTTTCTTCAGAATAACATATGACCAGTTACGCATAATTCCTTTTATTATATTTCAGGAAGGAAACAATGAAGACACACAAAGGTCAGCTTAGAGTCACTACCACCACAGTTCTCCAAAAGCTGCAGATAGGGCTCTGGGGAAAAAAACAACTATAGATTTCCCTAAGTTGCCAAAAAATATGGTATGACAGACAAGTTTTTTCAGCTTGATCTTAAAAAAAAAAAAAATTCACGTACCATGAACTACTGATGTTAGTGCCTCCCCCCCC
>JANZLQ010000001.1:4581006-4592870 GCA_026212715.1 Elanus axillaris
CCCCAAACCACTTAATTGTTGTGGCCGCACTGAAACTGTGTGAGCATTGCAACACTCACATCTATGTAACTACTCAGTAATGCTTTATTTACACACATTGTGTTTACGCAAGAGGTAACTGGACATACATGCATCCAACTATAAATGATAACGAAGACTGGATGGTGAGCGGGACAAATTCCAGACAGTCATTACCACATACATGATACTATACATCTCATGGCGTTAGGAATTTTCCTTCTAGGAAATAACTATCCTTTTCCTACAGCTAGAAGCTAGGTGGACTGAATAAAAGGACCAATAGCCACGTCAGGTGGCAGCTGAATAAGGAACAATTCCAGCTGGTGTACCTGACCTAAGCAGGTTCCCATAAAGAACATTCACTAGCTGTCATCTTAAAGGTACCACCCAGAAGTTCATCAGCGAAGTTTTGCAGGTTACATTTCTGAAAACTAGTTGGTATTTGAAAGGAAGTTATGCTATCCTCGGCTTCTATCATACTCAGATTGTGATCCCAAATTCTATTTTGCCTGTTAAAAATTTCATGCACTATATGCTTTAAGTAGTCCAGAAATAAATGGAAAGACTGTTCTTCCCTACAGTAGTTCTATATACTTACTGTATTGAGTGCATTAAGTGTAGTGTCATCACGGGAAGCTGCAACACAACCATCTTCTGTGGATCCTCCATCACACATGCCTGCAAAAGCTGCCATGCTCCTTTATAGTTTGAGGGGAAAAAAGTTTTAAGTTCTTCAGCTATTGTTTGATGTACACTTCATGCAATACACAAATAGTATTATTTACACCTTAAATTACAAATTTCGGGGCCTTGCGATACCGTGGAAACAAGTAAAGTAAGGCACCACAAACATTGCTATTTGTTACGCAAACCTGAGTCACCTCAGCATATGGAATAATTAATTCAAAATTTAAATCCAATCTAATTGGATTTCATCAATTAGAAATCTGCACGGCAGTAGTAGCAAGCCTGATCAGGATTATGGAGGATATCACCTCCATACATGAGGACGGTCTCACCAGAGACAGCAAACCTGTTGTAATCTTAAGTTTCATCAGGTTAGAAAACTAACCGAAATTGCAGATTCCCCACATCTCTGAGTTATTGCAAACTGCAAGTGATTTATGCACACTCTGAATTATTATCAGGCCCACCAGTGCATCTGATTAATCTACCAGGCATACCAGAGATCTGTATGAAACTGAAATGCAAACTACAGCTCATTCAAAAAACATTCAGTCTCCGAAGAAATCCTACACTGTCACGGCTATTCCACTCAGAGCAGTTACTTCTGTTGTTACGTGGTACACATCCACCGCTCCTTCTATCGTGCTAGCACACACTGCTGGCTTTGCATTTTAAATCCAAAAGCCACAGCCAATGGGAAGATTCTGTGTTGGCCCAACACCGAATCGGAGCGTTCTTGTCTCAAACCAAACATTTCGGGTTATCCGGTTGACACGCATGCTACACCAAATCAGAATAAAAAGGAGTGACCATAGCCAACTGCGCATACGTGGCACTCCACGTTTCCACTACAGCATTCTAAAGACATTGGTAGTATCTTGGCCGAAATTACCTTGCTGCCCTAAGGTACATAAGTAAGTCACAATCATTGACTCCTGGCATCCACACAAGTTCTTCATGCTGTGTCACTGTGTCACCATCTGGGGAAGGAAATGGCTGCAGATCAGGAAGCTTAGCCTGGGAAAAAATGAAGAATTCATACAGACGTTAGAGTTGGTAACAATGTTAGGAGGATGCACAAGTGTTTACTGATAACAAAGTTTGTAAATTCTCTGGGATATTATGATCTCATAGATGGGAGATACTCAAACAACAGGTGGTGAAGCTCTTTGATCCAAATTCCAGAAGTGTGAGGCAACTGGGTCATCAAGCCTCCATCTATGCACTCTATCCAGCATTCCTTCTTTTCGAAGGGCAGTTCATTTTCTGACAATTATGCAGGGTTAACACCACCTCTCAGTCCACCGTTGGTGAAGCCCTTCTGCATATAGGCCAAGTGCAAGCATGTCTGCGCTGAAGATAAACCATTTTGTATCGCGTATCTCGGTCCTCTGTTGTATAGGAGTCAAACATCGTTGAACAATTTACCCTCAAAGAGACAGTTAGTTTTCACTTGTCAAAAAGAGGCTGTTAAAACTCCTGCTTGCCAGGCTAAAACATACTTCTAGAACATACCAGTATGAAAGAAAGCAAGAATGTGTCTACCATGTGTACCATTTTACATCAGTAAAAACCCCTACAACTTTGACACCAAGTTTAAAATTAAGTCCTCAGTGAATCACTAAAACTCTGAAGAGAAACAAAGAAATTTCCTGAAAGTGAGATAGCTGGGTGAAATGAACTCTGCCACTAAATAAGTATTACACTGTATCCAGAGACCCAATTAGCATCCTTAGTCATCTACTGCTATGGGATGAGATAGCCGAGAGCCTCTTCAGAAACAGCTTTTAAGCCCTATAATTACCTCCTATACTTACAACACTAAACATATTTGAGAGGCAACGTTTATACATAACCAGTAATTTCGAGTCACAGGTTCAGATGTCTTTCATGTTCTGCTCTTTAATCTGTACGTTATTTTACTTCTTGCCTGGGAAAATTGGTATGTCATTGAACTTCTCTTCTGGAAAGGGATAAGCAAGCATTATACCAAGATGAGATCTCTATGAGAGCTATGCGTTCTAGCAACCCGGGTGCTTTCACAAATTAGTGTTCATCCTTATGTACCCTAGGAACACGCTTAATAACTGGAGTTACTCCTAAGAATAACTTCCTCTTGAACACCTCTGGTCATTAATTTGTTAGCCAAGAGTTTTCACAGAACGTTCAGTAAGGACCCACTCTCTTCCTCCTATGCATATGAATTTTGAGAACTGCAACTCTACAAAACATTCATCTTCACTTGTCCCTACTTGCTATTACGATACAAGCAGTAGTTTGAGGTATCTGCGCACTAAGTATCGAGAAAAACCCAACAGTCCTCTAGCATCTCTCTAACACGCTCCATTTAAGGAAAATGAAGGCAACAGATACTCATCAGAAACTACCACAGGGGTCCCAGGGTTGTTTCTGGATTCTGCTACATATACCTTATTCTCAATAAGGTAGGTAGAGGAAAGCGTATCAATACCCTGAGTTAACAAAGCCCAGTGTGTAGAGGAGACTATTTTTATACTTTCCAAGGAATGAATCAGACTACAGAATGGAAAGCGGCAAGTATCATCTTCAATCTGACTTCCTACCGCAGCCTACAATCAACCATTCATATATCTGAAGATTATACCTTATACTAATTAACAGGATGAGCATATACCCTCCTAGCGCTGACATTCATCAGAAACATAGATGCTCAGCAAATGAGTGAAAGAACAGTGGAAGTTTAAAACATTAGGCAAGCAAAAATTAACAGTATTCTAGATCAGTGGACCTTCTTCCTACTTTTTTTTCCCATCCATAAATGCATGTGGTAATTATACCTTATAGCACAGGTGACTGATACCTGCCAAAATATTAAGTGACAATTTGAGATGAAAGTCATTTTGAAGGCATCATTTACAGCACTCTTATTATGACTAGTGAAAAGAATCCTACGGGCTTAATTGCCAAGGACTTTTTTCCTCTAAATGCAAAACATCCTTAAGAGTGTTCCATAGGTTCCATAAATGCTTAACTTTCACTAGTTATTAAACAAGATTTTTAAGAGTCTGAATAAATATTCACCACTTGGATGCAAGAAACCCAGCACTTGGACACTACAAAGTCAATTCCACAGGTAACGGAAAGCGCTCACTTCCTCGTGATGCATCTCGCCTCATAAACCAGAGTCAGGTTGTGTTAACGCTCTTTAAGAACTGATTATTTTCAATGCTTGTGAAGGATTTCCCTCAAATTAGAACTAACATACCAGGAACAACCTAACATCGACAGTCTTAACCTTACTGTGCTTTCCAGTGTATCAACGCATTCAGCATGCTTTCTCAATTTCTACTTTAACAATCCAAACGACTTAAGGCACTGGTCTTAAGAACTTACAGTTCTTATTGCTTCTCACAGTCAAACAAACAATACAGCTGAGTATTGTCCCTATCTTTAAAATTGAAACTTATCCTCTCTACAGCATCAGAAAGTGAGAAGAAAGCCTGCATAAAAACTTCCTGGGAAATACAAGTTAGATACTGTAATTATAACACTACTTCTGCAGGCTATGGACAAACAGGGTACTTCAATAATTGTCCAGAATTACCGTGCCTTCTAGATAAAAAGAATTCTTATTTTAAAAGGCTGAGGACCAGCTAACCTCTTGAACGGCAGGACGAGAGTGCATTGGTGATATTGGCACATGGCAACACAGGAGGGTATTTAGAAAGACGTCTATCCCTACCAGCTGCCAAAACTGCTCCAACTATAAACACTAGTTTCATTTTTAAGACGACTGTTGAATTACTAAATGACAATGTCGCCTCCCTGACTTTTACGCTGAAGTACCGCAGTTGGCCAAACTCATTTAAGATACAAAATTAAGGAGAGAATGTGCACAGACTTCAAGTGTAAACAGAAGTCGATGAGGAAATGCACAGCCACAGACATGACACCAGACAGAGCAGGCTCAGAGACAAACATAAAAGGGAGAGCAGGTTCACAGCAAATTCTGCATTAATGACAACTACATTAACAGACATGCTTAAAAAGCACTGTATCCTGTGTTAAAAGATGAATACATACATAAATGCCTATCTCTCAACACCCTTGCTATACAGGAAAGAAACAGATCTGAGATTTACAGTTCCCCTAGCCTTCTAATTTTGTAGTTTTGCTCTTGGAAAACTGCTTTCTTTTTTTAATCACTTCTAATAGAGCTCCATTTTGTTTCAGTACATAGATTCATGAAAAAGACTGTTACAGGCAACATACTGTCAACTGACAATTTTACTATGCAAATTAAAATTAAAAGATCTACTTTCAATTTAACTGGAAAACACGACCAAATCATTTTTAATAGTTTATTAGAAGCATTGCTTGGCGAAAGCCAGCTGAGAACGTGTTCATTTTTAACTCCAGAACGTGCCCAATAATAGCTGAGATTCTTCCTTCATTTCCAGTGGTTATTCATATTCCTTCAATCTTATTCTAGAATTAACCCAATAGGACTTCGGCTAGTAAAAATCAATCATGTACCAACATCTGACATTGAAAAAACTCATTAACTGAGCTAAGGAATTCTAAAGAACTCATGATGAATCAAAAAAAATAATCATTGTATTTGAATGCACACATTTTTAAGTAAGCGTCCTCTGAACAGATCAAGTGGCAAAAGCACGCCTTCTGGATATTAGAATACGAACAAAATCCCTTACCTGATGGCTGGGCCCAACTCTGATTTCACCTTGGGTGCTGTTTAGCCTCCTAATTATATAAAGAAAAAAAAAACAGTAACAAGAAAGAATTACAATTAATGAAGTTTAGGATCATAATCTGTATTTTTTGTCACTGTATTTCCAATGCAAATGGAAGAGAAGCGAAAATAATACATTCTTAAGAAAATAAAAAAGGATGTACTCAGGTGTATCACAGGCCACATTGCAAATGGCAAAACCCAAAAGGGCGAGTCTGGAACTTTTAGTCAAGCAGTTGAAGTCAAGGAGAGGATCAGTGAGATCCATGCTCACAGCAGCAAGAAAGCGTTGGGCAGCTGATAATGGGACACACGCCTTCCTACTTTCTGACGTTTAGATTTCATGCAATGCAGAAGTAGCGCTGACTTTTGATCAAGATTCTTTAAAAGCCTCTACAGTTCTCTACAGCTCTGACCTGCTCTAGGCTTTAGCCAGCCAACTCAAAAGCCTGCTATGCAAAGAATCACCTTCCAATAAGCATGTGACTTTTTACTAGTACAGTGTTCCTTCAACTGCTTATTTCAACACCAAACCTAAAATAATGCAGACAACATGCTAAGGACTATGCTACAGATTAATACACAGGAAATACCACATTCCTCATGAACATCTTTGTGGTTGTTTTCATTTTGAAAGAGAAAATATCTTAAACAAAAATATTTGGGACATTAATCTTTGCAGAACAGAGCCTCGCATTACCAGAACTGGCAAAACTATTTCCTCCTCTTCCAGGCAGGGTTCATGGAAAACCATTCAAATTACTTTGGATCTCACGTACAAAATTATCTAGCTCTTGTTTTAAGAAGTTAAAATTATTATTGCTGCTGTTAATTCCCTTGCTAAAAATCACATCAGATAGCATGACACAGAAGCATGAAAAACCTAAAAGGCAATAGAAGCATGCCTTGTAACATTTGTAGAAGTGAATTTAATTCCATTCATCCAAAAGGGGCATCCCTTCTACATAGTACACTTGGCCCTCACATTCCGTCCACTCTTTTGAAAAGTTACTTCTATAAAAACCTTCAAGTTCCAAATGAACTGTCCTCCACGCAGTGAGAATTATACTCTGAAGGGCTCTGTGCTTCTCGCACCACTGGTTGGCGTTACCAAAACATCACATTATATGGTAGAAGAAAAACTGTTTTGTCATCTTGCAGTAGAATTACCCTGCCAACAATAGGAAGTTAAAGGTATGCCAATATAATCCAGAATAACACACCCGACATGACGGAATTTATTTTTCTTCCTAAATTTTGAACAGACTAACAGAGAAAACAAAAACGTACCACTGAAGAGTGCCCTTTGCCCTTTCTCCTTTCTTGTAATACAAGCAACAAGGCGGCACACAAACAAAACTATTTACTGGAAATACTAATTTCTCAAGGACTGCATTTGAATCCATGGGACCTCTCTGCTACAATCCCACATACCCAGCCCTCGCCCAGAGCCAGATCGCTATAGTCTATAAAGGCACTTGTGCCTGAACATTGGTATTTGGGATGCTGGATGCAGCTACGGTCTGAAAACTTAAATGACTCTCCCAGACTCCTATAAAACAGCGTTAAAGAACACAACCGAATCCAAGGCAATCCAATACCTTGAAGATCAAATTCTTCTCCTCCTATAAATTGTTCTTATTTAAACAGACATCTTTTACTTATATTCTGCATATTACATTAAAAGGACAACAAAATTCAGAGCTGTTTTAAGACAAACTTTTGAATTTAACACTTCAATAACTGCAGGACATTTAAGTAGAGTCTCAACACACTAGCAAGGAAAAGCACACGCATAAACCTAACAGATCGCCATCTTGAATCTGTAACAGCAAATTTGAATTAATCTTGCCATTTGCTGTTACAGGAATAATGACATCATTTTCCAAGTAAGCTGTCACCCTGCAGGATTTCTTATTTACCCTGCTGTGTTCACAGGGATCACAAGCAATGACTGAGAAACAGTTTCCTTTAAACTTCAAAAATTAAGATCATGACCGTAAACTGCTACCCCTGAGCAAAACTGACAATGGATTGCCCAAACCGCTAACTACCATTTCAAGTCAAAAAGGTTACTACTGGAGGGTTGGGTTGTTGTTGGGGTTTTTACATATCACTTGCTTATCTTTATGAACATCTTCACCTCAAAATTTGAAAGTATGTTGCACAGGCATATTAAGCTTCGCCTTACTGACGGTTCTGAAACGTTATTCACTGGGGCACAAGTGGGTAAACCACAGCAGTGGATCTGAACAGACCGAATCCAAGACAACATGACAGGAGAACCTGTCAGTCAGCAATAAACTCAGGTTTTGTAATACTCAATCTCATGTCACGATGTCTACGCAATGCTGCCTTCCTTGTGAGCAGATCCACTCTAAAATATGTGCCAAAAGCCTCCTGAGAAGAACGAGAACATATCAAAATGTTTTTCTCCGATGCGTATTTTTGCAAGACATGATCTGACACCGTTCTCTTGTTTTCGGCTTATGCAAAGAAATGACTGAACCAGAAAATAAATTGTATATTTACAACAAAGTTATAAATTAGACACTAGGGTACTTCTCTTTCAGCTACAAGGTGTCAGAATTTTTCCCTGTGAGGAATAAAGGGGAAACTGACAACAGAAAATGCTGACCGTCTTCCTTTATTCCCAGAATTCATTTTGAAGCCACGCACATCCCTACTAGTCAGTGCAAGTCAAACTTAAAACGCGTCTGTACAATTTCTGGCAGCTACGACACTTCACGCCAGCCAAAGGCTGCACAAGTAGGTTTTGTACTAAAACAGAAAACTAAGCGATTTCCTGTTTAGATAGGAAAAAACAGCACTCCGAATAGCCCCCAACTCCCCATTCCTTCAGTTGCATCACACTGAAAATGATAAATAAAGCATTTAAGAATCGAGACTGACCATAGGATGCTGGGGCATCCTCTAAGTTGGCAAAGACAAACCCAAAGTTTTGGATGGGACTTCTGCTCCTACCTATTCACGTGGAGCCAGCTGGGGGGAACTCAACAGGGCTATCCAACCACGCTTCCTCCCACGAAAATGAAGTGTCGAGAGAAATATTTCTGTGTGCCTTTTCAGCACTCATTTACCATTTCCTGATGACATTCATACCCTAAAAGTCCTCCCTCCCCCTGCCCCAAAAGGTAAGGACTGGAGTGAATTAAGCTGCTGTGCAGGAAGCCCTTTCAGACTGTACTACATCACACTTTGGTTTTTTTTAAAAGGGCACAAAACCGATCGCTCTGCAAGGGCACACAATCTGTTAAATAATTTTTACTGTTTCCCCATCCCCAGGAACAGGTTTGCAAATGGAAAGAAAATTCTTGCTATGGAAACTAAAACGCACTGTAGGTTTTTAGGCTAAATTATATTGGTGGGGAGCAATTACAATAATAATGGAATGGCACTCTGTTTATTCTATGGGAAAGAAAAAAGAGGACCCAACACTGTATATGAAAGCTGACACAAAAGAAACTGATGTAACAAAGCAGTATCCATAGCAACAACAACTTAATATTTCAGTCCTCTTCAGCTGCAGTGGATTAAATATAATGACAAGATGTTCCCTTTGAAAAGTAACCTGTTGCCATGACAACGTTGTATTCTGCAAAGTAAACAGGGGCTGGTCAGAAAGGAGATGGAAGCCTGCGACTGAATATCAAAAAGGCAAGAAGCTTCTGTAGCAGAGCAGGGCAAAACAAGCACGCTCTAATCCGAGAGAGGCTTGTTCCAAACAGTTCAGAGAGAAGAGAGAGGATGTTCAGTTCAATAAAGCTTTGTCCTTTCCATTCGAAAGCAACAGGGGAGGTTGGAGGTTCAAGGCCAAAAGCAGCACCGCTGAGGGAAAACAGTTCAGAGGTGAGGATGAGAAAGGAATAGGAGACGGCACAGAGCGGTGCAGAGCTTTAATTTATCAGCTTTAGAAAGAAGGAAAGAGGGGAAGGAAGGCTGGCAACAACAGTTCCCGCACGATTTCCAACACAGAAACAAGTTTAACCCTCTGCTTATCATCTACCTTCCCGTCTGTACCGTACGCCAGACTCATACCATCTACGCAAAACCTGGAGCCTCCGTCCGTGAAAATAACGCGGCATTGCAATGCAATTAAGGACTGAAACGTGGCAACGGAAGAACTGCCACAAGGCAGAGTCTGAGCTGCAATGAAGCACACCTGATCAGCTTGGAGGATAACTTGGGGTTCAGGACTTGCAACCCCAACTGGTAGAGCAGTATTGCCGGAGCCCGGCAGGATTCAAGGCTAGAAACGCGCAGCAAAACTCTCCGGAGTTCGGAGGCAATGGCAAAAAGCTTCTGCAGATTTCCGCGTGGCATTTCTCTGCGCTGTCCTATCTTTGTCCTATCCTTGACATGAATCCAAGTCGGTTCTTTAGCCCGCACACGTAGTGAAGATCAGGCTTCTGAAAGGAACTACACACGCTTTATACTTAAGCTGGACCTTCAAGGCCAGAGATCATGTATACAAGGGGGAATCTTTGAAACTGTGATACTGCTTCTTTCATGTTTTCCTTGTCGCTATCAAAGCCCAGCAAGAAGCACGCTATGTAGTAATTGGACATTTTTGGTACTGACATGCCTGAGACAGAGGTGAGGGAGAAAGTACTACTGCAATATCACATCCAACCAACTACGTTCTCCATCAGTTCCTTTCACCCAGCAACAGACCTGGTTTAATTTCTTTCCGCTTGCGGTCACCACACACTCAGTGCTCTCCACCACATAATGCACTTCCATTGGCTTTCTGAAACACCTGCTACTAGCCAGCAACAGCTCTGAAAACACGAAAGTTCAGTTAATGCTACCATTAAGTTTTAAAAAAACCCCAACAAATAAAACCAAGGACCACAACCCAAAAATCACATAAAGGAGAGCGTTCTGTGCTACCCATTTAACCACTTTTGGCACAATCATTCCTGATTCTGTACACCGAGGTGATCCATAATCGAACTAGAGGGATGCTTCAACAGAAAAAGGTTTTTACAGCAGCCAAATCACCTGGCCACAGACCACCTCTCAAACACTCTTTCTGATTCTCTTCAGAGCTCTGCCCAAAGGGTCTTCAAAACCAACTTGCTAAAAACCACTGCCTTCTGCAACATATGCATATCACTAATGCAAACTTCACAGTGCGAAAGAAGTTTCAACCATGAAACTAGAAGCAGAAAACTAGCTGACAGAAACTATCAGTCTAGGTAACTCTCACCGTCCTGGAATACCGCCTGTAGGAGGGGACAGAGCTCTCTGAAGTTGAGACCAGACAGGGTACCAGAATAGCGAGTACTATGCATTCAGCCATCACAGGGTAAGGAGAGATTCTTAGCTAAGCAAGTGTGCAAAAACAGTTGGAAGAGGTAATGATTTTTATCTGACAAAAAATTAAAAGACAAAAGACACAGCTAAAAGCTAGGATATGCAGGGTTTTGGTTTTTTGTTTTTAATAAGTAATAATAAACTATAGCACTAAACAATGAGTCTTCTGAGATTTAGGTTTATTTATGAAGCCTGGTAAGAAAATCAATGGCTTACTAAATAAAACCAAAACCAGAATAGATATATGCATTATAGGCAGAATAGATTATAAATTGCAATCACACACTTTAACGTTGATGTAGGCAAACAGTCACTATTATTGGCAAGATAATCAGTTACATAAATTGAAAGCGTGATACAGTAAGGCAATTCCTAGATACTTGTGATTTCTGCAAAATTAATATAAATCTGAAGTAGTTAGGAAAGAGAAAGTCTCAAGAAAAGGTTTTTAAAAAAAATCCTTTTATGCAAATGGTCCAATACCCAAGATGGAAAAAAAACATGCTCTTCAGAGGCAGTTCTAAAAGCAGCTGGCAAGGATCATTTTGTTCCATCTCTAGAGGGATAAAATGGGAGAGAACAAAATTGTTCCACTAGAACTTCAGCTGGTTAAAAAAATAGTTTATCGGGGCCTGAAAGGGACTGGCATTATATTCAAGAGATCCATTTGGTAGGACATTGTTTCATTTTATTCTGTGCATCCATAAAACAGAATTCGCAACTTCCCTTGCCATGTTTCTCCCTCATCCCATGCTACACAGGCTCTGTCTGCAAAGACTGAAGTATAAAATAAGAGTTTTACATACATTTGCTCCTCTGCAGCGTTAGTCAAGGCCTCACCACAGTGATGCAAAACAGAATGCCCACAAACACAATAAGCCTCTGTCGTACATCACAGCTCTGTTCTCACTTTCTCCAAACATCTGCCTATGGTCACCGTCAGCAGACAGGATACTGAGCCAAACGGATTTGACCCAAGACAAACATTCTTATGCATGTTACGTTCTTACGTGTATTGGGTTTCTGTGGCAAGGTTTTGGTAGTGGGGGGGGGTTACAGGGGTGGCTTCTGTGAGAAGCTGCTG
>JANZLQ010000001.1:4592970-4628583 GCA_026212715.1 Elanus axillaris
TGTCTAGCGAAGAGGGGGGGGGAGTGATAGAACGACTTGGTGGGCACCTGGCGTCCAGCCATGGTCAACCCATCACATTACGTTACACAGGTCAAAATACAAAAGGGACAATGAGGTTCAGGCCATTCAACCATTAACCAAAAAAGCCCATAACCACCAAAAACCTGTGAGTTAGGTACCCAAGATGAATACAACTGGCTCCTCTCCCCGTCCCCCAACCAAACAGCAATTCTTGCCTGAAGACAATGAGTTACATTGCTTTGTTTTCCTTATATGGGGACCTATTTCCCTCGGCAGATTAAACTGTGGCTTGTTAGCTTTTTCCAACAATTATTTTCTACATTAAAAATTTTACTTCAAGTTACCCAATTTCAGGTGTCCAGCTTGCACCTGTGCCTTAAACTCGGTTTTAAGCAAGGTTTTAAAATCCCTTTTCTAGAAGTAGTATCTGAATGCTCAGAAAAATATTCTTGCTAACGGTCAGCCTCTAGTAAGTTTAAGTTTTGTTTAAACCTGTTGCAACAGTGCGTTATAATTAAAAAAAGCACAAGCACTTCTGAGTTCTGAGTGAAAAATCAAACCTGTTTTCAGGCAAATGATCTTACACAGGAACGTTTTCAGTGATTGCTCAATCTAAAGCAGGAATGAATAAACATGTACTAACATTCATATCTTCAGTACGAGCTCAAACCTGTTGACTGATTGCAGAGTCAGAACTTTAAGGAAGTGGCGGACTCACTTTTCTGCACCCAGGCTGCTGTTTGGAGAAGGAAGTAGTTGCAGAGGCTTGAGTCAGACAGGGAAAGCTTTCTCAAGATAACATTATTTTTCATCAGGTTTACGTACAAGGAAAAAAGACTATGCAGTCCTCAGAAGTATTGTCCCCTACTCAAAAGGCAGGATGGAAGCGATCATAATACAGGCATTCTGAGACACAAGTTATTGCAAAGGAAAACAAGAATGCTCTCCACATGGGAACTACCTGTAGATTTCATGGATCACCTCTCTAATACTTGTCTTCCAATATTAGTTCACCTTCAATTAAGGAAAATGCCAGTATTTTAATCACAAACTAAAAAAGGAAATTAACTAGTGGAAACCTTTTATTCACCTGGTCTACACATGATTTTAATAGAGCCAGAATGTTACTTATTTACAAGCAACATTTACACTGATAAGCAAGTATGTAAATTAATTCAGCACGGAATTATGTTGCTTTAAGTGTTTATCCTGTATTGTAAAGTGGCCAGGCAGTAGCTTTGCACTTCCCAGAGCAAATATTCACTATTAAAACAGATTATATAGTATATTGGCACCATTTCTTCAGCACATACACAGTTTTTATGTGGGACGGTGGAACCAGGCAGCAACCTAGCAGTCAATTTTTTCCAAAAAGTTTCACCAAGGTTAGATGTAATGACCTACCACTCAGTCTCTTAGCTTCTTGACAACACATATCTCCAGCTTCCTGGAACAGCAGATACATGGAGAAGCAACAGCATATGTTAAAGGTGGTAAGCAAGAAGAATGCAAAGCATAAACCAACCTTGAAGATATACCTAGTTCTCTGCCATACACCTGGAAACGCAAAGCTCTAATTAAAACAAATTACAGCCTAAAGAATTGGAAGGAAGGTGGAAGCCATGATCTTACTGATTTAAGTCTGGAAAAAAGCTAAAATGAAACCCGAATAAAGGGAAGTAAGACTATCAAGTACTTGGCCACTATTTCTTCATCCAAAGGACAAAATACAAGCACTTCCCATAACATATTAGTAACTTCAAACAGTTGTTTGGAGCAAAACTAACTCACCAGACCACCTATCAACAGCCTCTGAACTGTAGAGAATCTTCTGGGCATGCAGCCAGCCTAAAACTTCACCATCAGTAGTAACTGCATAAGCACACTCCACAATCCGATCAAGGAGAAAGTGTCTTTTCAGTGCACTAAATATCTTTGCCAGTACCACAGATAACTTACACCAGACAGCCTTACTTCTACCAAGGGTTTGGGGGGGGGGTTTAGTTCGGTTGGGGTTTTTGTTTGGTTTGGTTTGTTGGATGGCTTGAGTGGGTAGTGGGGTTTTTTTTGCAGGGTGGGGTGGGAGCAGGGAGGTTGGTTTTCTATTTGTGTTAGCCTCTGATGTAAAAAAAAGCAACAACAGTCTCGTACACCTATGCACAAACCAAAGGAACTGCTTTCGTTATAAACTGGCTGACCAACCCCACAACTGGCAATACAGGTGAAAGACATCTGTGCCGAAACACGTGAAAAGGAAGAATTGAGTTCTCAACAAGCACTGAAGGTTTGCTGTGAGAGGAGTATTGCCACAGGGAATAAAAATATATATACATTTGCTAGGAGCAGGAACCATCCAATTCTACACAAGCATAGCGTGGACACCAGAGGCATGCTTCAAAGGGGAGTTCTGGGAGCCAGTACGACCAACATCACATCCACAAGTTCTCATGTGCAAGTGATTAAGTGAAGAATCCCTTGTCTGGCCTATTATTCCAGCAGTATTTGTTTTGCCTAATGTTGTACTTTTGTTTGTTTGACAATGGGATTTTGTTTTGTTACTACCTAGAGGTGTTTTCATTTTCCTCCACCTGTGATATTGTAAGTTAACCATGTAATTTTTAAAAATAAGCATGACCAAATTTTCATTTTAAGCTTAGAAGTGGCATTTTTTCTGAAACTTTTTAAAATATACGCAAATGATCACTGAAAACCAGCACAGACCGCTTTGTACCTTCCCCATCCCTTAATGCATTCTCTTCTGCTTATGTCAACATTTAAAACAAACGTTAAGAAGACAAGGTGTCACATCCCTGTATTCCTGAAGAGCAGTGTCATATTCCTGTACATACGCGAGTAGCTCCTCTACTAGGAATAAGAATGCTTCTAAAGCCCAGGCCTACAGACAACCCTTTCAACCATGAGGTGATTCAGCCAGGCTGAAGTTCAAGGGAATTATGCTCTATAATCGTTGGCATGACTTCGCTTCAGCCAATGGCAAAAATCACCAGTGACCCACACTAAATAGGTGTTCTTGCTTTTTATGCTCTATAGCTATAAAAGGAACGGAAAAGGGACTGACACTTCCGATAGCATACAGAGACAGACATGGCACTGACACAGGCAAAGTTATGCAGCCTTGTTCATTATTCATTCCTCGGCTGCTGACAAGAGAAGGAAGGTAGCCCCAGTAACGCACAGGTAAATGACTACGTGTGCAAGGCTAAAAGGAAACCTCCTGCTACAAAGCACCAGAGATGTCAGTACAAGCGGCACAAACCATCCCGTCACCTTCAAACTCCGGCAACTCACAAACAAGGTATCCCGACTGAAGTATTTCCCCTCAGCAACAGGCCCCACGGTGCCGAGATCAGCTCTGGAAGCCAACGGGCTAGGCTGAAGGCCACAGCAGAACAGCACCCAGTTCTGCACAAGTTCAGAGGCTACTGGGAACGAGAAGACGCTGCAGAATCAAGTTTGCTCCCATTCAACACACCCAAGTCCTCTCAAAGCCATTTATATTTAGCGGTGACAAGTCACTGCTGGCTGCCCCACAAGCCAGTTGCAACCATACTTTCATTACACAAAACTGTAGAGCCCAAGTCCTCTATTCTATTCGGATCAGCCTAAATGTGTTTTGTTAGCCCAATAAAACCAATGTGGGGACTGCTTACACAGCTGTCACGTGAGAAGCTTCTCCACGCGCAGGACAATATTGCTGCATTTTAGATGCGTTAAGTGTTATTTGCGTGTGACTGACAAGCAAGCAGATCCATGCCGGCTACTTTCCCCCCCCTCCCTCCCTCCTTTAACACTTGAGGAAGTATCAGCAGGATCACGGCCCCTCGATCAAAACGAGAACCACCCATCCTCAGAGCAACCAATGGCTGCTGATCCACGACCCTCCCCATAACATTATCTAAACAGTCTGTTGCAGGCCCAAACGTTTCCTAATAGCCACTTCGGTAACGCTGCATCCTGCAGAGTGCCTCTGCAGCTCCCTACAGACCTGCCATAAGGTTGGCACGCAGACAGCACAACTGAAATGAGAACTGCACCACAAGGGGGGAAAAAAAATAAAATAAAATAAAATAAAAAGCTCACACAGCTCCAACATTTTGCTACATGCACCCCTTAGCCAGCAGATTCCCTGCTCAGTGCCCTCATGCACCGTACGAACAGCTGCGCAGCGAAGCTGATGTGATTACAAGGTTCTGAGGAACATGCAATAGTAATGAAATGATTTCATAAACATTTCAGAAGTCACAAATAACAGCAAAAATCATCACTGTTTAGGGGAGGCCAGAGTGATGTAGCCTACCTGCAGGGGCTGAATGGATCATCCATGACTATGACAGGCTCTTGTGGGTTTAGATGTATTCCTGAACCCTCTACTTAACAGCTAAAACTCTGCCTTTTCCACTCTACCAACTCAAAATGGAGGCACATGCAGTCTGAGAGACCTCAGAGAGCTTTCACTGAGCTTGTGCTATGACCTAAGCCTGCACGCAGAACGCAGAAACTTCGCCCTCGGACTGACAGGACTGAGCATGTGCTGTGACCCTCCCTCATCCACACACTGTCTTACAACGCAATCAATCTCAACCCTGCTGTTTCCGTAAATAAAGCACACTGAACAGACTCTGCAGCTTCTGCATACCAAGCTAGTGTGCAGGGAAGTGGGGCCTTAGCTGGGGGATCTGATACAGCCAACGCTCGAGAGCGGAGCCATGCACAGTCTGGAGGTCTCTCTTCCAGCAATCTTCTCCAGGTACAATGCCCGACGATTTCAAAAGGGCTTCTAAAAGCCTTTCCTCCCTAGCTTGTGATTAGCGTTTTGAAAAATTGCATGCATTAAAAGGCTTAGAGGTTTTCACAGATGCAAATGACAGAGCTTCACGTTTTCACGTGCAGTTTATTTGTTAGGAAACGAAGCGGGCAAGCTGATTCACAACATACTTTTATTCTACCTGCCAATAACGCAATACATGAGAACATTTAAAGAATACGAACGCTCAGCAAAAATGCCATTGCCATTTACAAGCACGTGTGAACACAAGCTGAACCCAACAGGAGCCCGACTTGACTCACTGTTGGAACTTCCTTCATCATCCTTGATTTTTGGCCTTCCTGTTCATTAATGTCATTTTCAAAAAAATTCTTAGCTACCCATTTATACGAAGGTAATATTCCTTCCCCCTGCATTAAATGCTTTAATTAGCATACCTCCTCCGCTTTAGAGCATCTGAGATGCCTGGATTTACTGCAAGGCTAGCGAAGGATAAGAAGTTTCTCCGATTTTAAATTTTAAAAGATAGAAACAGACCAAGCAAAACACACCAGGCCACAGAACAACCCCAAGTCTTTTCTCTCTCGCAGTAACCCAGTGAGAAAATTGTATTATAACATAGGTATATACACCCTTCTTGCTGCCCGTATTATGTTACCTCCCACCCCCTTCTTGGGAACCTTCACCAACAGTCTGGCTCCTTCCGTGAACCTGCAATAATAATGCAAACGTTCAGTAAGTTGAACCTTTCAGCTACCATGGCTCTGCTGAAACTATCCGACGCTACCAGAGCTCACACATCATCTGATGGAGCCACTCCGTAAGATACAGGATAGAGAGGCTAGGCTTGTAAAAAAAAAATTTTTTAAATCAATTTAAAAACAAGCACAACCAATCATGATAAAAGTTCCTGTGCTGTTTTTTTTTTTTTTATAATACTGAGCTATACTAGGCTATGTATTTAAAACTTCCAGAAACACATTAAAGCTTTATAAACAAAACAGAAAAAAAGAAACAAAGCAAAAAACCAAGACACCCCCCCCAAAAAAAAAAACCAAAAACCCACTATAACATCCTATCAGCTCACATCTGCTATAAAAATATTACAGGAGGCAACACACTCGGAACAAGACTGCCTGACCAATTTTCCCAGTGTACAGACTAGAAAAAGGTAACTACTCCAAATACGTTGCGCAGCCTTTACCAGCTGATCGATTTAAGTACGAACACTTACGAGGCCAAATGTATCTAGTCTTTATTTCAACTACAGCTGAAATGTATTTTTGGATTTTTTTTGCTGCTGTTGTTCTGGATTGGGTTTTTTCCCCTCAAGTGCACAACATGAACTTGAGAAAAAGTTCTCAGCTTTTATGCTACCCTCCAGTTCAGAGATAAATTGAGACATGGATACATATAAATAAATGTACTCCATAGGATATAATAAAGTGTGATATCAGCGAGAAACAACCACCCAAGGAAGTTGTATATCCATTTATCTAAATACAGTTTTTTGGAAGGGATTTTTGTCTGTTTGTGTAAAAGGAATCAGCTGCAAGGCGCTTCAACGCATGACAACACCTACTGACATGAAGTGAGGGTGCTCGGCATCTCCCATGATTCTTTCCCAGGAATATTAGACAAGAGTGATACTAAACAACTATGCTGTAATTTAGTAAGACATACAGAAGCCATCTGTTTCGCATCACATGGGCATACCATACAAACAGTACCCAAATTCCCCCATTGGGGGATTCCTGGTTGTATTTGAAATTTCTAAACCTATTTTAAAAAAAAAAAAGGGGGGGGGGGAACGGGACACGGACAGACACAATAACTTGTAATACACTGTAGGAATTGTCTTATTTAAACAAAGTATACCACAAACTGTCACCGTGTTCTACTAAGCATAAGCATAACTCATTTTAAAGCTCTGATTTAAGACATAAGAATGGATACATTTAAAAGCTTTTATGATCACTTCACCCTCTATCACTGCCCTAGGCACTATTATATGCATAGAATCGAAATATTCTGACTGCTAAAAATTAACCAGATAAAGGATCAAAATAGCAATACAGAGCTCTGCAGTCCTCTTGAGCCTCTGTTCACATTTTGGTTGTAGTTATCAATTCATCATTCAACTACAATTTTTTCTAAAGAAGGGCAACATTAAGAAGGAAGCTTTGAAAATCCTACTTACACAGAACTCCACACTGGCTTCTCGACTTCCTAAGATAATACACTGTTCTTCACTGTTTCTAGACCCAAAACTTGCACTCCACCCACCACGCTTTCCATTGCAAGGAGGGGGCGGGGGGGGAAGAGGCTCTTGATTAAGACTTTCAGCAGAAATCCCCTTCCAGACAACGTAAAATAGTAAGCCATGAAGGACAAGAAAAAGAAAGAGCAAGTCACCTTCAACTGCACTCTAGGGAGCACTCCTCTCAGAGACATACCAATGCTCATTTAGCTCACATCACCCAACAAGAACACTTCAGAAGAAAAAGCTTAAAAACAAAGGAAAAGAAAATGTTGTAGAATAAAATCAGAGACAAGATCCCGGTCTTTCCAAAACATCTATCCAGCAAATTCACCCACACCTTGAATGTTTGGTATTGTTTTATTCTACAATGCAAAACAATGTTGTGGAAGAGTAATTTTGATTCACGGCCGTGAAAACCGTTAGTAGAAGAATGTCTGATTATTTCTAGTTCCAAGTAAAAATTCAGTAGCATTTAAATCTATGTATATTTACAGATGTCAGTGTCAGACAAAACTTTGTAATGTATTTGTTTACTCCTGAGATCAAAGAACTGACTGCCTAGTACATGCCAGTACACTACAAAAACAGGCCAATACCAATAGTGGCATTTGGCATGCCTGCACCCTCGAGTAAGACAGTTCAAAGTTGTTTCTCTCCAAGTCCATACAGGATGTCAGAGTACAAAAGGAAGGACTGGAAGAAGTTCTTGCCAGAATCAGGTACATCTGGCACTATACTCCAGATAGAGTAATAACTAGAGTTGTAGTAAACGAGCAGGAAGATGCGAGCTGGTGAAACTCAGCTGTCTGAGGTCAAACAGCAGGTTCAACAGCATTCCCAACCCTTTCTGCATATTTCTTTTTAACAGGCAGACCTGATTTCTGACTCAAATACCAAAAATCAAACAGCTTAACTCAAGCTAGTGCAGTTACTGATTTTTCTGAAGTGGTACATCAGGTCTGTTTTGCTTTGTCCGTTAATGCTTCTTGACTGCTACTCTATACACTCTGAAATGCTTCTGAACTCATGTCAGGGCATATACAATTCACCTAGCATTTCTTTAATAAAGCATTGGTCTCGTCTGGCCATTTGGGGAACCCAAAAGTCCGAGTGGGATTCCATGCTAGCCAAGTCAGAGCAGCCGCTTCTCTGAAGAGACATGAAATTAATTATTTTGAAGTACTTAGCATAAAATGATTTTTCTTTCTCAGCTGGCTATACAAGTTTAGCGGATGCATTTCACACTCTCGAGAGCCAGAACATACTTCAGGTCTACTTACTAGCTTGATTAACACTCTGTTCAGGGTGATAACACCCAGACTTCAGCTTTAAGATTACTTTAGGTTTTTATTCCACAACCAGATTTTTCTCACTGATGTAAGAATTACCAAAACATAGTGCGTTATCTTTTACCGAACTCTGTAGGAAGAAAAAAAAAAAAAAAACCACCCCACTCCAAACAAAAAACCACCAGCTTAATATACACTCTGAAGAAAAAAAGTTATCCCAAAAGGCACAGGTTTACCACTTCTAGACCACAGAATGACCAGCAAGAGGATCGCAGTTGATATTTCCCAAGCTAAACCTATGGTCAGGAAGCCTTCAAATAGAAAAGAAATGACAAAGCATAGTCTTAGCACTGAGTGCTCCAAGAACAGAAAGGGCCTCTTATTACACATCCACCACGCAAGTGTTTTGGATGCTTTGGGGCTCTGGCATTTTTGCAGGTTGTTTTGCAAACACAACACACACGAAAACATAGAGAATAGTCAGGAGTCCCAACACACTGAGCTGCATTTGAGAGTCCTGGAGAAGTCTATGAGCATCTTACGCTGAACACAAAATAAAATCCCTCAAACAGAAATCTATATCTGTAGATGCAATCCACAGCTCAAGCTTGTTTGACCTAAGAATGTGTCCTATCACACACTTGTACGAGTCAGTTCAGGGGGTCGCACTGCAGTATTCAGAACCTCATCTACAACACAGTATTACTTCAAGCTACCATGAACATTTTCCAGCTTTTCCACATGAAACAACAGTACATTAGAAAAGCAGATAAAGTTGAAGATGAAGGGGTTTTTTCATAGACAAACCACCAACAGGTCATCCTGGTACGTGTTATACAGTACTTTTCACTTCCAAAAGCAAAATAAATCTAGAATTAGGTATTCCAAGAAGCATGCATTGGTATTGGCAAGCAGTAGCAAACACAAGGTCAAAAATAATCGAGGAACGTAACTCCTTTTCAGCTCCTTTTTCTAAACCTCTTCCCATTCCAAGACAAATACAGACTTGAAGACCTAGAATTAGGGGGGAAAAAAAAACCCTGGCTGCAACCAAATGAAGAAAAACCTGCATTTTGAGAGCCAGCTAGTCTGAGTAATTAGCTGATCACTAAGTGCTACGCTCTGTCATTTCATCGATCTTTTCGGGCTCGGTCATTTTCTAATAGCTGGAAGAATTAACAGCTACTTCTACACAGAAAGTGAGTTTAAAACTGCACTGACAACTCGCATAAATGGCACTTCGTAAGAGAAATCATCCATTAAACACAGAACTTGAACACTAATACAAATAATTAATTTAGCATTCACACCCTCAAAACCAAAATGCATTGAAGAAAAGTGACAAAGTTAAATACAGGGGTCAAGCATGGTGCTGAATATGCAAGGCGTATCATGACAACCTTCCTAAATGCCTCGCCTCGTCAGACTGCTCCGAAAAATACATAATGTTACGAAAACATTTTAACCTATTGTATTTTAAAATATTATAGGATTTCATGCCCTCTTCCCAGAGCTCAACACCGTACACTAGCAAGATTGCTTCCTAGGGACTTACACTGCACCGCCTGCTATGAACGTAAACTGAATCGATTAAGGGAGTTTACCCAGTCCAATACCCTCAGACATATGGACAGTTTAAGACACTTCAGAGTAAGGTAGAAGAAGCCTCATAAATAGGTAATTACATAATAATATGCCCACACATGGAGTGTCTGCCTAACTGCAAGCAGCTAGTGGTTCGCCGTGCCCCGAAGGATAAAGATTCATATCTACATTAAAAACAGTACATCTACCATGTAACAATTCAAGTATTTATTATTTATATGCCTATCTAATCACCACTCAAAAAAATACTTTTCTCAACAATATGTCTAGAAATCAAGGTCCACAGCTAATTGTTTTCTGCACTGAAAAATACAATACAACCTTCAGTCAGCGCAGACCTTGCTCAGCCCTGTTACGCATTATTAATCTTTTACTGAAGTGCTCATAGAAATATGCTCCTAGACGACAAACTATTTAAGGATGGCATTTGTAAGGCATTCTCTGCGTCTACAAAACCACATAAATGAAAAAGGGAGGGAAAAAAAAGTCATAGTTTGGACCTGAAAAATAATGAAGGTACAGTCTAGTATCAGCTTTGCTTTCCAAACACAGCTGATAAAGATTGGCTGGACAACTCCCAAGTAGACAGAAAGAACTGTGAAATGAAAAAGCATGCTGAACGTACCTTCTTCAAATATGTATTCAATTCCCCCCAAAAGGTTCTTTCTGCACCTCTGATTTGCTCTAGGCCAGCAAAGCATAAACTAGGATTTGTTGACATGGGACCCTATAGGAGTATTTAGGCATGAAAGCATGACTTTCCACACTTAAAAACTTCCAATTAAATTTCTTAAAAGTGTGTGTCAACATTGCTTCCTAGAAGATGTGAATGTATTTTTACAAGTATTTTCAGGGTGTGCATTTAGCCAATGAGACAGCTAAAAATTCCTGCTAATGTTTGCAACCTTTAAGAAAATTGCACCGTTCTGAAAACCTGTTTTGAAGCAGTACGTTATTTACCCAGAGATGCAAGCAGATGTCACGACTCACTGCACAATTTTGTTATCGACACTTAATTTTTCTCCTATACATACACTCAGCAGGAAGATGTAGCTTCTCCCTCGCATTCCCTTCCACCCCACCTTCCTATCAGCACCATACTTGATTTTACTTTTTCTTCCCTTGAGTAGTTTTCCTGTTCCTACAGGCTCAGATCAGTGGTAAAGCTTGCCTTCAAAAGTATCTTCACTTACCTTGTCTCTGGATTATAGCCCAGTATGTAGAAAAATGAATCCACGCGGGCTTTAAACTCTCTAGCAGCAAATATGTCAGAGAAATGGGAGATATTACACTTCCCTCTGAAAGAAAGAGGGAAAATGGTATTAGAATTCTACCTTGAATAACAGCTATTTTAATTAAGTGCCACTGCAATCTGTGTATAAGCCACAGATACCCTTATGTTCTCATAAATGTCTAAAACGTCATAAATATAAGCCTGTTGTAACTAATAACCATGCAGATTCTTCCCACGGTGGAAAGGGAAGAAAATTCAGTTACAGTGTCTCAGATGGTGTTCTACAAACATTCATTAATTCTCGTTCAGCCAGCACACAGTCCTGAGGAGCCCAAATTTAATCAGACTAAGGAACAATATCTACCCTAGAAATACAATCCTGAAAATGCCTTATTTTCAAAGTGTTTACAGTCCTATTACACTTACGTCTTCAAGGGAGCTTAAAAATGTCTACTATTCATATTATTTCAGAAGTCAGTTTTTTATTTAGAAAGCTAAATAAAGCTTCAGTTTAATAACACTTCCAAATAAAAAGCAAAGCCATGCTGTTTTTAGCAAGACTGCAACCCTAACAATGCAAACTCCAAACACGTAAAAGCTTCTTCCTTCTACTTTCATACATAAAACATATAAAGATTTTTTTTTATTTAAAAAAAAGGAGAAAAAAAAAGGAAAAGGGCATTTATTAGCTTGTTCCACAACAGATTGTTAATAATTGTTTTTTAATATAGTTTGTTGATGAGGTCATTATCCTTAAGGATGAGCACGAAGACTAGCTGTAAGAAGTTGCATCTCATTTCCTCAAGGGTTTGTGGGACTGTTAATGTTCCACAGCTCCCCGTGTTTTGTCATTCTATGCGTTGCAGTTTACTGTCTCCAAGTAAATCAGATCAGAAGCGGGCAGACAGATGGGCCAGACAGCCAAAGAGTTAGTGCTTTTTATCTAAACCCGATTCAGTGCAATAAACAAAGCACAAGATTTTGTTCTTTTTTAGTATGTCAGGCTTTCTAGTATTAATACAGATAGCATCTCTTTCCACTTGTACTTACTGAATAGTGTTTGCTATTATAAATAAGCTGCTATTGGGCTTATTTAACGTTGTAAAAAGGTTTGCCAGTCTCGGTTAAAATTGAATGAAAAGTGCTATTGCCACCAGCTCACCAAGATGAATAATAATTATTTTTTCTGTAACAATACCAGATCCGTTTGCCTCGTCTTCTCAGCCGAGCTTAAAAGCACTGCATACTTGAAAAAACGGCTCTAGAAAGTTGAAATCCTAAGCTTGCTTCCCTTCTTAATCCTTTCATGGTAAAGCACTTCAAAAAGCCTCACCAACCCAGAGCCACTAAGAACTTTGCCTTGGAACATGAGCTCTGCGATACACAACATCAACAACTACAGGCGAGGAAAAAACACAGCAGAAGGATGAAGGAGGAATAAAGTTGCCGACTGTTTTAAGACAAAATCAATACGGCTATCCTGTGAGCTGAGGCTGCATAGTTGTCCCTGTGATTGCCTAATTCTCAGTCAATTGCCTTTCTGGCAAAGGACAAAGCAACACTGGGTATTGCACAGGTCATGGCAGGCTGTAATGGAACATAAACAAGGTCCATAATCGAGATGTCACACAGAAATAATGAAAGACAAACTTGTTCACCAATATTTATTTTATTCCTGACGGCTGAAGCTAGCTTCCCAGTTTAGTCATTTAGAAAGAAAGAGAAATGAGAAGGGGTATTTGTTTTGCTGTTTCACATTAAAACCACATTTTAAAAGTATTTTGAGAAAAAAAGATTTAGTTTCCTTTCAATAATTCATCTGACAGTTAATAAGCGTTTTCCAGATAAGCTTGTATTATCTATGTTCGTGAAAGCACTACATCTTGTTCATAGCGTTTCAGACAAGTAGTATTACATAATACCACAACTACAAGCATCCTCTAGTTAAATTCTTCCACTGGTTAGAGCAGAAGATTGGTAGTTACAATCACTGGTTTCATTTCCCAGTTTGTCATCAATTCATTGTGTGACCAGAGCCATTTGTTTGCAGAAGGCAAAGAAATAATCTCATGTTACCACAAATTAGAATTCCACATTAACCATCCTTTCACACATCACAATACACTCTGCCTACTCTATGTTCTCAAACTGTTAAGAACACCACGTGCAATTACCCTTATGTTCATCTTGTACACTGAAAATTACTGATATGTATTAATCACAATTAGCTAGAAAAGAATCAGCAAAAAAATAATCTTTATCCTGAAAAAGTCTATTCTCTCAATTATCAGCATCTGCAAGCCTGTAAGGATTACCAAAAGTATCAACAATCCAGAACACAACAAAAGAACAGCGAAACCATACGGCAACAAAGAGAAACAAGAGTGATCTGAAAGGTGCCTATGGCATGCACTTGCAAACAAAAAGGCAGCAGATAAAACACAAGACAGGTGGAAGAAGTGATCCGTTTGGTCTTTCAGCATCCTTCTCTCTTTTTGGAAGGGGAGAAAAGAAGGTTATTTAAGTTTGCTTGGTATACACATATATTCCATTTTTATCTTTCCATTTTATTTTTTTTTTTTTTTTACAGAAACAGAAAGGATGTAGCAGAGAAGTTAAAATACAGCTAGGGATAAGTCCATACACATAGTTCAGTTTCTCTCGGTTTAAGCAGACAGATTTCCAAGATTGGTTCCATCAAGACAGCCAGCCTCCTGCTAGCTTGTTTCTAAGCATGCCAATTTAATACTGGAAGGCAACCTTCTGTAACTCAGAAAAGGCACTGTGGAATTCCATGAGATTATAGTACACCACTGGAATTTTCCGAGTTCATAAAAAAAGTCTAACATGTAAATTAAGGACTTCTTCCCACCCATGTAACAGAAGTTGCAGCTAGCTTGTCTTGAAGTAAGTGGCTTCAGCAAAGTGACTCTGAACATAAAAATGTCTCCAGATGGTTCTAGTGAAATACCATCTGAGCGTTATTGTCAGGGCGATTATTCAATTTGCATTTTGACAATATCCATGCATCTTCGGCACACTGAAAAACTGCTGAAAAATAATGCCTCGCCATTTCTATTTGAAAACATTACATTACGGCATACACCCTCAGCAAAGGTTAGCCACTTAAGTGAAAAACTTAGTGAGTAAAGAGAGCAGCAACCTCCAGGGAAGGGCAGATAGTACAGAGAACCATACAGGGGTCCATTACCTCCTGTCTGTACAGCTAGTTTTAATGGAGCTCTTAGCTGAGCCGCAACAATGACAAGCGCCTCAGAGAAAAAGCCTTTAATGCAATTTAATCAGGGCAACATACTAACAGTCACTTTACTAGGAGATGCTATTGTTAATAGCTAAATCAAACACGGAGGAGGGAAGGGTAATATTTCTGCAGGAACTAGCAATAACCTAAATTGGCAATGATGGGAAACAATATCTTCTGAGCAACATTGATTAACTGAGATTAAAATGATACTGTAGAATTACAGCTCCTTTTTGAATGAGAACAGATAACACAAGTTAATTACTGTAGGAGGCAAGGAGAAAGCTGAGCAGTATGCTAATCATCCCCACACAAAACCAGAAAAATCACCCCTCTCTCAGTAAGGTTTTTCTCATCCACCTCGGAGACACTGCACCACATCCTCTGTAACTTACCTGAGGGCAGCAGCATGGTAAGTGTCAACATAATCTGAAATGAAGAGCTCTCGATTCTTGATAACTGGGTCTGTAATAACAAGCTCTCGTCCAGAGTCTGCCAGAAAGCAAAAACACAAACAAAACCACCAACACATTAGCTGTAATCTGAAAGCAGCTACCATTGCCATTTTGCAGGTGTTTTTTACAGGTCAAAGTTTCAGGATGTTTCTGAGATGCACGCTCCTCACTGTTAAGAGGACAAGCATTCAGATAGTTTACGTGACCTGTATGGTATGGAAATAACGTGATACTTATTTTTACACATGAATTCTCCCTTGCCATACCTAAAGAACTGCCGAAGGCAAAGAGCTTTTAGGGGTGATGTGGATGACACATCTTACCCACTGACCACCAGACATGGTCACCCCTAGGTGAAAGGAACCAAGCAGAATCCATTTATCACTGACTTCTGGTTTCCAGGTTAAGGTTTTGGTTATTTTGCGTATTTAACCTCAAATCTTCAACAAAATCTTGATGGTACTAACTGCTTCGTGCTCTGACTTTGAGATAAATATCGATATTCACGTTTAAATACAGAAAGTTCTCAGTGTTAATGAAAAACTGGGAGACAACTTTTCCCATGACTTCTTTATAATACCTTTGAAGAACACACAAAAATAATTCTCCATATGCACAAGATTGTGAGACAAAAAAGCAGCCACGTTATCAAAATGCTCACTTTTGGACACTGTGCCTATAATCCCATTGTCAGAAGTTTCAAGTAAGTTAGTAAGGGAAATGTTAGATTTGTGCAGCTTTTGCTAAAAGCGCACGCAAAACGTCCTTAATGCGTGCACAAAGGAAATGTATGCTCAACTTTGTACTGCCAATGCACCAAAAAGTTGCTGCGTTCCGTATTTCAAGCATCAACTTTCATGATCACGATTCACCTTGGAGTATCTTCAGAATTTTAACAGTTGCCTCAAGGAAACTTCCTGGTAAAAATAGAAGCAAATGTTACATTTCCCCTAGAGGCAAGAGATAAATGACACTGGAATACATACCCAATTTTCTCCTGCTTCTATTAAACCCAAGATCACACTTGGTTTTGCAAAGAAAAAGGGGGGAACTCGGCTACGAGTGCTTCAGTTGCATCACTTAATGCAGTATTAATCACAGTGAGTATTCATATGTGCAAGGTAGCATGAATGTAAAAAACATAGTTCTCATGACACTATGGCAGAATCAGAAAAACCAGAAGAGATTCACAATTTCTTCAGACAAGCTGGTCTCCAGCAAGTTAGGTATTAGTACACTGTCCAGAAGGCCTACAAAGGATCCAATGTTATTTTTCTTTACTCTTCTCTCTTAGTCATTAGTATAATACAGTACAGTATTTAAATCATACCTGAAATGCATCTGATCATAGCTATGGTTACAGGACATACACTAGTTAGAACAAACAAGGCAGGCAAGAAACACTATCATCCATCTTCTAATGCACTGTTTTCATCAACAGTCCTTGCTTCATATGTCTATGCAAAAGTGTTCTTGCTTTCTGGACTGTTAAAACTTAAAATTCAGAGTACAAGTAAAGACGACCTTACTCTACAGAGCCTAACTTACCATTCTCATTGTGTCTGTCCTGAACCAAATGCTGATAGACTGAATCTGGGACTTCAGACTGGCGATAGTACCATTTGACATTCATAAGGAGGTGGTCCCGTTTACTCTGAAAAAGAAGGTCTAAAGGCATTACTAAAAAGGAAATCCAACCACATCTGACACAATCTTCTAAAGTATAAAATTTGTTTTCACACTGAAGAAAACCAGAGGTAAGATCCAAAAGGAAGGAAAACATGTTTCTATGACAATGAGAAAAGGGCAATGTGCTAATGACAGATTGACTTTCCAGCTAGACAAAGGCAACAAGAACCTACTGCATCACCATGCGTGGTTATCTCTACATATCTGACCAGCAAATACTAATCTATTCACTCAAAAAGAACCAACCCAGGAAAAGAAGAGGCAGGGATCAGAAACAGATTGGAATTTTTGGCCTCACAAAGCATCATCTTAGCCTGCTAATTTCTACAAACAAGGAGCATTAATGGCCAAACGCAGAAAAAAAAACCCCAAACCAACCCCAATAGTAACATAGTTCAATGCAGCCATTCTTAACAGTTGTAACCAAGAGATACCAGCTCCAACCCCCCACCCGGACACATGGCTTCAGATATAATTGTAGATGTTCTTTATTACACCCCTTTACACAAAAGAATAGGATGCTGCATGGCTGCACGTCAATCCCAGTAATTACAGGCTCTGACTACTCACGTACCTCACAAAACCAATGGCAAAATTTACATGAAACTATCTTCCTCAAGGGCTCCTTTTTCATTTGAGAATCCAGCTACCAGTTTGCTCCTTCTTAGAAGGGAACTAAAGCATAAACACCACTTAAAAGTTTTTAGATCAACTTATTAAGACTCTCTGCTTCAGCTTATCTTTGAAACCCTTGGTAGTCAATTCTTTCTACTGCTCCCAAACACTTGAAGAAACAGAAGAAGCCCTAAAGGGAAATTAACATTCTTTTGGCATGAGGCAACTGCAAGCACCATTTGTTTTTTCTGGACTACGGTTCTCTAGACCCTTCTAAGACTGCTCTTAAAACATTTACATTTAAAATTTAAATCGCAGGTTACTGAACCAGAAAGTTCTTATCGTCTCCCCTGTTCACAGCAGCCTAGCTGTTACAGCAATTTCCACCCTTTCTGCTTAATAAACAACATGAAAATCTTTCCATTAAATGCACTTGAAGCCTTTGATTAAAACCGCATGTAATACCACAAAAAAACTGCTAGTGGCAGCATTGTGCCAGAAAAGTTAACTAATCCATTTACTACCACGTGTGCTCTATGTACAGAGTACCTCAAAAAAGTCAGGAACTGCACAGCAGAAACCTGAACCTACTTAAAAAAAAAAAAAAAAACCACCACATTTGCTGTCAAAGACAACAAACTTGTCTAATGCATGAAAAAACTCAAAAGGACAAAATCTGCAAGGCAACACTGATTTCTGCTGCCTGCCGTTCAAAAAATGTGGTTGCCGATTTTTCTGTTCTCCTGAAATAAAGTTCTGTGCATCACAGGCTTTCTGAATAGTCCTTCTGAATTCTGAAGTTAAAAAAAAAAAAAAAGAATATACAGGTAAATGTTCTGTTACCCTCTTGCTAAGAGTTCATAAATTCTCTCAGTGCTAACAAGAACTGCACGCAACCATGATGGGAAACATTAACCCAGCATTTCTCTGCAAATTCTCTTTGTATTCCTTACTCGAGAGGAGAAAGTACCCCTCTTGTGTTACAGAGAGCCCTGAAAGCACACTCAGAAAGCATCATTCGCAGCACTAGAACTACTCACACATACAGACAGTTTACAACCACCATCAAAAGCTAATGCTTGGATTTTCTTGGTTTGTGCCACTGAAGGCAGGTGTCTTTCAAATAATACAACGCTCCAAGGCGCGCTGTAGAGGAGGCGTAAGGACCTACGTATATGCACAACCATGAAGAAGGACTACAAAACGCAACATTGAATTTTGTTGGTGGCGGTGTTTTTTGAATAGCAAATGACATCGGGGGGAGGAGAAGGACACAAAACGTCCACTGTGGTCTGCCAAGGACGGTGCTTACAAATGCTGATGTACAAACCGCAACATCGGAAGCCCAAACAGCAACCCGGAGCCAATGGAGAGATCTGAGAAAAGGTAACAAGTTACCGTATCTTGGTCAAAAAAAACAAAAAAGAGCTAGTCATGGAGAGAGGACAAAGGTGGCAAAGGGAGGAGTGGATGGACAGAGCCTCATATGTAACCTTAGAGCAATTCTGCTACTAGGGGAAAGTTTTGCCAAAGAAGTCTGGAAGTGTACGAATTTTGTGTGCAGGTATATCCTTTATATATGCATACATTAAGATTATGTTACAACAAAAGGGAGGCATCTCATTGTCTTGGCATCACACAGAGCTGCGAGATGGAAGGTCACAGCTTTGTTTTTAATTAGGCCAAGACCAAAAAGGAGATGGTGATGCAATCCTTCACTTCCCTGTCTCCGGTACTTATTATATCATAGAATGGCACAGGGCTTTTAGCAGCACGGGGATGAGCCTACGGTCAATGCTTACAAAGAAAGCATTCTGATACACCCGGAGAGAAGAAATCCGTGGTTGGAAGTGAGGTTTTTCCACTTCCTGCCATAAGGGACCACCTCATTCTCTCCCTTCCTCCCAAAAGAGCCTCCCAGTTTGCCGTTCAGTCAATGCAAAGAGAATTTTTTGCTTATTGCTATGTCTCCTGTAAGCTTCGCTGCAAACAGCCGAGTTCCCCAATATGCATTAAGAAAATGGAATAACAGGGCATTACACAAAATCTTATTAGGAATATCCCCACATTAACACACAACGAAGGCAGGCCATGTATTTACTGTGTTTTGCAGTATTTTATCACCTCATCACTCAAAAATCCCATACTTTAGGAAAGCGTAACATCTACACACAGTCTGGAGCTTTTCGCTAGTTCAAGCATTTTAATTTGATGGGAACGTACGCGTTTCCCAATTTGAAACTTTGTTCTCAGACTCACAGAATGCCTTAGTTGCTCCCTTCACTGTGTTTCATTCCAAATGTTAGCAGTTATTCTGCACAGTGAAAGAGAACAACAACATTTCATCCCTTGAAATCAGATTCACAATCAGAAAGAACACAGGGAATGCAAATGAATTTCAGGAGGCTGGCCGAACCTTAGAAGTTTTCAGGGAAATGATGAATTGCCCTACACTGCAACCTGCCAACATGAATGGTATTGACTTCTTTAGGTTGATCATGGAGTTGTGAGGCACTGTCGGGGGGAAAGATTACCAAAAAAAAAAGAAATTACAGGGGGGTTCAGTACACAGAAAAGCAGCTTTTCTTTCACTACACTTCAGAAACAAAAATAACGTATCTTTAAAAACTACAGAGAAAAAAAATGATGAAGGTAGAACTAGAACCAAAACAGACGATGAAAATTATAAGTGACAGGAAAAGATTAACATGGCCAATGTGCCTATCTTGAAAAATTATCAGACATTTTATGTATCTTTCAAAACAGAAAGCATCACATGCTCCACAAAGCTGACTGCTCTTTGTCATCTGAATCATAGAATGCATGCATATGGCATGACTCAATGCCTCCATATATAAGGAACACAGCAACAAAAATATCTTTTCCAACTGACACACGCATCTGACTTTTTACAGAAAAAAGTATCTGGACAATGATGCACCTAAAAATATGCTGAAATACTAATAAGCTGCTATTTATGCTCTGCCGACAGCGGTTGGATTTCGGTTGTGGGTTGTGTGGTTTGGGTTTGGGTTTTTTTGCGGGGTGGGATCGTATCTCCTTCCTAAATACCTCTTTTTACCACGATTGCTGTTTTTTGTCCAATTAGTTTAAAAGCCTCACCTTGAAAAGAATTTTCGGTATCTACTCTCCACCATGCATGATTTTGTGGGCTTGAACCTGAAGTTTCAATCTCCCTAAAAATACAAAACGTCTGTCTCGTTCTTCACATTTATATCTTTCATTCACAGAAATTCCTAGACATGCCATTTTGTCAGCCAACTTTCTAAATACGTATGTCATATACAGAGCAGACTATACTCAGAGGTGTCAAGGTGCCAACTTCTGTGGTAGACTATTTATTTTAGAACCATGTGCACACAAAAGAAAAAGCGTCCCCTAGTTCATAAAGTGTTACTTTTTTTTTTTTTTACACCTTTACATATGAAAAGCTGCAGATAGTCATATGCCAAATTCAGGCTTGCAGAAATCACAGCAATGGCAAGTGCTTTAAAGCTTCTTTTTATCAGCTCAAAAAAGACTCCCTGTGCTACAAAACTACATTCCACCCTGAAATGAAAATATTGTCTTGCTGCGGAACTCAAAAAGCACTCGTTTGGGGGTTGTTTTGTTGCTGCTGTTCTGGTTTTTGTTCCTTTTAAAAAACATGAATCAGTTTCGGACATTCAACAAGAATTAGATTAAATCTGTAAATGGATTAAAAATGGATTAAAAAACCTGTTCACAAGCATGTGGTCAACTTCTATTTAAAAATGAGCCTCTCCCTTGAAAAGGACAAAAAATAATCTTGCCGGTGCTCTTTAGAAGTATGCATGTACCGATTTCCACACCATTTGTGACAATTCCAAGGTGCCAGTCTTCCTTCAGAAAACACTTGAAAACAGAGTTACTGCACATTACAATTCGTATCTTAAGAGATTTCACATTCTCTTCCCAGGGTTATGACTAACCAATTGTGCAAATGATCACAGATGTCCTGCAGATTCTCTCAGAGGGATTTAAGCAGTATCCTTCATTACATGCCCTATTTAGATACCATGTTAAATCACAACTAGCTTTGGAAACAATATACCAAATGCTGGAGATGACAGATGGGCATGCTGGAGTAAGTGAATAGTAGCTATTTCAAAGAAACAAACAGCAAAATAGAAACAAGAAAAGGAACATCTTCCCTTTCAAGTATATACTCAACAATGAATTTTTTTGATCAGTGAAAAATAATCATGTGATTAATACTAAGCTACCAAATTGTTTGTATTATTTTAACAACATGTTAACGACTTTAACAGTCACTCTGCTGTTCAGAATAAACATCTTGTGCATTGCAGCATAGATGCTCTAGCCTCACAAAGCCAGGTTTCGAGTAGACATCAGTTTTTAACGCTACAAATTAACCCAACCCTTTGAGACACTGTTTGTCTCCCAAAAATCATTAGTTTGTTTCACGCAAACAGTTCTAATTATGCTCCATGACACAGAATTAGCCTGACTCCAATACAAGTGGTGGATTTGACTTGCTCCACGTGCTGTGCCCCAGCCGCCCCTGGCCCTTCCCCTGCCATGTTGAATTGCTACCCGTATTTCTAGTCCTGCTGTAGAAGTATTTTTACGCTTCCTCAATTTTGACATCTACTAACATTCAAAGGAGGGAAAAAAAAAAATAAAGGCCACTCAGATAAAATCCCAGGGGGGTGGGGGGGTGGTCACGACCCCCAAACCAAAAAAAAGCACAGCGGGGACACAAATGAAACTATCTGGCAATCAGGAGCTGAAGAGATACAGCAAGGATCATTTTTCCTCCCACTCTGCAACAGCACACGCAATTTCAAGTTCTCAGGATATCTTTTTGTAGGCTGTTTTCTAATTAACTAAGAAATCTGATCAGCTGTTTACAAGCCAAGAAAACCCTGCTTGAAAATACAGAGTATTACTACAAATGCATGTTACTCCTGCAGCTTGATTATTTAATTCAGATGCGTGCATATTAGCCCATAATTACTTCTTGCAAACACAGAAGCATTGTCAAAAGTAAGAGCTGTCAGTATTCGGCAAGAAATGAAAATGTTAAATAAGAACACTAAATACGGCAATGTGCAGTTTAATCCTCTCTACCCCTCAAATACGACGACCCAGGAAAGAAGCCCTTTTGGTTCCTGTCCTCTTAACCTGAACCAACACAAAGACTGCAACCTTTAAACCTGTTAGTGTTATCTAATGACTATTCCATCTACAAGAGCTTTTCTAATAGAAACATGCCTTGATGGCTTATCTCAGTGCACAAGGCAGACCACAAAGAACCGTCGGCTTGATTGAGCGCAGTAATGGAAGGCAGGAAATGAGAAGCCTTGGTTAAGCCGCGGATAATCGATCAGTGTATTCAGTGAAGTGTGAGCCGAGCTGGGAATAAGCTGCCTGGGGTATCAAATATTGCTGTTTCCAGGGTAAAGTTCCATTTCTGTGATCTATGTAGGGGAAAGCATAATTTATTGACAAAACAATATAGGATTTTTTCACAATGTCTTGCTCTTGACATTTTGTGATTGTTTACAGCAAGAATTCCTCTTGTGTCCCTTTTATTCGCAAGTTTAACAAATGAAACTCCTTTTGGAATTCATGAAGTCACCTCAGCATGCTGGAAATTAAAATTCAGTCTTGTGTACAAATAACCCGGAGATGGAAAGCGAGCATCACGCTCACCTTCCCCTGAACTTCAAACTTTCACACTCAGATGCGTATGCACATGAACACTCCTACACCTTCAGGGGTGCACCTGGCCTGAAGACTATACGAGAAATGCAGTCCTCCTGTTCAGAGCCACTCTGATTTATTGATAATATTATTTAGTCCACATCTCTACTACGGTTTCTACAAAGTTTGAAGCAAAACTGTCTGCAAACAACGCCAAACATTATACAGTATAGGCAGGAGTTGCTCCCTACGGAAGGAGAACGGAAAGAGTACAAGCCCCATAAACATACCTGTAAATCTCAGCTACATATATACCAACATACACACGTGTGTGTACAGTCTGTTTGCCCACACCTTTAAAAAATTGCAAAACATGGCCAAAACTAGTCTTAAATCGTGACTCATCTGCAAGGTTGCGTTTTGTGCCTTGGGGGGAGACGGCCGGATAGCCAAAACCTTAGAATCCAGCTATCAAGGCTCAAGCCTTTTTAGAAACACTAGATGATATGCTACTTACCCGCATGTTAATTCATAGTAGCTGCCATATGTTGTCTCCTAGTGTGGGTGGTTTGGCATTATAGTTGCTAGACTGTCTTAAAAAAATACAGTCTTCAGAGCACCAGAAGAACTGTACTATCAAAACTTGCTACACTGTCATTTTATGAACACTAGATGTTCTGGTGGGATCGCTATTATAGTCACAAGGCAAGAACCCTGTAGCATGTATGACAGACAGAGAATAATTACGGTAACTGAGAACGAGGGAAAGATCCATCAGAAACTGCAATAAATAGTACTAAGACACTGCGTGAACCTTAGTGAATTTAACAGTAAAGTCTGCCTCGTAACGATACAGGTTAGCACTGAATTTCATTCTGCTTCAACTAGACATGCTTCCAAGACAAATCTCGACAAACTGCGCTGTCTTAATACATTTTTCTCTCTTCCCTCCGTCTGCTCCTCATAGCTCTGTCTTCCCTTCCACACTTCTAGAAAAATCAACTAGTATGGAATAAATGTTACCTACCAGCCCTTAATTTTATTTAGTGTCACTCATAAATCTTCCCTTTCCCTCAATTTCTGCTTTCCAGCTGTTCAAAACATCCCGATATAATTAAGCCAAAAATCAGCCCCAGTCACCCAAGAGTTGTTATGCTCCAATTCAAAGATGTGACCAGTATGTAGACCCAGCTTCATCCGCAGACCTTCCCAGTAAAATCAGTATGCTGGGTTAGTTCTTTTTCTGTTGCAGACACCTCAACTGCTCACCCACCAATGTGGGGAAGTGCTTGTGGATTTAGAAGTTACAGTTCCATTCGGGTCTTTAGGTGGAAGGTGTTGCACATGAGCACCTCACTAGTGAGCCAAATATCACTCCATAAAAGTGGCATCAATAAGGAAGAGAGCTCTGGTCTCCTAAAACTGCACTTCAGAGATAAGAGAAGCTTCATTCTCAAGGAGCTAGTAACCCTCAGCTACAATCAGGTTCGGACAACAAACTCTTTCAGACACCTCTATTCCCTTCTGCTACTATTTTCTCACCATTTTCAAACCCATGTCCTCCAATTACTTGCTTCCAAATGAACCGCCAAGGGGTGCGTGTCAGCAACTCCCCTTGGCACAGAGAGGCTGACAATGATTATGCTGAATGCCAACAACAGGGTATCAATCTCTGAATTAGGCGTCATACTGAAGAAAAAGGAAACACAAGAAACAAATAAAAATACAGTTATGCAAATAGGTCATTCCTTTCCAAGACCTAAGCCCGTATGGAATAATAGCTTTAATAAGACACTTGCCATGAGCCAAATAAGAGTCAAGACTGTCTTTCCTGAGTCTTGAAAAAAAAATAAATTCTAAGCAGCCAGCTGAAATGGAATGTTTCGGCTTTACCAGTTTTCTTAAAATATAGATAACTATTTAAAATCTTATTCTTTGACAGTGTTTCTTAAAGGCACAGGGCCATTAAAATTTAACAAGAAGCCTCCTGCTTTCTACTGAAACTGAAGGAAAAGAAAAAGAGAAGTACGTAAAATCTAGTGTATAAATTACTGGCCCAAGTTAGGTACAGAATGACATACTTCTCTATGTGCAAAAGAATATGTGCAATTACATAAAAAAAGTGCAAACTAGAACTGATTAAAACTAAGACTACGTGGGGTACTTGAAAATGAAGGTATAGGAGGGCAGCAGCCATGTGCCAAAGAAGAACAGTTCAATCCACTGCAACTTCTAACCAGCCCTTTGTACCCACGCTCTGTGGACTCCTCTCTTCCCGTATCAAAAAAGCATCCATCTTTTTTCATGGGAATTCCACTCATATTCACGCCCCAGATAATGTGATCAATCAGCAACTGAGATCAGCATCTCTGTTTTTAAGAAGATTACAGAAGAGCTCAATTGAGACCAAACAAGAAACTGCTCCATGCAGTCTTTGCCCAAGTTTTTTGGGTCTTCTACCATATTCCCAAGGCAACTCCCTCCTTACATACAACACTCAAAATTAATCCCATCTTCCCTACTTTTAGCTGGCAGTGACACAGAAACAGAGGATCAGAAACAGGACCCTTACATCCCACAATACATCAAATATCAGGTGTTAAATATATATTCATTCACAGCATTGTAACTTTTGAACAATCCAGAGGACAGAATTGAACACAGCCTCATACGAGTTTTCAAGGAGAAAAACGACATTACTCATTTCAGGTAATGACCGACCATAAGGGATTTCTGTATTTAAAACAAACTATAGTATTTATTCCATATACTTTTCAGCTTTACTAGAAACAAAGCTGCTTACTGTGCCAAGAACTAGCAAGTCACCTGTTTCATATCAGTGAAATGCACTTAAGTATGACAATACCCCTAAAATTTCAGTGCAATTCTAAATGACAAAAGATAATTTCATCTTGTAAAAAAAAGCAGTTATGCTTAAAAACTGACTGGCTTAAAATAAAACTATCATAAGATCTTTCATTAAGGTTATGGGTCATTGCTTACTACCTCATTTAATCCCTTTGTGGTATCTTTCTGCTCCGTTTCCCTTTTATGTTCTTTGAATCCCATCTGTGGTTCATGGTGTCAGTTATGCTGAGCAAAAGCATAAAGTAACCACACTATTATGGTGTACAACTACCCACGAACAAGCCTGTTTAATTATAGCTGTCAGGACTAGAAGACAGCGTGTCCACCCGTTTCCCCCCCGCCGTCCCCCCAAAGCTTCTGCGGCGCAAAAAGCTTTTCCCAAATGACTGCTCGCTTCTTGGGCGGAACAAGCAGCTGCCTACACCAGTGGATCCAAATCAGTTAAGTGTGTATTTATCTCACAAAACCTGTGCAGATAAACTTTGCGCTGCCTCCATGAAGGCCCAAGAGGAAAGCAGAGTACAGATGCGCACCATAGCTGTGGACAGCCAGCTGGCTCCATCCAGGCTTACTATTTTTGTTTGAGAAAGCCCCGTCTCCGTGCAATACCCACGCAACATGGCATTGTGCTCGTGCTGAAGGTTCTTCACGACACAAAGCTACTGCGTTTCTCTATGTGCAAATATACAGTACCCTCAGCTCTATTGTCCAAAAATCACAGATGAAGCAGTGGAGATGCCGCATCTCGGCTATTATTTCTGTGAGTATCACAAAAGCCCTATACGAAAGACACAAACAGGAGGGAGAATTCATTAATAGGCTGTAATTAAAATCACTACTAGAGAAAGCAATAAGCCCTATTTTTGATCACAGCATCTCTGTTCATGTGCGCTGCTTCTACGAACTCCACTTTGATTACAGATGATGCCTCTCCCACAGAAGCAAATTTGGTAGCAAGCTGCTGACACAGTATTGATAGCGACCCTCCTTAACACACAGCCTTATTAGCATTTCTATTGCTGCACTGCATACGATACACATTGTACATCAAATACACTCTGTGTCAAGCATAATAAGCAAACAGTTACCTAACAACTAATGGTATTACAAATGCATTTAACTAATCATTGAATATATGCTCTGGTAATTAAATTCCATTATGGTTTTTTAAGCATTATCCCAAAGAAACGCAACACTGAAATGAATATACCGTTCAGACTATGCCTGACATTTGCCATTAAATGTCATTTATAGAATATAGCTCAAATCTAATTGCCGGGCACCACCAGCCGCAGTATTTATCACTCCTATTAGAACAAGCAGCACACAGTGGTGGGACTATTTGAAGCCATCATATACAGTTTAAATAGATTTCTCACCTTTTAAATATCAAGAGGCCACATTTTCTTTAACATCTCACTAAGGGGTTTGCCTTTGAACAAAGGGATACCAAGAGCTAAAGGATAAAACAATCAGGAGACAGTTTGCTCTGCAAACCCGGCACAGAGTTTTTAACAGCCATTGCCTAATACTCAGGGGAATTTTATGACAGGAAAAATTAAAGCACCTCTGCAAACTGGCCTGCTTTGCTAGCAAGCTGGGTTTTAAAATGATAAAAACGAAGAAAAAAAAAGAAGGAAAAAAAAAGAAAGACTTATCAGCCAGATCCTGTGACTTGGCCATTTCACCACATAAGCAAATGCTGTTCCTATGAGGAAACAAAGTGTATTTGGAAAATAAGTGCCTGGAAAGTAAATGTTTCCCTATGCAGCTTCTCAGAGGACATAAGCATTACCTTATGAAATGGTCAGTTACATAAATGTTTACATCCTCTAAGAAACTGCAGGTAACATGCTGTGCTACAGAAAAAGCTACCATTCTAAACCAGGAAAAATAAAAAACAACCAGAAACCCTTTCCTAGGCATGTGCTTCATACAATAGGGTGTTCAGCCTGGCTGATAAACAGGGTCATGACATAGCCTTAGTAAAAATAATACTGTCAGTAATTAACATGAAACGAACCGGAGCAGCTAATCAAGAAAACAAAACAGCAGTCTTAAAGAAATGTCAAGTTGTAGAAGATGCAACTGTATCTTACTATGCAGGCAATTTCTAATACAGATTGTTGCTGTCTGCCACAATATCAATAGCTAGAATTAGCAACACTAGACTTTGTATCTTTTCTTTGTATTTATATGTAAATCAGTACTAAATAAATATAACCAAAACCAGGACCACAGGCTGCAATCTAATCTAAACCTGTAGATTGGAAAGATGGCCTCCATTCATCTGGAAATAGCTAGATATTGAAAATGCTAAAATCAGAAATAACTACACTGGAGAATAAAATGGATGCATTTACCCGATATAAAAGAAAAATGCTCAACAGAGAAGTTGGGAGAGGTACAAATTAAAAAAACCAAAACCTTCTCGCAGCTGCTGGAAGTCATGTGTGAACATACAGAAAACTAAGATGAACCACAAGAAAAGGAGTTCTGAAACAGATACACAGTTTTTAAACATACAGTACACATATCAGGGACACCACCTGCACTCTCACTTGAATTAAGATTAAAGTGAATACAGACAGCCAAGCTAATATACAATTCTAAGGCTAAACATTTGTCTTGGGCAATATAATGGTCACAGCACTACAACTCTAACAAATGAAGCTACTAATAGGTTCCATTTTAAAAAGTCAAGGTGCTAATTCAGTCAGAGATCCAGAAGTACAATGCTTTAAGACCAACTCGAAGTTCCATAAACCATTCAGTCCTCCTGCAGAATTCAAATTAATCTACTTTATTACTAGAGGCATTGGATGGAACCCATCTTTGACAGATTCAAACGCTCTTGACTCAGAAATCATCATGTACTATTATTGAAAGTTTATACCTTTCCCACTGTTCTGGGCACAAGGATTTATACGAAGCGTATCAGCACAGCCAATTTTTTTATAGACTTATTGAAAACAACAGGACACCTGATTAAGAATTCTGTGTGAAACCATTACCTGTAATTGCAGAAACTAGCAGAGTACCTTACAAAAAAAAAAAAAAAAAATTTCACAAAGCAAACCAAAACACCCTAACCAAGTGTTACTTGCACTTATGAAGGAAATCTGCATAAAACCTTATTTGACTGTTTTCAAGATACCTCATTATTTAGATGGGTTTCCTTTTACTAAATACAATCTTCTCAGGATGACTTGAAAAATTGTTTTTAAAATCACCACGAACTTAGTTCTGCAAACTGCTTACCACGAATCTCACTTGCGGGGGGAAAAGCGTTACGAGACTACATAATAAAATTAGATGCTGTTCCTCGGACACATACGTTAAAAGGAGAAGTCTACTTAAGTCAGTACCGAAGCTCATATTTCAGAAACTTGTGCAATTGTCTAGAGTTCTGGCAACATCATCTCTCTGACGTCTGCTTGTCATAAGCTCATGTATTTGACTGCACAGACCAGCACAGGGCACAGACCGTGTGCTCCAACGCTTCAAAAATTCCAAGGATGCTGCCAGCCTGGAAGGGATCTCTCCTGTATCACTTGGAACTGGAGAGGAGAAATAACATTAAATAAATAAATAGAGTCCTACCTCACTGTGAGCCTGCCTCTAAAAGGTATGGAGCTACCTGAGTATTTATTACCTTAGAAAAGTGAAGTAAAATATTCATGCACTGGCACAAGCAACACTGACAAATCCATTTTCCAATACTTGAACTAATGTAAACTATAGAACTTGTCCTACAAGTGCTTTCCAACAAGTACAGTAATAAATGAATCTTTAATATAACGCAATATTAGGTCAAATTTAAATATTTACCATGCAGTTAGCATATTTCAAATGCAGGCATGCTCCAGATACTCTCCCAGCTGTTTATTTTCCTGGCCCAATGTCTCTACTGCCAAATAGCACCCTTGGTTTAATCACCTCTCCACACTGAGCATCAAAAGGCAAATATTAAACGCCAATACTGCTACCGTATTAGCCCTCTTAGGCATTAAGAGCAGTCAACATGTGGGGAACGGAGCACATGCAAAGGACGTACCCTTCCTAATCAGAAGTGAAAACTATGCAGTACACTTACACCAAGCAGCAGGTTAGACCGGAAGACTGCAGAGAGCATCGTGACAGCTGCAGTTTCCCGATGAAAGATTTATGATGATATTTTACCACAGTTAATGGAATTTTGCACTTCAGAGTGTGAAGTTTTTAGCTTAAAGGCCCAAACTACTTCAAAACTCAAACAGCTTATATTGAAAGAATGTTCTGAGGGCTCAGAACAGCACACAGAAACAGCATCTGAAATCAGTATACAATTTTCAGATACCTCCTTACAAATTTGCCTCGACTAATGCAGGGGAGCATTCAATCACAGTCCATACTGGCGATCGTAATCTTCTTTGATGATGAGCACAGCACGGGGACCAAGAACTCCTAGGTTTATGAACAATTTTGTAATACAAATATGCGAAACACTGCAACACATCAGAAGCAGAAAACTAACATCAAATAATAGCTTCCTTTTCTGAAAATGTATTTCTCAATCTTTTTCAGCAACAGACACGCTGAAAAACATCCAAGGGAATACCTTCCAGCAGATTTCTTGACAAACATTGCATACATTGTGTGATACTACACATTACGGACCTTGTGCCTCACTAGGTCTTAAGGTTCAGACATATCAAAGTACCCAAGTGTCACACACACCCCCTTTTTTTTTTAAAAAAAAAAAACATGAAAAACGTGAAACCACATACTGAAGTTAGTCCTTGTTAGCAGGCCCATTTTTATCTCTTTAAACTCAAAGAGAACGATTCCCTTGAAAACTGCCACAGCATTTTTACAATCCCTAAAGAGGAAGTTCAACAGCCTTAGGTCACTAATCATAACTACAGTAGATACAGAGCATAAATTACGTCTTTCTATTTCACAGTAGTGAATCATGTATATTCTTTAATCTTATTTACTTTACTCTTTCTTTCTATAAATCGAATATTCTAGACATGTGTGTAGCCAGTAAGGTGTAAACAGCTGCCACTCCTTTCTCTAAGGTGACGTTCCTAGCATTAACGTTCTATCTCCTTTCCCTTCTGCAAGGATATATGTAAACCTCATCTTAACCATGCCCTCTCATTTTCTTTTTCTACATACAACAAACATTCAGATGCCACATTTATTGCTCTTTCTACTGCACAGTTACTTGTAAACAAATCGGTAAAGAATCTTGACCATATATGAAAGCACTGTTGTGTACATGAAGCTGCATATATTTTATACCGCAGCTACTCTAGCCTTTCTAAAGAAAACGTAACTCATTTGCTGAAGATGCATATTATGCCAAGTTATAAATGTAGGACACAGATTGCTAGGATGTTCCTTCACTTTAAGCATTGGCTTTCCCAGCAAAATGCGGATACGGAGCGTAACAGCAAGTGCAAGCACTTTGGTGGTGTTAGGCTATTTGAAAAAAGCCCCTCTGAATCAGATATCCACTGGAATTCTCCAACTGCAAACCACAGCAGAAGGGATGAATCTTTTTTCCCCCACAGTCATCAGTATGAGACATGGCCAGCAACAGCACCTTTAAAATTCAGTGTCGTAAGGAACTAAACTGATTAGTTGACCTGCCAAAATCCTCACGCTGACTGTGACTAGCAATGAATCCATTTCACTGAAATCTCAACTAAAAGAAAACACACAGCTTTGCACAAATGCATAGGTATGAAATCCGGACAAGCAAGACCCAGAAGTTCAACAACCCTAGTGATATGTCTGATGTAAAAGGAAAGGAATCTGTCAGTAGAGCAACCTTCTTTACCGCTCATCAGACCTTAATTACAAAGCCCTAGACTGCAGTCTGCTGCATTGGTCGTATAGGCCTGATTGCAAGACTCATCCCAGCAAAGATCCTATATGCATGCTAAGACTCAGACATGACATCTACCCAGGGTTTTACAGCAAAACTACAACTGTCATATTTTGTGTTAAAACTCCAAGAGCTTCCAAAGAGCTCTATGACATTAGGCTCAATTTAGGGTGCCTCTTGCACCTCTCTCCACTCTTCTGGTATTTCTAAGATGTCTACTGACCTGAAAAAGTAAAGAATCAACCAGAACCATGAAGAATCACTTACCCAGACAACTGCAAAACAGGTTAAGAAAATAATAGAAAGCATACTGACAACCAGAAGAGACATACCTATCTCTACAACTGTGCTGTTCCAGCTTTATACATAAACAGCAAATTAGTAAAAAAAAGATTGATTTGACAACAGAACATATCTGGAAAGGTCAAGAAACACCCTTCCAATTTTGCTACCTATAATTAGACTTATTTAACCCAGGATGCTTAAACCACACCATCTCTTAAATAACAAAAGTAAATACTTGACACACCACAGGGTGAAAAGACAATTCCTTTTCCTGTTCATAAAATGCAAACCATGCACAAGATGTTGGTTCAGCAAAATGTAAGTTGTCCAATAGGTTAGTCACAGGAGGTGCCTCTGCACCTTCTCTTCAGCATTAGGAAATGGGGAAAAGAGGTATTGCCACGTGTTGCTCAAGTCAATAGATCGTGTGCTACAGCTTGTGTTCCAATTGAACTTCATAATACTACGCTTAGCTACAGATGACCACCTTTTAGAGAGCACGCTATAGATCGCTGTGAAGGCATTCCCATCATTTGATTAAAAAAGGTCAAGGCTTCGTCAAGACTCATCTCAAGAAATCCACAGCAAATCACAGCTACAGGAATACAATCCACATCAAGAGGCCTAGTCCATTACTCCGTTTCCCAGTCTGCAAAAGCGCAGAGTAAGCCCTCTCTCATCATCGCAATCTGTTACAAAAATGGCAACTGCCGAAAAAAACTTATTTTCATAACCTCGCTCCATGAAGTCTGTTTTTGAGAAAGATCCTTACATTTGGATGGATTTCTGCTTCATGTTTTATGAAAGAATTCTAACTGGTATCTCGCTACTTTAGAAAGGATGTTTTACAATTTAAAAAGGAAAACACACTTTGTTGTTTTATACAGCATTCCTTACATGAGGTAGATTAACAATACATCCAGGTGGATGGAACAAGAACTGCTTTACAGAGCAATAGGGCTTGTATATTTTCCAAAAGGGAAAAGCTCTAATCAAGTTTAAGATTTGCTTAGTACAAGTTTGTTCGTTTTAATAATTTTGCTTTGCTTTTATCCTTAAAACGTGCCAAGAAACAAGACGCTGAAAGAAGTAAAATTTTTTTAAAAACCACAGAAGTTCCGCTTAGAAAGCAGAGCAGGATATTTATGCACTACTAATTTAATTAAAGAGTTATTTTCCTTTTAAATACCCTCTAATGGCCCAAAACGAACTCAGGCTGATTTAAAATCAATCACTTTAATCAAAATTACAAGTTCAAATTCTCCATGGAGTAGTGTTCAGTGACTACAGAGTCAAAAATGCACATCCATCACATCCCTACTTTTTTTACTTGCTCCAAGTCCCAAGTAGGGAAAAGAATCAGTTATCTCATTTACACAAAACATGTGAAGCTCAAGCTCAGGCAGAGAGGCAGCTAGCCAGCCCCTAAGCCCCATTTATACTCTCTAAACAGGCCCTCGGTAGCACACAGACCTCATGCCTGCCTTCTGTATAAAGAAAAAAGAATTTGCAGAAGATCTGAAACTCTTTTAGACAGTCACAAGGTGGAGCTGACTTGAAGCATTTTCCTAAGTGGCTCAATCAGTCTCTCTGCTGTATAAAAAGGGGAGATGTATTGCCTTTCCTGCCACTCAAACACAGAACACATCCCAGGTATTCAAAGAGCATCTGTACTATTTTCGCTTCCACATGCCAGCATTTTTCTACCTCTCACCAGCAGCCTGCTAGAACAGACATCTTTCCTAGCATTTTTCAATCTATACGAAATCAACACCTTTTGACACAGTGTAGTCTACCAACCTCAACTTCAGTGAAGACGGACCAAATATTCACTCGCCTTCAAGAACATACTTGCTCTACACAACAAGACTAGGGGTAGTAGATGGAAACGACACATCAGCAGCGATAATCAAGAAAACTGACATTTCGGGACATACACCAGTTGCCCAGTGCCTATCACATTATCGAGCGCTTCATAGTAAAGAGTAACAATGGCTAATCTTTACAGATAAAGCCAATTGCTACCTGCTTGAGCAGCAGCACAACAGAAAGGCAAGAAATACTTGCAAGGGAAGCCACCCTAACTGAAGATGCACACGCACGTGTGCCAATAGCCTCAAACGTCCCCAAGTCTTGAAGTGTTAAGGAAACTAGGGAAAACAAGAAGAAAGAGTCCAACCAACTCAATGTGGAGCAGGGAAGGAGGAACAGAGATTTCCGATTACACTCACATATCTACAGATTCAGGTGGAGAGATTTCTCTACCAAGACTGCCAACCCTGCAGACACTTGCCACCTCCCACCTTCGACCATGCACTCTTATTCTAGAGCACCTCTGACAAGAACTTTAGTTAGGCAGTCTCACTGACGTTTTCCATAACCAAACTCACACTACAACTCAATGGCACTTGCTCCAATGTAGCTGGAAAAAAATCAAAGGTGTCTATTTTACATATTATGCATTACTCTTCTGCCCATGTTTTATTTTTAAGCATCCAGACAGGACTAAGCTTAGCAAGATGCTGGCACATCTAAGCTGCCCTTAACCATACTTACACTATAGCTGTTCTGACAATTTCACAGCTATGGTAACAAAACATGGAAACACAACTCCACGCTGAAGTCACGGGTAGCACAGATATCATTTTGGGTAGCTGGCACCGGGATGTTTGTTATGTCCTACATCTCCAATGCTACACTGTGCATTTTATTTTCACAAGAGCATTATCGCTACCTTGAAGAACAATATGAAGCGCATCAGAGAGGTTGTCCTTTCCCAGCAAAAGACAAGCAAGCAAATGGCGAGGGATAGGACACACACTAAAATTTAGTGACCACAGTGACATTTTGCATTCCTTAAGGAAAAGGGTTTTGAAAGCAGGAAAACAAATTTCTTTAATGAATTATCTTCACCGGCTTACGAAGCATAACAATGTGCCTTTGGAGACTTAGCACAGACACAAGAAATCTGACAGTGCTCAAGTACCCCCAAATGACCAGAGAGAAAATTTCAACTTCAATAATCCTAAAGGTCAGAAGCATTATTAAACATGACAGATGCCCTCGCTATTCAACACTAGAGGACATGGCTAAATTTATTCTAACTCCATTTTCTCTTGCTACATGTAAAGCAGCTAATGTGCCATTTAATACTTTTTTTTCTGAAAGCTAGAAATAACAATCTTTTTCCTCCGTATTTTCAGGTTGACACTTACTGATTTATTTAGCAGTCAATTATCCCAGTGCCAGGTGTAGGAAATAGCTAGATTTACTTTGGGCAAGTAGGAGGAAACAAGACAGTAGAAAAGCAAAAAAAACCAAAAAAACAAACAAAAAAAAACCCACACAAAAGGTGCTAAAGACTACAATACCATGACAAAGGGCCTAACAAAACTAAAAATATGGGCAAGTCAAATATACCGAAGCATGTTAATAAATTCCATGGCTCCTGCATCTACAATCAAGCCATTGCTATTAAACATGTTCTCACGTACAAATTATAAGTCACACACATCCCTCTTGATAACACAGTATGGGAAAAGCAATCTCTATTATACTCCAGAACCACGAGTGGTATATTCTTGTTTTTCCCCCATTCGCTCAGTATCTGTTTCCATCCTTGGCTCAGTCAGATGGGAAGGGGTGGTGGTAGGG